>OZ030013.1:29425000-30625000 GCA_964023405.1 Apodemus agrarius | reverse complement strand
CCCCACATAGCCCTTCCTTCAGTCTCTGCTCATTTTTTGACCCTGTCTTTCCTTTGGACAGGAACATTACTTGGTTAAAAACTTTGACATGGGTGGGTGGCCCTTCCCTCAACTGGGGGGCTGTACCTATCTACTGGCGCTGGTATCTATAGGCTCTATCACCCCTCCTCCGTGCATTTCCACTAAAGTCATCCCAGTTGGGTCCTGGGAGCCTCTTACTTCCCTGGTGTCTAGGACCCCCCAGTAGTTATCCCCAATTCCTCATCCCCACCTGCTACATGTTTTTATTGTTTTCTGACCCTCTGTACCTTTCTCCCATTCTCTCTAGTACCGAATCCTGTCTACCCCTTTTCCCCTCCTCCTGCTTTCTTCCTTCCTCCCATGTCTCCCTTCCCTCCACCTTCCAGGACTCAAGCATCTACACCCTGATCTTCCTTCCTTCTAAGCTCCATATGGTCTGTGAGTTGTATTGGGGACATTGTGAGCTTTTGGGCTAATATATACTTATTGAGTACATACCATGCATGTTCTTTGGATTACCTCACTCAACTATTAAGAACTAGAATATCCTGAGTTTTACAGGGAAAAGGCTGGAACTAGGAAATATCAACCTGGGTAAGGTAACTCAGACCAAAAGGACATGCATGGTATGTACTCACTAATAATTGGATAATAGCAAAAAACAGAAAAAGAAAGAAAGAAAGAAAGAAAGAAAGAAAGAAAGAAGAGAAAAGAAAGAAAAGAAAAGAAAAGAAAAGAAAAGAAGAAAAGAAAAAAGAAAAGAATACTCAAGATACAGTCCATAAAACACAAAAAGGTCAACAAGCTTTGGGAGGCAGGAGAAAGCAATCATAAGTGGGGAGGAAGGAAGGGACCGGGGCAGGAAAGTGGACAAGGCTGGAGAGTAGGGGGAAGAGGGGAACTTGATCTGGTAATAGGTGGGGGAAAATGACTGAAGCCCTGAGCGCCAGCAGAAAGAATGGAAACAAACAACCTCGAGAGTTAGGAGGTTTGGGGGGACACTCCAAAATGTACCAGAGACCTGGGAGGTGAGAGACTCTCAGGACTCAAAGGGAGGAACCTTAGATGAAATGCATAATAGTAGGGAGAGGGAGCTTATAGAGCCCTCCAGCAGGAAGGCAGGGCATCAGATGAGGGCAACAGGACCATTCTACATAGGCCCATAATTGTTCCTTTATGAAAGAATTACAGGGATGGAAATGGAGAGGAGCTTGAGGAAAAGAAGGTCCAATGATAGGCCCAGAGTAGGCTCCAGCTCAAGGAGAGGTCCCAAAGCCTCACACTATTACTGAGGCTATGGAGTGCTCACAAAAAGGGACCTTACATGACTGCCTTTCAAAAGACCCAACAAGCAGCTGAAAGTGTCAGATGCAGATATTTGCACCCAACCAATGAACAGAAGCAGCTGACCCCTGGTTTTGAATTAGGGAAGGCTGAATGATGCTGAGGGCAACCCTGTAGGAGAGAGCCAACAGTCTCAATTAATCTGGACCCCGAGATCTCATTTAACACTGAAACACCAAACAGGCAGCATATACCTGCTGATATGAGGTCCCTAACACATATATAGTAGAGGACTTTTGGGTCTGTGTTCATTCAGAAATGATGCACTTAACTCTCAGGAGACAGGAGGCCACAGGGAGTTCAGAGGTCAGGTGGGGTTGGGGGTTGGGGAATCCACATGGGAACAGGGGTATGGGGTGGAGGTCTGGGATATAGAACAATTGGTGGAAGGGTGGATAGGGGAGAGGGGATGAAATATAGAGTATAAAAAATTAACTAATTAATTAAAATTTAAAAAACATAAATTCTGAGATTGTAAATCATTTACTTGTGATGATTTGTATTTTTAATTTTATTACCATGTCAGATACAGTTTTACATCAATTTTCTTTCTTTTTTTGGGGGGGGTGCTTTTTTTGTCCTAGATAAGATTTCTCTGTGTATCCCTGGATATACTGGAACTCACTTTGTAGACCAGGATGGCCTCAAATTCTGAAATGTAAATAATGCAAAATTTATCTGCCTACCACTGCTTCCCAAGTGCTGGGATTAAAGGTAAGTGCCACCACTGCTCAGCAATTTTATTTATTAAATATCCCACAGCATTAATTGAAATTTAATGTTTGGGTATCATTTAATTAATCAGTGACAATTTCACATGTATATATTTGGATTACAATTTATACACATATGTATAAATTATGTATATATACACATAACAAATTTTTCTTATATTTTACTATGGTAGCATTATATATACAAAATTATCAATCAGACTCTTAATGTAAAATACATCATTAACTAGAAACATGTAATTTTTACATTATCTCTGGACTCATTTATATTTTATAATAACCAGTATATGATCTCTACACCACTCATCTACCTTTTGTACACAATCTATATACATATGTGTATGTATGTATGTATATATATATATATATATATATGTATATATATATAGCACAAAATTTTCTTATATTTTATATGGTATCATTATATATACAAAATTATTAATTAGACTCTTAATGTATACACCATTAACTAGAAGGATGTGATTTTTACATTATCTCTGGACTCATTTATATTTCACAATGATCAGTATATGATCTCTACACCACTCATTTACCTTCTGATGCTAGGGACATAGTGTCATGCCCTCATACTAAAAACATAGTCTACTGCTGAGCCTTACCACAGTCTTCTTAACTACTAATTTAAAATATCTCATTATATAAACTCTAAATTGTATACCCTTTAAATATGCAGGGAAATGGAGAGTAATGGGTAAAAACTGTTATAAATTTGAAGAATTGCCAATTTCCAATGAGGTGCCTCATTTTCCACTCTAATAAAACATTTCTATGGCTGATTTATTACTTTCATATAGGGAAGATGGGGATTTGCTCTTAAGTGGGCAGTCTATGTATCACAGCCCTTTATACAGCCCAGAGCATTCACTGTTCTATACTGGCAGACATTTCATGTTTGATATGCTCTGTGAAATCTGATATATTTATTTGTTTACATTGCTACTGAAATGCATATAAAATTCTGCCTTGAAAGTTAATTGGGCAAAACATTACAGCATAAAGTCCAATTGCCATTATGAGACCACAAAAGATATTTAAATAGTCTGCAATACTCTTATCACTTATTATTGGTGGATATAAGTTCCACAATATAACCTAGCACTAGGGCAATAAGTAGTAAGTTCTCCAATAAAAAACATAAATATATATTAAAGCATAATATTGAATAGTATTAAATATCATTTAATCTTGATCATTTATATCTTTTGAACTCCCATTTTTGCACAGTTACAGATAAAAATGTTTCAAGCCAATCTAGTTTAATTTTTTGCAAAATAGATAAGTTTTTTTGTGTCAAAACATTTAATTATAAAATTGTTCATGTTAGTTAAGAAGTAAATCATTTAAAGGGTAAAAAGATTAAATGTAATCTTGAAAGGAAAATGCTTACTGAAAAAAAGAAGAGAGAAACTTACAGTCAAAGAAAGAAAGTAATTTGTCATTTGAAGATAGTTAATGAGCTTCAGATACTCTTTGATGATGAGAAAGAGGATAATATACACAAAAATGCTTTAATGAAGTATCAAATTATAGCAGATAATGAGGTTCTTTTTTTAGAATATGCAGTTAGTAATTGTCAAATTTCTCTATTTCTTTCTAATCATAAATATGTTGATGACACATGTAAAAGTGTTCTCACCCAGACTGATAAGTTCTAAATCTAGATCAAAAGATCAAACTAACATTTCCTTTTATGCTTTAATTTTTCATTCTGAGAGATTAAGTAGAAAAAATTATGTTCGACATACAGAATTTCAGAAAGGTTTCCATTAATATATTTTCATTATAGTAATATAGAAGTTAGCTACAGGATTTTTTTCTTTTTAACTGAGTGAACATTTGCAATGTGGTTTCTAAGGAGGGAGGTCAGCAGCAGCTTGGAGAAAATGTCTACATAGATTAGCATTTTGAGATAACTGGCAGAAAGTTATGGAACAATAAGACAATTAAAAGGAAATATATTAAAGTGAATTTTAAAAGAAAAATCACAATGAATTTTCTATACCAGCAATTCTGTCATACTTATTTAAGTTTTGTATTAAACACAAAGACAATTTATAAATTTATGCATATCTACATCTCAGTTTTGTTCTGAAACACTCATGTTATTTATATTATTATTAATTTATTAATTGTTAAATACTTTTATTTGTGTATATATGTGTCCATCTTTGTGTGTGTGCCTATAGAGGCAAGAAGATGGTGCTAGACTCTCAAAAGATTGAATTACAGGCTGTTATATGTTGCCTGACAAGGGTGCTGGAAACTCAACTTGTGTCTTCTTGAAGAGAAAAAAGAAAGTTAATCACTTAACCAACTCTCCAAGTGCAGAGATCACTATTCTTAAACACAGTTTAAATATTACTGAATTTTGTAAGACAATTGATAAAGAGGAAATCAGAATATTCTCTTGGTTTTAGGTATCATGAGTTAAATAATTTAAGAACGGACTCAAAGAGAAACTAACAACTTTACAAGTTAAAAGAAAGCCTTGAGGGCAACCAAGATATAAATATGTCTGAAAACTAGAAAAGAGTTGGGGGATAGTTCATGCTTTTTAAGTAGGCATGGAGGTTTTACATGCTAGACAAGAAGTTCCAAATGTAGACCAAGGTGTTGAGGAAAATAAAGTTAATAAGGAAAGAAGTTATACTTGTTTGAATGAGTCTGCAAAGCTGGGTGATTTATAAAGCTACAAAGCAATGGCCCAAATTTGCTGATGCATTAGCAGCAGCAGAGATTCTGGGAAGGAAAACACAACAGCTCATTAACAGGCTAATAGTTCCACCTACATCTAGTTTGGCTTAAGGTGAGCCCACCTGCCTTGGGGTGGCTTCTTCATCAAGTGTTCAAACCACTCAGCTGAAATATTAGGTTTCTCACCAGGAGAGGCATTTTATTCGCTTGACAGGGAGGTTTTCAATTATGAGCCTTTATTGCTACTATAACATAATCAGGTGTCATATGAACATGCTAAGAATATTCAGGAAGTTACCAATCTTACAAAGATATTAATGAGTAGGTAATTAAAAAGTAATGCCCAACAGAATCCTTTATTTTTTTTAGGGTTTAACATATTTCTTTTAATTAAACATGTGTTCAAATATTAAATAGAAACCTATTTTAATTGGATATTTTATTTATTTATATTTCAAACGTTATCCTCCTTTCCGGTTTCACTCTGCAAACCCTTTATCCCATACCCCCCTTACCCTGCTTCTATGAGGGTGCTTTCCACCTACCAACCCACTCCTGCCTCACCATCCTAGCATTCCTCTACATTGGGTCATCCACTCTTCACAGGACCAAGGGCCTCCCCTCCCACTGAGGCCAGTTAAGACCCCTTCAGCTCCTTAAGTCCTTCCCCTAACTCCTCCATTGGAGTCCCTTGCTCATTCCGATGAGTAATTTTAATATAGATGTGTAATATTGCTATATTATGCTTCAAACTATGTAGAAACCTTGAGCACTGGATTGGATCAACATTCATAGATATCTACTTAGAGAATTAGTATTCAAATATTGGCATAATATAAAAGAAGAAATATAATGAACCATGATATCATATATATATATATATATGATATATATATGATATATATGATATATATGACTATTCATGAGTGTATTCATGTATATATTATTCTTTTGTAAAGATATTCAACTTGAAATATTCTCCTTGAGTTTGTTGCCATTTTATATTTATGAAGAAATGGGAGGCACACATGGACTTCACATGAGAGGAGAGGAAAGCATAATTGTGTGAATCCATTCTTTCCTTTTAGCAGAAGTGAATTCTGGTTACAGAGCTCAGGTAGCTAGGTCTCAAGCACTCATATCCACTGACCTGTCTCATGTACGACACACACATTTTAAACAGTTCATACTGAAAACTATTATTTTAATACAATCATTTTTAGATGACTACAGTATAAGAAGTAGAGTTAATATAAGAAATGTAAGAGATCTTTTAAGTATTAGCTTATGGCCTGATGATCTCATAGTGTAAAATACAATTTTATGAATTTACTCTAGGAGCTGAAATTCACATTTAGCTTGATATAAAAGTATTACTTTTAAAAGAAATATTGTTCAGTATGTAGTAGTGCTTCAAAATCAGTTTATAAGTTTCAAAGAAAAAATAAACATTCTGAGGGAGAGGAAAATAAATATGTTTTAAGGATTCTTTCTCCTCAAGAGTTCAGGTCAACTTCTTGACATATTTAGCTCTTCAGACTGGACTACAAATTTATCTTACAATCCCTGAGTCAGTTTCTTAAAACTAAAATAATTCTTTGCGCTTCAATCTTATTCTCTAACTAGTAGTTAAACTATCAATATTGATTAAATTTAAGTTTTACACTGTTATTTATACTGACTTAAGTTTCATAATGTGAGCTCTTAGCTGGTACATGAAATTAGTAAATGAATTTAATCATAGTAATAGAAATGACAATGATAATTAACTTAAACATATTTTCAATCTGTTACAAAACACAGAGCACACCTCTAACTTCAAGAGGAGTATGATTTGATTTATTATGAGCAAAATGTGAATGAGCATGACCCAGCAAGATAGATTTAGGTTATGTTAAATGACATATACCACCATGAAAAAGTTCATAAAACCTTTTAGAATGCTAGTACAAATGAAAATGATGAATCCATATGTGTTCCTAGGCAAGCATATTGGGAAAATATGAGATTTCGGGGTGATGGCGCTCATCCTGCCTAGAGTTCAAGCCACTGAGCAAGGCAGCCTTGGGAAGCTGGACTACGTGTATCCCTATGGAACCACCAGGTAGGCGTCGGGCTTCAATGACCATGGGTCCCTGCTCTGGAGGTGGGAAAAGGCAATCCTTGGGGGGGGGGCTCTCAGTAATGGGCATTCCAGACGCCGCTGGATATTGCTGAAGAGCTAAGAACCAGTCCTTGGGGTTGCCTGGAGAGCCAGCAGTGTGGAGCTTTTGGGTCCTTGGACCTCACAGAGGTGGAAAAGTCCTCAGTCTTGGACACAGCAGAGGCCAATAGATGTCATGGAAGAGCTGAGAACAGGATTATGGGCCCACAGGGCTGGGCTCTGGCCCAGGGCCAAAGGGAAAGGGGTATGAGGAGAGCTCCGGCTGGGTCCCTCAGGGACAAGAGTCCTGGCTTGGTCAGTCAGTGGCTTGGATTGGTGATGGCCATGGCTGGGAACGCTCGGCGGCCTTCTAGCCAGAGTCTAGATGCATGGCTATTTAGGGGAAGAACTGCACCATTGTTCCAGTATGGCAGATCCAGAGGAAAAGATGCAGTCCATGGTTTTTAAGAATTTATTGTAGAGAGGTAGAGAGAGGGAGAGAGAGAGAGAGGGAGGGAGAGAGAGAGAGAGAGAGAGAGAGAGAGAGAGACAGAGACAGAGACAGAGACAGAGACAGAGACAGAGACAGAAGGTAGAGAAGTAGAGGCCACATGGAGAGGGGGGCAAGGGAAGGGGGAAATGAAGATCCTAAGAGGGCAAGAGAGAACAAGAGAGGATAAAAGAGAGAGGAGGGGCAAACACCTCTTTTTATAGTGGGCTGGGCCTACCTGGCTGTTGCCAAGTAATCATGGGGAGGAACAAACCAGGCTGTTGCCAGGTGACTGTAGGAGTAAAATCCAGACAGAATACTAGAGGTTTAGGGTTTGCCCTATGTGACTGATAGCCACAGGATTATGGAGTTGAGGGCCTCCTGTGAGAAGCCTGGTGTCTGGGGGCATGTACAACAGGTCTATTTCTTATAGAATATCTACTGGGTCTCCAGAGGTTAAGCCTCACTCAACCAGAAAACAGACTGCCTTTCATGGTCCCACAGGAAAACTGCAATACATATACAATATTGGAGGCAAGAAATCACATTTGTCATTTTTCAAGTGTTTTCACAGAATATTCTCAGGTTTGGAATTATTGGGAAGCAATATTTTCTTAAAGTTAGCATTTCACTCATAAATCTCCACAGAGGTGTTATGCCACATTCTTAGTTTAGCAGAAAAGTTTTATTAAGTAAAGTAAAACTTATTTTAGGTAATTGGCTCTGATGTTCAACATTCGATTTTTCTCAGCATCCATTGGCTTCTTCTAGGCAATCATTCAATTTTCAGAAACTCCACATGTTAAAATAAATTGAAACAAATATTTTTTTTTTCTTTTTTTTTTTTTTCAGTTTTTTTTTTAATTTTATTTTCTATATTCTATGTTTACATTCCAAAGGCTTTCCCCTTTCCCAGTTCCCACCCACCATAGTTCCCATAGTTCCTCTCCCCCCCATCTGTTCCCCAATAATTCCCCCTCCCCCCTCGGTTTCTTTACTAAACTGGAAGCAATCTTTACAGGCCCAGGGTCCTCTCCTTTCTTCTTCTTGGGAATCATTTGACTTGCTATTTGTGTCTTGAGTATTTAGGGCTTCTGGGCTCATTAATATCCACTTATCAGTGATTGCATTTCAGGTGCATTCTTTTGTGATTGGGTTAATTCACTCAGGATGATATTTTCCAGGTCTAACCATTTACCTACAAATTGCATGAATTCATTATTTTTAATTGCTGTGTAGTATTCCATTGTATAAATATACCACATTTTCTGTATCCATTCCTCCTTTGAGGGATATTTGGGCTGCTTCCAATTTCTGGCTATTATAAACAAGGCTGCTATAAACATAGTGGAGCATGTGTCCTTATTGCATGCAGGGGAATCCTCTGGGTATATGCCCAGGAGTGGTATGCCAGGGTCCTCTGGAAGTAACATGCCCAATTTTCTGAGGAACCGCCAAACTGATTTCCAGAGCGGTTTTACCATTTTGCAATCCCACCAACAGTGGAGGAGTGTTCCTCTTTCTCCACATCCTCGCCAGCACTTGTTGTCTCTTGAGTTTTTAATCTTAGCCATTCTGACTGGTGTGAGGTGGAATCTCAGGGTTGTTTTGATTTGCATTTCCCTGATGACTAATGATGTTGAACATCTTTTAAGGTGTTTCTCGGCCATCCGAATTTCTTCTGGTGAGAATTCTTTGTTTAGCTCTGTGCCCCATTTTTTGATAGGGTTATTTGGTTCTTTGCGGTCTAACTTCTTGAGTTCTTTGTATATATTGGATATTAGCCCTCTGTCGGATGTGGGGTTGGTGAAGATCTTTTCCCACTTTGTTGGTTGCCGTTTTGTCCTTCTGACAGTGTCCTTTGCTTTGCAGAAACTTTGTAATTTTATGAGGTCCCATTTGTCGATTCTTGATCTTAGAGCATAAGCTATTGGTGTTCTGTTCAGGAACATTTCCCCTGTGCCCAAGTCCTCCAGGGTCTTCCCAAGTTTCTTTTCTAATAGTTTCAGTGTGTCTGGTTTTATGTGGAGGTCCTTGATCCACTTGGAGTTGATCTTAGTACAAGGAGATAAGAGTGGGTCAATTCGCATTCTTCTGCATGTTGACCTCCAGTTGAACCAGCACCATTTGTTGAAAAGGCTATCTTTTTTCCACCGGATGGTTGTGGCTCCTTTATCAAAGATCAAGTGACCATAAGTCTGTGGGTTAATTTCTGGGTCTTCAATCCTATTCCATTGATCTACCTGCCTGTTGCTGTACCAATACCATGCAGTTTTTAACACAATTGCTCTGTAGTACTGCTTGAGGTCAGGGATATTGATTCCCCCAGAAGTCCTTTTATTGTTGAGAATAGTTTTAGCTATCCTGGGTTTTTTGTTGCTCCAGATGAATTTGAGAATTGCTCTTTCTAGATCTATGAAGAATTGATTTGGGATTTTGATGGGGATTGCATTGAATCTGTAGATTGCTTTTGGCAAGATGGCCATTTTTACTATATTGATCCTGCCAATCCAGGAGCAAGAAATATTTTTCCATCTCCTGAGGTCTTCTTCGATTTCTTTCTTCAGGGACTTGAAGTTCCTGTCATACAGATCTTTCACTTGTTTGGTTAGAGTTATGCCAAGGTACTTTATGTTGTTTGTGGCTATTGTGAAGGGTGTTATTTCCCTAACTTCTTTCTCAGCCTGCTTGTCCTTTGAGTACAAGAAGGCTACTGATTTGCTTGAGTTAATTTTATAACCAGCCACGTTGCTGAAGTTGTTTATCAGCTGTAGAAGTTCTCTGGTGGAGTTTTTTGGATCGCTTAAGTAGACTATCATATCATCTGCAAATAATGATACTTTGACTTCTTCCTTTCCAATTTGTATCCCTTTGACTTCCTTATGTTGTCTGATTGCTCTCGCTAGAACTTCAAGTACTATATTGAAAAGATATGGAGAGAGAGGACAGCCTTGTCTAATATTTTAATGAGCTCCAATTAATCAAGCAAATGAACAAAAAACAACTAACAAGTAAGTTGATTTATCTTATATGCATTAGTTGAGAAAACATGTAGGCAAAGAAATGATGTTGAAATTATTGAATAAATTGTCCCCAGGTATCAATTATCATCTGATTGGATGAGGCTAACTCAAATCACGGATAACTTCAGATAATGATGGGAATGAACAAGAAAGTTATATCAATGAGATATATTAATTATTAAAAACAATAATATCAGACAGCCCCCAGACACCAGGCTTCTCACAGGAGGCCCGCAACTCTACCTGTCACCTTACTTAGTATTTTTGAAAGAGAAGAATATAAAATATTTTAATGTAAAAACTTGTTCAGCCATACTCACATAATCTACATCTATAACTGTCAAGCCATGGAAGCAGAAGTGAAGTCCCCAGGACAAAAATGAACAAACCGCTGTATATAGAGACAGTGGGCTCTTTAGAGTGCTAAACAATAATGAGCTTACAAACCATGGAAAGTATTAGAGGAAACTGAAGTGTATATTATAAAGTCAAGTGAAATGTACCAATTTGAAAGGCTGGAATATGTGATTCCAATCATACAACACTTGGAGAAACACAGAAATGAAAACATCCATACATATGACTGGTTAGCCGGTTTTTAAGCATATGAAGGGATGAAATACATAAATACATTTTTAGTTTTAAGAAACTGGACTTGTTCTTTATGGTGCTATAATAGTGGATGTATGTCATTGTTTTCTGGCTATATCAACAATGTAAAGCAAGACTGAAGTCTTTTTATTTAATTTGATATATTATTTACATCTCAAGTGATTTTCCATTCCCTGGACCCCACTCCCTGAAAGTCCCTTAAGCCCTCTTCCCTCCCCATTCCTCAATCCACCCCTTCCCACTTCCCTGTTCTGATATTCCCCTATACTACTGCACTGAGCTTTTCTATGACCAGGGGCCACTCTGTCCTTCTTCTTGAGTGAATTGTGTCTTGGGTATTCCAAGCTTCTAGGCTAATATCTATTTATCAGTGAGTGCACATCATAAGTGTTCTTTTGAGACTGGGTTAACTCACTTAGGATGATGTTCTCCAGCTCCATCCATTTCTCTAAGAATTTCATGAATTCATTGTTTCTAATGGCTGAATAGTACTCCATTGTGTATATATACCACATTTTCTGTATCCATTCCTCCGTTGAGGGACATCTGTGTTCTTTCCAGCTTCTGGCTATTATAAATAGGGCTGCTATGAACACAGTGGAGCATGTGTCCTTATTACATACTGGGGAGTCCTCTGGACAGGATGAAGTCTCAACATAGAATTATCAATTACAATGAATCCACTAGATAATAGTATAAAAAGAATGTCATTAAACTATATCTTTTAGCATATAAGAACCCTTGGCTCCTTTTATTTAGAAAGTACCTTGCTTCAACTATTATAATTACCTGAGAGCATGGAGAAATGGGAAGCATAATTTGGGACTGGGGGTGAACACACTAAGAACCATGGATAGTTTAATGCATTTTCCAACTTCTTATCTTAACATCACTCTCTTGTTTTCAGTTACCAGAGTTGATAATTCTGATGTTTTTTCAGATTACAGGATTCCAGTATATGGTTTTATTTTTCTGTTTAAATGTATACAAACTTTTGCATTAACTATGTTTTCATATTTTCCTAAATTAATATATATATATATATATATATATATATATATATATATATATGGAGGTACAGAAGTCTAGAATATTATATGGATATAAATACAAATACTTGACATTTTGTCATTGAGTTAAAACACTTCACAATCATCAAGAACAAAACTATCTCGAGTGGGATATGGGTAAATGATTAGTAGAACTTGTAGCTACAGAGGACCCAGATTTCTTTCCTAGCTTCCTTATGATGTCTATCCACTGCGTATAATTCAGTTCCAGATTACCTGAGGACCTTTTCTGAGCCCAAAAGGCAACAAGCATGCATTGAGTGCACATACTTATACAACACAAACACCTCAACTAAAAACAGATATTTTAAAAATATTTCAATAATTTATGTTGTTATATGCAAGCCTTTGATACTGATTACAATAGACAACTAAGACAAAAGTTAAATGGAACACAATAACAGCACTGCATGAACATTTTATCAAAGAATACAGAATTGAAATTTTCAGGAAATATATAACACAAGTCAGTGAAACATGATCTTACAGGTAAAAACTTTTGTCTTTTGCATAATATTTCTTTGTATATGACATATAAAGAAAGGAGTTATAATATATATTATATATATGTATATATATATGTCACTGAAAAAATAACAATCTAACAAGGAAACATATTGAGAATTCTTAAGAGCAAACAACTTACACTTCCAATGGGCGTTTATGAAAATAGATTCATTAAGGTCTACTGTTAAAGTGCATGTATACCAGTGTGTGTATGTATATATGTGTGTGTGTGTGTGTGTGTGTGTGTGTGTGTGTGTTTGTGCACACACTCATTCTTCAGAAAACAGAATATGTTCTACTTCTGTCAACATTGCATTTTTAGCCCACCTTTCATTCTTAACAACAAACACTACAGCTTGAACTGTTTTATACCATAAATTATTTTACAGTGGATTTCAACTTGACCATAATTTCCTTAAAACAACTTCTACATTCTTATATTTGAGATATAGCCTATCTATCTCTGGTAGCTAATAACCCATCCCTAATGATATTTTACCTTGACCTTATATCTTATTATCAAGTTTTAGAGTGATTTAGTTCTTGAGGAATAAAAGTATTCATGAAACTAATTTATCTATGAGGAAACTATAAAAATCTTTGCTCTGTTTTTTTAAAAGAGCCTTATTGATCACTTGAATAAGCAAATGACTCACTAAGCCCTTACTAAATGCTTCTTAATGAACCTTAATCTATCAGAAAAGATCCTCTGTCCCTTCTTTGGATGTAAGGAAAGTCTCTAGTGGGACTCCAGGAAACTATTTTTCTGTAAAAAGTTAGGAATCCTCAATATTATGAAAATAGCCTGAAATACTAATTTTACAAAAGATATACAGATATAAGCACACATTAATAGCACAATACACAGAAGGAGAACATTAGACCTGAGGTTGCTGAAAATCAAGGACGTCATTAGATTCAGCCTGGGGATGTGCTATTAAGGTTTGCTACCTTAACAGGATAGAATTTACATATTTTCAATGTCAATTATGTAAGACGCATATTTAATTTTAGCCAAAAAAAAAAAATACCAATTAAAACCTTTCTTTGTTTGAAAGCAAAAACAAAGGAAAATGAGGGTCAGCAATTTTGAGGAATTTATCCAGGGCCACAAAATCAGCACAAAATTAAAGTATATTTTGAATCTGAACTGAATACTAAAGCACTCTGAGTTCTCAACATCGACCTTTCTTCCTGTGTAAGGAGCCTTATGAGGTATGTTTGCTTTGCACAGATTGCATAAGCTATAAGTTGAAGGGCTAAGAGGTAGACATCAATGTTAGGAAACTATATAGGGAGACACTGTAATGGGTGGTCAAAAAGAACTCACTTTGTATCTACGTGCTCTATAATAGAGAAAAATAACAGGCAACATCACACTTGAGGAAGACAGACACAGAGAGACATTAATGTGTGTGATCTTTCTCTTACCTCTTCAGAGGTGATGATTTATATGCTATGTTCTATTTTTTCTTTTAATTAAGTAGTTATCAGGTCTGTATTAAGAAAACTTACTATTACTCAATCTGAAGGGTACAAATTACTGCTAGATCTTAACTAATCCTCAGACTTATATTAGGTAACACAGAGTATAATTAATAGGTATTAAGTCACCCCTCTATTTCTCTCCCTCTTTCTTCTCCAAATTATAAAATAAGAACTTTATACAATTATATAACATTAAAAAATGAAACAAGAAATGGCTTTTTACTGTCAAAAGCCTTATCACCATGATATACTGTGTAAACATATATATATATATATATATATATATATATATATATATATTCCACACAAATATTGATACACAAGAATATACATATATAGCATATATAGAGAGAATGTTAAGTCTATAGAAATATAGCAATGGCACTAGATTCATTAGAAAAATCTCAATGAGAAAAATTATATTTAAAATGTCAATTATACTATCCATGCTGTATTTAAGGAACTGGGAGAGGGGGAACTTTGGAATGTAAACAAAGAATATAGAAAATTAAAAAATATGTATTTTAAAAAAGACAGTTGTAAAATTTTGAATTTACATTTTTCTAAATTCCATTCATGAATTTTTCATTTTCACAACTCCCTCTCTCCCTCTCATGTGCTCCCCTGCTGCCCCTCACATTTATGACCTTTTCTTCAATACACACACAGACACAGACGCACGCACGTGCACACACACACACACACACACACACACAAAACACACACACCTAATCAGTCCATTTAGCATTTAGGGCTGAAGACTTGGGATGGAAACATTTCAGTAGAACTCTTCGTGTAGGTAGGCTGGAGCAATATGAAATGCTCCCATCATACACAGATGTAAACGTATGACCTCATAATTCAGACCCGGTTCAGAAAGCCTTACTGTTGAGATTTCATTGATGCAGCATAGCTTTCATGATATTGATTGACAATATTTAAATTTCACAACTTAAATCACATGATTGACTCTTGTGATTTCAGTTGTGCAGTCTGTCAGAAGTTATTCCCTCAAGTTTAACAATCAAACACTATTTCTTCTAATAGACATATGTCAAGAATTATGTCCTCACTCTGCTTAGAATAAATTCTTAGATATAATGCACAAATTAGTTCACAGAAGAACATAGAATCAATATTTAGTTTTGAAGTAACTTAAACTTTGGTTTTGAGTAAAAAGAATACGAGATAATAATTTTGTATGGTTATAAATAAGGTTGTTTATGCAATAATTCCACAAATTTTTAAATTAGTATTTTTTTAAAAAACAGTTCTTATTCATTTAAATCCCAAATGCTGCCTCTTTCCTACCCTGCTGCTAAGAGACCCTCATCATCCCTCCCCATTTCCTGTGACAGGGTGTCCCCCTCCTGGGTCATCTTTCTGCCAAGGTTGGTGCATTCTCTCTCACTGAGACCAGACCAGGCAGGCCTGTTGTGGGGAAAACTTTAGGAAGTCCCAGATACCTGATATGGGCATGGCTCCTAGGAGTCAATGTGAGTGATATTACCAAGATGCCTAGCAGTGGGGACATGGAATCTGAAGAGGACACCAAACCACCCATAAAACTTTCAACTCAAAACTTGTCCTGTGTAAAAGAAATGCAGGGACAAAAATGAAGCAGGCATTGAAGGACTAGCCAACCAATAACTGACCCAACTTGAAACCCACCCCATTGGTAAATAAATCAGGGGATTTTAGTTTGTTTGTTTTATTTTGTTTTCTGATTTTTTAGTTTTTTCCTTTATCTTTTTTTTTCTTCTTTTTATTTTTTTTAACTTACCTGTTAGGGAAAATATGGCATGGCCTTTGGAATTTTTCCTTTAACAATCTATTCCTATTAAATATTCAATAAATACCACTTCTTGAGAAATGTAACATAATTAGAGTATCAAATCTTTGACATCTTAGAAATATACACAAAATCAAACAGCATAATCAAGTAAACAATCTCGAAGTGCATTTGGAAGATGACAGTCAATGGTATTGTTTCTGAGTACACATAACAGTTACAATAACCAGGAAGATACTGTTTTGCAATTTCATGATTTATAGGACATGAGCATATCACTGTAGAAATGATTCACACATATTTTTGATGTCTGACTTTAATTTACAATTTTCAAACTATATGAATATAAAAATTACTATGAATACTCTAGAGCAGAATACAGGATCCTAATGTACTATAAATTTAATAGTGATGAACTTTACTATTTTAGTTTAGTTCAGTTTGAAATGCATCAAACAAGGATTATACCACAGAATATCAAGCCACAGTTTTTGTAGAATTAAGAGATAAATCTTTCATCTCTTTGGGCACATGATTATCTTGAAGAAAAACAACACATATAGCAAGATATGGCTATAACAAGCAAGATTGTATGCTTTGTTAAAGAAAATTTTTTAAAGAAATATTTTTAAAGAGGGAATATAGCATAACAAGTGCTAAAAGGACTATATTGAGAAATGGACAGAGGAGAAGGACTAATGGACTTAAACCATATGATATATTATTAGACATCTTTAAGTAGACATTTTAAGAAGACTTGTAGAAGTTAAGAAGAAAATAGTAGCAACTTAGTAAATAGGGCAAAAATCATCTTTAATGTGAGTGGTGTATTCAAGGAAGTTTGTTATATTTCCTATATACTAAATAATTTAATCATACCATTAATAAAATGTGGAGAGTTGGAGCCCCCTTAGTGTTTAAAAAAATTTGCTACTTTTGCAGAGGATATGGTTCAGTTGCAAAGACTCACATATTGGCTCTCAAGTGTCAGACATTTCAGGTTCAGGGGATCTGGTGGGCTCTTCAGGCCTCAAAGGACACCAGACATGTGTGTGCTGAATATGCATAAATATGTAAACATATGTACAAACACTCATACATATGAAAATTTAAACTAATGAAATTCAAATGATTTAAGTAAGTTTAAATAAAATGAAAGAGTACACATAGGAAAAGAGACAGGTGACTAAAGATAGAAAATATTCACTTAAAACGTAAACATTTAAGTAAAAAGATAAGAAAAAATTTAAACACTCAAAATTTTTTATTAAAATGTGAACAGAATGCAACAGTCTTTAGCTTTCACTTCAAATACATTTATAAAAGAAAACTACAATTAGCAACTGGAAGTTGGTTGGGTCTAAAGAGAGCAATAATTTATAACACTTATAGGCATGAAACAAATAACAAAAGTTCAAACTTTAATCAATTTACTTGTAAGAAATAAGTATAATTTTGTGGACATATTTTCCCTTAGAAGACATTATTAAAGAATGTATAAATTCTTGTCTACACATTATGCACATATCATTGTATTGCCAGAATTTTACAATATTTAACATATATTTATGACATATGCAAATTATTATATATTTCATTATAACAAATCATACAACATTTAATACTACCTTGTTATTTATTTCTCTCATTATTAGGTCAAACTTGCAGTCTACAGAATAAGAAACTATCTTTATCAACTACACATGCAACAGATGGTTAATATTTAGTAAATATAAGGAACTCAACAAAGTGGACATCAAGGAAACAAATAACTCAATTAAAAAATGGGATACAAATATAAAGATAGTTCTCTAAAGATGAAAGACAGATGACTGAGAAACATTTAAAGAAAGGTTCAACATACTTAATAATCAGAAAATGCAAATCAAAAGTACATTGAGATTTTATCCTACGCTAGTCAGAAAAGCTAAGATCAATATAATAATAATAATAATAATAATAATAATAATAATAATTATTATTATGGCTCTTGCTGTTGAGGGTGTGAGGGAAGGCTAACATGTATCCACTTCTGTTGGGAGTAGAAACATAAAAACAGTATGGAAAATACTATAGCAGTCCCAAAGAAGCTAGGATAGATATATCATAAGTTCTACACTAATCTTGAACATGTACCCAAAGGAATCTATAACCTCCTAGGGAGACATGTTCAATTATAATACTTGTTAATATATTTATACTACACAGAATAGAAATAGCCAACCAGTAACTGGCCGAATTTGAGACCCATCCCATGGGCAAGTACATGACACAATTAATGATACTCTGTTATTCTTGTAGAAAGGAGCTTAGCAAAACTGTCCTCTGAAAGGCTCTACCCAGCAGTTGACAGAAACAGATGTGGATACCCACAGTGAAACATTATACATAGGTCAGGGACTTTATGGAACAGTTAGGGGAAGGACTGAAGGTCCTAACATTAGAAACCCTACAGGAACATGAACAGGGACAATAAATTGGGAACTCAAGAGACAGGCACCAACCAAAGAGCATACCTGTGCTGGACAACAGGCCTAGGCACATATGTAGCATACATCCAGTTAAGTATCCATAAAGGACCCCCAAAAACTGGAGCTGGGGCTTTTGCCAAGGAAAATTATTTTTCTCTATCCAAAGCACATCAGGCCCCATGTTCAGCAGTAGAGAGCCAAAGAAAAACAAATGCAATGGTGTTGGAGGTTTTTCTGTATCATGATGCTTTTCTAGGCCTTTTGATTTTTAACTTACAGGTATTTTGCTTGTTTTAAAAACAAAATTTTATATGTAGCATTCTTTTGCTTATTCCTTTCATGATATATTTAGGTTGTTTCAATTTCACTATTTTAAATATTTTCTTGTTCAGATATAAAATGAAAAATTATGTGGGTACATTAACTCTATTCTAAAAATTATACCAAAGATGAAATTCTCTTTTAATAATTTGAAACAAATGTAAATTTACACTTTAAAACTGTGACTCCTTCATCCTGCCTTTTATGGTTTTGTTTTTAAAACATTCTCTTAAATTTCATGAAGGATACAGTTGATATTGCCAATTTTACCAGATTGAGAAAAATTCCATTTATCAAGCATATCTCTTGATACATTTGTTAGAAAGTATTGGGAGGTGTTTAATCTCTAAGTCAATCAATTCTGTAACAGACTAATTAATTCAAAATTTAAATAGAGTATTGGGGGGTGTTTGAGCTGTGAGAGCTGGGACCAATGTTAATTGTAAAATGTAGTTTAATGAGGGTACATGCATGAAGATTTTTTTCTTGTTCTGTCTCATTTTCACACTCTGCACTTTCTCTTGTGCCTTTAAGACATTTCTCAAAAAGACATAAAGTTAATTGACAAAATATGACTCTAATTATAGGTTCCAAAACATCTTGCTTTCTACACCCACATATTCAAATGTTTAACTTTGGCGATATATGTTAAAAGTTATTGTAAATATAAAATGCCTTGAAACCAATACTAGAAAACTAGTATAAAATAAACACAGTTCACAATTACAAATGTCTATTTATTTATTTATTTATTTATTTATTTATTTATTCTCTTTACATACTGACCTCTATCCCCCTTACCTTCCTTCCCCACACATGGTCTCTCCCTCACCCTCCCTCCCATTCTAGTCTGAGAGATTGGAGGCTTTCTTGGGTATCTCCCCACCCTGGCACTTCAAGTCCCTACAGAGCTAGGCTTTTCTTTTCCTACTGAGTACAGAGACGCTAAGGTAGGGGAACAGGTTCCACAGACAGGCAACAGATTTAGATTTATCCCCCCTTCTAGTTGTTCAGAGCACACATGAAGACCAAGCTGCATCTGCTACATATGTGTTGGGTCCTCTGTCCAGACCATGTATGCTCTATGAATGCTGATTCAGTCTCTGAGTACCCCCCAAGGTTAGTCCAGGTTAGTCGGTCTCCCTGCAAAGTGCCTATTATCTTAGGGGCCATCAATCCTTCCTCCAACTCTTACAAGTCCCCAAGTTCCATCCTATGTATGGCTGTGGGTCTCTGACTCTATGTGAGTCAGCTGCTAGGTAGAACCTCTCTGAGGACAGCCATGGTGGGCTCCTGTCTGCAAGCATAACAGAATCATTAATAGAGTAAGAGATTAGTACTTACCCATGGAAAGGGTCTCTAGTTGGCCCAGGTATTGCTTAGACATTCCCTCAGTCTCTTCTCCATCCCATGTTCCTGCATTTCCTATAGGCAGGATAAATTTTGAGTCAAGATTGTGTTAGTCTCCCTGTTGCTTCACTGGGGTTCCTACCTGGTTATAGGAGGCAGCCTCTTTCAGTACCCTCACTGTTTTAAGTCTCAACTCATGTCAGCCCATTGATTCCTGAGGACCTCACTTATCCCCGCACTCTAGCACATCCACCAGATGCTCCCACCTCCCACACCCAGCTAGCTGCAAATTTCCATTCATACTAAAGGTCATCTGGCCAACTCCCTTGTCTCTTCCCACACCTGATCCTGAGACCTGCCATGTCCCTCCCCATCTCCTCTCTCACCTAGTTCCTTCCTTCCTACTTTCTCCTATGACTACTTTATCACCTGCTTCTAAATGAGATTCAAGCATCCTTACTTAGGAATTCTTGCTTAGCTTCTTTAGGTCTGTGGAGTGTAGTTTGGTTTTTCTATATTTTATGGTTAAATTTTAAAAGTGAATACATACCATGCATGTCCTTTTTGGATCGGGGTCACCTCAGTCAAGATAATATTCTCAGGTTCCATCCATTTGCCTGCAAAGTGCATGATGTCTTTGTTTATAATAACTGAATAGTATTCCATTTTGTAGATGTACCACATTTTCTTTATCCATTCTTCATATGAGAGACACCTAGGTTCTTTCCAGTTTCTGGCTATTATGAATAAAGCTGCTATGAACATAGTTGAGCAAGTATCACTGTGGCATTGTAGTATATCCCAGTATAAGACCAGGAGTGGAATAGCTGGGTCCTAAGGTAGAACTATTTGCAGTTTTCTGAAAAACCACCAAATTGATTTTTAAAGTAGTTGTACAAGCTAGCTATCCCACCGACACTGGAGAAGTCCTCCCTGACCAACATCCTCAGCAGCATGGACTCTCACTTGATTTTTTTTCTTAGCCATGCTTATGGGAATAAGTTAGAATCTCAGAGTCCTTTTGATTTTCATTTCCCTGATGACAAAGGACTTTGAACATCCCTTTCAGTGTTTCTAGGCCTTTCAAGATTCTGGGCCTGAAAAGATTGGATCCAGTTTTGTAGATCCAGAACAGAGAAATGGTGGCGGGGGGATGATTGGGGAATAGTTGGGGGGAGAGGACTTATGGGACATATGGTGGGGGGGAAGTGGGAAAGGGGTAAGCCTTTGGAATGTAAACAAAGAATATAGAAAATATAAAAAGAACTATTAAAAAAAAGAGAAAAAAAGAAAAAATTCCATTTAGCTCTGTACCCCAATTTTTTTTAATCGGGTTATTTGAATTGTTTGCATCTAACTTCTTGAGTTTTTTTTTATTAATTTTGTATATTAGCTCTCTGTAGACTATAGTTTTGTCCTAATAGGAACATCCTTTGACTTTCAGAAGCATTTCAGTTTCATGCAGTTCCACTTATCAATTGTGCACTTAGAGTCTGAGCCCTTGTTGCTCTGTTCAGGGAGTATTTGTTGACTGTATTCCTTCAAGAACTTTCAATACATTGTGTATATATGCCTATATGTATGTGTGTGTGTGTATATGATGTATATGATGTATATGTATATGATGTATATGTGTCTGTGTATAAGATGTATATGTATATGTGTATGTATTTGTGTATGTGTATGTATATATGTGTGTGTATGTATATGCATATATGTTTGTGTATACATAAATATATAAGTATATGTGAAGGATGGAAGTATTTGTGAACAGTTTTAGACCTCATAAGACAGATGGTCAGGCTTTACTAGAATGTGAGTATGTATGAATGTGTATATGTTTGTGCATATTACCTCCATAAAAGATTTTCTTTCTGCATGTGTGAACTTCATTTCCTTTTTCATCACAGGGTTGCTGAGGAAGTCATTCATTTGGTATCTAGGTGGCTTTGAACACTGGATTTTCTTGTTTTTATATGTATTTAGAGTTGGACTAACCTTGATGTTCCTGGTGTGTCAAGCCTCTGATATCTTTGGGCCTTTGGTTCCAGATTAGCTGGTCTGATAAAGGTGGGCTCAGAGTTGGTGGGAGAATAGGTGTCCAGAGGAGATAGCAGGTTGATCAGGGCAGGTGGGTGCCACTGTGTGCCTCCTCAGAGGAATCAGCAGGCAGGCAAAAAGGGTATGGGAAGAGACTCTAAGTTTCCTGATCAGCAGGTCTGATCTACAAATTTCTTAAAAAATAAGTTTACTACATCTTTTTACATGGAATGCAATGACTTGGGAAGAACACTTTGGAGAGAAAAATAAGTTCAAAATCTAATCTATGGATGATGTTCTCCAAGCACACAAATCTTTATCTTCAATTTTATGGTTACATTTGCTTCTCAGAATTTGTTAATTTAATGCTCAGATATTTTGTTTATCTTGTTATTGACTTTTTGACTTCCAAGTACTTTTGTTTCTTTATTACTAAGAATAACTGATTGCTTTTAGATGCAGTTTTCATTCGTTCAACACACTACTATTGTTTTTCTAGATTTCTTTTTCTCTTATCAATATCTGAATTATTACTATACACATAAAAGCATCTAAAGGGTGTAGCGCCTGTGTATACTGGGGACCATACTGGAATCACAGGGTTGCTGAGGAAGGCAGTGTTGGGGTTGTTGTTGAAGGCTGTGGTAAAAGTTGTGATTGCTGGGGAAAAATAGCTTACTTGTGGTAAATTCTTTTCTTTCCTAACTCTTGACTGTTTGGGGGCCAGAAATGGATGACTTCTATTGATTAACACAATCTGCTTAACAGGCAGAGGCCAAAGTAAAGAAGTTAGCTTATTAGGGCTATTTGTTCTTTTTCTCCTGAGCCCCTCACTGATGAACAATAGACTCACAGTTTACTTAACTCTTTGAGAGACAGAGAAAAAGGAAAGTCACACATGAATAAAGAAAATCTTTTATGCAGGTAATATGCACAGACATATACATATTCATACACACTTACATTCTAGTAGGGCCTGACCATCTGTCTTATGAGGTCGAAAACTGTTTATGAATGCTTTCATACCTACACATATACTTATATATGTATGTATACACAAACAGATATATATTCATATAGATGGTGGAAAGCGCCCCAAGCCATACACATGCATTTGGTGCATTGATATGCAAAACACTGTGTACTACCACATTATTCACTTCCCCTGTTCTTTTTATGCTTCCTTAGACAAAAGTTATTTACAAAATTAACTTGGAGATAAAATGTTTCACAAAAGCAAAGTTATAGAAGGATGTAAATAGTTAAGATCAAAGCAGTGTTTTGTTCTGTAAGCTCATTACATATTAAAAGCCACAGGTTCACATAGCCTTACTTTATCATAGCACACAGGTGACTTCATCCTTAGATCTGATCTAGTATGAATGGTTGGTTTTCCTTGATCACAAATTAGTCACAAACCTATTTTTCTTTTTAGAGTAATTATGAAATCTCACAATATTTCTTATTTTGCAGTCTTTGCTTAGTAGTCTATATGGAATGCATGCACTTTATTCTTGAGTCTGACTTGATTACATCTTTCTGGCAAGACAGCTAAAACCTTCCCTTAAAACTTTCTTTCTAAAATTATCAAATCAGTAATTCTATAAAGTCATTAATTTGTTGAAACCAATAATTTATGAAAGTTTATCTTCATGTTGATCTGAAATTTGCTCAATAGGATTGGCCAATGCCCAGAAATCTTTAAGCTGTGTAATAGGAACAGGAAAAAGTGTATCAGCTCTAAGAAGCAATCCTGGGATGAAGTCTCCTGGGACTTAGTCTCCCAGAGGACACCCTTCATAGGACATGCAAAAGCAGTGGTCTTCCTCCAGGAAAGTCGCCTACTAGCCTTAGCCTCTCCTAGATAGGTGTAGCTTCTGATATGTGTAGTATCTACTCTAATTATACGTAATTTCTGTTGTGTTCTCTGGGCCTTGGAATTCTTACAAGTTCTGATCAGAGAAGAAAGATCCACTGCTTTGCTACCTGTTAGGTGTAAAAACACCTATTATATGTAATGCTTGATTATTTTTGTTTTTGGTTTAACCTTATACTTAACATTCATATAACGTATGTGACATTTTCTGCATGTATATTGTGCATCCTAACTATCTTTGCCACCAATCAAATTATATTACTCATGTACTTCTGTCATTCTTCATTCCTCTCTAGGGATTTGGAACTATGCAATGAGTATAAAATGGAAGCCAAATTCCAACCTTCCCCTAAGATTAATATAGAGCCTTGTGAGGTCCTTCTGATCCATGCCTGCCTGTTGCCAGGCAGTCTTCTGGATGCCCAGTCCATACAACTGAAATAGCAGTGAGGTCATTCTTGCATTGACTTTGTCATGCACACAAAACGATGCTTCATACTCCTTCTCCCAAAACTTCTGCCACTTAAATTCTCTCTTGACCAGGTTTCTATGCTACAGAAAAAAATGTTATAAATATCCTGTTAAGGTTGAGCACTCAACCATTACTTACTTTCAGTCTGTTAGTAACCCATTAGGCTAGGCAAAAACTGGAAACCTTATGGTAAAGTTATATCATTCCACAGGATATTTTTATTTCTGGTGAGAAAGAATTTTCTGTCTTCCGTCATTTTCTTTCTACTGGAATTTTCTATTACAGATATTTTACAGTACTACACTTATGGATTTTCTCTTCTTTTAATTTTATTTTCTTTTTTTTATTGTATATATTCTATATTTACAATTCATTTCCCTTTTTCTGGTTCCCCACTTCTTTAGCCACTATGGAATTGAATGGATGAATAAAAGGGAAGTGCGTATGCAAATTCCTAATAGGCTTTTCAATATGGGCATAGAATAGAAGCCTTTCTCTCTTGACTCTAAAAGAATCAAAAGTTGGTTAACATTAACTATGAAACATGTAGATTGTACTTGGAGTAATCACGCCAGCTCCAAATGAGCAGTTACTGTGTCACAACTTATTGAAATTCCTTTTTTCTACTAATTTAATTTGATTTTCGAATACGTTCTTAATTGAAGTAGAAGATGAGATCAAGTCCATTGTTACACAGACATACACAAACATATCACAGACAGACATTTACACACAT
Organism: Apodemus agrarius; assembly: GCA_964023405.1. Classification (NCBI taxonomy): domain Eukaryota; kingdom Metazoa; phylum Chordata; class Mammalia; order Rodentia; family Muridae; genus Apodemus; species Apodemus agrarius. The sequence goes on along the minus strand of OZ030013.1, from coordinate 30,599,795 downwards.
ACACACACATAAATTTATCCCTGAGAGAAGCTTATTACCCTGCTGCCAGCAGTCATTAGTTATATATGTATATGTGTATATACTTAAGTATATAAGTATATATATATCAGTTATATATCACATATATGATATATATTCAATATCATATATTTATCACATATATTTACTCTATACTTAGCACCATGCTAATATTTTCAAATGCCATGTTAACAAACCCATTGATATAAGAATTATTTATGTCTTGTGTCTTGTTTATGCAGTCATTTCTAGGATAGACTGGTAAACATACAACTTACTTCTATTCTGGTACTTGCTAACATTCTGCCCCTATTCTATGATGTCCCCTAATTCAGAATCCATGTAGTATATGTATCCTTAAGTCAGAGCTCCCCATAATCTGATGATCTCTGCAGTGTGTCTTGTTGTGTTTTCCATTGATGATCTAAACTTAATGTAAAGGGAGAATTATGGTGAGCAAGTTACAGCTATACTGTGTTCTATGTATATTAATAGACATAGAATTCAGTAATTAATTATATTGGTAGTAGTTTTTTGAGGGTAATCAATTCTTTTCTAGGGTCCATGGCCTCAATAGTCCTATGAAGCTAGTTAGAGTTCCAGTAGTAGGCATAATTTCTTTCCTATGTGTTGGTGATCCCTGACATGTTACAGTCTCTATATTTATCTTTATGACTGTGCTGCCATAGTGGTAATTGTCATGGTTTATAGGTATTGTAACTGGATATGATTGTTTAAATTCTTCTCTCTGTGGCAGCTTGAATAGTTTTTTTCTGGAATCCTGGAACCTAGACCAAATAAAAGAGTCTCTCAGGGCAATCGATATCAAATCATACAAGTTATGTGTCCTACATTCTCAGTGCTTTTAATATTTTTTTATTTCCTATATTCTTTGTTTACATTCCGAATGATTTTCCCTTTCCAGGTTTCCCCCTCCCCACAAGTCCCATAAACTCTCCTCCCTCTGCCCATTCCCCAATCAACCCCCTCCCACTTCTCTGTCCTGGTATTCCCCTACATTGCTGCATCAAACTTTTCCAGGACCAGTGCCCTCCCCCTCCTTTTTGGGAATCATTTGATATGTGAATTGTGTCTTGGGTATTCAGAGCTTCTGGGCTAATATCCACTTATCAGTGACTGCATTCCATGTGTTTTCTTTTGTAATTGGGTTACCTCACTTAAGATGATATTTTCCAGTTCCAACCATTTGCCTAAGAACTTCATGAATTCATTGTTTTTAATTGCTGAGTAGTATTCCATTGTGTAAATATAGCACATTTTCTGTATCCATTCCTCCACTGAGGGACATCTGGGTTCTTTCCAGCTTCTGGCTATTATAAATAAGACTGCTATTAATATAGTGGAGCATGTGTCCTTATTGTTTGCCAGGGAATCCTCTGGGTATATGCCCAGGAGTGGTATAGCGTGGTCCTCTGGAAGTGTCAAGCCCAGTTTTCTGAGGAACTGCCAGACAAAGGTTTTGTAAGGAAAAGGACACTGTCAATCAGACAAAAGGGCAACCAACAAATTGGGAAAAGATCTTCACCAACCCTACATCAGACAGAGAGCTAATATTCAATATATACAAAGAACTCAAGAAGTGAGACTCCAGAGAGCCAAATAACCCTATTAAAAATGGAATACAGAGCTAAACAAAGAATTTTCACCTGAAGAATTTCGAATGGCTGAGAAGCACCTTAAGAAATGTTCAAAATCATCAGTCATTAGGGAAATGTAAATCAAAACAACCCTGAGATTTCACCTCACACCAGTCAGAATGGCTTTCAGATTAAAAACTCATGAGAGAGCAGGTGTTGGCGAGGATGTGGAAAAAGAGGAACACTCCTCCACTGCTGGTGGAATTGCAAGCTGGTACAGTGTTTTTAATATTAAGGTCAAACTCTCAACCCCTGTGAATCACCTGAGATAGTTTTCATAGGTAGACTATATTGTTTTGGAAGTCGCCAAGGCTACCATGCCAAATCAATCAAAAGGTTCCTCTAATTGGTACTGGGCTTCTGTTACTCTCTGGTTTATGTAGGTAGTGTTACCAGCCATTAATTTTCTTTAAGCTGTTATTAATGGCTTCCATATACACCATGTACCTATATTCCACATATGCAATTATGTGTGTGTGTGTGTGTGTGTGTGTGTGTGTGTGTGTGAGTGATAATTTTAGGTAAATGTAAAATAATAAAATAATAAAATCTTTGAATAAACCTAATCAACTAGTTTGAAGATCTCTAAAATTAAAAATTCAAATATCTGGATTAGTACTGAGAAAGACACTAGAAAATGAAAAGATAGCCTGTTCATGGATTAGTAGAATTAATATGAAAAATGACAATGTTTTAACCCATTCATTAACTTATTCAGTTTACTAACTAACATCATCCCTTCCTAGCCTTCTAGTACTCCTTTATGTAAGTCCAATCTCCCTACTAACGTCCCTCCGACTTAACCCCACACACATCCACATCAAGATGCTACAGGCAAGGTGCATTTTCTCTCACTGAGGACAGGCACGGCTGTCCATTTACAAGAACAGAGTTCATAGGCAAGCAAGAAACAGGTTCAAGGACATCCTCTGTCCCAGTTCGTGGGAAATACACCTGAAGAACAATCTGCTCTTTTGCTACATATATGCCGGGAGGGCTAAGTCCAGTTCTTGTTCACTCTTTGGTTAGGGATTCAGTCTCTGAAAGTTCCCAAGGTTCCAGCTTAGTTGACTCTGTCAAACAGTCAAATTAGTGTAGAAGTAATGGAGTAGATTATAATCATTGTTACTTATGTGTCTTACATATGATTAATATCCAGAATACAAAAGTTAAAAAAATAAATTGGTCAAGACGAAAAAATGACCTGAATTGAAAGATAAAGAGAGAGCATTTTCAATGGAACAAATAAAAATAACTATATCAAAACAAAACAGAACAAAACAAAAACCAACCACAAAAGCTGTTCATTATCTTGGTAAATTAGAGAATGCAATTCACAACAACTATGAGATTTCATCTCACCCCATTCATACTGGCTAGTGTCAACTGATGATAAATGCTAGTGAAGTTCTGAAGAAGATACTTTTTTTGGAAAAAAATTCTTTTCTTAGAGAAAATGCAATATAGTACTTACCCTGGAAATCACTGTGGAGACGTCTCAGAAAAATAAATCTCTATGACCCAGTTTAGCAACTCTGCAGCATCTGCCCAAAGGACTAAACATCTTACTTCACAGATATTTGCTCAACATTGCTCTTGATCACCTTATTCACAATAGGCAGGAAATGGAACCAATCTTTTTTTTATCCTTCAGTTGATCAGTGCACAAGGAAAATGTAGTACATGTACTTGACAGATAAATAATTGATGGATAAAGAAAAGTGAAACAATTAAAATTTCAGTGAGATGAAGCTATAAAACATGGACTAATAGCAGAAACAGGGAAAGTTAGAAAGGGACGACCATGGCAGTAGATAGAGCTTAAGTAGCAAAGAATATGATACAGGCATTATGAAGCAAGAGGTGGAAAACCACAAAAGGGAGGAAGCTCCAACTTGGAAGAAAAAGGGAAGTCAACACAGCTGACATCAAAACATTCTTCAAAACTCTCATTTGTCTATAGGTTTTGAAATCTTTATATGAGAATCTGGCTATCTCTTCAATTTTCTATTCAGAAAAAAAAAAAAACACTAGGTAGATAGGAGTTGATTTTTCGCATGTGCCTAAGTTCTGTTTGGCTCTTTTGGCTGGTATGTATTTTGTTCAGTTGTATCTGGAGTGGACATCTTTGAGCTCATTGCTTTCAATATGTGCTTTCTTCAGTTGATGGAAGAACTGTTGTAGATTCTTGGAAGAAGTCTCCAAATTTCTAGAGCATTTTCTCCCAATTTGTTTTTTAGAGGCAGGATTTCTACAAATTATGGGTGCATTAGCAGCAAGGAACATATACAAGAAAACTAAATTAAAGGCAAAGTAAAGATTGCTTCCATGACATACACATACATACTAAGAATCTTTGTGACCTTCAAGATCAACTACAGGAAACTGAAGAGAAACATAATGCTAGTTCAAATAAGTGCGTAGAAGAAAACAGCATGCTTCTTATTAAGGCAAAATAAGCTGAAAAGCTATGGAATAGAGAAATGAGAGAATATGCCAAGGGCAGGAAACGTTTTTAAAAACTGCACAATAAAATGGTACACTGAAGACACAGCTGGCACAGGAAGTGGTTTCCTTCAAAAGTGGAGAGAAGGCAAAAAAAAGAGTCATTCCAGCTTTGGAAATAGAGACAAAACACTGGAATGGAGCACACATCAGAATGATAATGAGATTGAACAATTTAAAGAAAAGACTGCATCAAAGATTTCTGTAACAGAAAATCAAGTCACAATCAACTGGTAAGCACAGGCAGTGATTCAGTTTTTCCTCGTAGAGATAAAACTCAGCCAACAGATTTTAAATTCCAGAGAATGCAGTGGGGAGTGGGTCAGTAATTCCTGGTTTATGAAGTATTAATAGAAAACACTCAAATATGTTTCCAAACCATGAACTAGAGTTGCAGTTTATCTCACTACAGAAAAAGTAAAATGTCGGCAAAGTACTCTGGGAGTGGCTTGTAAGTTACTGTGATGATTCCCAAGGCTCAGGAGAATGTGATAATCTAGAAAAGTGCAGGGAGAAAGGGTAAAGTGAGAATTATACTCTAGGAACACACTTGAAGCTTTCTGAGTTATAACAATGAAATTTCTCCATCAAAAGAGAACAAAAATTTTCCATAAACTGTTACAGTAAGTAAAAAAAGTGTTTATGTTTCTGTATATGTTCTTTGTGTGCATATGTATGTATGTATATATGCATGCATGCATGCATGTAGTCATCATATATGTATTATGTATTTGTGTGGTTTTACAATAGCCAGAAAAGGCTGTTAGATTCTCTACAACTGAAGCTACAGGTGGTTGTAAGCTGAGTTAGGTTTATGAACTGAGGCAGGATCCTTTGAAAGAGGAGCAAACACTCTTAATCAAAGAGCCATCTCTCAGAGGAACACTCCTCCACTGCTGGTGGGACTGCAAGCTGGTACAACCACTCTGGAAATCAGTCTGGTGGTTCCTCAGAAAACTGGACATGATACTTCTGGAGGACCCAGCCATTCCACTCCTGGGAATATACCCAGAAGATTCCCCAGCATGCAATAAGGATACATGCTCCACTATGTTCATAGCAGCCTTATTTATAATAGCCAGAAGCTGGAAAGAACCCAGATGTCCCTCAACAGAGGAATGGATACAAAAAATGTGGTATATATACACAATGGAGTACTATTCAGCCATTAGAAACAATGAATTCATGAAATTCTTAGATAAATGGATGGAGCTGGAGAACGTGATACAAAGTGAGGTAACCCAGTCTCAAAAGAATACCCATGGTGTGCAGGCCAATTGATATTCAACAAAGAAGCTGAAAATATCCAGTGGAAAAAAGATAGCCTTCTCAACAAACGGTGCTGGCTCAACTGGAGGTCAACATGCAGAAGAATGAGAATTGATCCACTCTTATCTCCTTGCACTAAGCTCAACTCCAAGTGGATCAAGGACATCCACATAAAACCAGACACACTAACACTAATAGAAAAGAAACTGGGGAAGACCCTTGAGGTCATTGGCTCGGGGGGAAAATTCCTGAACAGAACACCAATCACTTATGCTCTAAGATCAAGAATAGACAAATGGGACCACATAAAATTACAAAGTTTCTGTAAGGCAAAAGACACTGTCAAACGGACAAATCAGCAACCAGCAAATTGGGAAAAGATCTTCACGAACCCCACATCTGACAGAGGGCTAATATCCAATGTATACAAAGAACTCAAGAAGTTAGACCCCAGAAAACCAAATAACCCTATCTAAAAATGGGGTACAGAGCTAAACAAAGACTTTTCACCTGAAGAAATTCGGATGGCTGAGAAACACCTTAAAAAATGTTCAACATCATTAGTCATTAGAGAAATACAAATCAAAACAACCCTGAGATTTCACCTCATACCTGTCAGAATGGCTAGGATTAAAAACTCAGAAGACATCAGGTGTTGGCGAGGATGTGGAGAAAGAGGAACACTCCTCCACTGCTGGTGGGAATGCAAGCTGGTACAACCACTCTGGAAATCAGTATGGCGGTTCCTCAGAAAACTGGACATGATACTTCCGGAGGACTTAGCCATACCACTCCTGGGCATATACCCAGAAGATTCACCAGCATGCAATAATGATACATGCTCCACTATGTTCATAGCAGCCTTATTTATAATAGCCAGAAGCTGGAAAGAACCCAGATGTCCCTCAACGGAGGAATGGATACAAAAAATGTGGTATATATACACAATGGAATACTATTTAGTCATTAGAAACAATGAATTCATGAAATTCTTAGATAAATGGATGGAGCTGGAGAACATCATACTAAGTGTGGTAACCCAGTCTCAAAATAATACCCATGGTATGCAGTCACTGATAAGTGGATATTAGCCTAGAATCTTGGGACACCAAAGACACAATTCACATACCAAATGAAGTCTGACAAGAAGAAAGGAATGGACACTAGTGCTGGAAATGATAAAAGCATCAGTATAGGGGAATACCAGAACAGGGAAGTGGGAAGGGGTGGATGAGGGAGCAGGGGGAGGGAAAAGGGCATGTGAGACCTTAGGGGGGTGGAGAAATAAAAAAAGGGAAATGAAATGTAAATATAGAATATATCCAATAAAAAAATAAAAATAAAAACAAAAAAACCCAAAATCAAAACAAAACAAAAAAAAAAGAAAGAAAGAAAGAAAGAAATAGGACTGATGGTGCTGAAAGCATTTGCAACCCCCTAGGAAGAACAATAATATCAATTAACCAGACCCCACACAGTTCCCAGGGACTAAACCACCAACCAAGGAGTACACATGGAGTGACCCACGGCTCCAGGTGCATATATAGAAGAGGATTGCTTTGTCTGGCATCAATGGGAGGAGTGGCCCTTGGTCCTGTGTAGGCTACATTCCCCAGGGTAGGGGAATCTGAGAGCGAGGAGTTGGGAGTAGGTGGGTGTGTGGAGGAACACCCTCATAAAAGCAGGGGGGATAATATAGGGGGTGTCTGGCGGGAAAACAGGGAAAGGGATAACATATGAAATATAAATAATGAAAATATCCAATTAAAAAAAAGTGGATATTAGCCTAGAATCTTGGAACACCAAAGACACAATTCATGTACCAAATGACGCCTGACAAGAAGAAAGGAGTGGACACTGGTGCTGGAAAGGATCAAAGTATCAGTGTAGGGGAATACAAGAACAGGGAAGAGGGAAGGGGTGGAAGAGGGAGCAGGGGGAGGGAAAAGGCATGTGGGACCTTTGGGGGTGGGGAACCAGAAAAAGGGAAATTAATTGTAAATATAGAATATATCCAATAAAAAAAAGAAAAAAGAAAACAAAACAAAACAACAACAACAACAACAACAACAACAAAGAACCATCTCTCCAGCTACGGTTTTAAATCTGAGTTTACAGACAACCTTATCTGAGAAATATGTGTTTGATGCACTTTACCTCAATACCAATACTCAGAATGTGTTGAAAGTGTCACCCTGATGGTAATTTATGAGATCATAAGAATCAAGCTCCAGAATGTGAGATGTTTATAACAAAGAACAGAATCTCTCTCTCTCTCTCTCTCTCTCTCTCTCTCTCTCTCTCTCTCTCTCTCTCTCTCTCTCTCTCTCTGTCTCCTTCATCCCCCCTCTGTGTATGTGGGTGTGTGCATGTGTGTAGACGAGTCTGTGTGCATGTGTGCAGGTGAGACTCTGTGTATGTCAGTGTGAGAGATGCATGTCTATGGATGCCATTGTGTGCAGATGCTTGAGAACAGCTTTGGGTATCATACTTCAGGTGTTGTCCACATTGGTTTTTGAGGTATGGTGATAGTTTGGTTGGTGTAGCTGAAAAGCCTCAATGATCCTCATGTATTTGGATTTCCAGTGTTGAATTTATAAGCACCACACAGATTCCTGGGGTTTCAAAACTTTTAATGCTAGAAATGGAACTTTGGTCCTTGTGTTTGTAAGTCAAACACTTAACTGGCAAAGCCATTCACCCCATCAAGATTCCTCCTCTTCAAAATGTGGCTGTACCTGAAACCTCATTTAGATGAATGGTTGTCAGCTGCATATGTCTGACCAAACCTTAGCAGCACACTTTTGATCGAAATATTATGAGAATTTAAATATTTCTCTATTAGCAAGTATCATTCAGTTCACTTTCTATAAGTAATTCAGTAATCTCCTGTACTCTTTCTGAAATTACAGTCCTTTTAATAGTGTTTCATGAAAGCCTAATGTAAAATTCATTATCTGTCCATCCTTTCACTTTACTGACCTAAAACACATTGCCACAACTAAAGAGATGTAAATGAAACATGTCAAACATGTCATATAACCTGAAGTAAAATAATATTCAGGAAAATAGTATTAAAACACGATTGATAATTTTACATAATTATGATTCTTTAATGGTTTAATTCAAATACCATCATTTTTAATCAGAGACATTTTCTTCAACAATGTAACTTAATAAAAAGCACAGAAGTCAATACTTCCTGTGATTGAAATTAGAATGTATTGAAATAATATTTAAGTAGCACAAAAGTTGCTAACAAAAGTAATTTTTTTCACAAAGAACCATAGATTGAATATGTTATGTCTAGAAGAAAGCAATATATTTCTTTATGATTTACATGATTTACACTGATATTTAATTCATTGAATAAAAAAATAAAGGGGTAAATATTACAATATTGATATTACAGAGGTGAAATTCAAATAGCTTCAATGCTGCTTGCAAATACTAGGGTAGAGTGTGTCAGTCACACAGGTGGAGCAATGCGATTATTATTGGGCTGAACTGTGTCCTCTGTAATTTCTGATTTCGAAGCACATGCTACCCATAATTTAGGATGTAAATTTCGGTTTGGATACTGAAGAGGTTTTCCTGTTCAGACAAATGCATTAGGAAGGCTCTTCAAACAATTTGATTGACACACTGATAGAAGGAGAAGAGGTACAGGTTGTCAGTATAGCGCTTCTTTTTTTTATTATTAGATATATTCTTTATTCATATTTCAAATGTTGTCCCTTTTCCTGGTTTCCCCCTGAAAACCCCTAACCCATCCCCCCTCGCCCTACTCATCAATTCACCTACTCCCACTTCCCAATCCTGGTATTCCCCTAAACTGGGGAATCAAATTTTCTCAGGTCCAAAAGCCTCTCCTCGTTGATGTCCAAAAAGGCCATCCTCTTCTACATATGCAGCTGGAGCCATGAATCCCTCCATATGTACTCTTTGGGTGGTGGTTTCATCCCTAGGAGCTCTGCAGGTACTGGGTGGTTCATATTGTTGTTCCCCCATGGGGCTGCAATCTCCTTCATCTCCTAGGGTACTTTCTCTAGCTCCTCCACTGGGGACCCTGTGCTCAATTCACTGGTTGGCTAAGAGTATCCCCTCTGTGTTTGTTAAGCACTGGCAGAACCCCTCAGGAGACAGCTATATCAGGCTCCTGTTAGTAAGTAGGCATCCACAATAGTATCTGGGTTTGGTAACTATATGGGGTGGATCATCAGTTGGTGCAGTCTCTGGATGGTCTTTCTTTCAGGCTCTGATTCACACTTTCTCTCTGTATCTCCTCCTGTGGGTATTTTGTTCCCCCATATAAGAAGGACCAGAGTATCTATACTTTGGTCTTCCTTCTACTTGAGCTTCATTTGGTCTGTGAATTGATTGTTTCTTGGGTATTCCGAGATTCTTGGTTAATATCCACTTATCAGTGAGTACATACAATGTGTGTTTTTTTTGTGACTGGGTTACTTCAATCAGGATGATATTTTTTAATTCCATCCATTTGCCTAGAATTTCATAAATTCATTGTTTTTTAAAGTTGAGTAGTATTTCATTGTATAAATGTACCACAATTTCTGTATCCATTCCTCTTTTGAGGGACATCTGGGTTCTTTCCAGCTTCTGGCTATTATAAGTAAGGCTGCTATGAACATAGTGGAGCATGCATCCTTATTACATATCAGAGAATCCTCTCGGTATATGCCCAGGAGTGGTATAGCAGGGTTCTCCAGTAATACTATGCCCAATTTTGTGAGGAAACACTAAACTGACTACCAGAGTGGGTATACCAGTTTGCAATCCCAACAGCAATGGAGGATTATTCCTCTTTCTCCACATCCTCACCAGCTCCAGCTGTCACGTGAGTCTATTAACTTAGTCATTTTGATGGGGTGAGGTGGAATATCAGTGTTGTTTTGATTTGCATTTCCCTGAAGACTAAGAATGTTGAACACATCTTTAGGTGCTTCTCATCCATTCAATATTCCTTAATTGAGAATTCTTTGTTTAGCTCTGTAACCCATTTTTAATAGGGTTATTTGACTCTCTTGAGTCTAACTTCTTGAGTTTTTTGTATATATTGGATATTAGCCCTCTATTGGATATCAGAAAAGATCTTTTCCAAATTTATTAGTTGTGGTTTTGTCCTACTCACAGTGTCCTTTTCCTTGCAGAAAATTTGTAATTTTATGAGATCCCATTTGTTCCATTTTTACCTAGAGGTGATACCATGTTAGGATGTAGAAGAAAAGAAACGTCTGCTGCAAGCAAAGTAGAAAAGATGAATCCAAACGCTATGATATCGTTATCCTGCACTTCTCTTATGTTTGAAAACAATTTACAGTGCTAAAATTTATTTACACTGCTTAAATTTGGATATTTTGTTAATGCATAAAAAATTAACTATAATATTTTCAAATACTCCATAAAATGTTTAAAATTTATTGTCATAGCATTGCAAACATTAATTTTTTCTTGATATTATATGTTAAATATTGACTTTGAACCAGGCAGTGGTGGCAAATACCTTTAATCCCAGCACTTGGGAGGAAGAGGCAGGCCGAGTTCAAGGACAGGTTGGTCTACAGAGTGTTTCAGGACAGCCAGGGCTATACAGTGAAACCCTGTCTTGAATATATATATATACTCACACACACAATGATTTCCTATGTATACTTAGATTTTTAGTTTCATTGGGATATAAATTTGAATATTAAACTAATATAGAGTATTCCAGTTTGTATTACAAAGAGCGCATTTCAATATCTCCTCACTTTCTGAGAAAAAATTATTTAATACACCCAAATGCTATATACCTATTAGTCATAATTCCATTCATGTAGAATTCAAATGCTTTTATTTTATATTTTGGAATTATTAAAGTATTTAACAACATGAACAGTTTTAATACTTCCTTATATATGTTCTAATAGGGTGTACTATGTGACAAATAATCTAGATATTTCTTTATAAGATATGTTTTAAAGATTTTATTTGAAATTACATGTATTTGTGTCTCCTTATGAATATGCTTACATGAATGCAGATAACTGTAGAGGTGAGAAGAAATCAGATCCACTTGGAACAGCAATTATAGGTGTCTGTGATGCATCTGACATGGATGATGGGAACCAACCTCAGGAGCTCTACAAAAACATATGGAATCTTAATTAATAATCCAATTCTCTCATCCTATCAAGTGTCTCATATTTGGTCATCATTGCTTTTATTTCTATATCATATTTTAATCACAATCACACCCATATGCAACTTGTCTTATATCCTTGTTTCTGTCCCCATTCATATATATCTATGTGCTTTTTTAATTTTTATTTTTATTGGATATTTTCTTTATTTACATTTCAAATTTTAACCTATTTCCTGGTTTCCCCCTCCTGGAAACCCCTATCCAATTCCGCCTCCCTTTGCTTCTATGAGGGTGTTCCCCACCCACCCACTCCTGCCTCCCTGCCCTCAATTCTTCTACACTGTAGCATCTAACAGGCCTTCATGAGAGCAACAACTTCTCCCATAGATTCCTGACAAGGCCATCCTCTGCTACATATGCAGCTAGAGCTATGTGTACTCCTTAGTTGGAGGCTTACTCCCTGGGAGCTATGGGGGGGGGGTCTGGTTGATTGATATTATTGTTCTTCCTATGGAGCTGCAATCCCCTTCATCTCCTTCAATCCTTTCTCTAACTCCTTCATTGGGGACCCTATGTTCAATCCAATAGTTGGCTTCCACCATCACCATCCACCTTTGTATTTGTGAGGCTCTGGCAGGGCTTCTCAGGAAACAGCTATATCAGACTCCTTTCAGCAAGCATTTCTTGGCATCCAGGTATCAGGTTTTGGTGACTGTATATGGATGAATCCCCAGGTGGGACAGTCTCTGGATGGCCTTTCTTTCCGTCTCTACTTTACACTTTGTTTCAATATTTGCTCCCTTGAGTATTTTCTTTGCCTTTCCAAAAAGGACCAAAGAACCAACACTTCAGTCTTCTTTCTTCTGGAGATTCATGTGGTCTGTGAATTTCTGGGCTAATATCTACTTATCAGTGAGTGCATACCATGTGTGTTCTTTTGTGACTGGGTTGCCTCACTCAGGATGATATTTTCCAGTTCTATCCATTTGCCTAAGAATTTCATGAATTCATTGTTTTTAATAGCTGAGTAGTGCTCCAATATGTAACTATACCACAATTTTTGAATTCATTCCTCTGTTGAAGGACAAACCCATAAAGGCCCATTTTGCTATTCAAATATTATTGGATGTGTGAACTTCCATTTCAAAACATTCATTTTACCAAAGGCTCTCCTTTTGGCATATCTGACTTCCTATTTTCTAGCAGACAACAGTTGCCACTTCCTCAGCTTGAATGAGACTTAGCTCCCTATTCTCTTCTCCATGCTGGAATTCATTCTGTGTTGGTCTTGTAGTGAATGCTGTTGTAACTTCTGTGTGTTCATATATGCAGTGAAATATATGCTTTCCATGAAGTCATCCATCCCCTTTGACTCTTACATTCTCAATTTTTTTTCTGATAATCACTGATATATAATAGGATGGAGTATGGTTCGTATGTTCCATTTAGGGCTGAGGACTCTAAGCTTTTTATTATCTATATCTTGGTTAATTGTTGGCTTATATGTTATTGTCACCTGCGTAAATAGACAATTCTCATACAAAGATTGAGAAATAATTTGATTTTTGGATGTAACAATGACTCATTAGTAGTTGGCTTAATACTATGTGCATTTATCAGAATAATGGTGACAAGACTGTGTTTAACCTTACGGAGCATGCCTTGTATCTGATAAGAAAATAGTGTGTACATCCCAAGATGGTTGTATCACTATTGCACCAGAGGGCCTTTCTTCTTATGCTACAAACTATTGTATCTTACAGGTTCACAGTTAAATACAACACATGATTACGTTCATTCTCTGGTAATGAGCATTGCCCCTCCACCATTATGAAAAGTTGCCAATAGTAATAGTAATAAAACACTCGACTTTATTATGTCTTGTGATTCAAGTAACTGATATCTTAAGCAATAGGATCTTCCAATAAGGTTTTGGAGGATAATCAAGAGAAATGCTGGTGTTGAGGTAAGGAAAGAAAAAAATTAGTTAATACGAGTGTGAGTTCAAACTGGTGCAGTAACTTTGGAATCAGTGCAAATTTTTCACAAAATGCTACTGTATACCTACCGTGTTGTTTTAGGGTACTAAACTTGTGCATACAAAGGTCTTCTTTTCCTAACATAGTGATTCCCACACACTGATGGTCATCACTGCTATATTCACAAGAGACAGAAGAAAAAAGATGCAGCTTAAATGACCATTAGCTGATTAATATATGTTAAAGATGTGGTATACTTACATTTATTTGTCATAGTTTTCAGTTATTAATAAAAATGAAATTATAGAAGTCAGAGTGAATGGACTTAGCATGAAAAAATCATTATTGGTGAGGTAACATGGACCCCAGAAAACCAAACAGCATATGTTTTCTTTCATTTGTCAGCTTTAGTTTTGAAACTTCGGCTATATGTCTGTTATATCAAATATTCATCAGGTGAGAAAACTACAGCAGGGACCTGGGGTGCTGAGGGTAGTAAGTTTGAACACCTCCCTATAAAGTAGTAATAGAGAATGAGGAATAAAAAAGAAGGGGAAGCCTTGGGGTATGGGGAGAAGAGGGTAAAAAAGGGAAAGTGGAGATGATTAAAGAAAATTGAAAATCTTTCATAAAACATATGAAAGCTTATTGTAGAAGTTTCACAGGCATGGATACAGACATAACACACACACACACACACACGCACACACACACACACACACACACACACACACACAGAGAGAGAGAGAGAGAGAGAGAGAGAGAGAGAGAGAGACTATATGAATAGATAAATAACATGGAATATATTTGAAACAATCAAGAAAATCTCTGTAGAAGCTTCCCAGCACACACACACACACACACACACACACACACACACACACACACACACAGTGAAACTGCATTTCTGTATAATGGTATAACAATGTACCTTCTGGACACCACAGTATAATAAATAAAAGGCCCTGTGCCAGGAAGGGGTTAATTGATTACATCTTTTACATCATTGTCCAATAAGGTTCTATATTCCCCCAAAGAGTGTGGGCTACTGATAAAACTAATTTAACATAAAACTGATATGAGTAAGAAAGTGTGCTGTGAGACTAGATATGTTTTGATGATTAAGAAAAGTTGTTGCTTTTACAAGATATCCAAATTCAGTTCACATTACCTACACAAAAGCTACCAAACCTCTGTACCTCCAGCTCCAGAGATCCACTGTCTTCCTTTGACTTCTCTGGGGACCCAATATGCTTGTGGTGACCACACCTAAAAGCAAGAAAAATACCCATTTAAGTATGTGTATGTAATATATTTGAATGCTTGCTGAAAAGATTGCTAAAATTTGTTAGTTTATGAACCTCAAATAAATAACTTTCTCACATACTCTGATTTTTCCAACTGAATGCTAAACTGGTAAAAAAATGGTAGTATCCCAACAATGAATTGCTTCATCTTTGTTAATGTACAGTACACATTCATATTTGACAGCAGTTTTTGTTATTGATCAATTCATTTACTGGATGTACATCTAGATTATTTTTCTTCCTCTTCTCCTCCCATGCCCTCCCTTTGAAGTCCCATACCCACTATCTCTATCCCTATCTACACAGGAAAAGGGGAGGCGTTCCCTATCAACCCATCTTGGCATATCAAGTAGGGTTGGTGCAGTAGAACTAGGCATGCCTTCTCCTACTGAGGCTAGAAAAGTCCACACCATTAGGGGAAAGCATTCCAAAGGCTGACAACAGAACCAGAGGCAGTCTTTGCTCTTCTTCTAGGAATCCAACATGAAGACTAAGCTGCACAACTATTACCTACGTGCAAGAGGGTCTACATCCATCCCATGTATTCTCTCTGATTGGAGTTTAGTCTCTATGGGCTCCTATTAGACAGGACAGTGGATTCTATAGCTTTTTGTGGTGTCCTTTACTTCTCTGGCTCCTTTAGTCCTTTCCCCTCTTCTGCCACAGGATTTCCCAAGCTTTACCCAATGTTTGGTTGTGATCTCTGCATCAATTTTCATCAAATGCTAGGCGAAGTCTCTCAGATGATAGCTATGCATGGCTCCTGTCCATAAGTATATTAGAGTACATTTAAAGTGTTAGATACAGACTATCTCTTGTGACTAGGTCTCAAGTTGGGCCATTCATTGTTTGTCATTCCATCAATTCCTGTTCCATTTTCACTCTTGAATATCTTGTAGGAAGGAAAATTGTGGGTCAAAGATTTTCTGTGTGGATTGGTATCTGATATCACTTTTAATGCAATTATGTTTTAGCTGTGGGGAAATAGAAGTTAGGACCTGTATCATAATTGGTCAGACCCAGAAGAGATTTTACTATTACCATTCAAAAGTTTATGGTTTTATACAGTATTTACTTTATAAACTATTATAGATACATTTTGGGTAGGATGAAAAATATGCCAAAATGAATTTTGAACTATTTCAAACACTTCATATTTTTTATGAAATAGTAATTACAGCTGTCTATTTTCTTTCACTTTTATGAAATAATAGTTTATCTATATATTAGGGATAAAATGAAAAAATAAATGTGCAATAAATAAAAAATACAATTGTGTGTGCATATGTGTGTGAGAGAGACTTTCTTCTCATTCATTACATAAAGTTTTCAAAATCCCTAGAGGACATAATAACAGCCAATAAAATTTAAAGAAAATAGATTCAGATTTAGAGAATTGGTGAATTCTCTAAATAACGAATCCTAAGAAATCCAAGGAAAGGGAAGTGAAGAAAATGTAAAATTGAAATGTGAATTTCAAAGAATGGAATTGACCAGGTAGAAGTTAAAACTTTCTTGGATGAAGTATTAATGACTAAAAGTGAAAGAAAGAGATCATATTTTGTAACATTCAGCTTTGGAAACCCAGGTCAGATTTATCTACATCCCATTTAAATTTAAAGATATGTCTTTTCCATGATAATTAGTTAAAAGCATCATTTGTTCCCATAGAAATGAAAACTAACTAGGTAATGGACTGACAGTAATAAAACATAGTCAATACAGTACACTGTGACATTCAATAACCTTTGTAATCATACAAATCAGAAAGCATTCAGAGTTACATGGTTTAGGCTATTTATATACACTGATCCTTATGAGAAGTAAAAGGACATGAAAATGAACTCAGAGCCTGAAATGAATCTGCAGTAAGGATTCCCTACCTATAGTCTATGTATAAACAGGCAGATGCCATTAGAGGAAATAATCTGCAGTTATATTGCCTAACTAGAGCTATACTTACAGAGATCATTTCTAGAGTTCATTACTGGAGTTCATAATTGGGGTTGCAATGATGTTGGGCATAAGGATCCTACAGATTACTCACTAATTGGACTCTGCTAAAGAGATTCTTAGCTCAGTTTTAATTGGGTATGCTAAATATGAGATTGTGAATGTCCTAATCCCTCTTCTTTAATAAACATATCACATTACAGAAATGAGGAGAGACTAACAAGTCATGGCTATCACTGAGATAATGGTGGAAGTCATGGTCTTGATACTGTTTTCTAGTTTCTTTAAATGACCTACAAATCAGGTACTTAGTATCTGAGGCAAAGCATAAACTACTACAGATACAAACACTTGATAAGCCCAGAGTTTTAGCTATACAGGTCATGGAGAACGATACACAATAAGATATACATTGCAGTTTTGTGGGGGAAAAAAGTTTTGAGTCTGCTGGAATAAAATCACAGTGTAGAAGGCCAAATTGTAGATTTGGTATCTCTGTAGATATATTTATGTGGCATTAATTCACATAAAATGGAAGCTACTAGTATTTACTTAAAAATACATTTCCTTCTATAGAATATGTGATATCTACATTATTATACTTGCCTATGTATAGGCTTTGCAAAATAATTTTATGATACCTTCTTAGAGCTTGACTGATCCTCCTTTATGTCTTTTGTGGGAAAATAGAAGGCTTCAGTTTTTATAGTAAACTTATGGAAGTGTGAGGAGAATTCTAAGGGGTGCCATGGTGTTCACATATCAATAATTGCTTCTTTTTTAAAATTTAATTTAATTTCCTTTTTCTCATAAATTACATCCCCACCACAGTCATTTTGATTAACTTTACTGAGTTAGGGTCTCTAATGAGATGACATTCATTAAAATTTTATTTTTTCTTCTTATTTTTCCTTTACTTTATTGAATATATTCTTCATTTACAGTAATAAAACATAGGCAATATAGTACACTGTGACATTCAATATCAATGTCAATATCAATAGCAATTTCAAATGTTATACCATTTTCTGGTTTCCAACCCTCCCAGAAAATGCCCAATCTCCCTCCCCTTGCCTCCAAGAAGATGCCCCTCCACCCATCCTACTCCCACCTACCTCGCCCCTTCGATTTCCCCATGCTGGGGCATCTATCGAGACTTCATATGACCAAGGACCTCTCCTCCATCTGATGCCCAACAAGGCATTCCTTCACCACAATTGTTCCTGGAATCATGTGTACCCCTTGGTTGATGGCTTAGCCCCTGGGAGCCATAGGGGATCTAGTTAGCCAGCATCTTCATTCTTGCCATGACGCTGAAAACCCCTTCAGCTCCTCCAGTCCTCCCTCCAACTCCCCTGATGGGGAATCTGTGCTCAGTCCGATCTTTGGCTGCTAGCAACTGCCTCTGTATCTGCAGGGATCTGGCAGAGCCCCTCTGGAGACAAGCATAGCACGCTCCTTTCTGCAAAGCACTTCTTGGCATCTACTATAGTGTCCAGGTTTGGTGACTGTTTATATTATGAATCTCTAAGTAGGACAGTCTCTAAATGGTCTTTCCTTCAGTCTCTGCTCCACACTTTGTCTTCATAATTGCTCCTGTAAGAATTTTGTTCCCTCTCTCAGAAAAACTGAAACTCCCACACGTTGGTCTTGCTTCTTAAGATTCATGTGGTCTGTGAATTGTATCTTGTTTATTCTGAGCATTTAGACTAATATCCACTTATCAGTGAGAACATATCATGTGTGTTCTTTTGTGATTAGGTTACCTCACTCAGGATGACACTTTCTAGTTCCAACCATTTGCCTAAGAATTTCATGAATTCATTGTTTTTAATAGCTAAGTAGCACTCCATTGTGTAAATATATCACATTTTCTGTATCCATTCTTCTGTTGAAGGACATCTGGATTCTTTCCAGTTTCTGGCTATTATAAATAAGGATACTATGAACTTAGTGGAGCATGTGCCCTTATTACATGTTAAAGTATCTTCTTAGTATATGCCCAGGAGTAGTATAGCTAGGTCCTCAGGTATTACTATGTCTAGTCTTCTGTGGAACCACCAAACTGATTTCCAGAGTGGTTGTACAAGCTTGCACTCTGACCAGCAGTGGAGGAGTTTTCCTGTTTTTCCACATCCTTGACAGCATCTGCTGTCCCCTGAATTTTCATCTTAGTCATTCTGACTGGTAGGAGGTGGAATCTCATTGTTGTTTTGATCTGCATTTCCCTATAACTAAGGATGATGAACATTTCTTTAGGTGCTATAGAGTCATTCCAGTTTCCTCAGTTGAAAATTCTCTGTTTACCTCTGTACCCTGTTTTTAATATAGTTATTAGAGTCTGTGGAGTCTAACTTCTTGAATTTTTTATACACAGAAAGTGGGGAAGAGCCTTGAACAAATGGGTACAGGGAAAATTTTTCCGAAAAGAATACCAATGGCTTTTACTCTAAGAACAAGAATCAACAAATGAGACCTCATAAAACTGCAAAGCTTCTGTAAGGCAAAGGACATTGTCAATAGGACAAAATGTCAACCAACAGAGTGGAAAAAGTCTTTACCAATCCTATATCCGACAGAGGGCTAATATCCAATGTATAGAAAGGGCTAAACAGAATTCTCAACTGAGGAAATGCGAATGGTCAAGAAGCACCTAAATAAATGTTTAACATCCTTAGTTATCAGGGAAATGCAAATCAAAACAACCCTGAGATTCCACCTCACACCAAGAATCTCTTCTTTTGGGGATTTGGAGAAAGCTTTTGGTCCACTTGGACATGAGCTTAGTACAAGGAGATAAGAATGGATCTATTTTCATTCTTTTGCATGTAGCCTCCAGATGAGTGCCATTTGTTGAAAAAGCTATCTTTTTTCAACTGGACGGTTTTAGCTCCTTTGTCAAAGATCAAGTGACCATAGGTGTGTGGGTTCATTTCTGGGTCTTCAATTCTATTCCAATGATCTACTTGCTTGTCACTGTACCAATAGCATGTGGTTTTTTTTGTTTGTTTGTTTGTTTGTTTTGTTTGTTTGTTTTTTGATTTTACACTATTGCTTTGTATTGCAGCATGATTTCCAGGATACTTATTCCCCCAGTCGTTTTTTTTTTTTTTTTATTGTTGAAGATAGTTTTAGCTATCCTAGGTTTTTTGTTATTCCAGATGAATTTGACAATTGCTCTTTCTATCTCTGTGAAGAATTGAGTTGAGGTTTTGATGGGAATTGCATTGAATCTGTAGATTGATTTTGGCAAGATGGCCATTTTTACTATATTAATCCTGCCAATCTTTCCCCACCAAAGATGTAACAGAGACTGCTTTGTATGGCCTTAGTGTGAGAGGATGTGCTTAATCCTGTAGAAACTTGATGCCTCAGGGAAGGTGGATGCTGGTGGAGGATAGGTGAGGTAGGGTGCTTGGGTAGGACCATTCTCTCAGAAGCAAAGGGGAGGGTGAAGTGGTGGAGAGCTCAGGAGTAATCAGAAAGGGGTCAACATTTGGAATGTAAATAAATAAAATAATTTAATGATAAAATTATCTCCTATCAAAAATAATTGAAGAGAATATCTTTGAAAATAAGGTGAAGATATTAGATGTTTGACATTCCTGAGTTATGTGAGTCTTTGGTATTAACTCACTATTTCTTTAGATGCAGCATATATATCTCTGTGTATCTTAATTATTCCTTCAACAGAAAAAATTAATTAACAATAAGTTTTTACCATGTTATAAGATGAAATAATAAAAGAAACATAATTTGTTTTCTACCAATGTATAGATGGAGCAAAAACAGGCACCGACATGAGTACTTAGCATGAAAACATTATATGTGAACAAATATTACTATAGTTATAAAAAACCTCCTGTATTACAAGGTAATTAAATGTACATTTTAAAATAAAATTTAAAAGTTGCTCTCATTTTAAAGTTCAGAGGATTGCTATCTAATGGGCCTTTTTCATAAATGTTAATGTTGTAATAAATAGAATACAACTTTTAGAAAGTAAGGAAAAATATCTAAAAGTACTAACCCTAAATTTTAATCATCACAGTTTTAAAAAAATATTCCCATAAAATTATTGTTGTGTGAAATAATATGATATAGAATGTATCATATTTATCAGATAAAGCCTAATTAAATGTGTTGAATATTGTACTAACTGTATAAACAAATCACTGATCTACGTCCACTACTTTACTAAAGTAATTAAAACAATTGTCATTATTAAAATGAAGATACAAATATTGCATGCTTTTGAAATTACAAAGGGACTTTAAAGTTGAGAAGCCTTTAATATCCTTAATAGGATGAATGATAATTGTAGGTTAAGAAAATTACCCACAGACTTCTTAATATATCTAAAATGGGAATAGGACATTACATCAGGCCAAAAGTTAGAATCTGAGTTCTTTGCTCAGTAATATAAAATAAAACTGTAAATTATATACTACTAATGTAATTTAACAATGAAAATAATTGCTGATTTTTATTTGTCAACAGCATGTATTCTGCATCCTCTGATATTATGCCATATTGCTGAAAGAGGGTAAGGAAATGACAACTGTTGATGTGTTGAATATGGAGAATAAAATGAGAAAATTCAATCATGAATTTGTAGGCAAAACATAAAAATATAAAAATTATAAAGAGTGGTGTTCTGAAACTATAAGGTTTGGCAATGAAAGAATGAATAGTCCTGCATAAATAAGATGGGGTGGAATAAACTATATTCATGTGACTTCAAATTAAGAACATTTTAAAGCAAATGGATGGTCTAAGAAACAACAAATACCCATAAGTCCATGTTAGTGTTGAATCACAGTCTAAGGATCTTCAAATTAAATGTAGATCCTTCAAATGGTTTTTCATAGAACATTATGCCATATTCAGTGAAACAAATATTTAAGTGATATTGTCCTATTTATCAATGTAGATTGTGAGTAGTGATCCTGATTTAAAATAAAACATAAATTCAAAGAACAATATCCAGAGACCCCACTGTGATAATGTACAAGCAGAACTATTCAAATCCAATCTTATTTTCAGCCAAGAGCACTTATGACCTATAAACTAAACAATTAATTAATACAAATTACATTAGCAAACGTGAGAAATGACTGCACCTGCTTTTCCAAGTCATTCTCAACCTTTCTTCTCCCTGCTGATCTTTTCTGGTTTCTTTCTTTTCTATCTTCTTGTTTTACATTCTTCTTTCATTTCCTTTCTACTTGTCATGTAGATATAGCTGATATCATCTTGAACAATCTATCCTAATTCTATTTATATTGTACCCCAAAATGAAAGATTGTGTTATTATCTGATTTTATTCTATGTTTCCATTTGACTATAAAGGCACAGAAGAAAGCAAATGTTTTCCTGACATTGTCACAATAAGGCAATATGCTCTCTTCATAAAAAGGAGATGAAACTTTGGTACAAAAAGAAGGACTGCAAAAACCCAAACTTCTGGTGAAAATTCTTTTTTTAGCTCTGTACCCCATTTTTGATAGGGTTATTTGGTTCTTTGCAGTCTAACTTCTTGAGTTCTTTGTATATATTGGATATTAGCCCACCCAGATGATTCCCCTGCATACAATAAAGACACATGCTCCACTATGTTTATAGCAGCCTTGTTTATAATAGCCAGAAATTGGAAGGAGCCCAAATATCCCTCAAAGGAGGAATGGATACAGAAAATGTGGTATATTTATACAATGGAATACTACTCAGCAATTAAGAATAATGAATTCATGCAATTTGTAGGTAAATGGTTAGACCTGGAAAATATCATCCTGAGTGAGTTAACCCAATCACAAAAGAATACACATGAAATGCAATCACTGATAAGTGGATATTAATGAGCCCAGAAGCCCTAAATACTCAAGGCACAATTAGCAAGTCAAATGATTCCCAAGAAGAAGAAAGGAGAGGTCCCTGGGCCTGTAAAGATTGGATCCAGTTTTGTAGAGAAACCGTGGGGGGAGGAGGAATGATTGCGGAATAGTTGCGGGGGCGGGGGGAGAGGAACTATGGGACGTATGGTGGGGGGGAACTGAGAAAGGGGTAAGCCTTTGGAATGTAAACATAGAATATAGAAAATAAAAACTAAAAAAAAAAAAAAAACAAACCAAACTTCTTAAGATCTTCACATTGCTTCATGAAGGAATGTTTAGGAAAAAGAGTAAGGGAAAACAACAGGATGCACCTAAAATACCAAGCAGATTAATGTGCTAGGAACTCCAGTTAAGTATTGAAACAGCTATGTACAGCTAGATAGATCTACCTTCTCCGTATATACAGCCAGAAGGGAAATAAAGGAATGCAAACTAAAACACTCATAAATAGAAAGAGAGTTCCAAGGGAACTACAGTAAGTATCATGATTATAATGCTTTGAAGATAACAGAGAAGATTTAGAAAGCTGGAAAATTTATTGAGGAGGTCAATAGTGATAAGTTAATAATAAAAATAAATAAAACAAATTGTATTCTCTATGGTTCAGAGCCAACATATGTGGCTCAAAGCCAACATATGTGGCTCAAAGCCAACATATGTACCTCATTATAATGTACCCCATGCATTACACCATGGTCTTAATATAATAACTCCTATATTTTTATAGTCATACATTCATACAACACAATTCCAATTGTACCTTGGTTTGTATTTTGAAGGAAGCTTACTAATAGTGAGTTTTCTCCCTCCTCCTAACCTCAGTTTCTTTTACATCTATGTATTGCTTCTTCCAGTATTTCACAGTACAAAAAAATGCTATTTGTGATTCTACAGATGAACAGATATGAATTTTCTTACACACCACTTGGCCCTGAATGTTCCAATACTGACTTACCATGCAAATATGTCCACTGGGACAACAATGTCATTCCAATAGTATGGAAATTATTAATTTTGATTGAACTTGGTGTTTCTGTAATAGGAAAAAAATTCCAGTATCATAATATAACCACATTTGGAAACTTATGTCTGGGAAGATCATAAGCCATAGGGTAGGTAGAACCAATTATTGTTATTTTGGTAAGTTTTTTTCTTGCAGTTTGCTTCCTAAATATGTGTGCATATTCTCATGGACTTGTGCTGCTTTCATCTTTGGTCAAATTAGCTTGTTTTTGTAGGTTGAAGAAGTCAATGAAGAAACCAATGTTTGGTCATACTAGAGTCTCAGTAATAAATAGGATGACTCTATCACCCCCACCCCTGAGGATCAAGGGATGTCCTTGAAGAGGGAAAAATCAGAATTCTGTCTTTTGGACAAATGCTGTCTTTTGGACATGGCATGTCTATTTGAAAAAAGAGCTCATAGCAAATCTGGTTACCTGCATTAGACATACCAGCCAGCCCAAATTTCTAAGTAGTTGGGACAGATATTCTCCACACTCTATGAAGAGTTATTGTTGGTTGATAGTTTCCAGGAGAAGCAGAATCATTCATTTCTTCAGATATGATCACAGATAGGGTTTCCTGGCTCCATTTGGTGACACAATACCCATACACACATGTGTTTTAATAATGAACCCGTGGGCCTTTAAAAAGAAAAACTTAAAGCTGAGAGGACATATTGAGGATAATATGGATGAATAAAAATATAAATGATCATATTTCATTGTGTAATTATGCAAATATCTGAAGAACAAAGTAAAAATTTCAAAAGAAGAAAAATGGCATTTGATTTAAACCTTTATTACTTGAATATGTATAGAAAGAAAATGCTCAAATTCACATTGTCACTTATCATCTAAAAATAGAATCTTTTTTGTCTATCCTTGTATAATAAAGATTTTATGTAGGTATATGAAGAATCAAGGTACTTCATGTAGAGGAATAAATGAGGCCAAATATATGATATATGAGAGAGAGAGAGAGAGAGAGAGAGAGAGAGAGAGAGAGAGAGAGAGAGGAGAGTAAGTTAAGTTCTTGGGCTGACAATATTAACAAAATCAGACTAATAAAAACTTCAACACTATTTGCAAGAAATCTCCTTTAGAGTAGGTACATTTGTATCCTCAGTACAAGTAGTACAATTGTATTCTCATATAAAATAGCCTACTACTGTTAGATTTGGTGACCTTTCAGAGGTTGAAGACTAATCCATATTGCCGAAGAAACCAAACATGTAGGAAAAATAATCTCATTGTTTGAGCTTGATCTAACCTGAATGTTTCCTTCCTGAAATCTACCTTTCTTTTTTTTAATTGAATATTGTCTTCATTTACATTGCCAATAATAAAACATTTTCCAATTTCCCCCTCCCCAAAGACCGCCAACCCCTCCTCCCACCCCTTGCCTCCACATATATGTCCCTCCACCCGACACACTCCCACCTATCCCTGCCTCAGTTTTCCTTTGTTAGGGCATCTATTGAGCCTTCACCTGACCAAGGAACACTCCTCCCACTGATGTCCAACAAGGCATTCCTCTGCCATACTTTTGACTGGAACCACGTGAATCCCTGGGTTGATGGTTTAGTCTCTAGGAGTCTTGAAGCCTCGGTGTGGCCAAAATCATTGTTCTTCCCATGGGGCTGTAAACTCCTTCAGCTCCTCTGGACCACCCTCTAGTTCATCCATTGGGGAACCCAAGCTAAGTACAATGATTGGCTACTAACAACTGCTTTTGTATTTGTAAGACTCTGGCAGGGCCCCTCCAGAAACAACCATGGCATGCTTGTTTTAGTATATACTTTTTGTTGTCCATAGTAGTGTCAGGGTTTGGGACTATTTATAGGATGAATCTCCAGGTAGGGCAGTGTCTGTGTGGCCTTTACTTCAGTCTCTGCTCACGTATTGTCTCCCTTATTGCTCCTGTAGCCAACATCAAGTTAAGCAGAGAGAAACTTGAAGCAATCCCACTAAAATCAGGGACCAGACAAGGCTGTCCACTCTCTCCCTTTCTATTTAATATAGTACTTGAAATCCTAGCCAGAGCAATCAGGCAACAAAAGGAGGTCAAGGGTACCCAAACTGGAAAGAAAGAAGTCAAATTATCACTATTTGCAGATGACATGATAGTATACTTAAGTGACCACAAGACTTCCAGGAACTAAAAACATCTAGTGGAAAAAAAGACAGCATTTTTAACAAATGGTGCTAGACCAACTGGAGGTCTGCATGCAGAAAAATGCAAATGGACCCAGTCTTATCTCCTTGTACAAAGCTCAAGTCCAAGTGGATCAAGGATATACACATAAAACCAGACACACTGAAGCTTAAAAAGGAGAAAGTAGGGACAAATCTTGAACTCATGGGCACAGAGGAAAAGTTCCTGTACGGAGCACCGATGGTATTTTATCTAAAAACAAGAATGGACAAATGGGACCTCATAAAGCTGCAAAGCTTCTGTAAGGCAAAGAACATGATCAATTGGACAAAATGGCAACCAACAAATTGGGAAAAGATTTTTACTAACCCTACATCCAATAGAAGGCTAATATCCAGTGTATAAAATTATTCAAGATGTTAGTCTGCAGGGAGTCAAATAATCCTATTAAAAATGGGGTACAGAGCTAAATAGGGAATTCTCAACTAAGGAAACTCAAATGGCTCTAAAACACCCAAGGAAATATTCAGCATCCTTAGTTATCAGGGAAATGCAAATCAAAACACATTGAGATTCCACCTTACACAGGGATAGACATGCTGGAGAGGATTTGGGAAAAAAAGAATACTTCTCCATTGTTGGTGGGATTGCAAGCTGTTAAAACTACTCTGCAAATCAGTTTGGCAATTCCTCAGAAAATTAGACTGCAGATCCAGTACTACCTGGGCATATATGCAGAAGATGCTCCTATATGTAATAAGGACACATGTTACACTATGTTCATAGCTGCCTTATTTATAATAGCCAGAAACTGGAAAGAATCCAGATGTCCTTCAACTGAGAAATGGATACAGAAACTGTGGTGTTTATATGCAATGGAGTGCTATTCAGCTATTAAAAACCATGAATCCATAAAATTCTTAGGCAAATGGTTGGAACTAGAAAGTGTCATCCTGAGTGAGGAAACCCAATCACAAAAGAACACACATGGTATGCACTCACTAATAAGTGGATGTTAACTCAAAAGCTCAAAATAAACAAGTCACAATTCACCCAGCACAGGAAGCTCAAGAAGAAGAAGAAGGACTTAAGTGAGGGTGCTTGTGTTCTGCAATCTACCTTTCAATTTAGCAGAAAATTCCATGCAAGTTGTCATCAGAGCAGAATCATTGAACAGTTCTACTGTACTGTGACACCAATCAGCCACAACAATGATCAGTATAGTTACAATACAATAAAATTTCAATAAGTCATACACACACACACACACACACACACACACACACACACACACACTGATAGTAACCAACACCTGCCTAATTTGGATTTTGGCAGGTTCAACAGGCAAGACATTGTACTGGGTAGTGAAAACCTAACCAGTTATCTGGGAATAATGAGTTCATGGATCTTAGAAGGGACCTTCTAGACTGTATCAGAGATCAGGGTGGTAAGAGACTCTCAAAACTCAAAGGGAAGAACACTAGATGAAATGCCCTACAGTGGGGAGAGGAAGATTGTAGAACCTGTCACCAGCAAAAAGACAGGGCATCGAGGGAAAGATGAGTTTTCTATCCCACAGTCAAAGCACTGAGCCATAATTGTTCCTGACTGAAAGAACTGCAGAAATGAGAGCCTAAGGAACAGAAGGTGCAGTGACAGGCCTGAAGTGAAAGCCAGCTCAAGGGGAGCTCTCAAGGACTGACACTCTTACTGAAGCTATGGAACGTTCCCAAAATGGGACCTAGCATGACCAGACTATGGAAGACCTAACAAGCAGATGAAGGAGTCAAATATAGGTATTTGTACACAACCAATGGACAGAACCTTCTGACCCTTGTGTTTTAATTAAGGAAAAGCTGAAGGAAGCTGAGGAGGAGAGAGATCCTGTGGGTGGACCAGCAGTCTCAATTAACCTGGACCACTGATCTCTCAGACCCTGAACTGCCAACCAGGCAGCATGCACCACCTGGTATGAGGCCCCCCAACACATAGACAGCAGAGGACTGCTGGCTCTGTGTTCATTCAGAGATGATGCACCTAACCCTCAAGAGAGTAGAGGCTCTAGGGAGTTTAGGGGTCTGGTGGGGTGGTGGGGACACCCTCATGGAGACAGACAGGGGTTACAGGGAGGAGGTTTAGAATGTCGAACAGTGGCAGTTGGAGGGTGGACCAGGAGTGGAATAAAATCTGGAGTATAAAAAAAGAAAAAAGAGAAAAGAAGATCATATATCTTTGCCAATTTTCTACACCAGTATATTTCCTGAGTTTTAAAATCTTCTCATACCTGCAGATAAGTGCAGCTCTTTAAATTAAATGGAAAATTTCACAGGAAAACAATATTGGACTCAATGCTCAAACATATGGCTGCCTGGGGGGGTGGCAAATTTATTGGACCAATATAGTCAGTATTTCCCACATATTTTTGTTGGGCCACTTAGATGAAGTGGCAGAAAGATTAGAAGAAGAGAAAGACCAGGATGTCAGCTGTGAAACAATCCCTATTAGAAGGGAAAGCATGAACAAGACATGAACAATAACAATATCAATAGCTATGTGAATGCAGAGGAGGGGAAATAACCCAGGGTTGCCCCCGTTAACAAAGAACTACAGGTAACTGATGACTGCTGAGAAGAATTAGTTTCTCTCAGGGATGAGTCCCCTTATTAGTTAAGCTATTCAAAGTGATCAGCCCTGAAATTGTGTATACACAACCAACAAAAATGGACCCATCAGGTTGTACACACACAGACATACACATATATAGATATATGTGCAAATTAATTTTAAAGAAAAACTGACTCTTAACTTGAGAGTGGAGGTGGGAGGAAGCACGGAAGGACTTAGAGGACTAGATGGCATGTAAGTGGTAGAGTCTAGAAAAAGGAAGTATAAAGAGAAAAGAAAGTACTTACATTTTAATTTATGATGTCTTTTTGTTTTGTTTTACTTTATGTAATAGCAAGATAAATGGCAGGCGTTAAGAGGAAACATGATATGAACTAAAGAAGGGAACAATAAGACATTCTGAACATAAAATGAAGATGGGATCTGGGTTAGGAACAGGGACTTCTGTTTCCTTCCCCTCTCAGAATTGGGAACTGATCTGACTTAAACTTGTGCAGACTCTGTCCTTACTGCCACAGTCTCTGTAAGTCTACAAAAGTAAGCCTTGCACTGTTTGTAGAAGGCTTTGTTTCCTTGATATCTTCTAACCTCATTGATTCCTATAGACTTTGTGCTTCTAGAGAGATCCCTGTGTTCCAAGAGGAGATACTTCACGGACTCATCCCGTTTATAAATGAGTGTTCCAAAGCCTCTCACTGGGTATACAAATATATATATTTGGCAGCCCTCACACTAAGCAGTAGATGCCCAGCACAGAATAAACAATAACCTTGTTTTAGGTGTACCATATATATTTTTAGTTCTCTTCTTTTGACAAAAACGTATTAAACTGATGACTAAGAAGAACAATTCATCTCCTTTTATACTTAAACATCTCCTTGAATTCTCAAGTCAAATAAAAATTTAAAAAAAAACACTGCATTAAAATTAGGTCACTGCATTTATAATAATTGCATTTCTATTATTTCCCTTATTAGTTATATTTTATTTAAACCAATTTATTTTGGGCATTTTCACCAAAAGTTACATCCACACAGCTTCCTTGATAAGAAATAATATATAGATTAGGACAGGCAAATGCCATTAACTGAGAGATTTTAAAAAGTTGAAGAACCTCTCTGGAATTAAATTTCAATGAATTATTCACCAGATGTTATTATTATAGATAAAATATGTATATTTCAGAGAAAACACTCAGGATTTCTAATTGTTCACAGTAAAATTCCACTTGATTTGCATAATCTGTTTCTTCTCTTTGATCTTCTATCATCTACAGTAAAGTATTTGTGGTTTTTATTAATGATATTTTTTTCTACTGAAGGGAATTAATATCTGTATATCTGAGTTTTACAGGATGAGTGTATAAAATTTTCGTGCTTCTTAGTGGAAGCCGTTTGCCTTGCATAAGTGCTATTTTAGGTACAACATTTATTTTTAGGCAATAGAAATTCATATTTTTCAAGGACAAGTCAGCTTTAAATTTCTTTAATCAGATATGTCATATATACATACCAACAGGCCTTTAGGGTTCTGCATACAATAAGGAGTACTATATAATAAAATATCCTTCCCAGATAAAATAGATTAAGATTATCAAATTCATAATTCCTTAACCTGAAATAATATCCACATATGAATAACTGTTTGGTTTCTTAGTACAATTCACAAATCTATTTTCAATCAGATTTTATAGAAAAAACATACTGCAAGCAAAAGCTTTAACAGAAAGCCTGGATCAACATAATGTATGTGATAATACCTATGTCACTCAAAGTACTAAAAGGGGGCACATAATATTTCAAATACTTAAGTGGTTACAATGTATATCCTGCGTGCCTAAAGTATACCATGTGAGTGAACTGGGCTTATTACTTTACCATGAGAAGGCTTTTGGAAGATCTACTTACAGGTATTCTGGCCCTTTAAATATATAGGGCTGATGCAGAAAGTAATGGTCCAGGAGCTCACTAGTCAGCAAGCAGTGTTTCTTTCATGAGCTTCAGGCAAAAGAGAAATCTTATCCCCAAAGTGATGAACATTATTAGAAAGGAAAACATTTGATATTATATTCTAACATCTATAAATATATACTAACACGTACAAACACACACACACACACACACACACACACACACCACAGGTAAATGTTGTTTGTGACAAATACCCTGTTCAATTCATCATATGCCCCTACAAATTAAGTGTCTATATTGCACATTCCCTAACCCAACACAGAAAATACTGAATCACACATCTGGGTTTCTGATTCTGCTTCATTTATGAATCATTTAATCTAAATCAGTTATGTAACAACTTCCTGTATTGACTGGAAAATTTTTCTTGACTCATTCCACAAATGTAAACCAACTGAACTTTCTCTTAGCCTAAGATAAAAGTACCCAACTAAATGCAAGTAATAGGTTTATGTAAAGGGTATGTAGAATTTAGTCTAAAAAAAACCAAATAGTCCAATTAAAAAATGTGGTACAGAGCTAAACAGACAATTCTCAACAGAGAAATCTCAAATGCCTGAGAAGCACTCAAAGAAATGCTCAACATTCTTAATCACCAGGGAAATGCAAATCAAAACAACGCCAAGATTCTATCTTACAACAGTCATAATGGCTAAGACAAACTCAAGTGACCTTACATGCTATTGAGGACTTGGGGAACGAGGAACACTACTCCATTGTAAAACCAGTTTGGCAATCAATCTAGCAGTTTCTCAGAAGATTTAAAATAGCTCTGCCTGAAGAACCAGCTATACCACTCTTGGGAATATACCTAAAAGATGTTCCACCATATTGTGAGATTATATGCTCAAGTATGTTTGTAACAGACTTATTTGTAATAGCTAGAAGCTGGAAATAACCCAGATGTCCCTCAACCAAATAATAGATACAGAAAATGTTGTTCATTTACACAATGAAATACTATTCAACTACTAAAAATAAGGACACAAATTTTGCAGGCAAATGGATGTAACTAGAAAACATCATCCTGAGTGAGATAACTCTTATCCAAAAGGACATGCATGGTATGTACTCACTGATGAATTGATATTAACAAAAATGTTCAGAGTACCCACGATACAACTCACAGACCTTAGGAAACTTAACATGAAGGAAGGCCCAAGTGTGAATACCTGAAAGCCAGTAAAAGGGGAACAAAACAATCATGGGAGGCAGAAGGACAGAAGAAATTGGGTGGGAGAGGGGAGTGGAGAGAGGAAAAGGAGGACAGGATCAGGTACTTGGAAAGACTGGAGGGGAACCCAAGAGAATGGATCTAAATTTGCAGCAGTGAGGGTTAGGGAGCAGGGGAGAGGAAACTCTAGAAAGTCCCAGAGAACTGGGATATGAGAGACTAGCAAAACTCAGTGTGGATGACATTAGCCAAAATGCCCAACAGTGAAGAGATGGAACTAGAAGAGACTACCTCCAGTAGACAGGCACAGGCAACAGCTGAGGCAGGGGACTACCTACCTATGTTCAAAACATTTAACCCAGAATTGTTCCTTTCTAAAGGAAATGCAGGGATAAAATTGGAGCAGACCCTGGAAAAAAAGGTTACCCAGTGACGGACCCAACTTGGAATCCACCCCAAGAAAGCATACCAAATCCTGACGCTATTACTGAGACCATATTGTGTGTGCAGACAGGAGCCTTGCTAGGCTGTCCTTGGAGAGGATCCATCAGCAACTGACTGAAACTGATGCAGATACTTATAGCTGACCTTTGCATTGAGGTAGCAGACTAATACGGAAGAGTTAGAAGAAGGACTAATGGAGCTGAAGGGAGTCACAACCGCATAGGAAGAACAACATTGTCAACTATCCCAAAGCCCTCACAGCTATGAAAGAATAAGGCAATAGGCAAAGGCCATAGATTGACTGATTCATGGACACTGGCACATGTGTAGAACAGGACTGCCTTGTACAGTCTCAGTGAGAGAGGATGCCCTTAATCCTGTTGAAATTTGATGCCCCAGGAAAGAGGAATATTGGTGGGCATGAGTTGGGTGGGAGAGCACCGCCTCAGAAGTGCGGAGGGGGGAAGGGGGGAAGAACTATGGGAAGGGGGGGACAGGGAAAGGGAGCAACTCTTGGAATGTAAATAAAATAATTTAATAATTAAAAAAAGAAAAGTATGCAATTTTATATCGTTCAGTTATGGGACAAACCATGACAATGTGAAGTGTCTAACATCTTCTGTGCTTTATGGAAGAATCAGTTCATCAGAGATCGAAAGTTAGATCATTGTGTTAGCTATACTCTGATAGATGAAGCGATGTGAGCAAGTTACTGTAGAAGGAGGATGCACCTATGCAAGAATGAGTTTAAAAGAATGAGTGTCAAGAACCCAGAGAAGCCTGAGTGTGCAGGAGTGTAAGAGGCAAATGAAAACGTTCAATCAAAAAGGATAAAATGAAAACTGTGCCAAAGCATCCACTTTTCTAATTTAGTCACATATGAAGATTTTGGTAAATGAAATGCCATGTATTTTCAGCACCACTTTCTATTACTGTTTACAGTCTTAAGTAGGTCACTGTTGATTATCTAAAGAAAGTGCACCTCACGTCTACTTGACGCATTTTCTTTAGTGTTTTGCCAGGTTGTGCATTGTATTTGGACTTTGTCCCTAATTACTATTCCAGAGATTTGACTCTCGGCTTCTTGCCGGCTGGTTTTCTTGCTCCTGGAACTTTCACCATCAAATATTTATTAGAGTTTGCACAATGTACAGGGCAAGGTACTGTGAAGAGAAGAAGTTAAGAAGTCAGGCAGATATATGTCTCCAGATCCCATCTGGTTAGTCCTTTGAAAGAATCATGGGCGTATAACAAAGGGGCTAAGAAACAAAACCATATGCATACAGTTGAACCTTTGAGAAAATTCCAGAAGTTTCACTACCTCCTACTTTTCCTAACCAACATCAAACATGTTCTCCCTGGCACACCCCCTCTCCCCCACACACACTTTTGGATTGCAACAAACCCATAATTGGAAGAGTTAAATTCTTCCATGATTCTGCCGATTCTCAGCTTAATCGCTTTGTCTAGTGTTTCAAAACAATCAATCAAGCAAACAAAGTCTCGGTAGTGGAATAAGCAATGATAATATAATATACTTTCTTATTCTTTGAACCCAATGCATAGAAAGAACCTCATAAGTAGTTAATAATTTAACACAAAGATGAAACTGCAAGAGAAATAAAATAAAATAATGAATTGTGTTGCTGTGTATTCCATGTTTTATTTTTAAAGACATCACATGTTTTGTTAATTTGAATAAGACATGTTGTCTCTTAAATTTATCATCTAATAAATTTTTAAATTGGACTTTCCACAACTATCCAGTGAGAAGCTGTTAATTTTAAAAGTGTTGAAGCATGGATCCAACAACCTGAATACTCAAAAATGACTTTGGGGCTTGAGAGATGGCTCAGGCATTCAGAATTTACCTTCCCCATTATGGAGGACCCTATGTCCACAGAGGGAAACTCACAACTGCCTGAAGCCCCTGTACAAGGAGGAACTGAAGCATGCACCTATATGCTCTAATACAACCATACAAACAGACACACTCACATATGAGAAGAATTTTTTAAATGTTAACTTTGTGAGGGTACTAGAGTCACGAAAAAGAAATGTTTAAATAAACATATCTTTTTATTTTTAGTAAATGAAGAAACAGTTATATGAATAAAAGGCCAGAAAAGAAAATAAATACTTTTATGTTACTCATACAAAAAGATTAGTTGAACTTGGATGTCCCATTCTGAATGTAAATATCCATTTACCATTCAATATCTGTTACCTTGGAAGTTAGGTGTTTTATCGAAGGCTTTTATTTTATTTATTTTGTTTTGTTTTTTAGTTAAATACAGTCAGAACTAGCACAGAGCAAATAACATTCTATCCAATACATGGTGTCAATTGGCATAATAAATGACTTATCAAATACTTACACTCAGCACACTAAAATGAGACGAGGGACTTTGAGAGTTCTCAAAATAGAAAATTCACAAATTAAATCATTACATATTATAAATTGAACTGAATTCGATTCCAGGTACATTTTTTTTCTTCAACAACTTTGCAAGTCAGGGAAAAAGAATCATGTCACCATGAAAATAAAAGTTGAGGTTAAAACTGAATGCTTGGATTCAGACAGAAAGTTTGGGAACACCGTGGAAAGCAAATATCGGGATTTGAAGCAAGATATGAGGTAGACAAGCTGACTAGATAAAAAAAAGAGAGAGAAATGACAATAGAAGGCACCTGGACCTCAGCACCTCCTGGTCCTTCTAGGAACATGAACAATGCATTGGTGTCCTTTCCTGTATAAACTTTGCAAATGTGTTGTTGCTTACACCTTTTTTAAAATTTTTTTCTTTTCTTGGATATTCTATTAATTTACATTTTAAATATTATCCCCTTTCCAGGTCTCCCCTCTGAAAGCCTCATCCCACTCCTCTTCCCTCCATCTCTATGAGGGTGCTCCCCTACCCATCCATCCACTTCTGCCTCCTCACCCTGGCATTCCCCTACACTGGGGCATCAAGCCTTCACAGGACCAAGGGCCTCTCCTGCCACTGATGTCCAACAAGGCCATCCTCTCCCACATATGTGGCCAAAGCCATGGTTCCCTCTATGTGTATTCTTTGGTTGGTGGTCCCCCAGAGCTCCAGAGAGGTCTAGCCTGATGACCGTGTTGCCCCCACATGGGGCTGAAAACCCCCTCATTTCCTTCAGACCCTTTTCCAACTCCTTAATGTTACATTTGATGCATCTAACTTTATTTGATGGAATTTTACATATGGATATCTTTTCAAGAAATGAGACTGCCAGCCACAGCCCTTGTATTAGGAAAATAGCTAAGTAAAGGGAACAAGGCTTTGAAGGCTTTGTCCTAAAAGAAACCACAGTTCTTCACTGTTTATCTTCATCCACCCTCATTCTGTACTGGGAGGCGAGCTTA
This sequence comes from Apodemus agrarius, assembly GCA_964023405.1. Lineage (NCBI taxonomy): Eukaryota > Metazoa > Chordata > Mammalia > Rodentia > Muridae > Apodemus > Apodemus agrarius. The sequence continues at coordinate 30,564,304 of OZ030013.1, read as the reverse complement.
CTTTCTTCTGTTGCCTTAGCACTGTCAGGAGCCATTATAGGACAAGCTAGTAATCAGCAGGTGATCTTCCTGAGATGACCACCTTAGATTATTGTCTATTATGGAACTCCAGTAGGCAAGGCCCAGGAGAATCTCAATTTTATGAAAGATTCCTGTTATTAATATGCTTTTCCAGATAATATTAAACATATATGACAATAAACTAGGTATTTGCCCACCATTTGAGGAGATCTTTTCAGATCTATGGAGATGTACTGTTTTGTAGTGATGCCATATAGACAAATAGATGATTTAATTCTTAATGATGGTCCTAGATGAATTCCTAAAATTATATCAGTATTTATTAAGCTCTTTAATAGTAGGACTGCTATTAGATCCCTTTCTTAAAGACAAAACTGCAATGAGAACTCTGTCAGTCTCCCATGTGTCACCAGTTAATTGCTTATAGATAATAACCAGACATTTTACTGTTCAGAGCATATTTCAAGAGGTTGTAAAACCATTAACAAAAGGTAATACAAGGGAACTAATTATTTATTATAGGTTCTAGGACAGAAGATAAAATATTTACTGGGTTTATCTATATAAATTTTCATTAGTAACTTACTTATGGTTTCTAAATTTCAGTGAATCTGTGGAGTTGTGACAGGTGATGAATGTTTAGCCAGATAATTACTCCTAGTAGATATATATATGTAAGAATTCATTATTGTATATTTCTTATTCAATTTATTATTTGTGTAAACTTGTGATGAACTTTTTAACATGTGATCATGTATTCTGAATGATGTATATGTACTGTGGAAAAAACCAAAAGCTGGTTCTTTGAGAGAATAAACAAGATAAATAAACCTCTAGCCAAACTTAAGGGTCCAGAGGCAGTATCCAAATTAACAAAATCAGAAACAAAAAGAGAGAGATAACAACAGAAACAGAGGAAATTTAAAAAAAATGCATCAGATCCTACTACAAAAACCTATACTCAATAAAACTGGAAAATCTAGATGAAATGGATGGTTTTCTAGACAGATACAATATACCAAAGTTTAATCAAGAGCAGGTAAAACTATGTAAACAGGTCTATCTTGAATAAGGACATAGAAGAAGTAATTAAAAACCTCCCAATCAAAAAAATCCCAGGGCCAGACAGATTTAGTGCAGAATTCTACCAGATATTCAAGGAAGACCTGATACCAATATTCTTTTTTTTAAATTTTTATTTTCTATATTCTTTGTTTACATTCCAAAGGCTTTCCCCTTTCCCAGTTCCCCCCTCCCTATGTCCCATAATTCCTCCCCCCCCAACTATTCCCCAATCATTCCCCCTCCCCCCACGGTTCTTCAAACTATTCTGTAAAACAGAAATAGAAAGAACACTACTTAATTCATTCTATGAATCTACAATTACTCTGATACCTAAACCACACAAGGACCCAAACAAAAAAAGAGAACGTTAGACTAATCTTGCTTATGAGTATAAAAGCAAAAATATCAGTAAAATTCTTGCACACCAAATCAAAGCAATCATTCACCATGATCAAGTAGGTTTCTATGAACATAGTGGTTCATGTGTTCTAGTTATATCTTGTAGCATTTTCTGGGTGTATACCCAGGAGTGGTATAGCTGGGTCCTCAGGTAGAATTATTTCCAACTTTCTGAGCAACCAGCAGACTGATTTTCAAAGAGATTGTACAAGCTTGCAATCCTACCAGCAATGGAGGAGTGTTCCACTTTCTCCATATCCTCACCAGCATCTGCTGTCACCTGTGTCTTTTATCATAGCCATTCTGACTGGTGTGAGGTAGAATCTCAGGTTTGTTTTGATTTGCATTTCCGTGATGACTAAGACTGTTGAAATGTTCTTTTCTTTTTTTAATTTTTTTTATTATTTTATATATTTACATTTCAAATGTTATCCCACTTTCCAGTTTCTCCTCCACAAGCCCTCATCCTCTCATTCCTCCCTCAGGCCTCTTCCACCAGATCACCACTCTCCTGCCTCAGCAGCCTAGCATTCTCCTATCAAGCCTCCATAGGACCAAGGGGCTCACACTCTGCTACATATCGAGCTGGAGCCATGGATACTCCCTGTGTACTCTTTGGTTGGTAGTTAGTCCCTGGGAGCTTTGGGAGGAGGTTATGTTTCATTAATATTTTATTCTTCCTGAGGTTGCAAACCCCTTCAGCGCCTACAGTCTTTGCACTAACTTTTCATTTTGGGTCCCTGTGCTGAGTCCAATACTTGGCTGTTTACATCCTATCTGAATTGGTTGAGCTCTAGCAGAGCCTCTCATGGGACAGCTATACCAGGCTTCTGTCAGTAAGCATTTCTTGGCATCAGCAATAATATCTGGACTTGGTGTCAGCAGTTAGGATGGATCCCTAGGTGGTGCAGTTTCTGGATGGCCTTTCCTTCAGATTCTGCTCTACTCTTTGTCCCTACATATCCTTTTGATAGGAGGATTTCTGTATTAATATTTTTTGAGGTGGATGTGTGATCTCATCCTTCAAATGGGGACTGTGCCTATCCATTGGATATGCTCTCTACAGGTTCTGTCTCCCCTTTGTTGAGTATTTCTGCTAAAATAGCATGAACATTTCCTTAAGTGCTTCTCAGACATTCAAGATTCCTCAGTTAAGAATGGTAGATTTATTGAGGAACCACCAGACTGTTTCCAGATTAGTTGGACCATCTTGCAATCCCACCAGCAGTGGAGGAGTATTCCTCTTTCTCCACATCTTCACCAACACCTGCTGTCTCCTGAGTTTTTAATCTTAGCCATTCTGACTGGTATGAGGTGAAATCTCAGGGTTGTTTTGATTTGCATTTCCCTAATTATTAATGATGTTGAACATTTCTTAAGGTGCTTCTCAGCCATTCAAATTTCTTCAGGTGAAAATCTTTGTTTAGCTCTGTACCACATTTTTAATAGGGTTGTTTGACTCTATGGAGTCTACCTTCTTGGGTTCTTTTTATATATTGGATATTAACCCTCTGTCTGATGTAGGGTTGGGCAGTTCCTCAGAAAACTGGGCATGCCACTTCCAGAGGACCCTGTTATACCACTCCTGGGCATATACGCAGAGGATTCCACGGCATGCAATAAGGACACATGCTCCACTATGTTCATAGCAGCCTTATTAATAATAGCCAGAAGCTGAAAAGAACCAAGATGTCCCTAAATGGAGAAATGGATACAGAAAATGTATATTTCCACAATGGAATACTACTCGGCAATTAAAAACAATGAATTCATGAGATTTTTAGGCAAATGGTTGAAACTGGAAAATATCATCCTAAGTGAGGTAACCCAATCACAAAAGAACACACATGGAATGCAGTCACTAATAAATGGATATTAATTAGCCCAGAAGCTCTGAATATTCAAGACACAATTGACATATCATAGATTACCAAGAAGAAGGAAGGAGAGGGCCCTGCTCCTGGAAAGGATTGATCCAGCATTGTAGGGGAATACCAGAACAGAGAAATGGCAGAGGGGTGATTGGGGAATGGGCGGAGAGAAGAGGGCTTATGGGACTTATGGGGAGGGGGGAAAGCATTTGGAATGTAAACAAAGAATATAAAAAATAAAACAAACAAGAAAAAACAATAAAACAAATGCACCTTCCCAGAGGCAAAGGGGAGGGGGAGGGGGTTAAAAAAGAATTCTAGGTTTAGCTCTGAACCCCATTTTAATAGGCTTATTTGATTCTCTGGAGTTTAATTTCTTGAGTTCTTTGTATATTTTGGATATTAGCCCTCTATCATACGTAGGGCTGGTAAAGATCGTTTCCCAGTCTGTGGGTTGCTGTTTTATCCTATTGAGAGTGAACTTTGCCTTACAGAAGCTTTCTAATTTTATGTGATCCCATTTGTCAGTTGTTGACCTTAGATCATGAGCCACTGGTGTTCTGTTTGGGAAATTTTCTCCTGTGCCAATGTGTTCGAGTGTCCCACTTTCTCCTGTATTCGAATCAGCATATGAACAAATGTGGAGGTACTTAATCCATTTGGACTTGAGCTTTGTACAAGAAAATAAGACACATATAATCACTTTTCAATGTAAAAATCCGCACCACCCCCCCAGACCTATACTAGCAGGCTGAAAGTTAGAGCCCTGCAGTTCCTGCTGAGATAGAACAAAGGCCACATTACTTACTCCTCCCACCCCACTGCTACCAGTGTCAATTGCCTATGTCAGCAGCTTTTTACCCTCAGAAAGAGCAAGAAGTTTTTTTTTTTTTAGGACATTTTAGGAGTCCTAAAAAAGGAGTAATTTCAGTATTAGTTAGAGAGCTTATTTTAAAAATAAAATATATAGTAAAAGATAATTGAAAAGAAGGTAAATTAACAAGTCACTCACTTATCAGGGAAAGTGATGATATATCCCAATTTTAGGTCTGTTCGAGGTGAGCAGAGAATGACTAATTTCTGTCCATTGCCTTTCTGCCCATTGATGACGGACCAGGGAGATTCGGTAGACAAAGTCCTCAGGCAATGAGATTCAGATTTTTGTCATGTGAACATAAAATTGTCATAAGATAAATTCCTTAACATTTAGAGATATTTGTGGAGTCTGACAGCATCTCCCACTGTGATTTTACCCCCAACCTTCCATACCCACCCAACACGAAGCATATTAACCTCTGTGAAACTTAAGCCAGAAGTAAATTATTACCATCGACCCTAACTGGGGTTGGTGTTCAGTTCTTGGAAGTTTCGGTGTATCTTGAAAAGCCACTGACAATAGCTGCTAACTACCTTGGTGATCCCCATGAAGTTCAAAGGTCACTGTTTCATAGGCCCCTGGTTACTTCTTGAAATCCAGCTTTAGACTTCTTGGAACTGTGAGACTTGTGAAACTTCTTTTCGGCTGCCTTCAACTTGACACTTTCCCTTGAAGGCATGGAAAGAATAATACACAGGAGCCTGGGGAAAGCTACTACTGAACATCAAATGCTCACCCCTTCTTCCCTTTATTAGGGACCTTAGACCCCGCTATCTCTCAGTTCATCCCTGCCTCTGTGTGGCTGCACAAAGACACCTACAGCTCTGCCAATTTTCTACTGTTTAACACCTCCAAGTTTTTCAGCAAACACTCCAAGAGGAAAAGCAGTAAAGATGAAGCAGCGAGAACGTGATTTCTCCTTTGCAGGATCCTCTCTTTTAAACCTGCTGCTTATGAGGCTTCGATGTCTTAGATAAAAATTGCTTCTTCTATTTTTTTTCTGCCCTTAAACAATCAGAAGAAAATGCACTGTGCCTATTTTAACTCTACATGAATAAATATAAAGTGAATAACAATTCAGTTGTAAATTTGAAACAAATCTTGCAAAACTATTATATATCCAAGGATTTGCTGTTTGTATGTGATTATAGTCAAAGTGTAAGGCACAAAAATGTACACATTAATCTCTATGTGTTCATTTTTATACAGATTATTGTTTTTGAGATATGCAAAGGTATACAGTGAATTTGATATCTACTTGGAGCATATTAGCACTATATTAATTTTAGACTAACACAGTCTTCTCTCTAAGGAGTATATCTTGGGCATGTTGAAAAACATATTGTCTTTCCCTCAAGGTTGAGAAATCAATGGGAAAAGCATCCATTGCTTTTGGAAAGCACTGCTGACATATTAGCTTACATGCTTCTCTGCCTAGAGATTTCAATCAATAGAGAACTTTTCCTAGCAAGTAGATAATATATCACTAACAATTTTGCAAGGTAAATAGATAATTAGAATTTTCAGATTGAATGTAGATACATAGGACAAACAGAGGGAACTAATTACAATAAAAATTAGAGCTGTGTGTCCATTCCTGTTTGTGACATTGAATGGTTAAGCTTGCTTCAGTACCTGTGTTTGTTTAATTTCCATTATCATGATTCCCAGGGGGACACAGCTATTTTGCAGGCTTCATACACACAATAACTAAAACCAGCCTTTGTGAAAGAGGTTAAGGGGAGGGCAATTGGATTTCTGCAATACTGATTCAAGGACATATGATAGGGCAGTGTCTGGACAATTCAGTTTAGAAAGAATCAATACTGAGTGTCCAGGCATTACATGGCTCTCAATTGACAAAACTCTAAATATATAAGAACTTAATTTTAGACAGTATTCTTTATAAGGAAGTAGGTTAATGGAAAAAATAAAATTGTTAAGACAAAAATTACCAAGATACTGTTTTCTACTTAACATAATCATGTACTGAAAACTTTTGTTGTTCTAGAAAACCCAAGCAGTTTAAAGTTCGAGTCTGTAGATAGGCTTACAAAAGACACTGTGGCTCTGTTTGTTGTGCAGCCATTGCACTATGATCTTTCTGACCTCTAGACAGCCACTTGTAACTTCTATGGTCTTAATTTCGTTTGCATTTATGAAAAAGAAAGAGCAACACTTGCTGTAGAGATGGCTGTATTCATGGATGAAAAGTTCACATATGGGCAAAGAAGTATAATTAAACCTTGGCACTGTTTCTTTAAAAATTAAAACCTCATTAAAAATTAAGAAAGTCTTAAACAACCTCATTAGTGCTGGACTGGAAAGCCATTTAGTATATTGGTTTGCCCCTAAAAACATCTCCAGAAGATTAGCTATGCCCCCTACTGCCAATGATATTTACTGATAGAATGGATAGTCGATGCCTTTTGATCAGGCTCTCCCAATATTTTTCCCTCTTTTTAAGTATCATAGACATGGCATATTATCAGCTAGGAAGTTTAAGGCCCAGAACTTTTTCAGTTGAAGTATCATGCTTTATCTTATTAAGCGAGCCATCAAATAGTTAAACAGATAATTTTCATGTACAGAATGCATTCCCTTAATTGTTAATGCATAAGTAAGATTTATTATATATTTATTATATGAGAAGATCAAAGGACAATTTGAAGATGTGGATTTTTACATTCCATTGTGGATCTTGGGGACTGAACTCGGGTTATCAGACTTGGTGATAAGTACCTTCTATTTAGGGACACCCAGGTAGGTATCTTATTAACCTTAGGAATAGGAGTTTATAATATATATTTTTGTTAGTCATTCTTTTTTCTTTGTGGCTAAAAAGACATATAAAATCAAAGTTTAACTTTCATTCTTTGATTATTCTTAATCAACAAAAAGGAAATAATTACATAGAGTAATATTTGAAACATATTAAACCTTTTCCACTCAATGTCTTCTTCAGTTGTATTTATTTCTTCATGATTTCCTCTGTGACTTTAAAATTCAGCCACAATTCTTTCCACTGTAACTAAAGCATTTTGCTGATATCAAGTCCATGCTTAGGCTCCAGTAAAACATAACTAAATGACTACTTAGAAAAGGGAAATTAAGAAATAAAAGGCTGAGTTGAGGAAGTCAGGTTCTGTACATTGAAGCTAGCCTATCACAAACATTCCCCATTTTTGTACCATTATAATTTCAGTATGTCCCATAAAAGCCTTTTTTCTCCCTGAGCCCCTGGGTTATTCATTGTATATGAGAGTTTCCATTCCCAGAGCATTTTACAGGGCAGTAAAATATGTACAGGTGCCCTACATATTTTACAAATAAGTTTTTCGAATTCGAAATTTTAAGGTAACTGAAATGCATGTCGCTGGACTGTTGTCAGTCATATTTGAATCATAATTATTTCCTGACTTATCTCCAACAATGAACAAACTTGCTGTCCCTAGAAGCTGTTAGGATGGCTTTTGAATCAGCAAAAAAAAAAAAAAAATGAGTTTGGTACAATAATCTAACACAGTTCCTAATTCCTATTCTCAAAGTCTTTTGGAGGACCCTGCCAATTCTGTTCAAAATTAACATCAAGCAATCCAGGAATAAGAAAATTGGAAATGTGTGTGTGTAACAAATTTCTGTATTGAAAGACTTAGATCCTTGGATATGTGTCCCTTCATTGTATGTGCCTGTTGGTCAGAGCCTAGTTTTTTAATAGGCGATAGGTACAAGTTTGAAGGTTTCATCACTATTAATTAGGTAACCAGAATTAACCCTTGAATGCCGATATAGCATCGTTAAAGACGGAGTAAATATTTTACTAAAATCTTATTCAAAATAAACTCACCCACATTGTATAAATTCTAAGCACCAATTGAGACACCCACAGCCATGCTCTCAAGCAGAAAAGAATTAAAAATCAAAGGAATGAGAATAATTGAAAAAGTCACTGATTTGGAACTGAGTGTTGTCAAAAGTAAAGAGTTAGTTTGAAGCACTACCATATTCAAGGAAAGGATGTTCAATTGTTTTCCTGACAATCACCGGGAGGGAGTCAAGCACGTCATAGCAATTATGAACTGCTGCCTGAATCTGTTATAACATGGCCTTAAGGGAGTTAAGATAAGGAAGAGTCTAACTAAGACGACACCTCAAGGGAAGTAGGAAAATAAGAAAGACTGTTGCAGTTTTAACTCCTGAAGTTTACCTGATTATTAAAGGAGTTGCGATATGGGAAAGAAGAAGGCGTTTAATATACTGCTGAAAAATTAAAATTATTCTTTCCTTTGGAGAAATATTAGGGGATATATATTTTAAGTTTGTGATAACTATCACATTTAATATAATTTGATCACTGTCCTCAGATTTAGTAAAAATTAAACATTTTACATAGTGTACAGAAGCAATAAATGGAAAATAATTAAAAAGTGAAATAATAAGAGGCTGTGATTATAAAAATAATTGTCATTAAGTATTGGGCTTAAAAACTCAATATGAAAAAAAATACAAGAACTAAATTTTAATATCAAAGTATAGAAATGAAAAAAATACATAAATGAATACATCATTGAATCCTAGACAGGAAATTACCCAGGAAAAATACCACAGCTTTGTAATTTGAAAGATTATAGTCAACATATACAGGAAGGACATTAATCACTTACTAACATTTGGAGTTTTCGATTGAATAGATTATTTTTTATTTTTTTCCCTTTTATACATGATATCACACTATAACCGAAGCTAGCTTAGGTGGTCAGTCCTTCTGCCTTGGTCTCTCAACTGTTGAGATGAGACGTATCGACCAAGTAGTCAACTAAGACCTGACTGAAGAGTGATGCAAGGAATTGCTCTGTTCCTAAGCAACACAATATGGGAATAGATTATTATGCTACAATTGAATGGTCTTAATAAGTAGAAATGTACTTGTCTGCATATATATATATATATATATATATATATATATATATATATAATCTGGAAACATACATTGTATAAAAAGAGGAATAATTTGGTACAGATGTTTTGGTATGCATGAAGCTTAAAAATTCTACTATGGTGTATTTTTACCTGTAACTATCCATATACATAACAGAAGGCTTTGGAGTGGGCCAAAGGAAGCACTGTAAGAGCAATAGGAACAATTCCATTGAGATCAGTGTTAGGTCTGAGGAATAATTATGTCAACAGATTTTGATTCACAAACAGTTATTTGCAACCAGAAAAATATTCATCTTAAGTCAATATGCAACACAAATGGAAGAAATAATTTTCTTGAAAATGTATTTGTATTAGGGACTAACAGAAACTCCATAGTTTCTTAAAATTATCTTTCTTACTTTTAGCTACAGTGATTTTTTTCTTGTCCACTATTTTGTACATTTTTCATGTATTTATAATCAATAATAACATGGTCTTAATATGATTCTATGTATAGTTAAATATTTAAATTGAACAGACATTTGCACCTCTATGAAAATAAAAAATGTATATTTTAAGAGAAGGTAAGTGCAGCACAAATCAATGCCCACTTAAAGGAAGCTTGTCTGTGTAAAAACGATCTAGAAGGGAAAACCAACTTGACCATCTTTAATGCAGCCTTAAACATTTTTAACATGGATCCTGTAGTCTGACTTTCTAGTTGCCCAGCTGCTATATGGCAGACTTTGAAGTTTTCATTCTCTTATATTTTATGGATTAATTCCTATTCTCTCTCTCTCTCCCTCCCTCCCTCCTCTCACTTCTCTCTCCTCTATTTGTCTCTAGTTTTCTTTCTCTCCTCCCTGCCACTTTCTTGGTCATTGTTTTATTGTTGTGAAGTCACATAATGACCAAGGAAAATCTTATTTAAAAGATATTTAGTTGGGGGCTTGCTTACAGGTGTAGTCCACTATCATCATGGCAGTAGGCATGGTAGATCTAGAGGTCTGGAAAAATGTTAAGTGCTACATTGTGATTTTCAGACAAACAAAGGCTCTCAGCCTCTTGGCATGGGCTTTGAAACCTAAACATCTGTCCTTAGATCTCTTTTCTCCACATTTTCTCCACAAGATCACACCTACTCCAACAAGGCCACGTTTTATAATCCTTTCAAACAGTTCCACTCCCTGATGACTATCCATTCAAATATAGGAGTATGTGAGACATATTTCTATTCAAACCACCACACCCTGCTCCTTCTGGAGAAGGGTGACTACTACAATAATGTCTTCTTCATCTCTCCTGGCCCTATGCATGTTTTGGTTTGTTTCATAATTGTTTGGTGGTTTCTTGATTTGATTTTCTTTCAAATAAGATTTGTGGTTTCTTGTTTATTACAGTAATTTCTGTCAAAAGTATAGAAAGCAAAACTATATTTACTATTCTATGGTCAAATTCTCTACTGCTGAGCTATGCACCTTGTCCTATATTTTGTAGGATTTATTTCTCTTTTGGTTGTTCCTTTTATTACACATGGCTTTAAAATTTCATTACTGCCATTTGTCAACTCTTGATGGCATTTTGTGAATGATTGATTTTTTTGAAAGTCCTTGGGTATCTTTTTATCTGGAGACATCTTCACTTAAACGTTTAACAATCTCTAGTCTTCTATTAAAGTGTTGGTACAATTTTAATTGATCAGTATTCATCTTGAAAATATGAATAATGTTTCATTCTGGTACATGTGGATATACTACTTTTCATCACCTTTGGGTGATGAGACTCATTTGATTAAAACATCAGTTAGTGGTAGAGTGTGGGTTTAGTCCTGGGTCTTGTGCTTTATTGCAAAGCTGACATGTTAGTTTTAAGGCCTGTGCATATGCTGTGCTCTTGACTCTGACTCCCTAGTGCAGATTTTAAATGGGTATGATACTTCTTTAAATTTGCTGGTTTTGTTTGTTTGCTTGCTTGCTTGCTTGCTTTTGTCTTTTGTACTGGATTACTTTTGGGGACAGCATACAATGACAGGGACTGCCAGAAGTAGTCCAGGATGGAGACATCTCAAAAGCAGAGGCAGCTCCTTGTCAAAAAGGGTGGCCTCTTGGATCCTGAAAAGCTGGAGACACATCCCTCCAGGATCCCACAATCTGAAATCATGGACTGTTGGCAGAAGGCCAGGATGGGGACATCTCAGTAGTCCACAGCAACTCTTTGTAAAAAACAGTTGTTCCCATTTCTACTTAAAACCTTAGCCCTAGACAGTAGTTGGATAGATTTCATTTGTGCATGATTGTTTTTCAGTTGGTCTTGATATTCATAATTATCCTATTATATCTGACTTTCTTACTTCTTTCTTCTGCTATGGCAAATTCTGTGAAACTAGATGTTCCTTGACATAATGATTCTTAAACAACTAATAACTGAAGCCAGGCAGTGGTGGCGCATGCCTTTAATCCCAGCACTTGGGAGGCAGAGGCAGGTGGATTTCTGAGTTCGAGTCCAGTCTGGTCTACAGAGTGAGTTCCAGGAAAGTCAGGGCTACACAGAAAAACCCTGTTTCAAAAAAAAACGCAAAACGCAAACCAAACCAAACCAAAACAACAACAACAACAACAAAGCTTGAGGCATAGGGGCACAGCACAGCACAGTCCTAATGATCCAGGTGCATGCGGTGTGTCTTGGAAACAATATAATAACTGCATAATGGTAGTTCCAGATTAATGCTTGACTTGAAAAGAAAATTTGAAGAAATTATTAGAAAAATGAAATAGAGCCAACATTGGGACCTCAAGAAAGGAAAAAAAAAAACTAAGAAGTTTTGCACAAGAGTTGAGAGTGGTTCCTGGATAAGCAAGTATAGACTACATAAATTTATATACTAGTAAAACTAGTCAGAACACTGGGACTTTTAGGAAAGTCATTGTGTGCCATGTACAGAAGCAGAAAGCTAGCAGAACTGCTGAGTTAAGGGTTAACTTGATTCTTTCTGGCCTCTGCCTGGCAGCTTTGCCCATGCCATTTATTATTAGAGCTTCACAGGAAAATGCAAGTAGCTCTTAGAGCTCTGAATTCTGAATTGTAGTAAGTCAAAAGTTAAAGTTTAAATAATCATAAGTTGTAATTATTATTATAATGGCTACAGGCCTGGGAATAGGAAAATCTTGAAACTTTGGGGAACAATTGTAATTTTTAATTTTTGTGGAATGTGTTTATTCTTTTGCATTTTATTTGGAAATGATTATGCAATGTTTTTTTTCTACCTGCTTTTGTCAATAAAAGACTGGGGCAAGAAAAAGGCAGGAGAGCAATAGAAGAACATGTGAAGACCGAGTGAAAAGAGAATGTGAAGAGAGAAGAGAGAATGTGAGGTATGTATAAAGAGAGAGACTGGGGAGGGGAAGGGGGAGGGGCAGGAGGATGGGGAGAGAGGGAGAGAGAGGAGAGTGCATATGGTGGATGTGAAATTTGAGTGAGATATGTGTGAAGAGTGTGTGTGGGAGTGAAAGGTAAACATATAGAGGTATGTAGGAGTGTGGGGATTCCAGAAAAGAAGAGCACACAGGAAAAAAGCAGAGTGAGCAGGAGAATGCAGTGTGTGAAGCTTCAAGCTGTGAGCGAGCTAGCAAGAGAGAAAGAGAGCAAAGAGTGAGAGAGAAAGAGAGAGAGAGAGAGAGAGAGAGAGAGAGAGAGAGAGAGAGAGAGAGGGTTTAAGCCTTGCAAGTCTGTGCATATTTATTATGCACCTTGCAGTGCTTCCAGTAACCTGCTTCCAATAACCCTGCTTCCAGTTGAGAAGTCCGATCCTCTGTCTAGGCTGGACCATGACAAATCACTCTTACTGTTTGGAGTCTTCAGTGCTCCAATGCTTATTTCAGATTTTTTCTTTTTAATTCTGTAAAGATTTTCACTGGGGTTTCAAGAAGATGCTATTAATCTATAACTTTCATTTTATTACTTCTTTTACCTGTTAATGTGGCAGATCCTTTATCTCATGTCACTTTCACAAATTTTTTTCTTTAGTGTTCTTTCTTTTCATTTTCAAGATCTTCTACTTTCTTGGTTAGTTTCAGTGCTAGGTATCAGTGATGGTCATTGTGAATTGCCAGCTTGTTAGAGGCATGCATCATCTTGATGATGATCCTGTGGCAATGCTTGTGGGGACTATTCAAATTGTGTTCATCAATGTGCGACTTCACCACATTTTGAACACATACATGACATTCCCCTTTCTGGGGATCCTGATCAGAAATTAGAGGAAGCACTGTTATTGCTCTCTCTTTTTTGACTGTTGATTCAACTGATCATCCATGTCAAGCTCCTACATGAACCTTGAACAAGAATAAGCTGTTAAACAAATGAAGTGCTCTATGTTTGTGTTCTTTGGTCTTTTAACAGAAATTGGAAAAGACATTGGCAGTGATTCTTTTTAAAAGTTAGTCTGAACAGAAGTGATTTCCTCATTTCTTTCTCAGCATGTTTGTTATTGACATATAGAAATGTCGCTAAATTTTGTGTGTTGATTTTATATCCTGCTTTGTTGTTGAAATTGTTATCTAGTGTTAATAAATTTTGAGAGTAGTATTTTGAATCTTTCATGATCTGAACCATACTGTTTGTAAAAAGATATAATTTGACTTCTTTTCAAGATTTTGTCCCTTTTCTTTTGTTTTTCTTTTTGCCTTAGAAATAGTAATAATTTTATTTCACATCAATTTCTGATCTAGCATACATAGCATATTGTTCCTTTATTAAAATCTCAAAAAATAAAACATATATAAACACCTATACACACAAAGCTATCAACAACAACTACAGCAAAATAGGAGGAATTAACAATCTTTGGTCATTGATGTCTTTCAATAACAATGGACTCAATTCCCCAATGAAAAGACACAGAATAACAGAATTGAAACAAATTCAAAATCCATCCTGCATATGAGAAACACACCTCTACATCAAAGATTGATATTACCTTAGAATAAAAGGTGAGAAAAAATGTTTTCCAAGCAAATGGCCCCAAGAAAGGAGCTGGTGTAGCTTTTCTTTCTTTCATTTTTCAGTATTATTAATCTACCTAAAAAGTTGAAGGTTTTTATTGAATGAATGTTTTTAAAAAATAAGAACATCTTTTTGCTCTGCTCTGATATTAGTGGAAATGTTTAGTTATTTTTCCACTTTGTATTACATAAAGTCCTGTATAGGTTAATAGTACATTGTGTGTATTATACTGAGTTATTCCTAAATTGCCAAGTTTTGTAGCGAGCACTTACTTTATGTTAGGTGTGAAGTTCAGTCTTCCACTGGACCTATTGATCATGTGATTGCATTTTATGAGTCTATTCATGGTATATATGACACTTATTGATTTTTGATTATGAATCCATGCTTGTAATCCTAAAATGAAAGCAATCGGTTCATGTCTCATCACCCTTAATGCTCTCCCTTAACATGTCCTCTGATAGCTTTTACTTGAGGGAAACTGCTGTTATTAAAATTTGATGGCTCTCTGGAATTGGCTTTCAATGCAGTATTGGGGGGGCATTTATGTATTTAACACGATTTTATGGTCCCCTAGAGTTTATCTCTATTGAGGTATATAGTGCTAAAACTTTTTTATTGTTAACTCAGTTTTCGTTACATTATCCAAATACTGTGGTCAAAAGTTTTATGGATACCTGATACTTGGTACATAATAGATTAAATTGGTGACACATTGGTAATACTTAATTGGACAGAGAACCAAATTTTAAGAAGATTAAAAACAAGGAAATTTTCACCTTGACTAGAGGCTAACACTGCAGCTTTCCCATTTGTCTCCAATGGTGAAGGAAGAACCTCATATAGAACTCCCATACATAGATAAGTTTCATGGAGTTATCGTCTGTGAATGCTGAGCTGAAATCTGTATTGTGGGCCAAGAGGCTAGAAATGTAAGTAGAAAGAATGAACAAGATGTTCCTGAACAATGTCACCGCTTGAAAACAATGCTTCCCTTTCCTCAACACTGAAAGGATGAGGAGTATATACTTTCCTGAGGATATATTTTTTTTCATTTATGCTCATTTTGCAAAACGCCTTCATAAGAATGTCTACTGTAGCATTGAAATACTTAGGTACTGAACCTAGCCATCAACCATAAAATTTAAAACAACAATATCTTTTGACAGCTTCAAGTTTCTTCTCTCATTCTAACATTCATTGGCTTTGTTCAAAATCAGAAACAAGCTAATTTAAGCAGCATCTGAAAACATAGAAGCTTTTAATGTGTCTGGTTAAATGAGGCACTTAATGGTTTTATTTGACTCAATAAAGCATTAAGACTTAATGCATGCTATTGTGTATCAGAAACAACACTATTTACGAAGACATACATCAATAAATTTAATTAACTTTTAGGGAGGAAAGCGTACTTTACATTTATTATTTGTTTCGCATACAAAGGTCAAGGGTTAAATGGAAGTACATTTTGTTCATGGTAACACTGTAAAGAAGTTCTAACATCTTGTTAATAATAATCATATATTTAAAGATGAATTTAAATATAGTATACCTTCATTGCCTTTCAGGTAAAAGATTGGTGGTATTTAAATTAGAAATACAAAAGAATTTTGTACATGCAATTACTTAATGTCTAGCACCTTTAGATTGGAAATGTTAGTAACTGGATTTTTTTCATCCTCACATTGAATGTGTGAATCATTTATAATATAATGATTTCCACTATAATTATTTTGTCTTTGGAAAATTAATGAAGACAATCATTATTTTGTCTTTGGAAAATTAATGAAGACAATCATTATTATGTCTTTGGAAAATTATTGAATAAATTTATACACATTCTCCAAATTTCAAAACTCCAAGGAAAAATACAGTGTATAAGGTATGTTATTGCAATACAAGTAGAATAAGACATAACTTTTAGCAAGACTACTATTTTTGTGGATCCTGCAGAAGTTTTTTCATTGTGTATACCAGTATTTTGTAAATGTCACTAGCCCTGGTAGCTTTATCTCTTATTTCCTTATATATTTTTCCATCTATACATTTCTTCTAAGGAACACATCATTAAATTGAGGAGCTACTCATATAATGTCAGATGATCTCATCTCAAAGCTTTTAATATACTTTTGCCTATTAAAATATTTTAAGGAATGTTAAATATATTTTTCCTAGAAATAAGATTATAGATGTATCTTTTGGGGCCTTCCATTAAAACAATCAGAGTATCTTCAATAAATTTAATGAGATTATGTTTTTTATTCATCCTGTCTTTTAGCATAATATCGGTCACATGAGTGTTTGGTGAAGAATTATTGAATATTTAATAAATAGAGCATAGTGTCTCATGTGTTTGTATTTTGTATATTATTTCTAGTTTAATATTAAAATGAAATATTATAGTGTTCACAAAGATTAAAAGATAAAATATAATCAAAATACACCCCAAACTTTCAATTATATGCCTTGATTTCTTGAAGTAAAGATTTAGGTATAAGGAAATTCTGATGTCAGACATCAACTCACTATAATCTGATAATAATGTGGGGTTTCTAGTATATTTTATTCCATGAAACAGGAAAATAATGAAACACAAGTGAGATAATGAAATGTACAATGACAAAACTTTTAAAGGTAAGAACATTTTCTGAGTATTTTATTTGCGAGAAGATTCTGGTTAACTTCCCATGATGTCTGGATATGAGAAGAAGGTGAGAACCTGCTCTGCTTCTCTTTATAACATGGGGAAGAGCTTTGGCAGCTGTGCATCTTATCATAGAACATGCATAGAGAAGGCAGACACTTTCAGAGAAGTACCTTTTATTTTTCTCTTCTAAAAAACAAAATTCATGAATTGGGCAAAATAGTTGGAAGGTCCTTTCCAAAAATCATATTACCAATCTACAAAATCCTCAGTAGGAAATGAGGAGATTAAAAGCAAAATAGTAAGTTGTTCTCTTAATATATTTTAGACCACATGCCTTGTCATATTCTACTTGTAATTAAGTGCATAAAACCTAAAATAAAATAAAAGGAACAAACATATTATGGGGCTAGACAAATGGTTCAGCAACAAAGAATGCAAATTTCTTGCAGAAGACCAAAATTAGATTTACAGCACCCATGTTGGCCAATGCACAACCTCCTATAATTCCAAATCCATAAGCTCTTATACCCCTCAACTCTGAGGTACCCGCACTTAAACAAATATACTTATACACACACACACACACACACACACACACACACACACACCAACCCATACACACATGTTTACATGATTACAATTTATAACACCAAATGTTTTATTAAGTAATGCTACTTTTTATCCATTTTTCTCTTAGCTGTACTATATCATTTGATTTGGGAGCTGGCTTATGCTTTCGTATTTTCCCCATTTGACTACTTACCTATGTGCTTTGACAGAGGAGTGGACACCTACTCAGTGGTTCTCCACAATTCTATATAAATGAGTGGAACACCGCACCATTAACATGAAGGATCTTCTTAGGAGCACTTAGAAAATGATGCAAAAGAAAAAGAAAACTATAAAATTTTAAAACAACCTCAGGGTTATTTTAAGAGAAAAATTAAAGTTTTTATTATGAAAGAATGACAAAAATGTGAGATATGGACTACAAGGTGTGAAGCTCAAAATTATACTCTAATGTGCTGTGTTTTGATAGCTTTTCCCTCACTATTCATGCTCTCGGTGTATAACAAAATAAAGATAATGACATTAGTAAACTCAACCACAAACAAAACATAGCTGGTATCTGGTAGGAAATGTTTTGTCATTTGTGTGTATTTTCCACTTCACCTTTTTGGCTAAAGAAAACAGAACATATATACACTTTAGTCTTAGGGTTTTACTGCTTTGAACAGACACCATGAGCAAGGCAAGTTTTATAAAGGACAAGATTTAATTGGATGAGTTTACTGGTTCAGGGGTTCGGTCTATCATCAACAAGGTGGGAGCAGAGCCGTATGTAGGCAGTTATGGTCTAGGATTTGCTGAGAGTTCTACATATTCATCTGAAGGCTGCTGGTGGAAGACTGGCTTCCAGGCAGCTAGGGTGAGGCTCTTAGCCCAAGTCCACAGTGACACACCTACTCCAACAAGGCCATACCTCCTGATAGTAACATTTCTCTGGTCCCAGCATGGACAAATCATCACAACATTTTTAAATGATCTGCATCCAGGAGCTATTAATGCTATTTATAAGTGTGGATAAAAGTGATTGCAATAGACAGAGTATATACATATATACATATACATATTTGTACTGATTGCACTTTCTGAAGTTAATAGACAATGGTAATAATTTGATTCATAATTATCTACCATTATATTGTTATATTTAAATGTGTCACTGATTTTTAAATTGTCAGTATAAGCTGCTTGAAAACACTATAAAATATGTAACACTGCATTTACCTAACATGTTCAAATAATAAGAATGTATTTGTTGACCACCTGTTTTTGAAGAATAAAATTGTTAATTCCACAAAAAACTTACTGATACATTAATCAGCTCTCTGATAACAAATATATGAAAACAATGAAATGAAGTCATTGTAGACTCCTGCAATCTATACAATGAGCACAAACACTTGACAACATTAATCAGAATCTCTAGTGCAAAATATTTTCCTTCAGTTACCTGGCTGCTGTACATCCTGTGATATAGATTTTCATATTAGAGGTATCTATTCCTTTACGTAGTCCCTGTGACTGTTAGAAAGCCATTTCTTTTGAGGAAATTACTTTCCTCAGTTTTAAAATGCAAATATATTCGTTATAACCTCCATGATTTAGACATCAGCTATATTTTACATTTTATTATTACTACAAATCAGGAGAAAAAAGTTTACTGCTCATGTGTATAAATGTATATAGAAGGTAACTTGAATATAGCCGTTTTATCTTCAGAGAGATACATAAAGTATAAGTATTGCATTCCCCAAGAAACAAATTGATATGTGATGAAAATGTATTTAGCATAATATCTGAATAAAAAGGTCTGCTTTTTACTGTGATTCGAAAGTCACTTTTTTTTTAAACACTCAGCAGATTTCTTACATGAAAATAGTACAGTCATTAATGTGGTGAGTCATTGTGTATATCTGCCACCCCATACAGGGTTGGAGCCAATTACACACTTATGATCTCTCTCACACTTAGTAAAGAATATTATCAAATTCCTGTTTTGCGTATGAATGTATAATGATAATACTGTTAACTATTTACTCATTCCAAATTAGTAAAATGTACATTTATCAATCTAAAATTATGTTATTTTATGTTTATGTGTATTTTGTGTATATATATATGTGTGTATATATATACATATATATATATGTATATATATATATACACACACCATGTGAATGCTTGATGCATGAGTCATTGAGAAGAGTTAACTACATCTGCTGGATCTGGAGTTATGGGTGGTTGTGGGCCATTATGTCGGTATTGAATACTGAATCCATGTTCAGTATTTAACTCTATTAAATCAATAATCATGTTACATGCTAAACCTACTCTCTAGCTCTACATGTTTTCCTTCTTAAAATTCATAATCTCAAAACTTAAGTGCATAGCTATAAGGAGAGAATAGACTCAGCTAATCTCTTACAAGAGTGTTATTTCTCAATAAATGTTGAAACTGCACTCACATAACTAATTCTATTCTCAAAGTTTTTCTAGTATATTAGTAACTCTATGTTTCATTAAGTGTGTGCTTGAAGGACTTGAGTGCATTCATATATTAAAAGCTTCACTTCATTAGTAAATATATATTCATACTTACTACAAGATTTCATAAATTTGAAGCTTTATTACAAAGAAAAAGAGCAGTTCTTAACAAGAACATTAAGCTGTCTAGTGAGCTGGAATCTTGAAGTTAAATTAATAGGGTGGCATGTTTACATATCAGGATAGATATGGAAATTGGATTTAAATAATAGTGGAAGCACCACAAATGCATCCACCAGCTATCAGGAAATGAATGCATGTACCATAATGAAAAATGTGTAGTTATTGATGCATTTAAATAATATACAACAGGTTTATAAATATGCATGACAGATATTCATTGTCATTAGAGCTCTGTGTGTTTCATGTTAAATTTGTGCTGAATATGAATATTATCAGATGCATTTCAAAAAGTTAAGTACCTAATCAGAGATCAGGCTATCTCCCTCATTTCTTTTT
Source organism: Apodemus agrarius (assembly GCA_964023405.1). Taxonomy (NCBI): domain Eukaryota; kingdom Metazoa; phylum Chordata; class Mammalia; order Rodentia; family Muridae; genus Apodemus; species Apodemus agrarius. The sequence goes on along the minus strand of OZ030013.1, from coordinate 30,543,933 downwards.
GTCAGCTGGGAGATTATTTGGTTAGCATCTTAGCTGGAAGGAAGGAAGATTCATTGCTAAGCCACACATTTGTTTTTGCTAAGGCGATTAGAGCTGAAGGATTTTCTAGTCGTTCTAACTCGAGTTATTTTCCTGCAATTTGCAGTTTACAGTTAAGATCCAAAGCTGATAAGTTATATAATTTGGGCCAGTGGCTTGGAATGTACATGCTTAGTCCACTCCTGTCTTCCAGGGGCAGATATACTGGTAGTTTACTAAGGAATTGGAGCATTAGCTCCAACAGATGATGTATCTTGGCAGTTACAACACTACCTTGAAAAAGAGATGGGAATCCCATGTCTCCTCTCAATGACTAAGAGAGCAGAAGACATATGTGATGAAATCTGTAATTCCTGATACCTGAAGCCAAATTTAACAAAGCTTTATTATTTTAACCCTAAATATTTTGACTAAGAGGCAGTAAGACAGCAGTCAAGCACAGGGATCTTCAATTTTAATTAAACATAATAAATAATCTGGACAATTTAAAAGTCAACATGAGTTAGCTGGTTTAGCATGAAAGACACTAGAAGTCTTCCTCTTGGTGTAACTTGCACAAAGAACAAACCCAAGCTCACATTCTGCAGGACTTTGTCCACTCCTTCCATCAGTCTGTTGTTTCTGGTTTAGGGTTGACTGTTCGTTATGTGCATTTAAATCTTGTCTGTCCCTGTTGTCTTTCCTGAACTTGGGTTTTACTCTATATGTAAACAGCACTGAAAACATGGGTTGGGACAAGACCTAGCATTTTTTTTCTACAGGAAGTTTAGCATATTCTTACAAGGGAAGAAGTTATTTTAGCACTACCTACTGGCTCATGATAGTATTTAGAACCAGAAATAGATGTCAGTAAGCCATATTCATATGTTGCTTACAACATTTTTGTTGGATATTTGTTTCCTTTAAGGTTAGTTTCAACATGGTGGCTGATTTCAGCAAATGCTTTAAACAACAACAACACACAGAGGCACACACATAGTGATGCATGCACACACACAGGCATGCACACAGACAATATGCAGTGCCACGGCATGAAAAGGTAGATAATTTAAAGCTAAAAAAAATGTGTTGAGCTTTGATTTTATAAAAACTGACTATATGGGAAATCTCAGGCATAACAGATTTGTCACATTGCTTCTTTTTTTTTTTCTGTTGGTGATTTTTTTTATTGGATATGTTCTATATTTATAATTCATTTCCCTTTTTCTGGTTCCCCACCCCCAAAGGTCCCACATGTCCTTTTCACTTCCCCTGCTCTCTCATCCACCCCCTCCCACCTTACTGTTCTTGTACTCTCCCACAATGATGTTTTGGTCCATTCTAGCACCAGTGTCCACTCCTTTCTTCTTGTGAGACATCACTTGATATGTGATTTATGTCTTTGGTGTTCTAAGCTTCTAGGCTAATATCCACTTATCAGTGACTGTATACCATGGGTATTCTTTTGAGACTGGGTCACCTCACTTAGTATCACGTTCTCCAGCTCCATCCATTTCTCTAAGAAATTCTCTAAGAATTTCATGAATTCATTGTTTCTAATGGCTGAATAGTACTCCATTGTGTATATATACCACATTTTTTGTATCCATTCCTCTGTTGAGGGACATCTGGGTTCTTTCCAGGTTCTGGCTATTATATAAGGCTGCTATGAACATAGTGGAGCATGTATCCTTATTGCATGCTGGTGAATCTTCTGGGTATATTCCCAGGAGTGGTATGGCTGGGTCCTCTGGAATTATCATGTCCAGTTTTCTGAGGAACCGCCATACTGTTTTCCAGAGTGGTTGTACCAGCTTGCATTCCCACCAGCAGTGGAGGAGTGTTCCTCTTTCTCCACATCCTTGCCAACACCTGATGTCTTCTGAGTTTTTAATCTTAGCCATTCTGACTGGTGTGAGGTGAAATCTCAGGGTTGTTTTAATTTGCATTTCCCTAATGACTAGTGATGTTGAACATTTTTTAAGGTGTTTCTCAGCCATCCGAATTAATTCAGGTGAAAAGTCTCTGTTTAACTCTGTACCCCATTTTTGGATAGGGTTATTTGGTTTTCTGGGGTCTAACCTCTTGAGTTCTTTGTATACATTGGAGATTAGCCCTCTGTCGGATGTGGGGTTGGTGAAGATTTTTTCCCAATTTGTTGGTTGCTGATTTATCCTTTTGACAGTGTCTTTTGCCTTACAGAAACTTTGTAGTTTTATGAGGTTCCATTTGTCTATTCTTGCTCTTAGAGCATAAGCAATTGGTGTTCTGTTCAGGAATTTTTCCCCTGAGCGGATATCTTCAAGGGTCTTCCCCAGTTTCTTTTCTATTAGTTTTAGTGTGTTTTATGTGGTTTTATCTGGTTTTATGTGGAGGTCCTTGATCCACTTGGAGTTGCGTTTAGTGCAAGGAGATAAGAGTGGATCAATTCTCATTCTTCTGCATGTTGACCTCCTGTTGAGCCAGCACCATCTGTTGAAAAGGCTATCTTTTTTCCACTGGATGTTTTCAGCTCATTTGTCGAAGATCAATTGGCCATAGATGTGTGGGTTTAAGTATGGGTCTTCGATCCTATTCCATTGATCTGCTTCCCTGTCACTGAACCAATACCATGCAGTTTTTAATACCACTACTCTGTAATATTGCTTGAGGTCCGGGATATTGATTCCCCCAGAAGTTCTTTTGCTGTTGATGATAGTTTTAGCTATCCGGGTTTTTTTATTATTCCAGATAAATTTGAGAATTGCTCTTTCTAACTCTATGAAGAACTGAGTTGGGATTTTGATGGGGATTGCATTGAATCTGTATATTTCTTTGGGCAAGATTGCCATTTTGACTATATTAGTCCTGCCAACCCACGAGCATGGAAGATTTTCCCATTTTCTGATGACTTCTTCAATTTCCCTCTTCAGAGACCTGAAGTTTTTGTCATATAAATCTTTCACATGTTTGGTTAGCGTCACTCCAAGATACTTTATATCATTTGTGGCTATTGTGAAGGGTGTCATTTCCCTAATTTCTTTCTCGGCCTGCTTATCCTTCGCAAATAGGAAGGCTACTGATTTACTTGAGTTGATTTTATAGCCAGCCACTTTGCTGAAGTTGTTTATCAGTTGCAGGAGTTCTCTGGTGGACGTTTTTGGGTTACTTAAGTATACTATCATATCATCTGCAAATAGTGATAGTTTGACTTCTTCCTTTCTGATTTGTATCCCTTTGACTTCCCTCTGTTGTCGAATTGCTCTAGCTAGTACCTCAAGTACTATATTGAAGAGATATGGCGAGAGGGGACAGCCTTGTCTAGTCCCTGATTTTAGAGGGATTGCTTCAAGTTTTTCTCCGTTTACCTTGATGTTGGCTACTGGTCTGCTGTATATTGCTTTTACTATGTTTAGATATGGGCCTTGAATTCCTGCTCTTTCTAAGACCTTTAGCATGAAAGGATGCTGAATTTTGTCAAATGCTTTTTCAGCATCCAATGAGATGACCATGTGGTTTTTTTCTTTGAGTTTGTTTATGTAGTGGATTACATTGATGGATTTCCATATATTGAACCATCCCTGCATCCCTGGGATGAAGCCAACTTGATCATGGTGAATGATCATTTTGATGTGTTCTTGGATACGGTTGGCAAGTATTTTATTTAGTATTTTTGCATCGATATTCATAAGAGAAATTGGCCTGTAGTTCTCTTTCTGAGTTGGATCTTTGTGTGGTTTTGGTATCAGGGTAATTGTGGCTTCATATAATGAGTTGGGTAGTGTTCCTTCTAATTCTATTTTGTGGAATAGTTTGAAGAGTATCAGTATCAGGTCTTCGTTGAAGGTCTGATAGAATTCTGCACTAAAACCGTCTGGTCCTGTGCTCTTTTTGGTTGGAAGACTTTCTATGACCCCTTCTATTTCTTTGGGGGTTATGGGACTGTTTAGACGATCTATTTGATCCTGGTTTAATTTTGGTATTTGGTAACTGTCTAGGAAATTGTCCATTTCCTCCAGATTCTCCAGTTGTGTTGAGTATAGGATTTTGTAGTAGGATCTGATGATTTTTTGAATTTCCTCAGTTTCTGTTGTTATATCTCCCTTTTCATTTCTAATTTTGTTAATTTGAATACTGTCTCTGTGCCCTTTAGTAAGTCTGGCTAGGGGTTTATCTATCTTGTTGATCTTCTCAAAGAACCAGCTCCTGGTTTTGTTGATTCTTTGTATGGTTCTCTTTGTTTCAACTTGATTGATTTCAGCCCCGAGTTTGATGATTTCCTGTCTTCTACTCCTCCTGGGTGAAATTGCTTCTTTTTGTTCCAGAGCTTTCAAGTGCGCCATTAAGTTGCTAGTATATGCTCTCTCCTGTTTCTTTTTGGAGACACTCAGGGCTATGAGTTTTCCTCTAAGCACTGTTTTCATTGTGTCCCATAGATTTGGGTATGTTGTGCCTTCATTTTTATTAAATTCTAAGAATTCTTTGGTTTCTTTCTTTATTTCTTCCTGGACTAAGGTATCACTGAGTAGAATATTGTTCAGCCTCCACGCGTATGGGGATTTTCTGTTGTTTTTGTTGCTATTGAAGAACACTCTTACTCCATGGTGATCTGATAAGAGGCATGGGATTAGTTCGATCTTTTTATATTTGTTGAGATCTGTGTTGTGTCCAATTATATGGTTGATTTTGGAGAAGGTACCATGAGGGGCTGAGAAAAAGGTATAATCTTTTGCTTTTGGGTGAAATGTTCTCTATATATCTGTTAAATCCAACTGCTCCAAAGTTTCAATGAGTTTCTCCATGTCTCTGTTTAGTTTCTGTTTTCCTGGTCGGTCCACTGTGGATAGTGGAGTATTGAGGTCCCCCACAATCATTGTGTTAGGTGCAATGTGTGGTTTGAGCTTTAGTAAGGTTTCTTTTACAAATGAGGGTGCCCTTACATTTGGAGCGTAAATGTTTAGAATTGTGAGTTCTTCTTGGTGGATTCTTCCTTTGACTAGCAAGAAGTGACCTTCTGTGTCTCTTTTGATGACTTTGGGTTGAAAGTCAATTTTATCTGATATTAAAATGGCTACTCCAGCTTGCTTCCTGTGACCATTTGCTTGCAAAATTGTCTTCCATCTTTTTACTCTAAGGTAGTGTTTGTCTTTGACTCTGAGGTGTGTTTCCTGTAAGCAGCAAAATGTAGGGTCCTGTTTCCTTATCCAGTCTGTTAGTCTATGTTTTTGTTGGGGAGTTGAGTCCATTTGTGTTAAGAGATATTAAGGAATAGAGATTATTACTTCCTGACATTTTTGATGTTATATTTGTTTTTGAGTAGTTATCTTCCTTTGAGTTTGATGGAAGAAGTTTACTGTCTTGCTTTTTCTTGGGTGCCATTCCCTTCCTTGTGTTGGAGTTTTCCTCCTATTATCCTTTGTAGAGATGGGTTAGTGGAAAGATATTGTGTAAATTTGGTCCTGTCATGGAATATTTTGATTTCTCCATCTATGTTGATTGAGAGTTTTGCTGGGTATAGTAGTCTTGGCTGACATTTGTTTTCTCTTAGGGTCTGCATGAGGTCTGCCTAGGATCTTCTAGCTTTCATGGTTTCTGGAGAGAAGTCTGGTATGATTCTGATAGGTCTTCCTTTATATGTTACTTGGCCATTTTCTCTTACTGCCTTTAATATTCTTTCTTTGTTTAGTACATTTGGGGTTTTGATTATTATGTGACAGGAGGTGTTTCTGTTCTGGTCCAGTCTGTTTGGAGTTCTGTAGGCTTCTTGTATATTCATGGGCATCTCTCTCTTTAAATTAGGGAAGTTTTCTTCCATAATTTTCTTAAAGATATTTGCTGGCCCTTTAAGTTGTACATCTTCACTCTCATCTATCCCTATAATCCTTAGGTTTGGTCTTCTCATTGTGTCCTGGATTTCCTGGATGTTTTGGGTTACAAGCCTTTTGGATTTTGCATTTTCTTTGACTGTGGAGTCAATGGTTACTATGTGTATTAGTCTGGGTTCTCTAGAGTCACAGATCGTATGGGCAGTCTCTATGTAGTTAGGGAATTTGTCGATGACTTACAGTTTGTAGTCCAACTCCCCAACAGTAGTCAGCAGCAGCTGTGGATGGAAGTCCAAGGATCTTGCAGTTGCTCAGTCCCACGAAGCAAGCCGGCAAGGAAGAATCAGTCTTCCTTCTTTCAATGTCCATATATATATATATATATATATATATATATATGTCTCCAGTAGAAGGTGTAGCCCAGATTAAAGGTGTGTGTATCCATGCCTTTAATCCCAGATGAACTTGAAGTCTGTGATTAAAGGTCTATGTCTTCACACCTTTAATCCCAGATGACCTTGACTGGAATCTATGCTTCAAGATCTCCATGCTAAGTCCAGGTCAGAAACTTATATCTCTGAGCCTCCAAATTAGGATCATAGGTGAGCCTTCCAATTCTAGATTGTAGTTCATTCCACATATAGTCAAGTTGACAACCAGGAATAGCCACTACACTATGTTATCTTCAGCATCTGAGATTCTTATTTCTATCTCTTGTATTCTGTTGTTTATGTTTGCATCTACGACCCCTGATTTCTTCCCAAGGTTTTCTATCTCCAAAGTTGCCTCCTTTTGTGATTTCTTAGTTGTTTCTACCTCTGTGTTCAGATCTTGGATGGTTTTGCTCAGTTCCATCATTTGTTTGTTTGTGTTTTCATGTAATTCTTTAATATATTTTTGTGCTCCCTCTTTCATGACTTCTGCCTGTTGTTTCAAGTTCTCCTGCATTTCTTTAACTGATTTTCTCATTTCCTCTTCATTGGTTTCTGTCTGATGGCCCATATTCTCCTGGAGTTCTTTAAGTGTTTTTTGTGTTTGGATTGTAAGAGCTTCTACCCTATTGATGTTCCCCTGCTTTTCTTTAAGAGATTTGTTTATGTCTTTTTTGTGTTCCTCTAGGAGCATCATGACCTGTGCTTTTATATCTAACTCTTGTTTTTCTGGTGTGCTGGGGTATCCCGGACTTGCTGTGGTTGGCGAATTGGGTTCAGATGGTGCCATATTGCCTTGATTTCTGTTAATAACGTTCCTATGTTTGCCTTTTGCCATCTCTTTATCTCTGGCGTTAGTTGGTATTATTGTAGATGGCAGCCCCGCTTAAAGCACAGTACGCCTGTCCCCAGGAGACAGATCCCTTCTTCCAGCGTTGTCTGTGCTGGACTATGCTAGCTCTGAGTCCAGGCCCCTGACTCCAGCTCCTAGAATTCCAAGCTGTGTCCCGAGGCGGCAAGGTGGCCCCTCTCTGCTAGTCTGCTCAGAGATCCGGCCCCGGCTGCGGTAGTCTGCACCCGCAGCTGAGCTTTCTGTGCCCGGATCTCCTGCAGAGCTAAGCTAAGCTACATCTCTGGCCATGCACCTGACTCCAGCTGCTTGCTGTGTCTTGTGTGCCTGCTCTTTGTGCACGGTGTCCTGAGGCAAGATGGCTGCCCCACTGAAAACACAGCGTGACCTTGGCTGAGCTGCTGGTACCCGGCTCTGCCGGTCCCTTCTGGCAGCGTTGTTTGTGCTGGACTATGCTAGCTCTGAGTCCAGGCCCCTTAATCCAGCTGCTAGAATTCTGAGCTGTGCCCCGAGGCGGCAAGGTGGCCCCTCGCTGCTAGTCCGCTCAGAGAGCCGCCCCGGCCGCGGTAGTCTGCACCCGCAGCTGAGCTTTCTGTGCCCGGATCTCCTGCAGGGCTAAGCTAAGCTATATCTCTGGCCACGCACCTGACTCCAGCACCTCGCTGTGTCACATTGCTTCTTAAAATCAAGTTAAACTTAAATAGGCTGAGTACACAATAGTAAACCATTATGAGTCTTCAGTTTTAAATGATGATCAGACATATTACTAATTTAGTTGCAAAATCACTCAAAAAGAAAAGCTGTCCCCACAGTTTATAATCCACAAGTGTAACATCCCCCAAACAGTATCTCTTTAGGGAAAAATTGGTGCTTTGTAATTTATTCTATAATTGCTTTTCTTTTTTCCTTTTATATATTTTTTAATTATGTTGTTTACTTATATTTCACATGTTATCACCCTTCTGGAGTCTTCCCTTCAGTTTCTGCTCCACTCTTTTCCTCTGTATTTCCTTCAGACAGGAACAATTCTGGGTTAAAATTTTGACAAAGGTGGGTGGCCTGGTCCTTCAACCAGGTTCTATTTACCCTTTGCTGGTTATTTCAGTTTGATAACTATTCCCAGTTCCAGATCCCCCATTGCTACATACCTCTGTTCAATTTCCTGACCCTCTGTACATCTCCCCTGCCTCTTCTCACACCTGATCCTGCCCCCTTTTATCCTCTCCCCCCTCTTTTCTTCCTCCCAAATTCCCCCTACCCTTTACCCCCCATGATTATTTTGTTCCCCCTTTTCAGTAGGACTGTGGCTTAACTGAGCCCAAAAATTCTACCAAAGAACTCCTAAACCTGATAAACAACTTCAGCAAAGTGACTGGATATTAACTAAACTCAAAGAAATCAGTAGCCTTCCTTTACTCAAAGGATAAACAGGCTGAGAAAGAAATTATGGAAACAACATCCTTTACAATAGTCACAAATAATATACATATCTTGGTGTGATTCTAATCAAGCAAGTAAAAGATCTGTATGACAAGATCTTCAAGTCTCTAGAGAAAGAACTTGAAGAAGACCTTAAAAGATGAAAAGATCTCCCATGATAATGGATCAACAGGATTAATGTGGTAAAAATTTTCATCTTAGCAAAAGCAATCTTCAGATTCAATGCAATTCCCATCAGAATTCTAACTCCATTCTACACAGAGATAGAAAGAGCAATTCTCAAATTCATTTGGAACAACAAAAAATCCAGGATAGTGAAAATTGTTCTCCACAATAAGAGAATTTCTGGGTGAATCACCACTCCTGACATCAAGCGCTACTAGAACAATAGTCATAAAAACTGCATGGTATCCATATAGAAACAGGCATGTAGATCAATGGAAAAGAATTGAAGACCTAGAAATGAACGCACACACCTTTGGTCACTTGATGTTTGACAAGATAAAACCATCCAATGAAAAAAAGAGCATTTTCAACAAATGGTGCTGTCTTAAGTGGAGGTTAGCATGTAGAAGAATGCAAATTGATCCATTCTTATCTCTTTGTACAAAGCTCAAGTCTAAGTGAGTCAAGGACCTCCACATAAAACCAAATACATTGAATCTACTAGCAGAGAAAATGGGAAAGAGCCTCGGGCACATGGGCACAGGGGAAAATTTCCAAAACTGAACACCAATGGCTTGTGCCCTAAGATCAACAATAGACAAATGGGACCTCATAACATTGACAAACTTCTGTAAGGTAAAGGACACTGTCAAAAGGACAAAATGGAAACCCACAATTTGGGAAATGAGCTTTACCAACCCTACATCCAATAGAGGGCTAATATCTAAAGCATACAATGAACTCAAAAATTAGACTTCAGAGAAACAAATAGCCCTATTAAAAATTTGGTACTGAGCTAAACAAAGAATTCTCAACTGAGGAATTTTGCATGGCTAAGAAGCACTTAATTTTCTCTATAATGAGAACACTACCATCTGTAAAGTCTTCTAAAAAAGAAACTAGAGTTTCTCAATGTTCTGTTCTAATTTTGAAATAATTTTTATAATATACAAAAGGGGATATCAAAATTGTATGTATGCCCGGTATATATGTGGTGTATTATTTGAATTCTCAAGTGTTTGTAAAAATCTATGTTCTTGTACATCGTGATTATGTATATGTGTAGGTCCATGTGTTTGACTGTGGGTCATTGCTCTATGATGATCATATGAAGGCTAGAGCTGATTCTCGGTTGCTAGTTCTTGATTTCTCTTCTTATTTAGGAAAAAAAAAATCTCTTTTTCACTAATGTATAACACAAGCCAAAGACCTCCTAGGAATTTTCCTCTCTCCATCTCCAATTCTATTTACAAGTATTGGGGTCACCGATTTGTTACACTATGCCTGGTTTTACACCTATTCTAGTTATGTCAATAAAAATAAATTAAAATAAATATTAACAGAAGCTCCATCTTAGTGTTCTCTGTATATACCATAAGCTGGTTTTATAAGTGTAATTCTCTTTCCTCATCCTCTTGCCTGCTGGGAATAGGGGCCTGTAGTAAAGAACCTGTTTCAACAACGTGACAGGCTACATGTATCTGCTAAATTATCTTTTCTCTTTAATAAGTTATTCAAGTAAATACTGTGCTATAGTAAAAATAAAATAAAACTGGTGTTGATATCACCTCATAACTCCAGTGATTTTACAAATTACTGTTCAAAATAATCTCATAATTAGATACACAGGTAAAATGTTTTTTTGTGTCTACATTTCACTTTGCAATGAAGGAAGCCTATAAAAGTAAATATCACGTATTCTGTACATATTAATGTTAGAAATGAATAGTAAATTATGTAAATTTCATTTTATACACTTACAAATGAACTTCACCAGGGAGCTTCACAAGTAAAATGGGAATATTAACCCATGGACCGAATGGTACAAGGACTCAATGGTGTACAAACATCAACGGAAAGAAAACATGGCCGGGCAGTGATGGCACACACCTTTAATCCCGGTACTTGGGAGGCAGAGGCAGGAGAATTTCTGAGTTCGAGGTCAGCCTGGTGTATAGAGTGAGTTACAGGACAGCCAGGGCTATACAGAGAACAAAAAAACAATACAAGAAGAAGAAGGAGAAGAAGAAGAAGAAGAAGAGGAGGAGGAGGAGGAGGAGGAGGAGGAGGAGGAGGAGGAGGAGGAAAGAAGAAGAAGAAGAAGAAGAAGAAGAAGAAGAAGAAGAAGAAGAAGAAGAAGAAGAAGAAGAAAAAGAGAAGAAGAAGAAGAAGAAGAAGAAGAAGAAGAAAAAAAAGAAGAAGAAGAAGAAGAAGAAGAAGAAGAAGAAGAAGAAGAAAAGAAGAAGAAGAAGAAGAAGAAGAAGAAGAAGAAAAAAGAAGAAGAAGAAGAAGAAGAAGAAGAAGAAGAAGAAGAAGAAGAAGAAGAAGAAGAAGAAGAAGAAGAAGACACAGTGTCTTGAAGAAATGTCACTGTGGCAGTCCCTGACCTAGCATCAGCCTCCCTCAAGAATCTGGGGGTTATATTTTGAAGTTTACTGGCATAAAGAACAGCAAGTGCTCTTTTTAGAGAAATGAGTGACTGCAACATCTTCTAATATTTCTTGCTTAATGGTACTTGCTTTAGTTCTTTTCCAGTCACCACATTGATTATGCATTGGATCTCTGGTTTTTACTTATAGATCTCCATTGGGTTCCTACTGCTCTCCAGATCAACTCTGAATACCTGCTTGGGACAGATAAATCCTAGTTAGTTCATCGGGCTGTGTGTTCCCAGGTGCCTTCCCCATCACATAGCTTCTTTACATTTTTAAAAGCCCACGTGGAATTAATACTCCTTATTTGGCTAGCTTTAAATCTTCTTTTCTCCTTATTTGATTAAAAAAATGTAACAATGTTTGCAAAGTCTAGACTTATTTCCTATATTAAGCACTACTGAAGCCTTCATTTTTTTTTATCCAATAAAGGACCAATCTCATTGTGTTATACTTTTGCCCAACACATGCTTACTTCTTTGCTAACTGCATCAGACTAGAACATCCTTGGATATATGCATTTTATCACTCAAATATCATATTTACTTTTTAATTGAAGTATATCAGTGTAATCTTACCTTGGCTAATACATATCATTTTGAACTTAAATTATTCTATTTTAATAATCATAATAATTTCTCATAGATTAGAATACACTGTTGAAACCATTAAAATCTTAAGTGAATATCTGAATATATTAATTTTTAAACAATTTTCTTTCATTTTATTGTGTCTTACAAACTGGAAAATGCACTGGGCTGACAGTTTTCAAAGTTTAGAATTTGAACAAGCAAATATATCAAATAGAATGTGGATTCACTGAATTTCTCAGATGTAGGTCTCCATAAAGCTGCAAGATATTAAAATAACAGTAAAAAAGTTTCCTTGTCTATCCTTTGTGTCATTTTGTTATGGCATATAATTTTCAAATTAAAAATCCAATTATTCACATTGTTCAGTTTTTAAAATTAGAAATTATCAGTGAATTTATTAATGACTTAGCAATTGCTTTCTCATTTTGAACCCTTGTAATGTGGATTAATAGTGAATGAATAAATATAGTCTGTCTCACTGATATTGTTAAAATCGTGCCATATCTATGTGATTGAAATATGATCTTCCATAAGATAATGTTGAAGATAATGTTGTGTGTACATTTTCAAACTTTAAATTAGACTCAAAAATAGAAAATTAATCCCGTGTCTAGAGGAAAGGGTTAACTCTGTTTCAGGGTGCCCCATTTGAGCACTTAACACAAATAGGGAAGATCTTAGGCCATCTCATCCATTTAATAAAAAAAAATCCCCGTGTCTGTGGCGCCAGAGCTGTCATTTGTTTTCATTTTGCTGGCACTTTTCCCTTTAGATTGAAATATTCATTATCGAATAAAGCTTAGCTCCCTGAGAAATATAACCAATGGATGAGACTTCTTAATTCTTATCTTATCAGAAACATATTCTCTCAACTCTTTTGGCCTGGTAGGTTACAAGCTGCATTTTAAAACATGGCTTAGCTTGTTGATCAAACTCTGGAGCCTCAAGAGAAATAGGTTCTTGTCTAAGTTTAAAAATTTATTATTCACTGTTCATCTTCCTATGCATTATGCATTCTCCCATTGTTCACACTCGCTCATTGTGCTTCTTTCAAAATAATCCATAGTAAAGTGCACCAGATTCCTCTGTGCAGCTTGCTTGGGTCTCCTTGGGTCAGCAATGATTCTGCTTTACCAGAGGCAGACAACTTCAGTGGCTCAATTTAAATACTTTGTCTGATTGTTGCTTTAATATTTATGATTCTGTTTACTCATAGATGCTGACCATCTATGGAGCACATATTAACTAAGATATTTCTTTCCTTTTTTAAAATTGCCTGCTTTAATTTTATTATCTAAGACTTGTTATTGAGCGATCTTTTATGTTTCCTTAAAAAATACTATATGAAAGCTTTGAGACAGAGAATATTTTTTCGCACATTTCATAGCTCTTCTTCAGTAAAGCACTTTTAGCATCTCTTTCAATGATGCTAAACATTCAAACATGCGAATTTGAAAGTTCCATCAAGTTCAAAAGATTCATCTTTTCCATTTTAGATTCTAAGAACATATTTAGGAAAATAAGTTATAAACTAAAACCAGTACCTTTGATTATTTGTTTAATACATTTTTTAATTTTCTATATTCTTTGTTTACATTCCAACTGCCTTCCCCTTTCCTGGTTCCCCCCTCCCCCCTAAGTCCCCAAACCCCTCTTCCCTCTGCCCATTCCCCAATCATCCCCCTCCCATTTCTCTGTCCTGGTACTCTCCTACAATGCTGGATCAAGCCTTTCCAGGACAAGAACCTTCTCCTTCCTTCTTGGAAATCATTTGATATGTTAATTGTGTCTTGAGTATTCAGAGCTCCTGGGATAATTTATATCCACTTATCAGTGACTGCATTCCATGTGTATTCTTTTGTGATTGGGTTACCTCACTTAGGATGACATTTTCCAGTATCATTTCAAGTTACCCTTGAACTTTTGACTCTGTAGCCTCCACTTTCTGCATACTGAAGTTATCAGTCTTCCACAATGTCCAGCTGTAGTTCTTCTATTAAATAGCTACCTACAAAAGTAGTCAAAAGAAATTGAATATCAAGAAAACCAAATATTAATGACAGAATGAGAGACAATATTTCTTAAAATATTTATTCATCTTTTATTTTGTGTGTATTTGTATTTTTGTTTGCATATGTGCATGAGAAACATGTCTGTGCATGGTGGTCAGAGAAACAAATGAAGGATGTCTATTTCTTAGAATGGGAGTCAAAAGATGATTGTGAATGCCATGTAGGTAATGGGAACTTGACCTAGGTCATCTGCAGTAGTGGCATGTTTTCACTGGACCTAGGTCAGCTTTAATAGCAGCATGTGCTTTTAAGCCTGCTTATGCACTGCTCCAACTCTATTTTCTGAAAGTTTTAAACTGAACTATTAGAATTTACTTTAATATGCAATTGAATGCTTTGATAACTACCAATAATTTCTAGTGTTCTTATTAATGCTCACTTCCTGTAATAAATTTCTAAGCCAAAAGTTAAACATTTTCTATGTCATAAGCCAATTATTCTAGTCGAAATAAGTTCACTTAAAAGTAAGATGCATAGCACAGCTCATATAAGGGCTGCTATGACCTTACTTTTCTTCATAATTTGTTTCTGATTTTGGTTCTTGGGTAGTGTAACAGATGTACTGCCACACAGAGAAGTTCTTAGCTAGAAACAACTTCCTACACTCTGATCTATTTACAACTTCCTACTCCTGGAGTATGTAGGGAATATCCTGTCCTAGTTTGTGAAACATGGATTTAATTTGATGTCTTCCGATGGAAAATTACTCATTACGTTATTACTTGTCAAATCCAGCACCCCTTACTTGTAATATTTTTTATCATATTATTGCCTTAAATTAGTTTTCTAAATGTATTTAGATGCATTTATGAGTAACAAATCTGTTTACTCATGTATGATTGCATCTATTTGGTGTACTTCTATTGTTTGATGACAGATGCAGAATGAGATTTGAAGGGCACTTCAGACATGCTCCTGATTATCACGTAATACACCATCAAAAGTAATTTTGTGGGCATTCCTTTTCAAAGGCTTCACCTTGCAGCATACAAGCTTCTTCACTGATACATAACATGAACGAATTTTGAACTATCTACACCATTATACACTCACTACTGAAAGTGTTTGTAAGGTAAAAAAGCCAATGGATCCACCAGGAATGTAGATTTATTATGAAAATTAATGCAGAATGGAATAACCAGACTACTACCTTCACTGGTGGCAGTTTTAATCAGTTACTATTGATTTCTACTAGCACATATGACTCAAGCTTAAGATACATAAGATTAAGAAATAACCACAATTACTGTGCTGATAATAGCAAACTTGCCACTTCAATTTTTCCATTCTATGACTTATTTGAAGGACAAGATAGATAACATGAAGTGTACGGTGTAAGAAATTCACCATACTTTGCGGAATCAATCTATAAGTTCATTTCATTTTTTTAATTGGTCATTGTATTTATTTCAAATGTTGCTCACCTTCCTGGTTTCCTCTCTGCCACACCCCATCCTATCACTCCCCTCCTCTTTGCCTCTATCAGGGTGTTCACCCATGCACCCAACCACATACACCTCACAGCGCTAGCATTTCCCTATAGTGGGGCATCAGGTCTCCACAGGACCAAGGGCATCTCCTCCCATTGATGCCAGGCAAGGCAATCCTCCGCTTCAAGTGTAGCTGGAGCCATAGATCCCTCCATGTGTACTCTTTGGTTTGTGATTTATTCCCTGGGAGCTCTGGAGAGTCATGTTAGTTGATATTATTGTTCTTCCTATGAGGTTGAAAACACTTTCAGCTCCTTTAGTCCTTCCCCTAGCTCTTCCATTTGGATCCCCAGGCTCAGCACAATGGTTAGCTGTGAGTGTGTGCATCTGTAAATCAGGTGCTGATAGAAGCTCTCAGGAGAGAGCTAGCTATACCAGGTTCCTGTCAGCAAGAGCATCTTGGCATCAGCAGTAGTTTCTGGGTTTGTTGGCTACATCTGGATGGATTCAGGAAAACGGGTGCATTCCTTAACAAAAAAGAAAATTTTATTTTACATAACTATTAATGACAGAATTTCATATACATAGGAACATTTGGTTCACAAAGACTAAAACTGCACAATATATGCAGTTAGTAACACAAAACCTTAGCAAATAGGAAATACTGTGTCATAGTATTTCTCAATGAAATTCTAGTTGTTTAGATGAATGCGTCTCCCTTCCCCACTGCCACACTTTTACCATAGGATAATATATTTAAATACTTGGACTCCGTTTGGTAAAATCCTTTGAAAAGGATTAGGAAATATGGTTTTCTCATAGGTCACAGTGAGTACTGTCAGAAGGCTTGAAAGTTTCAAAGACTTGTCTTTCCTAATGCGCCTTTACTGTCTCATGAAAGATGATCAAGATCTAAAAGCTATGCAGTTCCTGCTTCCATTCCTATGCTCAAACAGCATGGACTTTTAATCCCCTGTAACCATACAACCAATTACATGCTTTGAAAGAAGGTGCTCCAGAATTGGATTTTGTTTCTGCTTACAGAATAAACAATCATACCATGATATTATGACTTTTCAACAAAGTAGTCACATTCTCATGGTTAATGGTATAGTATAATAAATTACAGTAAGTGTTCTCATGAATTAAAAACTAATATATAATTCAATATTGGTAAACTATTCTTTGATTCATACATTCATCGTGAAGTGTAACTGAACCTTTGTCTTATAAGTCCTTAGCTGAAGCAAAGTGATCCTAAGGAGATTAAAACTACCAAAAAGTTGTAAGATCTGGCTTAATCTTCACCATCTTTAGTCAGACAGACAGTAACTATCACATAGTCTTTTGCAAAATCAAGTATTTTTTCTCTCCTTGTCACATTAATAACTGTGGGGTGCACAATATACACAGAGAATCCATGGTCCATATTTAGGAGACTTTCTAGATCAAGAAAATATTTAATGCTTGCTAAATATAAGAAACCTAATATCCTCTCTCCTCTACACTGGATGGTTTTTATAACATTAACATTTTTTCTATACTGGACTAAATTACTTGTATTGTTGAAAATACAATAAATAATAATTAATTGGGAGATTGAAAACACATTTTTTGTGTTCAGTGTATAAACCTTTGTTAAGTAGGATAAAGAAAGGAAAAAAAAAACAAAACCCAGATTATAAAATCCAAATTACAGCAGGATTGTACTATTATAGTTTAGTATTTATCAGGTGAGATATTTTAATTAAACCAAAAATGACTGCATAAATTTCTTAGAAAAAAGATAAGTAGGAAAATATCCTTTAATTCATTTCTTAAAATTAGTTAAATGAGAGTAATACAAAGAAATGTAAATTTAGAAATGCTGCATTTAACAGAAACAAATATCTCTGCAGAATAGAGGTACTATGTAATAGAAGGTTTGGCAATTATATTCTCCCAAAGTATATTTTATATTGTTTTTACTCAGTGTGTGAGCTTGTATGTGTGTTTGATGTACAGACATGTGTGTGATGCTTGTGCTCAGGTTTTACATGAAATCTGGTGATTTAAATTCAGGTCTTTATGGTTCTTCAACAATTTAGCACTTTTCACCTTGAACCAAAGACACAGGTTTCCACTTCCATTTTAATTATATATTATATATATTTATTCATATATATTTATTTTAATTGTTCCTGCCAATTCTAAATTTCTCTCTATTTTCCCAGGGCCTTTCTCCACTTGTACTTTCCCTTCCTCAATACCCCCTTTTCTACTTTCATATTTCATTGGTTTTAACTTTCCCATTTGCTCCCTTTATTCTGTTTTCTCACGGGCCCCTTCTAGTTTCATGACCCACATGAAATGAGCAATCAACTCTATCAGCTGCAAGCTAGATGCACATATGAGACAGAGAATGCATTCTTTGCCTTCTTGAGACGGGTTTACTTCATTTAATATAATATTTTCCAATTCTATCCATTTTCCTACAATCTTGTTTTTCATTTATGTTATATAAAATCGTTTTCTGGTTGAAAATATTAAGTCTTTCCCTATGAAAGCCACATGAAACATCCATCTTGTATTTATCAAATCTGAATCATGCCCATGGACATGTGACATTAACAAGAGATTGAAGATTTTTGTTTGCTCGAGGGTATTGCCTTTCAAATTTTAACATGGTAGCTATGGCCCCACTGAAATATCCCAGAGAAAACAGTTTGCAGAGCAAACTATTCTTAGAAACTGTTATTTTTACCCCCTGCCTCCTTTGTAATTACCAGTGAAAAGTTGGGATTAGAACAGAGAATTGATGTTTGAAAAAGCAATAACAAAATTAATAACGATAAAACTCCAAATAACTATAACACTCCATAATAAATGGAATTGGGTGTAGGACAAAATTTCTATTTTGAGAAAACTGATGCAGAGCTTAGAAGCGTTGTCACTCACATTCTTCAGCACACAAAAGAAGAATCAATGAATTTCTAATACTTTCCTACAAAAGTTTGAACATACTAATGTAAACCATTGACTTCACGAGCTACTAGCTATTTAGTGACTGCTCAAAATTATGTGTCCTAGTCATAAGAAATAGATGATTTTCAAATGTAGTTCTCAGACTGTGGAAAAATACTGAAAATTTATTGAAAATAGGTAACAGGGCTTATAAAAGAAACTATTTTTTCTTAGAATATAAGTAAATACATCCATCATTATATAGGAAAGAAAACCACAAATTAAGTATATATTAAGTGTCTTTAGTTACTATTTCTGAAGCAATTTGGTTTAAGTGTCCTTTTAAATGAGATAAAATAATATGAGAAAAATTCAATCCCACATTAGCTGGACTGACTCAAAGGAAATATAATTTAGTCTGCTCAGAGAAATAATTTAGGGTAGAAAACAGGATTGATTGTAATTTAAGACCTGTATATCAAAACCATTTGTGAGAATCATATTGTCAAAAATACTGCCAACCAGAACCCCAGAGACTCAAAGTGTATGATTTACTCAGACTTTTGGTTCCAAATTAAAAAAAAAATAGAGTTGAGATTCTCGTGCTCCATACAGAATATCAATTTTGATTTTAAATTATTGATCTGATTTACAGATTTAAATAAAGAAAATGACACCAAAGGAAAGAACTTCTTTATACAGATGCAAAATCTGCAATAAAAGAATATTGTTCCAAATAGATCAAGATTCATACGTATAACTCTTCCTCATCATGGACGGCTGTTTGTCCAGAGCTCTTAAGCCAAGTACTCCCAACCTTGTACTTGAATATTGGATTTGAAATAAGGCGGTGCCTTATGTATTTCATGCAGGTGACTGCAGAATCAAAAGACCTGAATAAAAAAATTCTTCATTAAATAAAGACCTTGGATTTTAATCATCAGACGACAATTTTAGCTAAAACATGTTATCTGTGTTTTGCATATTAGAGATCTGAACAGGTGGTCAGATGGAAAGAGTTGGAAGAATTCTGAAATATTTACTCCTTCTAATTTACTTCTATAAGAAATGTATGCTTAGCATGCTTCTTGCATAAGGTCCCACATAAAATTTGCTTTGGAATATGGAAACTTCCATAACTGAGAGATTTAGTTTATATATATGTATGTATGTATATATCACACAAAATTTATAATATAGTTGATAATAAACTGTTTCTATATATTTTAAGATTTGCACAGCTTACTAGCAAGGAGAAGAGATAAAGGTCTTTGTCAAAGGACATTTAGGTTGCCAATTAAGCCATGAGTCATAATTGAGAAAATTATCCAACATTTTATTGATAGCCAGCAGTAACTACTTTTCATTGCTTCTTTATTGTTATTGGGGCATTTACATGGTATCTCTGAAAATTCTGAAAAGGGGAACAATTAAAACAAATATACAGAAAGGGGCAATCATAATCATTACCCCCATAATGGAGCAGAGTTTTTCTGTTTCTTCCTTACTCCACAACATCATTCCCCTCAAGTAAATGGAGTATTTCATGAGTTTTCACTAAGAAGGATCCATACTTCATCATTTTTTAAATATTCAATGATTATTCCCTGAACAAATTATCTCCACTCAATGAGACCAATAAAACCCTGTAAAAACTGGGCTCTGTTAAAACTGGAAATTATTCAGGTAGCTCTAACCATGTTAAGCATGCTCTTGGCTACTGGACTATTTGCTAACTTGGTTCCTCATTTGTACTCTGTACTCATTCATTCTATGAACTCAGAGACAATTCTTATTAAATGGACAAAATAGAATCTATCTTCCTTTTCAAAAATCTTATATCTCTTATGTCACATAAAAAAAAAAACATTCATTCTGTCCTCCTTTTGCCATTTGGACCGTATCTCTAAATCTTATTGACATAAATAACAAAATCTTCTTTCAATCCAGGGCAAGGACTTTAATTGAGAGAAAACAGGACACTTTTGGTTAGTGCCAAGCTAATTACCAAACTAGCTTCATAAATTTTAACAAGGTACTCTGTATCAAATCTGTGGGTATATATTTCTTTTCTGAACATTGTATTTCACGAATAGATAACTTCTCAGGCCTGTGGTTGATGATTACAATTTCTTCTAGTTTCTTGTATAATTTATCAAACAAGGTAGTGAAACACTGGCAGAAACATAGATGTATGATGAAATTTCTTTTGTATACAGGTTTCTTTCTTCAATGAATTTATCAATGACTTGAGTGGACTATGCTTATTTAGGTGAAAGGTTATATCCATTATGTTGCATTAACCTTAATATTAATAATCAAACCACAGAGGAAAGATCAGTTTGAAATTGCAGTTTCATTTTGTACTAAACAACACCATGGAAGATGGGCTTGCAGCACCACAGCATGACGAGAGTCTTACAAAGCTCTGTCTCATTGCAGTCTTTCAGTTCTCAGCTTCTTTGTTTGTTTATTTGTTTGTTTTTAATAAAATTCCTTTTCTGGTCCTTCACAGTAATTCCTAATTTGTTTCTTGAGCCAAATAACACATTTGATATCCTACATTGATTGTTTGAAATTATACCAACTCTTGCTTAAATTAACAATTATATAATGTTCTGCACTTGTTTACTTGTTTGGATTTCTTAATCACAATTTAATTATTTAGTTTGTGCTTTGTTTTCTTGTTGGTGGAATGCTTATTAAAGGGGTTTGCTTCCACTTAAGCCTTCTGATTAGCTCATCAAGCTGATTAGAGAAAAACTCTTTCCAATAATCTCTTATGTAAACATGGAGTAATGCTTCATTCTTTCATTGTGTTTTGTGTTTATTTATTAAGGTATGTGTTCCTTTCTTCATTATTATAGGATTGAATTGGTTGGCTACTCAGACCAGTATTAAATTTTTATTAATTCCTCTTTTGGTATGACTAATAGGTTAGTTAAAGAACAACTTCTGTTGTAATAAGTTCCTTTTAATTCTTGTTTAGTAAATATCATTGATGGCTTAACATGGAGTACATGACAATAAAAACAATTGCAATGTGAATTACAAATTTAATCTTCTTCACTGTAAGTTTTACTTTCATGCCCAGGCACTATTTCACGTGAATTAAATTTATAAAGGGAAAATATATATTAGTAGTTTTAGCCTCAGAACCAGCTCTTTATGTTAAGTTTTTTAAAAACAGTATACCAGGCCGGGCGGTGGTGGCACACGCCTTTAATCCCAGCACTTGGGAGGCCAAGGCAGGTGGATATCTGAGTTCGAGGCCAGACTGGTCTACAAACTGAGTTCCAGGACAGCCAGAGCTACACAGAGAAACCCTGTCTCAAAAACAAACAAACAAAAAACAGTATACTTAGAATCAGTTATCAAAGCAAATTTATTTCTTAGTTCCATGTAGCTATAACATGTTGCTCTCCACAGCTTCCATTTCTCTTCCGGTACACAACTTGCTTCATGATTTGCAGGACTAAAAAGTCAAAACACAAACACTGCTTCAAAACACAAAAATAAACTCGGCAAGAGCACGTCTAGAAGGGAGGCCTAAGAAATGTCACATGTCATGTGATACTCAAATTGTTCCTTTTTAAATGTGACCATTCAAGACCAGGTGTTTAAAAGGAAAGGTAACTCTCATGATTTGCACATTGTTTATTCTACTCTAAAACAGGGTATTGAAGGCAAGCATTCCTTTTATTTGACATTACAATCAGATAATCCATCTGTTAATGAACAAATATAATTCTCTTTTTCTGTTTATATTACCAGTTTTAACCAACTCCATTTGTCCTAAATATTATTTCCCACTCTGTTTATCTTTGGATTAGGGAGATAGTGTCCCACTATTTATCCCTAGCTCAAACTGCCTTTTGAGACCTGACTGATCTCTACCACCAGAAATCTGTTTTTCTTTGCCTCCAAAATGCAAGGACTACAGGTGTGCTCCATAATTCATGACCAGCAAATGTCCTGAATTGGCTTTCCTGAGTTTTAAAAGCTTCCTGCTTAAGCTACTTCCGAATTCCCAATCAGAATGTTACCACAAATGCTTGCTTTTTTATCATACTGAATTTCTATTCACACTGTAAGTCTTAAGGCTTAAGACATCTTTAAAATGATATTTTCTCTGGGAATCTTGTCTTCATCTTAGAGTAGTGTCCCTCTGCTCTTCCTTTAAAGCATTTAGGCATGCTTCTGATATAATACTGTTCTCTTAAAATAGTTATGTTTGTTATATAGAATTCTGTTTTGGATGTCTTTTATTTATTGGGAATACATCTAGGGCTGGAGAAATGCATGTGCTAGGATCACAGACAAAAATATAAGAATACATCTGTGTAGCACAGATAGACCTGGAATTTGCTATGTAGTTCAGATTGGCCTTGAACTTGAGGTAGTCCTACTGCTCAGCTCCCAGAGTGCTGAACTTCTAGTTTGCCTTTGGGCATTTGACATAGCATTAAGTTGAGTAGTCTTTATAACCTCTATTGTTCTGAGATCTCCTTGATATACATGAAATGGCATGTGATAAAACAAATTATTTGAGGCCTGTCTGTATTGATAGCTAACAATCAACATATACTTTTGATAGTTCTCTTCTTTTTTAAAAATTTTCTCTCATATATTGACTAAATTTATGACTTCTCTCATCCTGACTAAAGTTTCTCCTTCTTCCCCTCCTCTAGTCTCTTTTTACCATCTCGATTATTTCTTCACATCCACCTGTCCTCTGCCTTGCCTCAGAAAAGAGCAGGCCTTCTAGATATAAGTAAATACTGGATAATAAACTACAATAAAACCAGGCATGTACCATGATATTAAGACTGAAGATGCAACCCAATAGGAAGAACAATATCCCACAAACAGTTGAAAGAGTCAGAGAACCATCCACAACCACCCCCTTTTCACACACACACACACACACACACACACACACACACACACAAAATCCATACACATTCCCACTGTTAGGAATTACACAAGAACTCTACATATCCTCTCAGTTGCTGGATGAAGTTTCACTGATCTCTATTATTTAGATTACAATAGGCTCCCATTTCAGAACATTCTCAGGCAAGCCAAACTGTAGGTTAAAGCTTTCTTGTCTGGATTGGTATATCAGTCCCTCTTCTTGAATCCTTGACTGGTTATAGAAGATGATTAGTTAAGGCTCCTTGTCCCTCATTATTGGAGACATTGCTAGGTTTACTAATCTCACAAATACTTTCTCTTTATAAGTGAAACAAGAAAAAAGAAACTGCAGGTTATTTTTCACGGTAAAATTCCCATTGGTAGTTCTCCAGATTGATTTGCAGAATTTTAATCCTCAAATGACTATAATTTACTGTGCTGGAATCTATAGAGTGCTGGCAAGACAATTATATTTTTTGTTACTGTTAAGTAGGAAAACAATAACATTATAAGTACCACTCAAGTTCAATGAATCTGTGTACAGTCCATAACATAAATGAAATGGAGGAAGTTCACTTTGAAACAATAAACATTAGTAATTACAAATGGTTGAATTTACACATTCAGTGTGGGAGCACAGAAATTTAGATGTATAATGCATTGTGCTTTTAAAATTTGGTTCCTGACTATAATATTTGTAAATGGGTGATTAAAAATAACTAATAACATCAAATTTATGTGGCAATAAAGGACATTTAAATGACATTGAATTTTTACATTTAAACAGCTAGCATGGAAATGCATAATTTACTTTGTCTTTTAGGTATTAATTACAGCTCTCAACATAACATTCATGTTGCGAGATAATGTGAAATAGTTGAAAGGAAGAGATTGAAAGGTTATCAGCACTGTGATTTAACCCTGCCAATTTGTGGTTAGAACATCAGTAAAACTGAAGCCTTCAGACTGACAGCCTAAGGAAATGATGATAGAACATCAAATGTAACTGGAAATGTGAATCCATACATTATCAAAATAGAAACATCCCTGGACAAGAATGCCCATATTTTATGTAGTAAAATATTGTACATATAAAATTACTTTAAACAATATGCTGTAATGTTCTTCCTTAAAACATTTACCTTTTCATGAATTCTTTACAAATTAATTATTTAGAGGTAATTATTATTTATTAAATGGGATACAGAGATAAACATTTTTCTTTTAACATAAATAAATAAAATATAGAGTCCCAACATGCAAAGATTTTTACATACAAACATATCTAAAATGACAAAGGCCAACTATTGCTGACAAATCAATATTACATTCTGCCAGAATTTATAGAAAACTTCTTCTTTCTTTCTAGCAGTTAAACTTGCTAATATAACAGAATTATGACCAATGAGTTGATAATATTTACTCATGAATTCTGCAGGGATAAAAATATTTTGTCAGTTTCTAGCTAACTGTAAATGAAGATATGTTTGGGTAGTATAGGGAAGACTCAGATTTTGTCATTTTGACATCACCAGACCACCATTCAACCAAACATGTCTTATATGGCTGTAAATACCATCTTATTTTGAAAAAAATGTTGATATATTTATTGTTATTCCTATAACATAATGATTTGAAGGAGTATCTTAAAATTATCAGAATTTATCATTTTAAATGATATGTCCACAACAGCAAAGAAAAATTGCTTTTACTTTCTTGAGAGAAAATTTATTGTCATTTTAAAAATGAACTGTTTTGAACAGAAAAAAAAATACTGCATTTGCCATAATAATATAAACGATGTCATGGTAGTTACCAATTGTCTACTTTCTTTTTATTTTTTTAAATATTTGCATATAGATATGTACTTTTTGTAACTGGTTATTGAACAATCATTTATTCCCTGTACTTTTGCTAAATATTAGTCTATGAGGTAAGCATAGACTGATGTAAAAGTCTTGTAAAAATGCTGATCAAAACTTGTATCAGTGTTGTACTATGGGCATGAACATAGTTATTTCAAAGACAATTTTGTAGACAGACACATCACGTCCATTTAGCAAGCAACAGCAGTAGCTTCCCTGACTAGTATCTGTGATCTCCTTAATTATGGGCTTTTACTAGATTTACAGTATCATAAACAAAGTCCTGGACCATGCCGCCCCCCACACCCCTAACCACCACACCCCCTGTTGACTCCTAGCAAGAAGCAGTTGGTTTCTTCCATGACATGAAGTTGTGTAGCCTGGGTGGTTAATGTTACTGGTTGATATTAATCTCATTCCTAGTAGACTGCATAACAACCTCTAGGACTATGAGGACTATTCAAATGGTATTTCCAGTCAATTCCAGACTGATTCTTCAGTGGCTTGTAATCAAGACTTACAAGGTTTTAGAAATATGTTTGTTTTATATCTGTGTGATATTTATTTATATTCATTTACTGTGTTTGCATGTTTTACTTGTATGTATGTCTGTGTACCACAGGTTCACTTGACCACAAGGGCCAGAAAAGAGTATCAGGTTACCAAAAACTGGCACCACAAGACAGCTGGGAATTGAACCTAGGAGCAATTGTAGCTCTTAATCACTAAACCTTCTCTCCAGGTCCCATGGAGGACATGTTCTTACCAACTAGCTCTGGTGGGCAAACAATAAGAAGGAGAGTTAACTTTATTGTCTTTGGGGGTTCCACAGGCCT
The DNA here is from genome assembly GCA_964023405.1 of Apodemus agrarius. Taxonomy (NCBI): domain Eukaryota; kingdom Metazoa; phylum Chordata; class Mammalia; order Rodentia; family Muridae; genus Apodemus; species Apodemus agrarius. The sequence continues at coordinate 30,518,137 of OZ030013.1, read as the reverse complement.
AGTCCTGGAGTCCTAGTTGGCAGCCCGTGCCAGCAAGTAGTCCATTCTGTTTTGTTGTTGTTGTTTTGTTTTGTTTTGTTTTGATTATTGAAAATGTTTTATTTGGATTCACATTACAAAGGTTGGGTGAGCAGACCCATAAAGACAAATGAATGTTTTCATTCACCTTTGGTTCCTAGCTCCAAATCCTCACATCAAATACAGACTATCACAGAAAACCACAACTGATCACAGTGTAGAAATCACGAGATTGTGGGGTGCCCTGATCCAGTGACGACATCTCCACCAAAGCTCCTGCATCTATGGCTTAAGGATCATTGCAGAAGAGGAGGTAAAAAGATTATTAGAGCCAGAATGCCAGTAAGCCTACTGTGAAAGGGTCTTCATCTAGAAATGGCTATATGATAAAGGTGGACGCAATATCAATATCAATGGATACATTAGCATGGGGGATTCTTTTTTTTTTTTCCTTTTTTTATTGGATATTTTCTTTACTTACTTTTCACATGTTATCCCCTTTCCAGGTTTCCTCCCTGTAAGTCCCCTATACCATTCCCTTTCCCCCTGCTTCTATGAGGGTGCTCTCCCACCCACCCACCCATTCCTGCCTTGCTGCCCATGCACTGGGGCATTGAGACTTCACAGGATGAAGGGCCTCTCCTCCCACTGATGGCCAAAAAAGCTATCCTCGGCTACATATGCAACTGGAGCAATGGATCCCTCCATGTGTACTCTTTGGTTGGTGATTTAGTCCCTGGAAGCTCTGGGGGGTCTGGTTAGTTGATATTGTTGTTCTTCCTATGGGGAACCTTCCTATGTAAACCCCTTCGGCTCCTTCAGTCCTTTCTCTAACTCCTCCTTTGGTGTATCTGTGCTCAGTCCAATGGTTGATTACAAGCAACCATCTCTGTATCTGTCATGTTCTGGCATAGCCTCTCAGGAGACAGCTATATCAGGTTCCTGCCAGCAAGCACTTTTTGGAATCCACAATAGTATCTGGGTTTGGTAACTGTATATGGGATCGATCCCCAGGTGGGGCAGTCTCTGGATGGCCTTTCCTTCAGTCTGTGTTCCACATTTTGTCTCTGTATTTCCTCATGTGAGTATTTTGTTTCCCCTTCTAGGAAGGACAGTAGCATCCACACTTTGATCATCTACCTGAACTTCATTTGGTCCGTGAACTGTATCTTGGGTATCCCAAGTATTTGGGCTAATATCCACTTATCAGTGATATACCATGTGTGTTCTTTGATGAATGGATGACCTCTATGTTAGAATTCTTTCTAAGCTCCACCACACCATTACCTGGCAAAAAGCCAAGTAGGCCTGGCCTATTGTAAATGGGGCTGCTTACCCCGTCCTCTCTCTCTTCTCCTTTATCTCTTTTCTCTCTCACTCTCAGCTTCTCTCTTGCCACTCTTGGGCTCTCATCCCCTCCCCCTTCAGGTGGTCATGGTGGTTTCTGCTTCTCTACTCTCTCCCTCACTCTGCCTTTCTCTGCCTCCAGTACCCCCCTTAAACTCCCATCCCATGCCCTGAATAAATTCTATCCTATACCAACATAGTATAGGATAGAATTTGTTTTGTTGTTGCTACTGTTGTTTTCATTTTGTTATTTTGATTATTTAACCAGGCATCAGATTTCTTTCTGGCTTTTACATACAACATGAAGTTAAATGATCCTCCCACATTGTCTTGCTTTCCCTCATTCTCCTGACACTTCCATCCTTAAACATTCCCAGCCCTAGGGTTCCTCCTCCAACTTTCTTAGGTCTATACATCATCCCCTCCATCACCCATGGAAGAGATTGAAGGAAGAGACAGAACTGATACTAATGTTGGAGGTGCATGGCTATATAAGCTGGAGGAGCAAAAGAGACTGAAGATCAAGTGCTTGGCAAGGCTTAGCTCTGTCCCTCTTGCACTCACATCACCTAGGATTCCTCCTACAAAATCTGCTCAAGTTTGGTCCTGTCTACACTATGTCAAAGAAGTGGGAGGAGTTTATGTGGCCTTACAACTCCCTGCAGATTTATATTCAGATAGCTGCTCATGAAGGATTTATTTTCTTAAAAGTATTATCATCTGGTAAGTTGGCTATGCTCTCATAAACAAACTCCTACGAATGTCCCTGTCAATATCTCTAGTGAAACATAAATATTTAAATGAAGTTTGTTTTGTGTTATTTTTATTTTTGTGAGCAACAGTGAATGCAATGAGTCACAGTTGCCCCAAGTCGTGTGAAGTAATGAAGGTGAAAACTCAGAGATAAACAAGGCACTCCACACATTCACACACACACACACACACACACACACACACACAGAGAGAGAGAGAGAGAGAGAGAGAGAGAGAGAGAGAGAGAGAGAGAGAGAGAGAGAGAAACCCCATAGAAGACAGATGGAGGTGACAGAATAAGTAGACACTTTCATCTTCTTGGCTTTGACTCTGAACCTTCTTTACAGGAAGGTATCACATTCCTTCTGATATGATCCTGGTAAAATGTCTATGACCTTGGAGATTCTAGAGCATTCAATTTGATTTTTTGCTAATAGTAATATTTTCAAAGTGTCATATAAATGTCTGTGTTTATATCTGTAGATTAAAACTGTTTTCAAATTCAGTAAATTAACTTTCTTTTTTCAATAGGCAGCTCACAATAGCTACGTTTAAAGGATATACCTATGTAAAAATCTCAGCATGGAAGAGAGATGCTCTCCAGGCCTCATCCCTAGTTGAGGAACTACTGGTAGTTGATAATTTCTGCGGCAGGAAAGAAAATATTATTTTTTTGCAATGAAGCTGCTGGTAAGATTCCCGTGCTCCAAGGGAAGGAAACACACACCTGTGATAGCTCAAACTGGATGTAAAATATTATTAAAAATATAACATATCATGTTTTAGGGAAATGGAGTGAGAAAATAGAGTTAAATATAAATGTATGCCTATAATATATTCTTAAAAATAAAGAAAAAAACAGCTAGATGATAAGGACATGAGTTATGAAATGTTACTTTCTATGCTGACACAAACATAGTAACTGTGAATTCACAGCAACTAAGTTAGCATGAACTTAGCCTGTATAAGATGTAGCCCATCAATAGTCAGTTATGGACATGGTAAGGGATCAAGGGCCCTACTCCTGTCTGATGAACTACTGACTAGCAACTAATTCTAGAGAAGGAAAGTCTATGGGCTTCAGTTGTGTGTCCAATGTTAAGTCCACCAAGCTTCACTGGTCAAAGAGACATCCATTGTCATCATCAGAGTGTTACAAAGCAAAGCAAAACAAAACAAATATGGAAAAATGAGTTGTAGGAAGCAAAGGGGTAAAAGAAATGTGAAAGAAATATAAGACTGTAAGGAAATGATATACATACATAGTATAGGCATGAAACTGTTAAATTTAATTACCAAAAGCACAGCACAGTTTTATATTGCCTACATGATTAGAACCACAACCTCTGTTACCTTTACCTAATAGCTAGCTACATCTGGAGTTCACCACAGAGTAAGTATCCTAGTCCTTCTAGAATGTTCTCTTTCAGACATCTTGAAATTGCTGTTATTTCTTTAAATTTTCCTTCAGTTAATAACCTACTTCTTTTTTCTTACTTCCTTTGATAGTTTGGTATTTCCATATCAAGGAAATACTACATGATGATGACTTTTTAACATGTGTTGTTATTAGTGATAAATGGAAGAATCTATAGGAACTGAGTCTAATAGTAATTATACTACTAAGGGCATGCCCTTGAATGGGTGTTATAAATCTGGACTTTTCCTGTTCATAATTTGGTTATAGGATGGTTTTGGGAATTGGTTCTAATGGGCTGTATTAGGCTCCCCAAAGTCACACTTCCAAATGCTGAGGGTCTCTGTCCCTAGCTGTCTTTGAGTGGTAATAAAGAGTTGCCATATGCCCAAGGGCTGGGCAGGGAGATGGAGGCTGGACTTTTATATTGCTTGGGCAAGGAATGGAGTGGAAGAAGACCAAGAGAATTGCCATGATGGGGGATGGCCAACAGGAGAACAGAATTAAAGTCCAGCGAGCATGAAAGATTCCAGGGAAGTGTCCCTTGGGGCCATTTTCCCAATTGGGTTTGAGGTAGCAGAGATGAACCTGACACCAGATTGGTCAAGAACCTAGGAGAAAAATTATTACTGTTTTCCTCAAAATTCTTAGCAATACAGTGGATCCTACTGATATTTTGCTATACTCATAGATCAAAGTCCTGCATAGCCATCATCAGAGAAACTCCTTTCTGTACTCAATAAGAAACAATACAGAAACTCATAAATCTAAATAAGCATAGAGCGGGAGACCTTATAATATTCAATTCTAAAAGAAATGTCTACATCACATCCTCCATTCTGGTCTCAGGAATGGAGAAAGAGTATAATAGACAGATGGGATTGAGGACACAAAGATTTAACCATGCACGTCTTCTAGAAATAACAACTGGCTCATACATGAACTTACAGACAGTAGTAGCATGAACAGGGTCTGCATAAGTCTTTAAGAGATGAGCTCTTACAGTTTAAAGAGAAATGATCATCTTCACCTCTGACCTAGAAGCCAACTAATAGCCCCTTGCAAATGAAATATTAGTTTTCTCAGTTAATTACACAGGGGAAACAAACCACTCTTTTTTTTTTTTTTTTTTTTTTTATTCTTTTTTTTTTTTATCATTTTTTTTTATTTTCTATATTCTTTGTTTACATTCCAAAGGCTTTCCCCTTTCCCAGGTACCCCCCACCATATGCCCCATAATTCCTCTCCCCCCCCATGCTATTCCCCACTCTTCCCCCCCCCACGATTTCTCTGTTCTGGGTCTACAATACTGGATCCAATCTTTACAGGCCCAGGGTTCTCTCCTTTTTTTCTTCTTGAGAGTCATTTGACTTGCTAATTGTGCCTTGAGTATTTAGGGCTTCTGGGCTCATTAATATCCACTTATCAGTGATTGCATTTCGTGTGTATTCTTTTGTGATTGGGTTAGCTCACTTAGGATGATAGTTTCCAGATCTAACCATTTACCTACAAATTGCATGAATTCATTATTTTTAATTGCTGAGTAGTACTCCATTGTATAAATATACCACATTTTCTGTATCCATTCCTCCTTTGAGGGATATCTGGGCTCCTTCCAATTTCTGGCTATTATAAACAAGGCTGCTATAAACATAGTGGAGCATGTGTCTTTGTTGTATGCAGGGGAATCCTCTGGGTATATGCCCAGGAGTGGTATGCCAGGGTCCTCTGGGAGTGGCATGCCCAATTTTCTGAGGAACCGCCACACTGATTTCCAGAGTGGTTTTACCATTTTGCAATCCCACCAACAGTGGAGGAGTGTTCCTCTTTCTCCACATCCTCGCCAGCACTTGTTGTCTCTCGAGTTTTTAATCTTAGCCATTCTGACTGGAGTGAGGTGGAATCTCAGGGTTGTTTTGATTTGCATTTCCCTGATGACTAATGATGTTGAACATCTCTTAAGGTGTTTCTCGGCCATCCGAATTTCTTCTGGTGAAAATTCTTTGTTTAGCTTTGTGCCCCATTTTTTGATAGGGTTATTTGGTTCTTTGGGGTCTAACTTCTTGAGTTCTTTGTATATATTGGATATTAGCCCTCTGTCGGATGTGGGGTTGGTGAAGATCATTTCCCACGTTGTTGGTTGCCGTGTTGTCTTTCTGACAGTGTCCTTTGCCTTACAGAAACTTTGTAATTTTATGAGGTCCCATTTGTCCATTCTTGATCTTAGAGCATAAGCTATTGGTGTTCTGTTCAGGAACTTTACCCCTGTGCCCATGTCCTCCAGGGTCTTCCCAAGTTTCTTTTCTAATAGTTTCAGTGTGTCTGGTTTTATGTGGAGGTCCTTGATCCATTTGGAGTTGATCTTAGTACAAGGAGATAAGAGTGGGTCAATTCGCATTCTTCTGCATGTTGACCTCCAGTTGAACCAGCACCATTTGTTGAAAAGGCTATCTTTTTTCCACCGGATGGTTGTGGCTCCTTTATCAAAGATCAAGTGACCATAAGTCTGTGGGTTAATTTCTGGGTCTTCAATCCTATTCCATTGATCTACCTGCCTGTTGCTGTACCAATACCATGCAGTTTTTAACACAATTGCTCTGTAGTACTGCTTGAGGTCAGGGATATTGATTCCCCCAGAAGTCCTTTTATTGTTGAGAATAGTTTTAGCTATCCTAGGTTTTTTGTTGCTCCAGATGAATTTGAGAATTGCTCTTTCTAGATCTATGAAGAATTGATTTGGGATTTTGATGGGGATTGCATTGAATCTGTAGATTGCTTTTGGCAAGATGGCCATTTTTACCACTCTTAAGGGCAAGGACTATTTCCACCAGAATATGGTCAATATACAAGAAATATAACATCACTTTTGGAACTGCTTTGTTTAATAAGATAAGTCAGGACATTAGTCCCATAACTTACATGTCCTTTGCATATCTATTATGGCTTCCAGAGCCAGGTTTTGGGCTTCTCCTAAGTGGGACACTGTGTGTCTTTGTGTTTATAAGCATTTTTTTTAAAAAAAAAATTTGTTTGATTCTATTCTTGTCTGGTTGTTTTGTCATGTTCCTATTTGGTTTTGGGTTATTTTACCTTATTATTTTTATTTCTTATATGCCTGTTCATGTTCTAAAGAGAGGCACAAAAGATGAAAGGGCAAGTCTAAAAGGACTGAGAGGAGTAATGAGGGGTGATAGTCTAATCACAATGTATTGTATGAAATTTTTTCACTAAATGAAAAAAATAAAATTATATTCGGCAAATTTGTTTTTATTAAAAGTCTGTACAGCATATACCAGCTTATATGAGGACCCTGACACATATACAGCAGAGGACTCCCTGGTCTAGCCCCAGTGAGAGAAGTTGAGCCTAACTGTGGAGTGACTCGAGACCCCAGGGAGTGGTGAAATTCAGTGGGATGGGGCTTCATGGTGGGGACATCCTCTTGGAGACAGGAGAACGTATAGAATGAGGAACTCTCAGAGGTCAGACCCAGTGGGAGATAATGACTGGACTGTCAAATAATAATTAAAAATTTAAAAAACAATCAGTCTTGTTAGAACAAGTGTTTGTTACTATTACTATACTATTATATACTCTATTATATTTTAATATTTAATTAAATATATATTTTATATATAATAATATATGTTTTACATTGTTTCATAAAACATGATGATTACATTGGTGATAGAATTCATATTAATAAGTATACTATTTGTCATACTATATAAGACACATGATGGTTTTGATAATTTAAGTGTATAAATTATCAGCTATGCTATGGGCATTCTTGCAGGAATAGGAAAAGAGGAAGAAAAAATCTCAAAAACTTTGACAACAATTCCTTTGCTACAATACTTTACAAAACTAAGAAAGTTGAAAATGTGTTCTTTGTCATCAAGTTCATATATCATTAAAGACTCAAAGTCATACTTTATTTTATCATTATGTTCATTATGCTTAATGAACATAAAATCTAATTTTCTTGAATTTATAATTCCATATTGAACAAATTGCACACATGCTTAGAAAGGAAATATCACATCTGAATACACTAACGAGGAAGGAAGAGCTGCTGAAGAATTCTGTCACATATTAAAAAGTAATCAAGCACAAACTTGTAAGAAGATGCATAATTTGAAGTGATTTATTTCTAATTACTTTACTATATCTCTCCATATAAGTGAAGTAAATATAATTTTCAGTATAATATGAATCTTATTATATAATATATAACAATGAAATGCTGGTATGTTTGTAATTTTTCTGTATACCTCATATAGAGGACCACTAAATTCTCTAGCTATTCTGAAATATGAAAAGAATTATTATTGACATCATAATTAATGTGATTCTCTAAAAGTTCCATTACCACAGTATAATTTTCTTATTGTAAGAAAAATATATCTTTTAAAAAAATAACTCAATATACTTAATTACGCAATGTTTAGTTACTTAAGTAATGTCTAATTACTGATTTGCTTTTGCGATTGTCACAACATTCTTATATTTCTCACAGAGTCTTACGTAGTCTTTCCTAGATTTGAATTTCCTATATAGCAGAGTTTGACTTTGAATATCCACTCTTTATTCCTTTTGTTGGGGATTACATGTGCACATTTGCATACCAAACTAATCCTTTTTTTACTTTCCTTATTTTAGTATGTTCATCTCATCTTCCCTTGCACAATAGACTCAGGAAATTAAATCACACACATAGAGAATGTATAATTCAACAGCAATGTACTGGGACTTAGAAAAAATTATGAGTTAGAGATACCTACTACCTATCTTAACTCTTCCATGTTATGGGTTCAAAGAAAGTTAAGTGAAGAAGAAATCTCTGAAGCATCAACAGTATGTAACTGAAATATCTGGAAATACTGACCCTTATTTTATTAATAGTAACAATGAACCCTAACTCAGAGTGGGCAACAGGATAGCAGGAGAAAAATGTCCTCAGTGGTATTTTGTGCAATAGATTCAAACAAGATCTTGTTGAACTCAAGGGGACACAATATAGCACTCTACTAAACTTTAGTCAAGAATGGAAGATTTGTGGGCACCAAGCAGAAAATGGAAACAGCTCTTCTTTATGTCTTAGCTTTCTCAATATTGAATAGAAAGGAGTCATCTTAGGACGTGTACAACAATGAAACAGTCTAACTAAAATGAAGGAGGAGATGCTAAGTTTTATTATATGTCATACGCAAAGCTCTTCCTTTTCCACAATCCAAGGGGGGGTGACCATTTTAAGAATTATCCCAGGCCCAGGAATCTGTGTTGAATAACATCATATATGTGTGGATACAGGTCTATTTGGTGGAAAATATGGGCTTTGCTGCATATAAAAAATAAAGAGCACATTTATTAATAACAATAGTAGGCCTCTGGAAAATAAAGGAGGGCATTGAATGCTATCAAAACAGACAAGCATGACCAAGACAAAGAATCCCTCAGTGTCCCTTTCTGTATTCTGACAGTCAAGATTGCATTGAGCTACTCTCTGTACCTCCAGAAGACCAAACACAGTAAGTGGAAGAACATTGAGCTCGCAACTAGGTGTGTTTTGGAAGTATTTCAGAGAGGGGACCCAGCCAGTCTTCTGGTCCTTGAACTCCATTGGACAAAATAGCTTGATGATCATCCCAGAAATATCAGAATTTATGGGCTAAAAACATACATACCCACTTACACACATGCACATGCACATGGACAAAACCAACCAACAACCAACAATCACCTCCACAACAACCACAACAAATAACAAAACAAACAGAAATTTTGGAGAGTCAAGTGTAGCGTTAGTTCTTAGAAGGGAGGCTGGGGAATAAGGCAGAGCGAAACTGTTTCTGTCCTAATGTTTTCAGGTCTACTTATGAATCTGATCCTTCCTCCACCCCACAAAAGCCAACTGTAAAATGACAAGCATATTAAGAGAAAAACAATCAAACCGAAGCAAAACTAACAAACAAACTAAACAAAACCAAAGCAATGCAAAACAAACAAACAAGCAAAAAACCAGAGAACCTCCACCCTCTTTTTCTTCATGAGGGATGAACTTATGGCTTGCTTAGGACTTACTTATTGCTTACACAGTTTTCTGTTTTGATGATCGTCTTCTTCTCTAGTCCTGCTACTGCATTTGCATTGCCATTATAATTTCTTAAGACCTTACAATTTCACTCTTTCCTGTGTTTCTCATCTCTCTCCTTTCTGCTAAACCTCTTTAATACTTGATCTTTAACATTTTTCTTTTTCAAATTCAGATTTATCCAAGTTTAGTGTTTGATCTTCTTTCCTTTCTTCTTCACAGGATATATATTTTTTCCTACATATCAATGTATGTTATGTATCATGTAATGTTATTTTCTTACTAAAATACCTTGATGAGAACTTGCAAACATATGGATCACAACTTACAAAATGGCATGTTACTCTTTGCTAAAATTGTGGAAAATATCAAAGTATAAATATGCTAATGAGGTTTCTTAAATTTATTTCCAGCACATTGCATAGACATAAATACATCAGAATCTTTTTGCACACGATTTTTAGACACTAAGTCCGTATTGATACCAAAAACAGGATGATGAATATGAAAAATTCACTGTGTACTCTAGTAAAAGAAAGAAAGAAAAAGAAACTCTACAATATTAAATTCTGAGAGCAGACGTGGTTGAGAGCAGGTATTTGAAAGAAGTTGATGACTTGCACCAAAGTTCAGCTCTGTTTTCTTCACAATTAATAGTCAATGATTCTTTTGCTTCAAAGGGAACTAAATATCTTTGCTAATATTGAACTGAAGGAGTAATATAGTGTTTAACACCAGAAACATATATTATTTGTTTCCACTCTTACTGACAGTAACAATGGGACCAGTACTTATTTCTTTACAACTCTATCTCAAGCTGTTCTATTAAGTTGTGTCATTAAACTTCAAGAATGTCATTCTTCTTGCTGTCTACATTACAGTCAAGAATTTCATCTGTCGCTATGGTCATATAATTTTGTGAAATTTCTTTGTCCGATTTACAAATAGAAGAAATCTGCTCAAACGCTTTCAAGAAATGAAGTCGCAACTGTCAGGATTGACAGCTTATTTTGCTAATTGTGGCTGCCAGCTTCTCTGCAGTACAAATGTTCACATCCATGGAACATTAAATGGACCATTAGTAAAATTCCCGAGAAGCTGAGTTTTGGTGAGTATGCTATATTCATTTTGTCACAAAAATGAAATAGGATTAAACTGTCACAAAGATTATTTTTAACTCAGTAACTTGGTAAAAAGCAAATTCTTTGCTTTTTTTCTCAAATGCTGGTGATATATAAAATGCATAAAAACATCCCAAAAGATGACTGCAGCTTTTCACATTCTGTAGTCAAATCTACCTGTTTATCTTTGTTAACTATATTGTTGCTTCTTCACATATCTTATGTAACATCATCCACAAGAAGATTAACAGCATAAAATCAGAGCATATATATATATATATATATATATACACACACATATATATATATGTATGTATATATATATATATTCAATTTAAATGCCAGGGTATATATTAAAATTGGACAGAGTGCTAGTAACTAGGTACATCCTCATTCAGGAAAAGGTAGATATGGATACATTTTGATTTAGTAGAGTCATCACTAAAATTTCAGTGTCAAGCACCTAAGAAATCTACAAATTTTTAACAATTAATTCATCATTAGGATTTTACTTTGGCTTGAAGCACTTGAATACTTTAAGCACAGATTATCTTTAAAAATGTCTGCTTGCACAAAGGAGTCTATCTCAGCTATTCCCTGAGATGTTCCACAAAGCAGCTGACTCAGACAAATGCAGACAACCACAGCAGACACCCAAACATTGGATGGAGCCTGGGTACTCTTACAGAAGAATAGGATGAGGGATTGCTGCTTCTAAGGGGACAGAAACTCCACAGAATCAACTGACCCTTAGGTCTCTAAGAGAGTGAAGCACCAACCAAAGAACAAACTCAGATTGGACATAATCCTTCCTAAAGACATGTACCTGATGTGCAGTTTAGTCTTCAGTTGGATCTCAAACAACTGGAATGGGTGCTATATCAAAAGCTGTTGCCTGAACATGGGATATGTTCTTCTAGCTGGGCTGCCTTGTCTGGACTCAGTGGGAGGAGAAGGCCTAGCCTTACAGATACTTGAAGTGCCAGGTGGGGGAATACCCAGAGAGAGACCCCACTCACCCAGAGGAGAAGGGGAGGAGGAATGGGGCCATGATTATCAGAGGGCAGGACTGGGGTGGGACAGTGAGAGGCATGGGAAGTGAATAAATAGCAATGACAATAATAATAAAAATAAATTCTACATTTATACATTTTGTTCAGAATATTTATATATTAGAGACTATACGTTTGTAAAATCTCAACTAGACATTTTACAGGAATAATTAAAAATAAGATATACTCATTTATACTTGAAATACTAAATGGGGTTCAGGAAAAATGAATATAGCTTATATAATGAATACTTTAAGTGACCATAAATTCTTCAATATTATAAAAGAGAACTACCTTCAAAACAATTAATGTACTATTAAAAAGGGACAGTTTGGGGCTAAGGAATCTATTGATTTCTTTTAAGAAAATATGGATTTGTAGCTAACTGATCTTCAATTGACTGCAAGTTAAATAAGAAAATGTTACATAGTGCTTACAACAGTAACTAGTAATTAATGGAATTTAATTTCCATTGTTTTTATTAAGCCTATTTTCATGAAAATGAGTCTTAAGTGCTTATATATATACATATATATATGTATATATATATATATATATATATATATATATATATAATCAAGGATGAGTTCTTGTTACTGTTAAAGAAACCAGACAAAGTTACAACCACATTGTTATACATACAGTAACACACAAAACACAAATCTTTGTCTTAATTACATTTACAACTCTCTGCTATTTCTCTATATGATGAATTCTTAAAAATAAATGAAAAGTATGCCAAATATTTTACTCTAAATGTTTTTTTTGTTACCTTACCCTGTATTCTTAGATATTTTTGGAGCAATTATAAGAATTAGAGAATGGCCCACCAATGACAGGCCCAAGTTGAGAACCAACCCAAGAACCAATCCCCTACACTATTAATGATACTCTGTTATGCTTGCAGACAGGAGCCTTGCATAACAGTCCTCTGAGAGGCTCCATCCAGCAGCCAATTGAAAAAGAAGCAGAGACTCACAGATGAACAGTAGACAGAGTTCGGGAGTCTTGTCTAAGAGTTGGAGGACGGATTGAGGGACCTGAAGAGACTGAACCAGCAAACAAAGGATAGGAATAGGGTGGACTTAGCACTCTCCTCCCCCGCACAAATTTAGCAGATGTGCAGCTTGATCCTCATGCTGGTCCAACAACTAGAGCGGGTGCTGTCCCTGAATCTGTTGCCTGCTTGTGGATGCTCTTTCTGTAACTGGGCCTCGTTGTCTTGCTTCAGTGGGAGAAGAGACACTGAGTACTGCTGTGACTTGATAGCCAGGGTTGGGTGATATCCAAGAGAACCTCCCCCTTCTCATTGGAGAAGAGTAGAAGGGGTCTTGATGAGAGGCTGAGTGAAGAAGGAACCAGTAGGAGCTGCGGCTGCTATCAGGACATAACGTGTATAAGTAAAAAGAAATAATGAAAAACAAAAACAAAAATAATCGTACCAGTTAAAATGGAAATGAATGAAAAAATTATTTTAATTGAATAAAATAATTACAGTTACAGGTTTAAATAGTTACAAATTGTCCTCTGACCTGGCAGGTATGTAATGCAAAATATTGAACTACAGAAACATTTTGCTTAGACATAGGATTTATCATTTGAATATACAAATGCTCTCTAAGAGAATAAGAAAATGTATAATTATTGTTGATTGTTCTGCAAAAATGAACATGATTACAAATAAAACTAAGTGGTGTTAGTGTGTCTTTAAGTTTGCATTATTTAATTAGCACAAAATACATTAACCACTCCAGTTGCTTAAAATATGTATGATGGAATAATTGTTAAATATACAAAATTCAGAGATCTTTGTTTATCTCTACTAAAAATATAAATCAGTGGGCCAAGAGAAAACTTTCACAAAGCTGGAATAAAAGATGTATAACAGGATAAAATGGTAGAATTTATAACCATGAAATTACTTGTTTTAAAATATGCAAAAATTTAATAAAAATTTGAAATTTATTTCATTCCTGAAAGATATTACAAGAAAATTACACTAACAACTGAGATATTTAAAATACAGCATTTTAAAGATTTTAAACATTTGAAGATCCTCAGATAGAAACACTGTAAGTTTTTGAATAGAGAGAGACACATTTGTAAATTTTACATTAGGCATTTAATTATAAGGGCTCAGATAAGCTAATTACATAATGCTACAATAAGCAAAAAAAATTTATGAAAAAGTCTTAAATAATATTATATGGTATCTTTAAAATAAATAGAAGGTGTGGCTAAAGTCTCAACAAAATGGTAAATACTGGTACCTTCAGGATAGCCCTTAAGGCTATGGGAAAGACTTCTAAATACATGAGTTCAAAATATATGTAATTTCTTAAGTATACAAATATAAGGATGCATTCTGAATTATGAAGTGTTTCAAGAATCTAAAGGAACAAAGGCAACTACACGGTCAGAAAGATATAAAAGCAGGCAGATTCCTGAGTTTGAGGTCAGCCTAGGACAGCACAAGTTTAGGCCCAGGTGTGGTAGAAATGATAGTTTCAGAGCAGAGTGACAGCCAACTAGTTTGTAGTGTGTGTTTAATAAAGGCAGACAGCTCGCTGAATTCTTTTGCAATGTTTTTAATGTGAATAAAGACAATATCTAATAATAAAAAACAAAGAGTTGGGGTCATGGGATGTAGATTCATAAGATAATCAAAAAGAAAACTGGAGTAAATGACTGGATTAGTATGTAAAATAAGACTGGACCTATACTCTTCAGAGATCTTTCCTTTATTTCTTTTTTGTTAGGACAAAAAGAGTAAACTGTGTGGAGTATAGACAGAGAAATATGGACAAATACACACAGACAGAAAGGAAGACCCATGCACACACAAGCAATTAAGCAGTTCATGGACAGAGAGATATCTTAGGATAGCAAACAGAACACAAGTCTTCTGCTTGAATCCATGATTTGAAATGGAGTCCTTCTTTTTCCCATTCCCAGGGAGGAGACGTCCTTGAAAATAAATTTTAAATAATTGTTTTTTATTCTTTGGAAATTTTATACTTTCTTATTAATGTATTTTATTTTTTTCACCATGTTTACCTTATCTGATTCCTCCCCCTGAGTTAACAGTAAAGCCTATTATCTGCAACAGATAACCCTTCCTTTTTGAAATGCCTTTATGTTGTATGTGACTCACTGAGTTTAAGAATCTGCATGAGCATAATCCAGGGTTACATATTGGAGCACAAGCAACTCATCAAAGATGACCCCACTAAAGAAAGTTATTCATTTTCCAAGAGAAAATAAACTGTCTATATTTCCCCAGAGAGATGGAGCCCTCTCTACTTCCATGAAGAAAATCAAGAGGCCCAATCTTGTGTGGGTCCAGTGCAGTTGACTATACCTACAATAAATTCATGAGTGCATCTATAATACTGTGTTGTCCTGAGAAGGCACTATTTTACAGCAGTCCTTCCCAAGTGCGCCAACTATGATCTCTATACCATCACTTTCATGATACTTTCTGTGATAATGCTGAGGAGAGGAGGTGTTGAGACATCTCATGTACAGCTTAAGCACTCTGTATTATTTAATTTTTTTATTTAGCCAGTTTGCACTCCCTTAGAATAATGATTAAAGGTTTCTTCTCTCTTCACAACCTTGCCAAAGTATTGTCAGTTGCTTTCATAAATTTAGACATTATAATTGTGGTAAGGTAGAATCTCAAAGTAGATTTGATCTGCATTACCCTGATAACTACAGATGTTGAAAACTTCTTATTATATTTCCTATGAATTTATATTTCTTTCTTAAGAACTCTCTGTTCAGTTCTAGATCCCACATCAATTTTTGAAGGATGAATATATTCAGTTTCAATGGCTTTATACTGTGTTAAACACGTAGAATCAGAACTAACTTTGTCTTTAAAATGTTTTAAATTTTAAGTAAAATATAATTGTATAATTTCCTTACTTCCCAATGATCCATCAAAGTCTCCAATATCATCCCTCTCTCTCCCTCTCAAATTCAGTCTACTGATCATTATGTGTGTCATAACATATGTAACATAAATGATATATCAACCAATTTTTCTATTCAATAAGACAGAACACAATTTGCATTGTCTGAAAATTAAGGCTTTACAAATATCTTGGAAAAAAAGCAACAATTGAAAACATTAAAAGGTAATCTTTCTGTTGGATGGGATGTGTTGAAAGACTTGAGAAATCTAGGAAGATGATTTGACAGGAGATAAGTTAATAATACACTATATGCAATTCTCACATTACTAATAAAAAATATTTAAAACTACTTTAGGGATAGTGTCTTAGTTTTTTAAATATTTTATTGGAAATATTCTATATTTACACTTCATTTCCGATTTTCTGGTTCCCTGCCCCCCAAAGGTCCCACATGCCCTTTTTCCCCTCTCTGTTCCCCCATCCACCCCTTCCCACATACCTGATTTGGTATTCCCCTACACTAATGCTTTGAGCCTTTCCAGAACCAGGGTCCACTCCTTCCTTCTTGTCGGACATCATTTGCTATGTGGATTGTGTCTTTGGTGTCCCAAGATTCTAGGCTAATATCCACTTATCAATGAGTGCATACCATGGGTATTCTTTTGAGACTGGGTTACCTCACTTAGTATGATGTTCTCCAGCTCCTTCCATTTCTCTAAGAATTTCATGAATTCATTGTTTCTAATGGCTGAATAGTACTCCATTGTGTATATATACCACATTTTTTGTATCCATTCTTCTGTTGAGGGACATCTGTGTTCTTTCCAGCTTCTGGCTATTATAAATAAGGCTGCTATGAACTTAGTGGAACATGTATCCTTATTGCATTCTGGGGAATCTTCTGCGTATATGCCCAGGAATGGTTTGGCTGGGTCCTCTGGAAGTATGGTGTCCAGGTTTCTGAGGAACTGCCAGACTGATTTCCAGAGTGGTTGTACCAGCTTGCAGTCCCACCAGCAGTGGATGAGTGTTCCTCTTTCTCTACATCCTCACCAACACCTGCTGCTTCCTGAGTTTTTAATCTTAGCCATTCTGACTGGTGTGAAAATTCTTTGTTTAGCTCTAGACCCCATTTTTTGATAGGGTTATTTGGTTCTCTGGGGTCTATCTTCTTGAGTTCTTTGTATATATTGGATATTAGCCCTCTTTCAGATGTGGGGTTGGTGAAGGTCTTTTCCCAATTTGTTGGTTGCTGTTTTGTCCTTCTGACAGTGTCCTTTGCCTTACAGAAACATTGTAATTTTATTAGGTCCCATTTGTCAATTCTTGATCTTACAGAATAAGCTATTGGTGTTCTATTCAGAAACTATCCCCCTGTGCCCATGTCCTCCAGGGTCTTCCCCAGTTTCTTTTCTATTAGTTTCAGTGTATCTGGTTTTATGTGGCAGTCCTTGATCCACTTGGAGTTCATCTTGGTACAAGGAGATAAGAGTGGGTCAATTCGCATTCTTCTGCATGTTGACTTCCAGTTGAACTATCACCATTGTTGAAAAGGCTATCTTTTTTCCACTGGATGGTTTAGCTCCTTTATCAAAGATCAAGTGACCATAAGTCTGTGGGTTCATTTCTGGGTCTTCAAATCTATTCCATTGATCTACTTGCCTGTTGCTGTACCAATACCATGCAGTTTTTACCACAATTGCTTTGTAATATTGCTTGAGGTCACGGATATTGATTCCCCCAGAAGTCCTTTTATTGTTGAGAATAGTTTTAGCTATCCTGGGTTTTATGTTACTCCAGATGAATTTGAGAATTGCTCTTTCTAGAAATATGAAGAATTGATTTAGGATATTGATGGAGATTGCATTGAATCTGTAGATTGCTTTTGGCAACATGGCCATTTTTACTATATTGATCCTACGAATCCAAAAGCATGGAATTTTTTTCCATTTCCTGAGGTCTTCTTCAATTTCTTTCTTCAAGGACTTGAAGTTCCTGTTATACAAATCTTTCGCTTGTTTGGTTAAAGTCATGCCAAGATACTTTATATTGTTTGTGGCTATTGTGAAGGGTATAATTTCCCTAATTTCTTTCTCAGCCTGCTTGTCCTTTGAGTACAGGGAGGCTACTGATTTGCTTGAGTTGATTTTATAACCAGCCACTTTGCTGTAGTTGTTTGTAAGCTGTAGGATTTCTCTGGTGGAGTTTTTTGGCTCACTCACATATAGTATCATATCATCTGCAAAAAGTGATAGTTTGATTTCTTCCTTTCCAATTTGTATCCCTTTGAATTCCTTACATTGTCTAATTGCTCTCCCTAGAACTTCAAGTACTATATTGAAAAGATATGGAGAGAGAGGACAGCCTTGTCTAGTCCCTGATTTTAGTGGGATTGTTTCAAGATTCTCTCCATTTATTTTGAGGTTGGCTACTGGTTTGCTGTATATTTTACTATATTTAGTTATGGGCCTTGAATTCCTGTTCTTTCCAGGATTTTTAGCATGAAAGACTGCTGGATTTTGTCAAATGCTTTTTCAGCATTTAATGAGATGACCATGTGGTTTTTTTCTTTTAGTTGTTTATGTAGTGGATTACATTGATGGATTTTTGTATATTGAACCAACCCTGCATCTCTGGGATGAAGCCTACTTGATCATGGTGAATGATCTTTTTGATGTGCTCTTGGATTCGGTTGGTAAGAATTTTATTTAGCATTTTTGCACCAATATTCATAAGGGAAATTAGCCTGTAGTTCTCTCTCTTTGTAGGATCTTTGTGTGCTTTTGATATCAGCATAATTGTGGCTTCATACAATGAGTTGGACAGTGTTTCTTCTGTTTCTATTTTGTGGAGTAGTTTGAAGAGTATTGGTGTTAGGTTTCCTTTGAAGGTCTGAGAATTCTGCACTAAAACCATCTGGTCCCATGCTTTTTTTGGTTGGGAGACTTTCTATAACCCCTTCTATTTCTCTAAGGTTTATCAGATTGTTTAGCTGATCTAATTGACCCTGATTTAATTTTAGTATTTGGTATCTGCTTGGAAATTGTCCATTTCCTCCAGATTCTCCAGTTGTGTTGAGGATAGGCTTTTATAGTAGGTTCTGATGATTTTATTTTAATTTCCTCAGTTTCTGTTGTTATATTCCCCTTTTCATTTCTAATTTTGTTAATTTGGATACTGTCTCTGTGCCCTTTGTTTAGTCTGGCTAAGAGTTTATCTATCTTGTTGATTTTCTCAAAGAACCAGCTTTTGATTTTGTTGAATCTTTGTATGATTTTCTTTGTTTCTACTTGATTGATTTCAGCCCTTAATTTGATGATTTCCTGTCTTTTACTCCTCCTGTGTGAATTAGCTTCTTTTTGTTCTAGGGCCTTCAGGTGTGCTGTTAAGTTGCTAGTGTATGCTCTCTCCAGTTTCTTTTTGGAGGCACTCAGGGCTATGAGTTTTCCTCTTACACTGCTTTCATTGTGTCCCAGAGATTTGGGTAGGTTGTACCTTCATTTACATTGAATTCTAAAAGGTCTTTGATTTCTTTCTTTATTTCTTCCTTGACCAAGGTGTCATTGTGTAAAGTATTGTTCAGTTTCCATGTGTATGTGGGCTTTCTGTTGTTCTTCTTGCTATTGAAGACCACTTTTTCTCCATAGTGATCTGATAGGAGGCATGGGATTAGTTGGGTCTTCTTGTATTTGTTTAGGTCCGTCTTGTGACCAATTATATGATCAATTTTGGAGAAGATACCATGCGGTGCTGAGAAAAATTATATTTTTTTGCTTTAGGAGGAAATGTTATACATACATACATATATATATATATATATATATATATCCGTTAAATCCAATTGGTCCAAAGCTTCAATTAGTTTCACTGTGCCCCTGTTTAGTTTCTGCTTTCCTGATAGGTCCATTGAGGAGAGTGTGGTGTTGAAGTCACCTACAATTATTGTGTTAGTTGCAATGTGTATTTTAAGCTTTAGTAAAGTTTCTTTTAAAAAGGAGGGTGCCCTTACATTTGGAGCATTGATGTTTAGTATTGAGAATTCTTCTTGGTGGATTTTCCCTTTGACTAGCAAGAAGTGACCTTTCCTGTCTCTTTTGATGTCGTTAGGTTGAAAGTCAATTTTATCTGATATTTGAATGGCTACTCTGGCTTGTTTCCTGAGACCATTTGCTTGTAAAATTGTCTTTCAGACTTTTACTCTAAGGTAGTGTTTGTCTTTGACACTGAGATGTGTTTCCTGTATGCAGCAAAATGTAGGTTCCTGTTTCTGTATTCAGTCTGTTAGTCTGTGTCTTTTTATTGGGGAATTGAGTCCATTGATGTTAAGAGATATTAAGGAATAGTAATTATTACTTCCTGACATTTTTGCATTATTTTTTATATTTGAGTGGTTCTCTTCTTTTGGGTTTGATGAGAGGGGGTTTCTATCTTTCTTCTTCTGGGGTATAGTTTTCCTCCTTGTGTTTGGGTTTTTCCCCTATTATCCTTTGTAGGGCTGGGTTTGTGGATAGATATTGTGCAAATTTGGTTTTGTCATGGAATACCTTGGTTTCCCCTTCTATGGCGAATGAGAGTTTTGCTGGATATAGTAGTTTTGGCTGAAATTTGTGTTCTCTTAGAGTCTGCATGAGACCTGTCCAGGATCTTCTAGCTTTCATGGTCTCAGGTGAGAAGTCTGGTGTAATTCTGATAGGTCTTCCTTTATATGTTACTTGTCCTTTTTCTCTTACTGCCTTTAATATTCTTTCTTTGTTTAGTACATTTGGGGTTTTGATTATTATGTGACTGGAGGTGATTCTGTTCTGGTCCAGTCTGTTTGGGGTTCTGTAGGCTTCTTGTATATTCATGGGCATCTCTATCTTTAGTTTGCAGAAGTTTTCTTCCGTAATTTTGTAGAAGGTATTTGCTGGCCTTTTAAGTTGTATATCTTCACTCTCATCTATCCCTATAATCCTTAGGTTAGGTTGTGTCCTGGAATCCTGAATGTTTTGGGTTACCAGCTTTTTGCATTTTGCATTTTCTTTGATTGTTGAATCCATGGTCCCTATGATATCTTCAGCATCTGAGATTCTGTCTTCTATCTCTTGTATTCTATTGTTGATATTTGCATCTAAGACTCCTGATTTCTTCCCAAGGTTTTCTATCTCTAACGTTGTCTCCCTTTGCGATTGCTTAGTTGTTTCTATTTCTGTTTTTAGATTATGGATGGTTTTGCTCAGATCTTTGGCTTGCTTGTTTGTGTTTTCATGTAATTCTTTAAAGGATTTTTGTGTTTCCTCTTTTATGACTTCTACTTGTTGACCCATGTTCTCTTGTATTTCTTTAAGTGATTTTTGTGTTTCCTCCTTATTGACATCCATTTTTTGATCCATATCCTCCTGAATTTCTTTAAGTGATTTTTGTGTTTGCCTTTTAAGGGCTTCTAGCTTTAGATCCATTTTCTCCTGTATTACTTTCAGAGATTTATCTATGTGTTCCTCTATCAGCATCCTGACCAGTGATTTTAGATCTGAGTCTTGTTTTTCTGATGTTTTGGGATATCTGAGACTTACTGCTGTTTGGGAACTGGATTCGGATACTGCCATATTGCTTTGATTTCTGTTAGTAACAATCTTATGTTTTACCATCTGGTTATCTCAGGTGTTAGTTGGTACTGTAGTTACTAGCTGGTGCTTGGACCTCCTGTGGGCATCGTAAGGCTATTTTCCCATTACTGGAATACCTGAACCACTGCCCTGCAGGGCTCCTGCTCACAGATTGCTGACAGGTGGCCTGAGTCCCCAGAGGTCTTAAACTAGCGATATCTCGGGTACCTGGTTCCACCTGCTAGGTTGAAACAGCCAGGAAGATGGCTGAGGCTGCAGGAAGTGTAGGGTCCCTCTTCAGGGCACAGAGCCCAAGCCTGGCTGCCCCGCCCCCCAGCTGCTGCTCTGCAAGTGGCTCCTGCTCCCAGCCTGAGTCCCCAGAGGACTTAACATCAGGATATCTCGGGTACTTGATTCAGCCTGCTGAGCCGCTGCTCTGTATGGCTCCTTCTCACGGATTGTTGTCTGGTGTCCTGAGTCCCTAGAGGTCTTAAACTCAGGTTATCTCAGGTACCTGGTTCCACCTGCTGGTTCAGCCTGCTGGGTCGAAACAGCTGGGAAGATGGTGGAGGTTGCAAGGAGTGTCAAGATAGTGTCTTCGTGAAATGTACTGTAAGATGAGTTATTAAAGAAGAAAGATAGGATGCAGATGGGAGAGGGTGTAAGAGAAAGAGGAAGAGAGATGAGTACAAAGGAAGAGGAAGGAGCAAGAGAATGGAAAGGGTAAGAAGATGAGGAACTGTTGGAGGAATTTCAGGAACAGGGAGGAAGAGGAGTTGGAGGAAGTAAAACAAGGAGGAGAAAAAAATAGAGAAAAAAAGGACTACAAGGAAAGATAGAATTGGGAAATTATCTCTTTCAGGATTTCCCAAAAAATTCTAGATGAGAAGCAAGGTGCTAACAAAACATGAAAAAACACATGGACCCCCCAAATTATTCGTATACTGTAGGTTTAATCAAGCCTCATTTCTCCTTTGTAAAGCAATGTTTGCAGGGACAACAATAAACAGAAAATCAGCAGGGGCTGCAGAGCTCTTAAGTACATCTCTTCTCAATTCTTTAACAAGAGCTTTCTGAATCAATTCAAAAACACTAAACATAAAACTGAAAGCCATAAATCACACAGTGCATTCATTCATGAAACATAAAGGTACATAAGTTCTCAGTTTCTTTTTTTTAATTAGATATATTCTTTATTTACATTTTAAATGTTGCACCCTTTCCTGGTACAGCACTCCCCCGAAAATCCCCTAACCCATATCCCTTCCCTGATTACCAATCCACCCACTCATGCTTTCTTGTCCTGATATTCCCCTATACTGGGGCACCTAGCCTTCTCAAGTCCAAGGGTCTCTCCTCCCTTTAATATCCAACAAGGGCATCCTCTGCTGCATATGCATCTGGAGCCGTGGGTCCCTCCATGTGTACTCATTGGCTGGTGGTTCGTATTGTTGTTCCTCCTATGGCACTGCAAACCCCTTCAGCTCCTTGGGTCCTTTCTTTAGCTCCTCCATTGGGAACCTTGTTATCAGTTCAATGGTTAGCTGAGAGTGTCCCCCACTGTATTTGTCATGCACTGCCAGAGCCTCCCAGGTGACAGCTATATTAGGCTCCTGTCAGCAAGCATTTGTTGGCATCTACAATAGTGTCTGGGTTTTTGAAACTCTATATGGGATGGATCTCTAGGAGGGGCAGTCTCTAGATGGTATTTACCTCAGTCTCTGCTCCACACTTTGTCTCTGTATCTCCTCCTATGGGTATTTTGTTGCCCCTTTTAAGAAGGACCAGAGTATCCATACTTTGTTCTTCCTTCTTTTTGAGCTTTATTTGGTCTGTGAAATGTGTCTTCGGTATTCCAAGCTTCTGGGATAATATCTACTTATCAGTGAGTACATACCATGTGTGTTATTTTGTGATAGGGTTATCTCACTCAGGATATTTTCTAGTCTTATTCATTTGCTTAATATTTTCATGAATTCATTGATTTTTATAGCCAAGTAGTATTCCATTGTGTAAATATACCACATTTTCTTTATCTATTCTTCCATTGAGGGACATCTGGGTTCTTTTCAGCTTCTGGCTATTATAAATATGGATGCTATGACCATAGTGGAGCATGTGCCCTTATTACATGCTGGAGAATCCTCTGTGTATATTCCCAGGAGTGGTATAGCGGGGTCCTCTGGTAGTATTATGCCCAATTTTCTGAGGAACTGCCAAACTGATTTCCAGAGTGGTTGTACTAGTTTCATAACATTGCAATTTACTTTGCAGCAACAACAGAAATGTTTTGTTTGGTCTTTATCATATTTTTGAAGAACTTCATTCATATTATTGTACCTCCTATGAGGCTACAAGTTCCTTCAGCTCCTTGGGTCCTTTCTCTAGCTCCTCCTTTGGTGACCTTGTGTTCGGTTCAATGGTCAGCTGAGAGCTCCCACCTCTAAATTTGTCAGGTACTGGCAGAGTCTCAGGAGACAGCTATATCAGGCTCAGAGTCCCTTGGTCCTGAGATGTCTTGATGACCCAATATAGGGGAATACTAGGACAGGGAAATGGGAGTGGGTGGGTTGGAGAGCAGTGGGAGAAGGGCTTGGGATAGGGTGTTTTCAGATGGGAAGCTAGGAAAGGGAATAACAGTTGAAATATAAATAAAGAAAATATCTAATAAAAATTAAAAATTAAAGAAAAAGAGAAATCACTTCATAGAACAGTGAAATCAATTCTGTTTTCTAAGAAAAAAATAACTCCCAGTTTCAGTTCTCTCTCTCTCTCTCTCTCTCTCTCTCTCTCTCTCTCTCTCTCTCTCTCTCTTTCTCTCCTGTCTGTCTCATCTTCTCTTCTATCTCTCTTTCTCTCTTTCTCTCTTTGTCTCTGTCTCTCTCTCTCTCTCTCTCTCTCTCTCTCTCTCTCTCTCTCTTTCTCTCCTCTCTGTCTCATCTTCTCTTCTATCTCTCTTTCTCTCTTTGTCTCTGTCTCTGTCTTTTTCTCTGTCTGTCTCTGTCTCTCCGTCTCTCTCTCTCTCTCTCTCTCTCTCTCTCTCTCTCTCTCATTGTTCCCTTTATCTCCATGCAGAGACTCCCAGATGGGTAGAAGGTGATGCAACTGGAAGTATTATTTATTTATTTATTTATTTATTTATTTATTTATTTATGTTTTGTTTTTGTTTTTCGAGACAGGGTTTCTCTATATAGCCCTGGCTGTCCCAGAACTCACTCTGAAGCCCAGGCTGGCCTTGCACTCAGAAATCTGCCTGCCTCTGCCTCCCAAGTGCTAGGATTAAAGGCATGTGCTACCACTGCCCAGCTGGAAGTATTATTTAATGAATCCTGGCTGAGACATTGCAAATGTTCTTCAAAAATATGATAAAGACCAAACAAAACATTCCATTTAATAATCAAAGGTATAGCTGTCATTTACTACATGGCATAATAGTTTGTCTCCTTGTTACCCATATGCAATCTCCTTAAAACCCGTTTTCAACTAAAAGCAATAATGATGCAATGATTGTTCATAAATAAGAATCATTAGCATTTTCTCTAAAATAGGGAGTAAATTTCTTGAGTCTTTTCTTTCTTACATTCATGACATGCATATAGTGTTGAAAAACTAACATGTAAATACTGACACAGAATCTATGTTATACTACCTGATAAATAAAGCAATGTTTTCTTTATACACAAATACTCATAACAAATAATAAAATATGAAGAAAATATTCATAAATACCCTTGTGTCTCCCTGCTGATAGCGTCATAGCCTATATTAGAATGATTATTATCCACTGATATTCTCTATTCTTTTACTTCAGGAATCATCTTAGTCAGTGTGGAGAGATAAAACAAATCTTCACTTATAAAAGAGCTGCAATATATTCTAATCCTAATTGGATTCGACCAAGTTTTGCACTGTGGTATCAATGACAGAAGATCATTGCCTACCTCATATTGTATATTAAATCTTTGTGAGGCAAAGTTTAAGGAACCATATTGTCTCAAAAACTACTATTCCTTACCTCCACTGTAGTATACTACCTAATTTCCCCCTTTTTAATTGTAATCACTCACTCCCACAAAAGCAACTCCTTGCTTAGTACATTGACTCAAAGAGGAGGATCACAAACACATCCGGGACTTCTTAGTTTCCAGATTAATGAGGTCATCATGTTTCTACTTCTGATTTACTTCACAAAAAGAGACAATGATTTTGTTTGTTATTAAAGAAAATGATGATATGTGTAATGACCTTTTACTTATTTTTAATAATCTGGACTGATGAATACTGGTTATTCAAGGAAGAGTAATATGTACTAAATTCATTTAGTATGTCTTTTATATGTGTTAAGAAATTCCTTCATCCCTGAAAGATGGTGTTATATATCTAGCATAGTAACTGAGTTTTCAAAGAATATTCTAACTAAAAGAAGGCATGATATGACCCATGAATCTGATGAATATAATTCCATTACAGTACTTAATGGATTTGCAATGAGGTCCTTGTCTAAGCGATTCTATCTTAATTGGCATAACAATGGAAAAATGACTCACTCTGGGTTCCAGGAGGTTCTTTCATAGTGATTGTTATCATTTTCCAGTTGGACAGAGTACTCATGATCAAATTTATCATGGCTATTAAGAAGTTTATACTTATGGTCAGTGACATGAACTTTGCCTCACAAAGATTTAGTATACAATATGAGGTAGGCAATGACTGTATTTAGCACACAACATTGCTTTTGTCTGGTGATAGGATAACTTCTATCTTAAGCAAGGACCTAATATTTCTGTGCTTACAAGTTTCCCATGAATATGTAGATCAGTAGGCATTAAAATTAAGTAACTTGAAGATTATAATTACACATATTAGAATGAAAATCAGTTGTAAAAGCAGAATCATAACAAATTTTGATTTTGGCAAGTTAATCTCATTACTAGCTTAATAACGATTATAATAAGTGATCATATAACAATTATAATGAAATTTTATTAGGAATATATAATATGGCACCACATATATGATTCTGAATTAGTGCATAAAATAAAACTGTTTCTTGATTCTCTCAAATATAGTTCATTGCAAATTTCCCAAACTGAAAGATCGTGACAGAAACATACAAATACCATGTGTTCCAAACAATTACTTGCAAGTTAGACAATGAATTCACCAAATATATTTGCCTCTATGGTACAGAACACATTTATGACAAGAAACTGCTACTTTTATATTTAAGTAGCTAGGAAGAGACATTTTGTCTTCAGTGGTTTTTAATAGATATGTCACATAAAATTTTATTCATACATACAACAAATATCTATACATTAATGTCTACCACATTTAATAGACAGTAACTATTTACAATTATAGATGCTTGTCTGATTAAATATATAATATTAAAATATATTGCCTTGAGTATTAGCAAATCTAATATATCTATTCTATTTTAGGTGTATTTAGAAATTATCAAGTTATTCTCTTTGTAAACAAAAAGACTTATTTTTCCTTTTTTTGTAATTTGTGTAACTTGGAAAATCATTTGAACTTTTAATATACTATTAAACATTTCATCCCAAATTAACTTATTTTTAGAGCAAGTAGATAATTTATAGCATGAGACACTGTTTAAATAACAATATTTATTCCTTTTATGTTAAGATGTACATGTTTAGACAAACATATGTGTGTCTAAATTTCACATATAATCACTATATGCACATTTATTTAACATATATACTATTCAGAGATATAAATACTGCTTTGAACCTAAGATCAAATAACTTTAGACAGGTTTTTAAATATATTTTTGTATTCTAATGAATCCAATTCACTATGTCCCATTCTCATTAGTATATAGGTAGCCATCTTATTTATTAGTTTTTGTTTTTCACATATCTGAAATAACAATGAATACAAAAACTAAATTATTTTATATTGCTATAAAACAGTTGCACAGAAATTGTAAGCAAACATAAATCAATAAAGACTAGATTTTGACATCCATAGACTTTGAGTGCTGAGTTGTTTCATGACACAAGGATATTTTTGGTTAGAATTTTTCTTTTTCTCCAAGTCTACCAAGGCAGATTGAAAATATCATATAGTATCTTCCATTCGATGGCTACAAATAAGTTAACATAAACATCAAATGGGCTGCTTCCCATTGATATGTATAGCACAAGAATATATTCTTTGGTACTTTACCTATTTTGTAGAATCATTGAATATATTTTATTGTGCTTTTTTGTAAAACTTTCACAATAAGAAAGAAAAATACAGCACTTGACTTTTCTCTTTAATGAAGAAAAATCAATGGTAAAACAAAGAAAAACCTTTATTAGGTTGCACTAACAATAAGACAAGACCCTTAATCTCTGTATCAATTTTCTTTCTAGGTTTATATTGCCTACCTACCTTCTAATTACTCAAGTATATCATATGTTACCTCACTCCCTGGCTGTAGAAAATGCATTGCCTTCTTGTAAGTAACACAATAGAGATTGTCTCTGTGAGTAGATTTCAGGTCAAAGAAAAATAAAACTAAATAAAAAGGCAAATTGATTTTTTAAGGTTTTAACAGAAAGCCTCGCAGACGAGGACACAACCCCCACATTTGCTTCGCCTATTTGTCAGTGTTGCATCGATTATAACGTCCTTGGCGATAGAGGTCATGTTAATTTTATCACATCCAAGGATGCAAGGTGAAATCCATGGCATGTGTGCAAGCGGCAAACTCGTTTGTCACATCTTTACTTTCTGTCACTGTTGAAGGTAGGTGTCTCTTTGAAGAATATGCCACAGCTAGAGGGTCATGTCATTTGCATAACACTCTGAAAGCTGTCTTTCCTGAGAGAATGAGAGGGATGCTGCTTCATTTTCTGTTTACAGAAAGCACATAGCAGACAGCTGTCAGGAGCGGAAGCTGTCTCTCTTCTACATGGGTAGCACTGGGAAAATGTGCTTAACAACGTATTAATGAATTGTAACTAAAATGTCTTTTTACTTCAGGTTAATTCCACCACTCAGAATAAAGTTGTACTGGCCTGCTGTTCGCAGATATTTTGCCTTTAGAAAGTCAAATGATTCCTATAAATGGAAGAGATTTACAGAAGCTTCTATTGCACTTGGCTGATAACCAAATAATTTCCATCCTTTAGAAAATTATCGGAAGTAGGATACAGCTATAACTTTGAAGTTATTACAAAGTATCTTAGGAATGCTTCAGAAATAACTTAATGATAATCATCTTCATTGAGCCCTAAATTATGTTGTGACTATTCTAACATGTTTCAAAATTTTAATGCATTAATGTGTACACACTTAATTTAAATACTATTACATTAAGTAGAATAAATTAATATTTTGCATAATTATGTATTTCCACTAAATAACATGCAGTTGATAAATATAAATTAATGTCTTAAATATTGAACAATATACTACAAATAAAATAAACTCAGTTCTACAATGACAAATATATTTTTTCTACAATTGTCCTTATTTTAATAAATAACTATATAATAATTGATTTACAAATGCATAAAATTCGTATACTTGTGTCGTTTGTATTAGTAAAAAGAGGGAAATAATTCATAAGCAATCAGAACATCAAGTCAAATCAGATCTTACTGCAAAGGCATACATTATAAAATGTTTTGAATTAGTGGATAAATGATGTCTTTTAAAATCTTTTAGCAATTGGTATAAAATATGCCTCCCATATCTATGTAAATCTCAACATATCCTCATCTGCTTTTCCTATTACTAGGTAACAAAGAAAATACTTGGATACTTTCAGCCCGAAGAAGTGAATCTGCAGCTTCCTTTGTTATGGAACATGTCCTTTTCTAGCCCGAACTCGAAAGCAGACAGCTTGATGATACCATAAGCTAGACTGCATAGAGAAATCATGTAGTGGAAAGTAGAGAGAGGGAGTGGTGCCGATCTTGGCATTCTAGACATTGACACCCACAGAGCCAGATGTGAGCTAAGCGACTTTGGAACTCCCAGCCAAGCCATGCTGCCAGAGCAGCAACATCCAGTCAGCTCAATGAGACAAGCAGCAGATGAAGTAGTACATCCGTGATGCTCAATAGGAATTCCTGATGTACACAGGGGACCCACAGAATGAATATTATCTTAAAAAATAGATTTGGAAAATGTGCGTGTCTGTGAGATATGTAAGTGTGTGCTTGCGTGCATGCCTGTATGTGTGCATGCATGCGTGTGTGTGTGTTTGTACATATGTGCATGTGCATGCGTGTGTGTATGTGTGTGTGCGTGTGTGTGTGTGTGTGTGTGTGTGTGCGTGTGTGTGTGTTGTGTGTGCGTGTGTGTGTGTATGTGTGTGTGTGTGCGTGCGTGCGTGCGTGTGTGTGTGTGTGTGTGTGTGTGTGTGTGTGTATGTGTGTGGTGTCTGTGTCTGTGTGTAACCCACGGTGATTTGCATGGTAGGAAGATTCTAGCAGTTAGGTATGTTTTGAAATGATTTTTAATCATAACTTACCTTCATAAGCTATGGAACATATGAACACAATATTCAGCATATTTTACCGAATCCCCAATAAAGATAATTTTTTATACAAAAATATGCATACAAGAGCAAAAAAGATATGTATATTTTAGAAACATGCCTTTAGTAAATAAATGCTCAATTCATCTTGTTGACTAACCTTGTTCATCAGCGTATTTGCAAAAACCATTACATGTAGTTATATAATGAATTATATGGATTCATTAATAATGACCTGTTTTTTTATTTTTGTTTTATATTTTATTATCAATTCCTTCATATACATATTTTAATTTTATACTTGGAAATAGGAATTTTTGTTCAAAGTATTCTGATTATGACTTTTCTTTCCACAACCCTCCCAAGTTCTTCTCTACCTATAAACCCATGCACTCTCTTTTTCTATTTCATTAAAAAACAAGATGTACAATGGTGATGAAAATAATAACAAAATCAGTTCAGATAAAACCAGAATAAACATAATAGAACAAGATAAATTAAAAAAGTAAAAAAACAAAGAACAAAACAAAAGAGCTCAAGAAACACATACAAATGCAGAGATACATGCATTCACAGACACAGAACTCACAAAACCCGAAAGGGTGGGGCGATGGAGGAGTGACCAGTAAACGCACCAGAGAATGAAGTCAGATTGGCAGGACAGGCCTCTGCAAATGCTGTCCTGTGCAAATGCTGAGGATGACATTGATCTGACTTGAATGATTGTTTAAAGAAATGGATGAGAAAAATACTGAGCAATTACATCACTTAGAATTTTGGTTATATTTTTAAAAGTAGTTCTTAAAAAGTCATAATTATTAAAACTTTTCACACAAAGCAAGTAGACAGAGACTGGAAAGATGCTTGCCACCAAGCCTCATCCATTGACATCAGTCCCCAGAATCTATAGGTTTTAAGAAATAAAACAAGAGCAAAAGCAGTAGCAACCCTTACAAGCTGTTTTCTGGCTCTCACACATAGAGTGACATGAGCACACACACAGACACACAAATAGATCAATAATAATAGATAAGTACATAGATTGATTGATATATAGGTATATAGATAACAAATAAAACATCTTTGAAAAACCAGTAAACAAGTATATGCAGAGGTACCATCATGTTTTCTAAAGCATATCTTCATGATTGTTTGCTAATATCAAAATTTTTCATTTAAGTATTATGGTGACGCCTCAGTGTAATATGTAAATGGAAACAGTTTTCTACCCAATGTCTCCAGGTGCGAATTAAATTCTATAATAGAAGATAGCTATCAACACAGTATTTCTCATTATTTTATTATTAGTTGTTTGAAAATATCATCCGACCTGTTTTAAACATGTCCATCTCCACCATCTTCTCCCCTTACCACATTCTCAACTCTTTCTTCTCGCCACACCATATTTCAGATTACTTTTAAGAATGTTTTCTTTTTCATGGTGAATGCGATTCTGTAGTATGACCCATCATTTCAGCATGGGGTCAGCTTTCCAAGTCACATCATTAAAGAAAACTGACTTTCCCTCTCTGCCACTACATGGAGTGGCCACTATCTGCCACTCTCTTGCATATAAACTTACTAATTCAATATTATAATATATTTTAGCATTTTATGTCTTTTTCTGATTTTGTTTAATCCAATAAGATGCTCATTATTGAAATCAGCAGACACTGGGGAGACTGGACACACTGTGTAAATTTACAGCATATCTCCTGCACCTAAGGCTCAGGGGAATATTCTTTCTTTTCTTTTCTTTCTTTCTTTCTTCCTTTCTTCCTTCCTTCCTTCCTTCCTTCCTTCCTTCCTTCCTTTCTTTCTTTCTTCCTTCTTTCCTTCTTTCCTTCTTTCCTTCCTTCCTTCCTTCCTTCCTTCCTTCCTTCCTTCCTTCCTTTCTTCCTTCCTTTCTTTCTTTCTTTTGCTTTCTTTTGTATTGGTTATTTTATTTCCTTACATTTCAAATGTTATCTTTCTTATCGTTTTCCCCTCTGCAAACCTCCTATCACATCTCTCCCTCCCCCGTGCTTCTATGAGGGTGCTCCCACACACACACACACACTTCTGCCTCACCACATTAGCATTCTCCTACACTGGGTGATCATGCCTTCACAGGACCAAGGGCCTCTCCTCCCATTCATGCCTGATGATGCAATTCTCTGGTACATATGCATGTGTTCTCCTTGGTTGGTGGTTTAGTCTCTGGGAGCCCTGGGAGGGGGTCTGATTGGTTACTATTGTTGTTCCTCCTATGAGGTTGCTAACCCCTTCAGCTCCTTCAGTCCTTCCCCTAACTCCTCTATTTGGATCCCTGTGTTCAGTCAGATGGTTGGCTGCAAGCACCCACATCTGTATTGGTCAAGGCTGACAGCCCTCAGAAGACAGTTGTATCAGGTTCCTGTCAGCAAGAACTTCTTGACATCAGCAATAGTGTCTGGGTTTGGTGTCAGCATGAGATGAATCTACAGGAAGGCCAGTCTCTGGATGGCCTTTCCTTCAGTCTTTTCTCTACTCTTTGTCCCTGTTTTCCTTTTAGACAGGAACAATTCTGGGCTAATATTTTTTAGATGGGTTTGTGGCCCCATCCCTCAATGGGGCGCTGAGAGGTGCCAAACCTCTGATTATGGTTTCTACAATTTATCCCTTTTTTTGGGTATTTCAGCTAATGCCTTCCCTGTTGGCTCCTGGGAACATCTTGCTTTCCTGGCATCAGGGACTTTCTGGTCGCTGCACTAGTCCCCCATCCCTTACTGCTACATACCTCTGATCAATTTCCTGATGCTTTGTACATATCCCCTCTCTCCTCCCACTCCTGATCCTACACTAAACACCCTTTACCCTCCCCCTCCTCTATCCCTCTCAAGTGCCTTCCTCCCTCTTCCTCTCATGAATATTTTGTTCCCCCTTCTAAGTAGTACTGTGGAACTAGAAAATATCATACTGAGTGAGCTAATCCAGTCACTATAGAACACACATAGTATGTACTACTCACTGGTAAGTGGATATTAGGAAAAAGCTTGGAATATTCATGATACAACTCACAGACCATAGGATGCTCAGGGAAATATTTTAAGAGGGGATAAAATCACTGTAAGAGCCAAAGGAACAAGAAGTCTGCAATACGATCATACCTCCTTCCAATGGCTGCCTAAATAACATCAATAAACATTCTAACACAGAAGGTAGAAAAATCCCGTAGCATCCAAGAGGATAATTGACTTCCCCAAGGATTAGACCCTAGTAATACAATACAAAGTGGTCAGCGTTGCACATATACACAAACAAAAAATGGACTCAGTGGGGTTTGGTTTATATATTTGTATATATACATAATATCTAGCCATAATAGTGAAACGATAGGCCACCAAATTTATGATAGAAATAGAGGCTGCTGGAAAGGTATATGGAAAACTTGGCGGGATAGTCAAACATTCTATTGGATAAAATGTATTCCTTGAGGAATGAAAACAGCCTTTTTACTATCTCATGATATTTACTAGTGCAAAAGCTGGCATCAAAACAAAGAAACAAACAACAACATAATAAGCATTCCTAAAGTGTTTCTTACAGAGGGCACTGTAGCATTTGTCCTGCTCACTCAGGGTATATGTACATACAAGCGTTCATTTTACACACACACACACACACACACACACACACACACGTATATGTGTGTAGTGCTAAATATAAATATATATATATAGTACTAAAAATGAATAATTTTGTAATTCTTTCCAGAAGTACACACTCTCTGTAAATGATTTATTATATTGATCAAATAATAGAGCATCAACTTATATAGAAGCAGAAAACATTTCTTGTAACTTCCTGGTTTTCTTTGCCTGCTCTCCAGTGCTCCCTAAAACTACATAAGAGCACATTTTGTTCACTTTTGAAAGTTCAGAGTTTATGCTTAGAATGTCCACACTATTCCTGTGCCTGGTTACAAACACTGCTAGACATTGCTTATGAGTCACATAACTCTTTCTATTGAAAATACTACCAAGCGCTGTCTTTCCTGTACTCATTAATATTTTTCTTAAGTCCATGTCAGGGGACAGTGTATTGCATGGTACCTGGGCATATACCCAGAGGATTCCCCTGCATGCAATAAGGACACATGCTCCACTATGTTTATAGCAGCCTTGTTTATAATCGCCAGAAATTGGAAGGAGCCCAAATATCCCTCAAAGGAGGAATGGATACAGAAAATGTGGTATATTTATACAATGGAATACTACTCAGCAATTAAAAATAATGAATTCATGCAATTTGTAGGTAAATGGTTAGACCTGGAAAATATCATCCTGAGTGAATTAACCCAATCACAAAAGAATGCACATGAAATGCAATCACTGATAAGTGGATATTAATGAGCCCAGAAGCCCTAAATACTCAAGACACAAATAGCAAGTCAAATGATTCCCAAGAAGAAGAAAGGAGAGGACCCTGGGCCTGTAAAGATTGCATCCAGTTTAGTAAAGAAACCGAGGGGGGAGGGGGAATTATTGGGGAACAGATGGGGGGGAGAGGAACTATGGGAACTATGGTGGGTGGGAACTGGGAAAGGGGAAAGCCTTTGGAATGTAAACATAGAATATAGAAAATACAAAACTTGGTGGTTTCAATTCAGATGAATTAAAAGTAAAGGACTGAGATATACCAGTAAAGGCAATGAAGGATTACATATCAAATACTGATTAAAAGAGAAATCAGGTTGTAATGTAGCATTTTAATGATAGAAAGTGGTGAAGGTGCAAAGTCCAAACAGAAATTAATACCAAGTTGATTAGTACTGAGATTGAAAATAGTGTTAAATAAAAGGACAAGCATGCACTTCAAGTAAAATTAACTGAAATCCAGTGGCCAGAGGGCAAAACCTTGAGATCTGAGTAGACATAGGGAAGGACAACTCTATAAGTACTTTTGAAATGGTGTTTCAAAAGAACTCCTAATATTGTCAAATATGAAATAGAAGATATTTAGATGTCATCAGATATAAAATATTTATTTCTATAAATAAAAATACAGGGTTTAAAAATATTAGGACTTGAAGCTTTGATATGCCTGATGTCATGTTTCTATTAGCAATAGTCAGAAGTGTTAGTAGCATCAGTAAGAATTTAGCCCTAAAGCATTTGATTTTACAAATATTATTATTTCACAAAATTCTGCCTGGCACCTAAATTGGCCCAAGTTAAACAAAACAAAATATATTATGAGGTTATTATTTTGAGAACCTGACTTCAGAAAATAGTTGAGATGAACCCAAATTATAACATGATAGTGTGTTGGGGGGGCCATAAACATCACCGAAGGACAAGATAGAAAAAAAGATCTCAATCCCAAGCCTTTTCCTTTAGCTTCCAGTAATATGCTGGCCTGAGATTATGGGAAACTGCCTTTCAAGTTTCCTTCAAGTTCAGGGGTAATATCATCTCAGAACCTCTTTCTCCGCAAATTACAAAATGTTATTATGGAATGATGTCAAGGAGGTTAAGACTATGGGTAACTGAAACTTCTTGTCTATTTTTTTATTGTATCTACACTTGTGCATGACTATGATATATATCTGTCAAAATATTAGCTGAATAAAAGGTGCATTGACTTATACAAAGTAAAGAAATATATCTAAGTGTATTGATTACTGTCTACTTAATCTCTGATCTTCCTTGAGATTTATAATAAATCACATAAATAATTTATGTGATAAAGTTTTTATATTTCATGACATAAAACAATATAATTGAATATTTTAAGGTTTTCCTTGTTCTAATCTCAAAAGTATTGTTTTAAAAAGCTTTTCTTGGAAAATGAATTTATTTTCACTAATCAATATTTTGTGCCTTACTGAAAACCTGAAAGGAGAAGGTCCTTATACATGAAAATAAATTGCTGATGTCCAAGATAGAATTAGAATTAGATTTCGATACTGTCCTGTGTTAGGCTATACACTTGCACAAATTAAACATATAGTTAAACCCCTGACACTGATGTGCTGAAAGGCACCACTTTTATAGTTATCATTTAATTTTGTAGTTGTATTTACTTTATTGTTTACTGATTTCATTTCCATACGTTAAATAAGAGTTATATGAAGACTGCTGGTATCACTTAAAGAAGGAAGGAAGGAAAGGGAAAGAGAGAAGGAGATAGAGAGAGACAACTGGTAGTTGTTAGAAGCCAAAGATCAGTACATGTGCCCAATTATATTAGTATATTAAACTCAGAAAAAGAAC
Source organism: Apodemus agrarius (assembly GCA_964023405.1). Classification (NCBI taxonomy): domain Eukaryota; kingdom Metazoa; phylum Chordata; class Mammalia; order Rodentia; family Muridae; genus Apodemus; species Apodemus agrarius. Next base: position 30,482,088 of record OZ030013.1, on the reverse strand, counting down.
TTTCTAGGCAAAATTTTCACATCCTAAAATCATAAAATTAAAAAACAATTTTCACATGGATTTACTATATTGTGTTCTAATGTTTTAAGCTACAAAATGCATTAAAGAAAAAAGTAAGTAAAGAACTCTAACACAGGAATCAAAATGTCTTATCTTTATGTTTTGAGAAGGCAAATGACACCATTTTGTACTTGTTCATTGCTTAAGAATAAGAAATTTTAAGATAGCTTTAAAATTTAGTTGATAGATTAGTATGGACTTTGTAGAAATAATTGTGCACATTTTTTATTGTTCTCTTAGAAACTAGAAGTTTAATTAAGGACAAGATAGGGCAGTTTAGGCACTAAATGCACTAGAACATAAGGCATATTTTACATGAAAACTTTAAAAATCCTTAATTATAATGTATGAACATCCATGTGTTTGTCCAAAAAGCCAAGTAGCAGATTGTATGTCACCAATCTGACCACCTGGCATCTTGAAGCCTATCTTGTCTATATTTAATTCAACAGAACAGATGCTTAAAACTGGCCAACATTTTGAGAGCAAGGATTGGATAATAGATCTTTAAGAAAATTGCTAGAAGTTGCTTTTGCATTCCATTCAAGTTGAGTCAGAGGAACAGTGAATCATTCCTAAGGAAAAAAAAATGAAGGACTATCTAGAAAGATATTTTTCAGTTTGTTGTCCTATTAACTGACCCATCCTTTCTGCAGAAGAAATACAAAGTAAGCAAAACAACCCCAAAAGACTTACAATATCACCAATGATGAACACGTGTGGTAGGAAAATTTTTGTCCTTAGTGTTTGTGTGCTGAATATTTAAATATCAAAATCTTACAAATTTTATCTATCCTTGTTTCATACTTCAGTGGTCTATATATGCAAGATCTTCATTTACGTTCCAACTTATATATTTCCAATGCTACAAATTTTGTAGTTTCTTAAAGCACATCCCACATAGGCATCAGACTAAGCACCACACTAAGTTCATAAGTTAAAGTTATTTCTGCTCATATGAAATGAACAGAAAGACTTGTTGTAGTAGGTGGTAACTGAAACCTAATGAATTTTAAAGGGGGAAGTCTTGTATACTGTAATGAATAAAGTATGGATTGCCTTGAAAAGTCAGAAGCTCCATGGACCTCTCCTCTTTATCTAAATTCTCTGGGTCTGTGGATTATAGTGCGAATATCTTTTACTTAGCAGCTAATATCCACTTATAAGTGAGAGCATTTCATGTTTGCCTTTCTGGGTCTGGGATTTTTTGTACATTCCTGCTCATTGGAGCCTTCCTTCTACTGAATTTCATAGTCTAGCCTTGATACAAGGGAGTATACCTAGTCTTATTCCTCTGTATTATACCATGTTTGGTTGATATCACTGGAAGGCCTGCTTTTTTCTAAAGGAAAACAGAGGAGAAGTAGATATATGTGAGGTGGGTGAAGGGGGTCATTGGAAGAAAGGGAGGCTGTGCTTAGGATATATTGTATGGGAGAAATAAATAAAAATAAAAATAAAAAACAAAAGTCAACACTTTATTATTCCATTTAAACATTTAAGAGAGCTATGCAGCTGTTAAAATAATCATCAAAATATATGTGTGAAAGTAGAGTATTATATATGTATATATATAGTATATAAACTATATACATATAACTATATATATTACTATATATAAAATTATGTATATAATTAAAATACCATAGAGAAGTAAGAAATATATACATATATAATATACATATATCTTATATAAATTTAATTTATAATGTATTTATAAAATATATTGACATTTGTTTCTATTGAAGACTAGTAGATTTTAAGGTTGGAATTTATTGTGCATTTCTGTTTTTTTTCTCTGCTCCCTCAAGAGGAGTGTCGCACTTAGATAAGGTCAGATGAAATCTTACTTGGTTGGATAAGGCTAGAGCCTGTGATTGGGCAGTTGAAGAAATAGGTAGAGCTGAAAATTTTAAAGAGGGGAAAAGACAAGGCAGAACCAAAAGGAGAAGAATCTGTAATTGACTCATGTGGTCTGAAGAAGCCACAAGTAGCTAGAGATTTCATAGATGGGCAATAAAATAATATAAGATTCATTTGTCAAATCTAGGTATGTGTCTTGTATTTATATCAAATGAGTATTTTGTTCTTTGGGCATTTTGGGGATGAAGATTTACCATTATAAATTGGGCTGGTATATTACAAGTCTCTAGTGCTATAATTTTATGGAGATAAGGGGATTGGAGCGAGTGCTTCCTGGCATTCTACAGACCTGGGAAGTGCAAGCAGCTCAGCCAGTTGGCCTCCAGAATCTTGGAGGTAATCAGGACCACCTATGATGGAGATTAGCCAGATTTAGCATGGATCCTTTGTTTTTAAAACTATACACACCGGGCGGTGGTGGCGCACGCCTGTAATCCCAGCACTTGGGAGGCAGAGGCAGGCGGATGTCTGAGTTCGAGGCCAGCCGGGTCTACAGAATGAGTTCCAGGATAGCCAGGGCTACACAGAGAAACCCTGTCTCGAACAACCAAAAAAAAAAAAAAAAAAAAAACTATACACTACAGGGATTCCTGATCTTGTTTTTAAATACTTGAATATGTTATCTCAACAATGAGTAATGTATTTTTCTAGATAGACTATTGTATTTTCTGATTAGACAAACATACAATTATAGTATCTGTTGACTTCCTGAAACATTGGAACAATATGGGGAAGGGTTTCAGTGAGCTTACTCTCAAGATAAAGGCTTATGTAGAATCAAAGACTCTAGGATACTAAAGAAATGTTCAACATCCGTAATCATCAAGGAAATGGAAATCAAAAGGATCCTGAATGGCTAAGATCAAACATCCAACCAAGAGTACATGTGGTGAGAATGTAGAGAAAAGGAACACTCCTCCATGGCTGGTAGGATTGAAAACTGGTACACCTACTTTGAAATCAATCTGGTGGTTCCCCAGAAAATTGGAAAAAAGTATCTTCTTGAAGAACCAGCTATACTATATACCCAAAAAATGCTCTACCATAGCACCAAGACAAAGAACTGTTCACAGAGAATTCTCTACTTCGATGAGCCATTAAACACTCACCATATGAAATTTTTGAATGACATAGCTTGAGTTCCTACAGCTTGTTAAAATAGTAGCTCTTTGTCAAAAGAATTCTGAATTAAGGCCAATAAATGTCTTTATTTCAGTCTCAACTAACAGTGTACCTCTATGTCATTGGAAAGAATACAAATCTATAATCATTTGATTCAACAATATCAGTCATGAGTATTCTTAATAATTCTCTGTGGGTCTACAGTGTCATTATAAGCTTGAAAATTAGATATTGGAAAAATATAAGTATTTTCTCTTATGAAAAAAATAGATTACAATTATATGCTTCATATTATAGTTAAGAAGCCTAAATAATGGATTAGCATAGTTACTAGGGTAAAGTATGATTTGTTTTATTCTCTTAAATATTTTCCAATTGAAGACTAATAAAATTATCATGTATAGGAAAATGTCATTTCTAATGATACCTTAAACCCTACCATCTAGACCTAGGAAACATCAACTCTCTTCTATGTCATTTCTAATTACTAGCACTTCTTATATTCTCTTTATCCTTCTATACTCTCAATAAATCAAACAGAAGCCATTACATCCACACTAAATTATCTTCAGTACTTTTATATCAGAACAAAATCCAATATTTTAATACAGATTTAGAATAATGGTGGAACAAACTGAGGATGCACTTCACTTAGTTACCTCTCCACTTTGGTACACTCTTCTAGTGTGTTCTTCACAGTTCTTTTGAAAGACCAAGCACATATTTATATTATTATCTATTAATACCTGAAGTCACTGTAACTTCTTTGTGAAGAAATCCTCCTGAGACAGAAGATTTTGTACATAGTCTCCTTCACATACCTTCTCGAAGATTCTTTGCCTCATCAGTTTAATGAGATAAGACCGAAGATGTTTCAGGTTTTGGTCACATTCATGTATCAAAATTTAATTAACTTAACATATAAAAATCACAGATCTTTTAGTAAGCAGATATATTAATTAAATGTCTCTAATTTTCCTTAAAACTTTCTTCTCCAACTTCCCAGTTTGGGGGAAATAGATTAAGAACAATCATTAAAACAAAACCACGCAGCTTAATTTAGTTTAGAGAGATAATTAATTGTATGCACCAAGTAGGTAAATGTCAGTGATGTCTCTAGAGAAATGGAAAGCAAAGCTTTTCAGAGAATCTTGTCAGACTGTTATTCAGAATAATACCATTGTCAATGTTAATTGGTAAGAACGTATTTTATAGAACTAGACAATATATTTTTCCCCTTTCAAAAGCTATAAATAGTGATGCCATGTTTCTTTAAGAAGAATCACTGGGAGGCTACTTGCATATCCCCTGATGGAGTAGCTATCAATCTTCTTGCATTTATGTTCACTCCCTTCACTAGTTTTAATGTAAACTTTACACATTTATCCAGCCCAAGTATTTTTTTTTTTTTTGGCAGTGACAAATTTCAATATTTCTTTATTTTCCTTTGTCTCATATAACACAGACTCGCTTATAACTTAGTATCTATCTTTGGAAGTCTGTGAATCCTTTTGCTATCTCTGGTGCTTTGTCATCTGGGATGTACCAGCATGTACATGCAATATTTTAGTTTTCAAGTTTAATTCGTTTTGCATACCAGTCAAAGTTCCAGACATACTCATTTATCTTCATTATTATTATAACATATAACACCCTTATTTCTATAAATTATTTTCTGTTATCAGCATTTGTCATTAACCAGAGATTATTCTCTTTCTGCATTAAGAAAATAAAAATCAAGCAAACAAAAAAGAAGTACTTGAATCTTCCTTAAATTTCAAGATTCCTTCACTTCCATTATCCACTGATAATTTCTACCTATAGAAGCACTGTAATTTCACATTTAGAAAGATGGTTGATGATTATTTCAGGACCAAAACCAACCAAGCAACCAAACAACAACAAAAATAAAACCAAAACTATAATTAATTTGATATACATTTTTCTAAACAATTGTATTAATTAAGTGGTTCATATATACTATGAAAACATTTCTTTTCCTAAGAAAGTGAGAATTTGAATTTATTCTTGCTATGTTGATAAAGCTTCCAAAATAAAAATCAACATTAAATGAATTCAAAGACTGTCATTTGAAATACAGGAACTGATTAGGAGAAGTTAATTGTATACATACTGAAATTATTTGTGGATCAGGAGGAATCACTGAGTTTCTCTTGGGACAATCTATTCATAGACATCTCAATTTACTTTTCTAGAATAATAAAACTGCCTCAAGTTCCAGACATATTCACTTACCTTCCTTGATATTATAACACATAATGCCCTGAATTGATATAAATTCTTTTGTGTTATTAGAATTTACCATTGACCAGATATTATTTTCTTTGTGTTTGCCAGGCTTTTCAAATTTGCCATAAAAATATTATATTAAGTAGAGTATTTGGCCACTGGACATAAAGATGTGGTGCAAAAAAGGTAGCATTTGGAGGTTCTTTGGACCTGAAGAAACACTTGACTGGATAAATGGCCGCATCTGTGCCTTGTGTTAGAGCGTGAGCTAATATTCTGTCAATGGAGTATAATGAGTAGATGTCCAATTTTCATTCATTTACCTTGCTTGTTGCTCTTACAAACATCATAGTTATTCATGCCTTCGAAGAATAAAAATGCCATTCTAATTCCTATCACCTTTTAATACTATTGAGAATATTCACTTGGAAGATCTCCTCTGATTGTTGCCCCACAAATCTGTCTCCATCCACTTCCTGACACTTCCACATTAAAGAGCAGTTGAAGGAATGCCTGAGAGCAGAATAAGATGTTTTATAGCCCGTAGCTGAAAGTGGCTTACATCCGTTATAGTCACATTACACTGAACTGAGCCAGGTTACAAGGCCTTGACTTAAATGAAGTTGTTACAGTCTAGGGGTCTTTATTGGGTCCATTTTCTCTGCCAGTTAAAGAATTAAAAGCAGGAAAAATCTCAAACTAGGACAGGGAGCAGCAGAAAAGTCACAAACCCAGCAAACAGGTACATATAAAAAGAGCAGCAGAAAAGCTTTTTGGTGATGAAGAGGACAGGTCCACAAAGACCAGAAGACACTGCAAAGCAGAGAGGGAACCCAGGAAGCAGATAATGTACTCTTTTCAGGAGGGATGGGTTTGAAATCATTAGAGGATCTTCCATTGCTCAATTACATTTGGTAAGGGATTAGCCCACAACTGTTTGCAAACCTGTCCTGATAGTGTTTAACCTGTTGATCTGGAACATCAGCAGGAGACCCCATTGTCAGCAGAAAAAAAAATAACCCATCAGGCTTTTTACTACTATGCTTTTGTCTCCAATAATTCATGGAAGGGGAAGTCAGCCTTAGAAGTTCTGTACTTTATTACCTAACATGGCTCCTCTCCCACTTTCTCTGCTTACCAGGGGACTCTGTCCTAGATTCTCAAAGTGATACAGGGAAATGTTCATATTCTCTCTCTCTCTCTCTCTCCCTCTCTCTCTCTCTCTCTCTCTCTCTCTCTCTCTCTCTCTGTGTATGTGTGTGTGTGTGTGTGTGTGTGTGTGTGTGGTGGTGGGGGGACAAAAGAGCAAACAAACAAAAAGTGGAAGAGTAAATTAGCTAGGAATTTACAATGAATGGGTTATGCTATCTTTATTATTTTCATAAATATACGGTTCAAAGTCACTTGCTAGTACAAAAAAGTATTTTACATTGCTATTATAGTCTAGGTGAGGGTTTAGGATATTGACCTGAAAAACTAGAGGAAAATTAGTAGATTTAAGTGTAGTAAAACAACTTTGTGACTTGTTTAAAACAAAAAATTTGGAAGTAATATAGGGGTTCTAAATTTATTAAATATTAAAGAAATGTTATATTTTATTTTATTAATTTTCTTCTCACTATGCATACATTTTTGTAGAATTGTCTTCAAAAATGTTGGAATAAGTAGGGTAATAACAAAAATCTTGATCAGTTAAGATTAACTATTTCTTAGTTGCAGACAATGATATAAAACTTGTGAATTCAGCACATACATATATGAGCCAGCTTATGCATTTCAAATGACATTCTAGCAGAGAAAATTGGTCTTCTAGTTGGTATTGGATTTGGGAAACACACTGAAGATTGAATACTACATTAGAGAAAAATCTCCATGATGACTTTTGAAAGAATGAGAATTACAGCCTAAGTCCCCAGTGCCTAACTCTACAATGACCCCAAGAAGTCAGAAATTTAGAAATGTTATCTCACATTCCCTAAATACCTCAAATTCCACACCCTGCTCTTTGTTAGAAAATAGGTAAAAGGTCACATTCCTTGAGCCTGCTCTCTGTATGGAACTAGGTATAAGGGCATAAGATAGTATGATCTTGTACTTGTACAAGATCTTGTACCTTGAATAGTGATCCTGGCCCTGAAAGGTAACTGGAAATGAGCTAACTGCTGATCTAGCTTATGTAAACTGCTTGCACCATCACCCCCCACGCAGAAGCCTGAACAGATGAGGACCTCTGAGACTTGGATAATATAAACTGATTGGCCTAGAAACTATGGAGTGGTACAAATTGATTGGCTTGCACTGTATGGGCTCTCAATGCTAAGGAATGATTGGTTTGTGATACGCGGGCTTTGTTGTAAATCTATAAAAGCTGTCCAGATTCTGCACTCGGGATCCACAGTCCTCTACCCCCCCCCCTTGGTGTATGACTATGAACCCCAGTGCACCTGGAATGAAAATCCTCTTGCTGTTTGCATCAAGACCATTTCTCGACTGTGATTAGGTTGTCGCCTTCCAACGCTTGGGGGACCCACGTTTTTAGTGTCTTTCACTTTCATATAAAAGCAGTGATGTTCTTTGATAAAGAATAATTACATGACAATCCTGTTTTAATAATTAAGGTTATTATCATTCTATAAATACTTGCATACCTGTAACTCATTGCTGTCTTTTCCAGTTTTCTTTCTGCTTCACTGGAGAGGTCCATATTTCTGACACATTATAAGATTTTCTTAAAGATCAAAAATCTTTCAAGAGGAGTTGAGTCAATAATGTGTCACCAAGTTTCTTACCTGGACATTCTCTTTTGTGTACAACTGCACTGTGTGGATGACTAATATTCTCACAGCATGGATAACTGAAAAACTGATTTTATGGGCCTTTTGGGTCATCCACAGTCAGATCAAAAGATTTCCTTTTTCTCTGCTAGTGTATACTCAGGCATAACAGATCATAGCAGCCTACTGCACGATGGACACCTACTAAAGAACTAATGGCAAGGGACTAGAATCTGAAGGAAGTCACAGTCTCTGCAAGGCATACTAGGCCTACTAACATTCGGATTTGAGAGAAAGGACTGGGCCAGGCTGACTCCATGACAGGCTTCAAACTGAAAGCTCAGGAGACTAGGCCAAGATCTCTACTTTCCAGAACTGGGCAAGTCCAAGCAAGTCAGTTACTGGAAAAACTCCAGAACTCCTGAGCCAATCAGAAACTGCCCCACCCTCAGTAGCTGCCCCTGGCCTGAGGCAAGGGCAGAGTCAGCAACAGTTTCCAGGCTTCCCCAGCAACAAAATGTCGATTCCCCTCCTCCCAAGTTCCAGCAATGGCTCTGGAATGTCTCTAGACGTAGAGCCAACCAAGGTCCCCTACCCCTCCCTGGAATTCCACTAATGTGCTATAAATTGGGCCTGCAAGCCCACTTGGGAGTCTCTCATGGTAAGTGATAGACCACAGCATGCTGGACTACTGCTGAATTAAAAGCTCTTTGCTTTTGCATTCTATTTGAGTCTGGGTAATCATTCTTTAGGGAATCATGGACCCTTACCTGAGCAATTAAGACGAAGACTTTTTAGTTGACTCGTTTTCTCTTTCTCTGTTTAGCTCTTTTTCTTTGTGGTTTTTGTTTGTTTGTTTGTTTGTTTTTTTGTCAAATTCTGTGGAAAGCAATAGGAAACCAGTACACTGATGTTGGCGTATGAGTTGAAAGCATTCCCAGGACATCAGGAGGGGAAGGACCATTAAGAGAAAATCAAATGTAATGTAGTATTGTTTCTCTGCTTAAACATTTTATATTTATCTTCAAAATACTTTTTTTTAAATCACAAACTTCTAAGTATGGATTATGTGTGAGATACAGTTCTAAAAAAACTTGGCAAAAATATGAAATATAACTTTTCTAATCTGACTTTCTTCTGAAAAAAATCTCATTCATGATCTTAGTAAGAATAAACTATCATTGTGTTAACTTGTATTTATTAATTGTGAAATCAACAAAATAAGACTTCCTCATGAATTCCATAAATCATATAGCCTGCATGGATTCCCATAATAGAGGGATGAGAAAAACATGTCATTTGCTTTTAAGGAAAGAATTACAGTGAAGTTGATGGCATGCTACTCTTTTGATAATGTAGTAATATTCAAAGGCTCAATAATATCAGACTGTATGAAGGAAACTTCTTTATTATCTTTGAGGCAGTATATTGCCATTTTAAGAATACCTTGAAAGGACAATATTACCATAATACTTGGGTTGCCTCTGAGAGATGGAGGCCTCCGGAATATACCCAAATTAAAACAAACAAACAAACAAACAAAAAATGTTACTGCCATTTCAGGGAACAAATTCTCACAACCACCTGGGTGACACTGGAATCAACTTCTTTCCAGGAAAAAAAGCAGATAAGAATTTTATCTTTCAGATAAGAATGAGGGCTAGGTAACATCTAGATTGCAGCCTTGGGATGCTCTGTCTCAGGATTTATTGGCCATCAAACTGTGACAGAGAACTAGCTTACATCCAGGCTCCTGTTCCTCAGGGGTTAAGTGGCATATGTGAGCTGACAGAAAATGAATCATAACAAACAAATGCTATAATTGTCTTTAATACTATTTCCTGTCCATTTTATACAAAATAAGGATCTGACATTTAATAACGGCTTATCTTACATATATTTTGAGATAGCAAAGAACCTATGTTTGATTTAGGGAACGATGTTGTTCATATTTTTGTATTCTATTAATTTTTATCTCTTCACTGAAGGCCAAAAATCAAGTGGCTATGAGTCAGAGAGCACAGTGCCCACTTATCTGCATCCATGAAGAAAAAGACTCATTAGGAAGCATGAAAGGAAATTTAATCTTCTGGAGGATTGCTATTTACTTTTTATATGTAGACGACATACATTACCCTGCAAGGATTTCAGTCATGTGTAGAAAAAAAAAAGGTATTTATGGCTTCTGATAATAATGTCATAACCAGATTCCATTGTTTATCACTTTAATATTGTGAACTTCTAATTCGGGTGTATTTTCAACTTAGATATACTTGGAACATGCATTACTTTTAGAATCATGAAATGATTTCTCTGTTCATGCAGTTGTGCCAGAGTGGGTCCCTGATATCTTTGGCTTGGCTGCTGCTGTGATAGTCAGTATTAGCGCTAATCTTATTGTTAATGCCAAAGACCAAGCATGACAGCCTGAGACAAGATAGGCTCTAAGGAATGACAAAGTAATCAGTCTGGAAACACACTAGCTTATCCATAAAGGCCCAGACATCCCTATCAGCATATTCACACACGTTGTCTCTTTTCTCCCTTACTAACACAGAGATCATTTAACATTGCGCATTTATGTCAAAGATTTCCTGAATCCAATGTGATTCTAACATGCTAAATCAAATTGGATATGAATGTTGTATATGTCGCTAATGTCAATATATAAAATTCAAAATATCTAGGGGCAGACTTTGAAAACAATTTTAAGCGATGGTATTTCTCAGAACTGTTCAAACAATGTGTCTTTCTCATCCCAGCCCTCACCTTCTACAACGAAAGATTGAAGTTTTTGCTTAATGTTATAAAGATGTATTACCTTTTTTCTGCCTTTATGTTTTCTGTGCTGTTTGAAGAATGTAGACTTGCAATCATTAATTAACATATTGTGCTCTAAAGGACATGTGTCAGGCGAATCCTTTGTAAATCCAATCAGTTTAAGAATAAATAATGGCAAGAGATAATTATTATTTGAGTGAAAACTTTAATGACATGTTTTACTACAGATAACAATTTTGAGTATTAAGGAAGAATGTATAATATAGAAGTGCCAATGTCAGTGTTTTTAGGTTTCTTTTTTCTCCCAGTAATTTATATTTTCACTTAACATCCCAATTGCTGCCCCACCCCTAGTCCCCAATCACATTATACCTTCCCCTCTACTGACTCCCTTCTCTTCTAAGAGGGAGGAGAACCCCTTGAGTATCTTTGCACCCTGGCAAAGATAGGCACATCCTCTCGCAGTGAGGCCAGAGAAGGCAGCTCAGTTAGACAAATGGATTCCACAGACAGGCAACAGCTTTAGGGACAGCCCTCGTTCCAGTTGCTGGAGGACCCACATGAAAACTGAGCTTCCTCAGCTACAAATGTGTGTCAATCCTAGGTCCAGCCTGTGTATGCTCTTTAGTTGGAGGTTCAGTCTGTTTCAGTCAGCTGCTGGGTGGAGCCTCTCAGAAGACAGTTCTGTTAAGAGCCTGTCTAAGAGCATAACAGAGACTCATTACCAATATCAATCCACCAGACCTGGCAGAGCTCCCAGGGACTAAACCAAAACCAAAGGTACACACGGAAGGACCCATTGCTCCAGCTGTGAATGTAGCAGAGGATGGCCTCGTTGGACGTCAATGAGAGGAGAGGTTCTTGGTCCTGTGAAGCTTAGATACCCTAGTGTAGTGGAATGTAGGGCGGGGAAGCAGGATTGGTTGGTTGGTTGGTTGATCACCCTCATAGAAGCAGGGGGAGGGGGAATTGAATAGGAGTTTTCTGGGCAGGTGGATAACATTTGAAATGTAAACAAAGAAAATATCCAATATAAAAAAAAATGGAAAATTTGCACATACAAAAAAAAGTGCAGGATTGGTGCTTGCCAATGGAATGTTTCTAAAGTTGGACCATTTATTAGGTTTCCATTCCCTATGCCTCTGCTCCATCATTGTTGCCACATTTCATGTAGATGGGACACATGTTTGGTCAAAGAATATTAGGGTGGATTGGTGTCCTTATCCCTGTATTGGTGTTCCTGCTTGGCTACAAGGGGTTGGCTTCTTCAGGTTCCATATCCTGCTGGGGGACCTATCCAAGCCCTCAGATTCCTGAAGAAGTCAGTTCAGGGGTATGGAGTCACTGATGGGGCCTGAAGCTGCTTTTTTACTTTTATTTTTTAAAGATTTATTTATTTATTATATGTAAGTACACCGTAGCTGACTTCAGACACACCAGGAAAGGGCTTGCTTCAGATCTCACTACAGATGGTTGTGAGCTACCATGTGGTTGCTGGGATTTGAACTCAGGACATTCAGAAGAACAGTCAGTGCTCTTAAAAACTGTGCTATCTCTCCAGCCCCCAAAGCTGCTTTATCTTTGTTAAGTTTTCTGACCTTTCTGACTGGTGTGAGGCAAAATCTCAGGGTTGTTTTGATTTGCATTTCCCTAATGACTAATGATGTTGAACATTTCTTAAGGTGCTTCTCAGCGATCCAAATTTCTTCAGGGGAAAATTCTTCATTTAGCTCTGTGCCCCATTTTTAATAGGGTTATTTGGTTCTCTGGGGTTTAACTTCTTGAGTTCTTTGTGTATATTGGCTATTAGCCCTCTGTCAGATGTGGAATTGAAGATATTTTCCCAATTAGTTGTTTGGGAAAAACAGTTTGTTGCTGTTTTGTCCACTCAAGAGACAACAGGTGCTGGTGAGGATGTGGAGAAAGAGGAACACTCCTCCACTGTTGGTGGGATTGCAAGATGGTACAACCACTATGGAAATCAGTCTGGCAGTTCCTCAGAAAATTGGGCATGACACTTCCAGAGGACCCTGTCTTACCACTCCTGGGCATATACCCAGAGGATTCCCCTGCATGCAATAAAGACACATGCTCCACTATGTTCATAGCAGCCTTATTTATAATAGCCAGAAGCTGTAAAGAACCTAGATGCCCCTCAATGGAGGAATGGATACAGAAAATGTGGTACATTTACACAATGGAGTACTACTCAGCAATTAAAAACAATGAATTCATGAAATTTGTAGGCAAATGGTTGGAACTGGAAGATATCATCCTAAGTGAGCTAACACAATCACAAAAGAATACACATGAAATGCAATCACTGATAAGTGGATATTAAATAGTCCAGAAGCTCTGAATACTCATGACACAATTAGCAAATCATATGATTCCCAAGAAGAAGGGAGGAAAGGGTCCTGGTCCAAGACATCATTGTGGGGGAGTACAAGAACAGTAAGGTGGGAAGGGGTGGATGAGGGATCAGGGGGAGGGAAAAGGGCATGTGGGACCTTTGTGGGTGGGGAACCAGAAAAAGGGAAATGAATTGTAAATATAGAATATTTCCAATAAAAAAAAGACACAATTAGCAAATCATATGATTCCCAAGAAGAAGGGAGGAAAGGGTCCTGGTCCTGAAAGGACTTGATCCAGTATTGTAGGGGAGTACTAGAACAGAGAAATGGGAGGGGGTGATTGGGGAATGGGTAGAGGGAAGAGGACTTATGGGACATATGGTGAGGGGGGAACTTGGAAAGGGAAATACCAGAACAGGGAAGTGGGAAGGGGTGGATGAGGGAGCAGGGGGAGAGAAAAGGACATGTGGGAACTTAGGGGGGTGGGGTAACAAAAAAGGGAAATGAAATGTAAATATAGAATATATCCAATAAAAATACATAAAATCATTCAGAATGTAAACAAAGAATATAGAAAATAAAATTTAAAAAAGAACAAAACCTTTCAAAAAAGAAAGAAAGAAAGAAAGAATGAATGAATGAAAGAAAGAAAGAAAGAAAGAAAGAAAGAAAGCAAGAAAGAAAGAAAGAAAGAAAGAAAGAAAGAAAGAAAGAAAGAAAGAAAACATCAAAATAAAAAAGTCTTCTGTCCTAAACTCTCTGCTGTGGATAAAATGTACTTAATTTGGCACTTCCTCTATCTTCTACTCTTTGCTATTTCGTGGCAAAAAAAGCTGGCTTTTTTGGTAATTTTTTTCTCTTTCTCTATGCTATTCAAAGATGGGAAGGTTCCAGGTTTTTGTAAATTGATTCCAAGTGGCTCAAGGAAGACTGACTGGCCAAGTGAGAGGCTAGGAGGTTGTTAACTCTTTGTGCACTAGAGAGAAAAGGAGAAGAAGAAAGGGAGAATCCAAGAATTCCACGAGTGCTCATGTATACATATATGTGATACATATATATTCATATATATATGTATATATATATGTGATATATATATATTCATTTGGTGATTAGGACTGAGCCCCAAATATCACACTTCAATACTTCTCTGTCTTTATTAAATCTTTATAAAATGACCTCATAAATGAAAGGTTACACAAAAGGGGAGCTACAAATGTAAGTACAATACCATATTTCATTGTATAAGCTTACTATAAGTTCAAAGCTACAGTTTCATATGGTCTATACTTCATAATGCAAAACTATGGCTTTTTCCTTGGACTAGAGCTAGAATGATTGCATTTCTTGATCACTAATTTGTTTCAAGCTTCCTTTCTTATCTTATTGCAATAAGCCCATGATACATGAAGATTTATTTACAGCTTTATTTGCAGCGTCATTGTATAAGGGGATTGGGATTACTTGTTTGAGATTTAGAATTCTTTACGATCATTAACAGGAATTGTGAAATCACTAATTCATCTATGCAGCATTACTATACGAGAGTACATGTTCATGTTGATAGGGAAATTTGCCCTATAGGGTGGGCTGATGGCCAAGAGTAATTAGACTGTGTAATAGTGACAGAAAAGGGCATATCAGCAGCAAGAAGCAACCCTGGCATGAAGTCTCTTGGGATCTTGCCTCTCAGATCTCACCCATTGCTGCCCATGTGAAATGGTGGGCCATCTCCAGAAAATTCTCTTGCCTGCCTTAGACATTCCTAAATGGCTTCTGATAATATCCTCACTGCCGTGAATCTCAGCTATGATCACCCTCCACTCCATGACTTCTGGAAATCTCCCCCATCTTAGGTCTCTGGCTTGTCCTAGAGATTCCACCTTTCCCCTACTCCTGCCAGCTACTGATGTCCAATCATTCTTCCTGTCTCAGCCCCCACCTGATTCAGAACTGCCCCCATCCCCCTCCCCATCTGCTCTCCCATCCAGTTCCCTCCCTCCATCTGCCATGTAAGACTATTATTACTTTCCCTTCTCAGTAAGATTCAAGCATCCTCACTTGGGCCTTGCTTCTTGTTTATCTTTGGGTCTTTGTATACTCTTTGGGCATGGTATCCTCTACTTCATGGCTAATATCCGCATATAAATGAATACATGCCATGCCTGTTCTTTTTTGTCTGGGTAATCTCATTTGTGATGTTATTGTCTACTTCTATTTACCTACAAAAATTCATAGTTTCCTAATTTTTTAATAACTAAATACTGTTCTGTTGTGTGAATGAACCACATTTCCTATATCTATTCTTTGGCTAAAGGATATCTGGGTTGTTTCCAATATCTGGTTATTACAAATAAAGCTGCTGTGAACATATTAAACACATGGCCTTATGATATGTTAGAGCATCTTTTGAGTATATGCAGTATTGTTCGGTCTTCAGGTAGAACTGTTACCAGTTTTCTGAAGGATTGTCAAAATGATGTCCAGAATGGTTATATAGGTTTGCACTTCCACCAGAAACAGAGGAGTGTTCCTTTTGCTCCACATTCTCAGCAGAATGTGCTGTCTATTTAGTTTTTTATATTAGCCATTATGCTTGGTATAAGATGGAATCTCAGAGTTATTTTAATTTGCACTTCCCTGATGACAAAGAATATTGAACATTTATTAAGTGCTTCTCAGTAATTCAAGATTTCTCTGTTGAGAATTTTCTGTTTACCTCTGTACCCTGTTTTTTTTTTTAACTTGGTTATTTGGTTTGATGGTCTCTAACTTCTTGAGTTCTTTATATATTTTGGATAATAGCCCTTTGTTGTATGTAGGGTTAGTGAAGATCTTTTCTCAATCTGTAGACTACCATTTTGTCCTATTGACAGCTTCCTTTGCCTTACAGCTTTGCACTTTCATGACCCATATGACAATTATTAATCTTATAGCCTGTGCCATTGGTGTTCCATTCAGGAAATTGTGTTTTGTATGGATGCTTTTAAATTATCTCCTGTATCGATGCTGTCTCTCACTTTCCCCTCTATTAGATTTAATATATCTGGCTTTTTTTTTGAGGTATTTAATCCACTTGGACTTGAGATTTTTACAGGGTAATAAATATAAATCTATTGGCATTCTTCCATACACAGACATGCAATTTGACCAGTAAAATTTGTTGAAGATGTTTGATTTTTCCATGGTATGATTTAGCTTTTCTCTCAAAAATCGACTATCCTTAGGTTTGTGGGTTTATTTTTGGGTCTTCACTTCAATTTCATTGATCAAGCTGTCTATTTCTAAGCTAATACCATGAAGCTCTGTACTACAACAGGGATTGTGTTACTTCTAATAGTTCTTTAATTGATCAATGTTGTTTTTGTTATGCTGGGTTTTTGATTTTCCATATGAAATGGGGAATTGATCTTTTAAAGGTCTGTAAAAAAATTATACTGGAATTTTGATGGGAATTACTTTGAATCAGTAGAGTCTTTTTGTAAGATGGCCATTTTCAGTATTTTAATTCTACTGATCTATGAACATGAGAGATATTTCCACCTTCTGATATCTTCTTTAATTTGTATATTCAGGGACATGACAGTCTTGCCATACATAACTCTGACTTGCTCAGTTAGAGTTATACCAAGATATTCGACATTATTTGTGGCTATTGTGATTTCTGGCTATTCTAATTTCTTATCCATTTTTCATTTTTTAAAAAGATACATTCTTGTTTCTTTGAGTTAATTTTGTATCCAGTCAGTTTGACAAATGTATTCATCAGCTATATGAGTTCTCTGGTAGCATTTTAGAGGTAGCTTATATATAAAACAGAAATATCATCTGAGAATAGTGATACTTTGACATCTTCTATTTCAGTTTATATATCCTTGATCTCATTTTGTTGTCTTATTACTCTAGCTAGAACTTCAAGTTCTATAATGAGTAGATAGGGAGCCAGTGGTCAGCTTATTCTTGTCCCTGATTTTAGTGGAATTATTTGATGCTTCTCTCTAACTTAATGATGGCTATTTGATTCCTAAATATTACTTTTATTATTTTTAAGTATATGTTTTGAATCCCCAATCTTCTCAAGATTTTTAACATGAAGGCGAGTAGGATTTTGTCAAAGGTTTTTCAGCATCTTATGAGAGGCTCATGTGATATTTTTCCCTTTGCATTTATTTATATAGTAGATTACTTTGGAGATTTTCATATTCTGCAGGATCCCTGCATCCTTGTGATGAAGTCGACTTGATCACAGTGAATAATGATTTGATGTGTTCTTGAACTTGTTTTGCAGATATTTTATGGAGTATTTTTCCATAGATGATTACAAAAAAATTTAGTCTGAAATTCTCATTCATTCTTGAGTCTTTATGTTGTTTATTTAACAGGATGACTGTGGCCTCATGCACTGAATTTGGCACTGTTTCTTCTTTTTTCTATTTTTGTGCGGTTGTTTTAGGAACATGGGTTTTAGCATTCCTTTGAAAGTCTGGCAGTCTGCCCCTGGTCTTTTTTATTTATTTCTTTTATTTTTGAGACTTTAGTGACTGCTGCTATTTCCTTTAGGGTTATAGAACAGTTTAGAATACATTATCTTGATTTAATTTTGATAAACCATAGCTATCTAGAAAGTCATCCATTTTGTTTAGAGTTTTCAATTTAGTGGAATATAGGCTTTTGAAGTATCATTATTTTTGAGTCTCCTCAGTTTCTGATATTTTATTTCTCTTTTTATTTTGATTTTGATAATTTGAATACTGTCTTTCTACCTTTGAGCTAGTTTGTCTAAGGGTTTGCCTATCTTCATGATATTAAAAAAAAAACAGTTCTTGGTTTTGTTGATTCTTTGTATTATTCTCTTTGTTTCTTATTGAATTATTTCAGCCTTATTTCCTGTTGTCTACTCTTCTTGGGTGTATTTGTTTTTGTTTTTGTTTTTGTTTTTGTTTTGGATTTTAGCTATCTTTTTTTTCATTTTTTTATTTTCTATATTCTTTGTTTATATTCTGAAGGTGTATTTGTTTCCCTCGTTCTAAAGCATTTAGATGTGTTGTTAAGTTGCTTGCATAGGATCTCTCCAATTTCTTTATGAAGCAACTTAGTGCTATGCATTTTCCTCTTAAGATTGCTTTCATGGTGCCTCATAAGTTTAGGTATGTTGTGCCTTCTTTTTAATTGAAATAAGAAAGTTATTAATTTCTTTACTGACCAAGTGATAATTGACCATAGAGTTTTTTTTTTTTTAGTTTCTAAGTGGTCTTCCTGTTCTTTCTGGTATTGTTAAAGTTTGTCCTTAATCCATGGTGATCTGATAAGATACAATGGGTTGTTTCAATCTTCTTGTATCTGTTGAGGTTTGCTTTTTCTCAGATCATCTGGCCAATTTTGGAAGGGCTGAGAAGAACATACATTATTTTGTGTTTGGGTGAAATTTCTGTAGTTATTTCTTAGGTCTATTTGGTTCATGACACCGGTTAGCTTTATTATTTCTATTTTTAGTTTCTCTTTCAATGACCTTTCCATTGGTGTGAGTGGATGTTGAAGTCCCCCACAAACTTTGTGGGTTTGATGTGTGATTTAAGCTTAAGTAATGTTTCTTTACAAAAGTGAGTGCCCTTGACCTTTGGACATACAAGTTCAGAATTGAAAAGTCACCTTATTGTATTTTCTTTTGATTAGTATGAGGGGTCCTTTCCCATATCTTTTGATTATTTTTGGTTGAAAGTCTTTTATTAGATATTAGAATGGCTACTTCAGGTTGTTTCTTGGGTACTTTTGTTTAGAAACACTCTTTCCTTTTCTCTGAGGCAATGTCTATGTTTCTTGCTGTGATATGTTTCTTGTATGTAGCAGAATGATAGGTCATTTTTACACACGTTATTGTGTTCCCTGTGTCTTGCTATTGGCAAACTAATTACATGGACACTGAGAGATAATAATGACCAATGATTGTTAGTTCCTCTTACTTTGATGCTGGGAAATGATTAATTTCTTGTGTTTTCTTGGGTGTAGTTAACTTCCTTATGTTGGAGTTCTTCATCTTGTATTCTCTATATAACTGGATTAGTAGAAAGATACTATTGAAATTTTGTTTTGTTATGGAATATCTTGGTTTCTCCATCTGTGCTAATTGAAAGTTTTGCTGGATATAGCAATCTGGTCTCATATCTGTAGACATATAGGGTCTGCAAGATATCTATCCAGGCCCTTCTGGATATTAAAGTTTCTGTAGAGAAGTCAGGTGTAATTCTGGTGGATAAGCCTTCACATGCTACTTGGCCTTTGTCTCTTGCAGTTTTTAATATTCTTTTTCCCTTGTAGATTTAGTATTTTGATGTGCTTATAAGTAAGGTATATGGTGTGAAGATTTTCTTTTCTGGTCCAATGTATTTGGTGCTCTGTAAACTTCTTATATATATATATATTTTTTTGGTTTTTCTTGAGACTGGGTTTCTCTATGTAGCCCTGGTGGTCCTGGAACTCACTTGGTAGACCAGGCTGGCCTCGAACTCAGAAATCCGCCTGCCTCTGCATCCCAAGTGCTGGGATTAAAGGTGTGCGCCACCACCGCCCAGCTTATATGTTTATAGACATCAATTCCTCTAGGTTAGGGACAATTTCTTCACTAATTTTGTTGAAAATATTTTGAGTGCTTTATCTGGGAAGTTTCTCCATCTTCTATTCTTATCACTCTTACGTCTGTTCATAATGTCCCAAATGTCCTGGATATTTTGTCTTAGAAACTTTTTGATTTGGCATTTTCTTTGATCAGTATATTAATATTTTCTATTTTATCTTCTTTGCATAGATTCCTTTCTTCATCTCTTATATTCTGTTGGTGATGCATGTGTATGTAGTTTCTCTTCACTTTCGTGGGTTTTCCATCTCTAGGGTTGCCTCCATTTGTCTCTTCTTTATTGCTTCTATTTTCATTTTCATTTTGAACAGTTTTATACATTCCCTTCACCAATTCGATTGTATTTTCCTGTATTTCTTTAAGTGATTTTTATTTCCTCTTTAAATGTCTCTATCATCTTCATTAGAGATTTACAGTCATAATCTCACTTTTCAGTTATATTAGAACAAAAGCCTGCCATTGTGAAGAACCGGGTTGTGATTGTGCCACTGACTTTTGTTGATTTTTGTTCTTGTGCTTTTCTTTAGCCATCTCTTTGACTTTGGCATTGGCTGGCCTGGTATTCTCTGGTAGTAACAGGCCCCTGGGAATGGATATCCTGCTTGGCAAGTGACCTTCAAGATGCCTGGCAGAACTGTGGCCTGAGGAGTGGAGTGTAGGTCTGAGACTGTAGGCAGAAGTATCAATAGGAAGGTAGAGCACAGAAAGGACAGGGAAAAAGGCATGGTTTCTGTGCTTGCTGCAGGCCTAGAAGATGGGGGCTTGGTGTGTATGTATCTCATCTGGTTGTTCAGGATACCAGAACACCTCCCTGGAAGCAGGCAGATTTATGACCTACAGAGTGGAGTACATGTTGGCAGTTGTTGGAGGAGGAAGACCATTAGCACTGGGTGGGCACTGATCATTCAAAAGCCCACACCAAGCCCAGTCTCTCTTTCTTTTTAGTCTCTCTGTCATTCATTCATACTTTCTCTCTTACTCTACCCACTCTATTCTTCCATCTCAATCTTCCTATTATCTTTTAATCATGATATAAAACTGTCAGCCATTGCTCTTGGACCATGCCTGACTGCTTCTTTCCATGATGATCATGGATGAACACTGAAACTAACCAAATCCATTTATTTGCTTTCTTACAAAACAGTTCCTTTGGGTATGGCATCTATTCATATATATAGAACAGTAACTAAGAACATGAGTAAGGTATTGATAATATTTATAAGAATCCATATACATATCCAGTATGAACTCCTCCAACAAGGCCATAGCTACTCCAGAAAAAATATATTTCCTAATTCCAAACAAAATATTCCTCTAACTGAGGACCAAACATTCCAATATAGGAATCTATGTGGGTCAACCTCATTCAAAGCACCACATACCACTCTATTTTAATATCCTGCACTCATACAATGCTTAATAATAGGATAATAGAATTTTAATCCAAGATAATTTAATGACTAAATATTTTGACAAAGCGTTGTTACATGCTTCAAAATTAATTACCAATAGGATATTGCTTAGGGAAAAAACCATATAATTTTTCAAAGATTTCAAGATAATATAAGTGAAACGTGTAATTTTAGAAATGTTAATGACATTTTTAATATTACAAAAGGCATTAATAGTTATTAGCAGGAAAACAAACGTGGCTGGGTATTGTAACTCCATCTCTTTTGCACCTGCCAAGCATTCCTAAATCATTGGTTTTGATCCCCAGTTCTGCATAATATGAGTGGGACAATGATTCAATCTTAGCATTCAGGAAACAGAAGTAGTTTGATTAGAAGTTCAAGGGTCAATAGTAAAAAAGTTATGGTCCAGCTTGGACTGAGGGGAACATCCCATCTAAAACTGTTCAGAATATTTTAAAAAATATTATTTTATATTTTATCAATTTTCCCCATCATAACAAAAGCACACTGTCATATATGGCATGATATACATAAAAGTAGAACTATAATGAAAAGTACTTGCAACCCTGCCACACTAAGAACCATACTTTGTTATTAAGTAGGAGATCCAAACTTATTCAGACAAAATCAAAGAAAGCAATTTCCTACACTATGCTATATAGTTCAATTGATAAAGATATAAGGTATTTTTTGGGTATTTTTTAAATTCCATTTCAAATGTTATCCCCTTTCTCCATTTCTCCTCCAGAAAACACCTATCCCCTTCCCCCTCCCCTTGCTTCTATGAGGGTGCTTCTCCACCTACCCACTCACTCCCACCTCCACATCCTGGCATTCCTCTACATTGGGGCATCGAGCCTTCACTGGACCAAGAGCCTCTCCTCCCATTGATGTCCAACAAGGACATCCTCTGCTGCAAATGCAGCTGGAGCCATTGGTTCTTCCATGTGTACTCTTTGGGTGGTGGTTAGTCCCTGGGAGCTCTGGAGAGTCTGGTTGTTTGATATTGTGGGTCTTCCCATGGGTTGTAAAGCCCTTCATCTCCTTCAGTCCTTTCTCTAACTCCTCCATTGTGGCCCCATGCTCAGTCTAGCGGTTGGCTAAGAGCATCTGTATTTGTCAGGCTGTGGAAGAGTCTCTCACGAGACAGCTATATAAGGCTCCTGTTAGCAAGCACTTCTTGGCATCCACAATAGTGTCTGCATTTGGTGACTATATGTGGGATGGATGCCCAGGTGGGGCAGTCTCTAGATGGTCTTTCCTTCAGTCTCTGCTCTATACTTCGTCTTTGTATTTGCTCTCATGAGTATTTTGTTCCCCTTTCTAAGTACAACTGAAGTATCCAAACTTTGGTCTTCCTTCTTATTGAGCTTCATGTAGTCTGTAAATTGTATCTTGAGTATTCTGAGCATTTGGACTAATATCCACTTATCAGTGAGTACATACCATGTGTATTCTTTTGTGACAGGGTTACTTCACTAAGGATAAAATTTTCTATTTCCATCCATTTGCCATTTTTTAAATGCCCAGAGAGTCTAGAAAAGAGAGAAGTGACATTAATTATCTGGCTACTTTTCAAAGTATATATTTCAAGTATGCCTTTTCAGGAACATCCAAAATTAGAATCCTTTCATTTGAATAAGATGTCCAAACTGTCTCAATGATTTTGAGGATTCATATGCTCCCCATTTGTGAAACAGATGCCATAGTACACAATCACAATAGGAGATCCCAAAGTAGCAGATAAGTAAATCATATATATAATTCCATAATTTACATTCAGAAAAGAAGTTTAAATTTTTGTTTTTAAATGAGTAACATTATCATTTAAAGAGTTTCTATATATTTGTGTGTTTACTAAAACTTTAGTAAAATGGCACTTAGTTTGCTTTTAGTTCAAGCTAATACTACTGCATATTTTTATTTGTTTATTTATTTTTAGATATATTCTCTATTTACATTTCAAATGATTTCACCTTTTCTGGTTCCTCTGGGTCCTCCCCCATGAAAGTCCCATAAGTCCTCTCCCTTTCCCATGTTCAAGTCATTATTGACATAAACAAAATTTTATTTAAAATCTTTTTAACTTGATACACTTCAACATATTAATACCAAGAAAAAAGTTTTATCATCTGATTTAATTTCTGTGATTTTATTCTCAAAAGTTTAATTATTGTAAAGGGTATAAATTTTCAAACTAGAATTCTTATACATTACAATGACATTGCTGTTTATGAGAAACATGCTTAATCTGTACATATCAAGCAAAGAAATTCTACTCCTATATAGGGTGTATCAAAGGAATAAAAATGTTCAAAGACAAAAAGAATTCTAAATAATAATGTCTCATATTATTCTTCCATTACTTTATCCACTTATCCATTCACTTTACATCCAGATCACAGATTGAAATGTGACCCCTCTCCTTCAGGTGCCTCCCTACATGGCCCCTCCAGCCCCTCTCCCTTCACTTTGAGGAGGAGGAGGAGGTTCCTCCTGGGCACCAGCCCACTCTGACACCTAAAGTCACATCAGGATGAGGCTCATCTCCCACTGAGGCAGGACAAGTTAGTTCTGTTTGGAGAACAGAGTCACAGGTAGGCAGCAGATTCAGGGTAAGCCTCCAAAACAGACATTGGGGGAAAAGCATGGGGATCAAGTTACACAAATACTGAATATACCCAGCAGGAAGTGGTGCTAGGTATACGCCCTGTATCCTCTTTTGTTAGTGGTTTAGTCTCTGGGTCACCCAAGGATCCAAGTTAATTGACTCTGTTGATTTTCTTCTGGAGTCCCTATTCCCTCCTAGTTCCTCAATCTTTCACTCAATTCTTCCACAACGCTTTCTGAGCTCTCTCTAACGTTTGGCTGTGGGTCTCTGCATCTGTTTTAGTCAGCTGCTAGGTAGGGCCTCTCAGAGGATAGTTATGCTAGGTTCCTGTGTGTGAATCCATCCTGAACTTGTTTTTAGTGTTCTTTCTCACAACATTAAGGCCTGTCCTGAAGGTCACAGCGTTCTCCTATTTTACTGAGACATAGACACACCTTTGCCTCTCAGACTCTTGGCTGTCTCTGATTATCATGGAGTTCTTGGTAGAGAGGACAGTCCTCAAAGGAGCAATATGAAAATATGTACACTATTATACAAATACGCCTTACACCTACAGCAACCATCATCATATGTATGTAGAGGACCACATCCTGCTGGGTCTGCTCTAGGGGAAAGAAACCATGTCAGACAGTCCTTCAGTGGTCAAGCAGGACTCAACACCCTCACACATTTTTAAGAATAACATATCATTTGAACCCTGAGATAATATTGTTGTTTTGAATACTAAAAGTAAAATAAATATAGAAAACACTGAACTCACAGTCAAACATGAATAAAATAATGGGAGGATATGAACTTTTTAATAATAATAATTACAAATTCTTCATTTTGCATAAAAATGTGTTAACAATGAAATGAACTATTTACTCTAAATGCTTAACTTTCATTAATGTGTGTTAAAGACATATATTTCTTGACTTTCATTTTGATTTAATATGAATTTTTTAAACACTTCCATGACTTTGATATTATTAAGAATGCAAGTTGTTAACACTACTGAGAAATTAGACAGCTTTCATTAGGTCATACACTTCACAATTTTGTTAAAAGAAGTGGAAAACAAGGAATTTAGTAAATGAGAAGGATTGTTTTTGGTGATCATAAAAGAGGACAAAGCAACTGGAATATAAAAGTGGAGAATAGAGAGGAATGTGAAATGTTCAGCTCATTTCAAAGATTCAGATTCTGAAGTGATGTTGAGAAGAAGAAGGAGGAGGAGGAGGAGGAGGAGGAGGAGGAGAAGGAGAAAAAGAAGGAGAAGGAGAAGGAGAAGGAGAAGGAGAAGGAGAAGGAGAAGGAGAAGGAGAAGGAGAAGGAGAAAGAAAGACTCAGATTAGTCATGTAACATGATTGGAACCAATAATTTAATAGATGGCATTGAAAGCAATGAACTCCACCCACATTCTATTTATTCTGCTTCCACAATCAGTTTTCAAGTATTTCAAATAAAAACAGTAAGAGGTTAATGAAATCCCATAGAATTTTTAGCTTATGTGAGTTCAGGGTGTATGTCTAGCTGCAGGTATAGGTGCAGGAAGAATGATTTGGAACAAAGAAGAAAAGAAGTCATAACAAAGTGGTGAGACAGAACAGGAACAGAAAAGGAAAGAAAGATGATAATCAATACACTGATATGTATTTATTAGTCTTCTGCTCTCTCTGCACATTATCTCATCTGAATTTCTATGGAATTTGAAATACAACTCTGTTTAAGGTTCACTGAAAACTTTCCAGTCAATGTTTTTCAACATGAGACAAAACAAGCAAAATCTTTGGCACAAACTCAATTATTTTTCTTACTTATGTAAGTTGCATCTTTACCCTACATGCTTCCTTGTAAATTAGTTAAAACAGAGAATTTAAGATTTTAATAATTTGTAGTGTTTTATATAAATATTTTAACTAAAGTGTATCTTTTACTTTGTACTTCATTATGATTTTATTAAGTCAAGAACAAGTGTTGTTTGCTTTGACAGAGAACTGGGAAAGGCAGAGAGGTGCTAACACTTTGAGAATTTAAGCATGCCATCTGTTTGGCTGAGGACGCAAATAATCACAAACATTAGGGGCTTTAACACTCCAGGCAAAACGGAATGCGTATTTGTTTTCTTCATGAAGAAAAAATGCTTTATTTTTTGCTCATATTCTTTGATAATTACTTTAGTTAATAACATTTTTTCAAAGGAATTAAGTTATTCCGTATAGACTAAAGATGTATAGCTGTAGTCTATGAATAAACACAGATAAAGCTAATAAATGCTTGCTGGGAAAAGATGACAGTTTGTTGAGCTCTATCTGAAAAAAGAAAGATCAAAATGATAAAGTGCCAAGTTGAGAGACTTAATTAAGGAAAATTTATACTATTTTAATTGCTTCTGATTCCATATTATTTTTCATAATTAATTACTTTTGCTTTTGGCAAAATAAGGAGAAATGGATCAGAAGAAAAATGCTTTGAGTTCTTGTTAACTTGTTATTCTTGGAAATTGTATATAGGAGAAGAAAATGATTTCTTTGGCTACCCTCTGGGTTGAAGTTATATATCAGCCCCTCATGCTAGTCTTTGACCTGTGGTTGTAAACGGTCATATTTAAATCATTTAAAAAAGAGAAGTAGTAAGTTTCCAGACTGTGTCCTGTTTATTCATTATGGGGAGTGGAATTTTTGAAAATTATATTCAAATAACCGAACTGATTAGTTTGATGACAGTATATTTTAAACTTTCATTTGGATAAAATAATGATATAACTAGAGTAAGAAAAAATTATGCAGATAATAGTGAAGTATCTCCCAAGTCCCAGATTATATCACAAAATCTACTCTAATGAATCATAGTTAATACTTTTATATGAGATGAGTTAGAATGTCAGATGAGTTATAGATGATTGATGACACAGTTGGTATGAAAATAGCATATAACAGTCTATAACATTAGAAATATAAGAGGAAATGAAGAGGTATTAGCTGTAAGATAATACGAAGCTAAAATAATGCACCATTTCATTGATACTGAATAAATCATCAACTGATACTGATAATTGGAAAATTACTCTAAAACCGCTCTGGAAATCAGTTTGGCGGTTCCTCAGAAAATTGGGCATGTTACTTCCAGAGGACCCTGGCATACCACATCTGGGCATATACCCAGAGGATTCCCCTGCATGCAATAAGGACACATGCTCCACTGCTTTTGCTTGCCAGCTTGCACCTTTACTACTAGCAACTGTGGTTACAGAAAAAAGAAAATAAAAAAAAGGAAAAGAAAAAACATTGACTCAATGACAAGGGCACAGCTGCAGACACACTTGAAAGGTAACTTCTTGTATCACCTTTCAAATACAGTAACAAATCCCACAAGGATTTTTCATCATTATTAAGTTTCTGACTTTTCCATGTATGTGTTTTAGTAACCTTACTTTCCAAGTCTCCGAGATTCATTGTATTTCCCTTCTCACCCAACTTCATAATCATTTTGCTACTTTTTAAACCTATGAGGTCCAGTTTGTGCTTCCTTTATAATCCTGAATGTACACCTTTTCATTGGAACATGTTTGATTTACCCTGGACCAAATCCTTAAAAAAAAATAACAAAACAAAACAAAACAAATAAAACCCAAAATTTATTCTTCTCCT
The DNA here is from genome assembly GCA_964023405.1 of Apodemus agrarius. Taxonomy (NCBI): domain Eukaryota; kingdom Metazoa; phylum Chordata; class Mammalia; order Rodentia; family Muridae; genus Apodemus; species Apodemus agrarius. The sequence goes on along the minus strand of OZ030013.1, from coordinate 30,454,537 downwards.
CCAAACAGTGATTAATTAAAAACAGCACTTCTGAAAGTTTGTCCTCTGTGCCCATCCCCCTCTCTTAATGGTGAGAGTGTGTCAAGTCCAATCTTGGCGTGTTCTGTACAAGCTCTTACAATTACTATATATTCATATATGTATGTTCTGCAATTCTGCCTTACTCATAAAATATTGGTTCCATCTAGTCATTTAATAAACCTAGATTTTACAATACTTTATATCCCTCTTCCTTAGTGCCTGTAGATACTTCAGAGAAGGAGCTAGTATATACATGTCCCATTAAAATTATCTTTCTCAATTTTTTCAAGGACAATGTTTAATATGAATAAAATAACTGTAGATGTAGTTAAACATTTAAAATAATTGTTTATTGTAAGAGAGAAAGGAAGAGGTAGAGGTGGAAGGGAGGAGGAAAGAGGAGGGGGAGGTACACAGAGGGAGGGCACCACTCAGATTGTATGTTACATGTTGAAGAATTTGGGGATTTCTGTTTATTTCTTTAATATGCGATTATTTGTAACTGAACAGTCATGCTTCTTTCTGACAAGAATTGTTAACATCTTAGCAATCTAAATCTGATGATTCTTTCACTGTTTCCATTCTAATGTGCCTTTCCAGATAGTCTGTGCTGCAAGCATGAGTTAACATGCTCTTGCAGTTTTCACTTTTTTTAATTGAAATTTAGCAAGAACAGTGATGCTGGTAAAGAGGGTTGTCATACACTAAGAGGTGGAGGCAAAGGGATCACAGTTTCTCAGCTGGCCAGAGATTCATCTGAGGCTGGAAAGACTCCACAGTGGTTAAAAGCACATATTATGATGTTACAGAGGATGCAAGTTTAGTTCACAGCATGAAGGTCACAGTTGGCAATTGCCAGAGGCCCAGCTCTAAGGGACACAAAACCCATTCTAAGACCTCTACAATTACTTCGTGGGCACAGTTATGCAGAGAGATACACACACAGATACATACTTTCACTTTCTAATTATAAAAATACTGATACTATGGACAGCTAAACAATCGCCTTAATATTTATCTAAGAAAGCATGTGACATTATAAATTTATTTTTATTGAAAATGAAGAACTAAATACGAGCTAAATAATTTCCACTTCTAAATGTAGAATATCATCAATATTCCTAAGATCTTTTTTATTTGTACGTGTACTTTCTTTGTACTGAGAATGCTTCTTCACATGACAACATAACACAGTGCTCACTTCTGCAGCACATATACTAAAATTGGAACAATACAGAGAAGAGTAGTATGGCCCCTGCGCAAGGATGACATGCAAATTCGTGAAGTGTTCCATATTTTTATAGCCTTACGAGCCCACAGGAGGGTCAAGCACTAGCTAGTAACTACAGGACCAACTAACACCAGAGTTAACCAGATGGCAAAAAGCAAACTTAAGATTGTTACTAACAGAAATCAAGGCAGTATGGCGGCATCCGAACCCAGTTCCCCAACAGCAATAAATCTTGGATACCCTGAAACACCAGAAAAACAAGACTCAGATCTAAAATCACTGGTCAGGATGCTGATAGAGGAACACTTAGATAAATCTCTTAAAGTAATACAGGAGAAAATAGATCAAAAGCTAGAAGCCATTACAAGGCAAACACAATTAAATCTCAGATATCTCAACACACCAGAAAAACAAGACTCAGATCTAAAATCGCTGGTAAAGATGCAGATTGAGGATCACTTAGATAAATTTCTTAAAGTAATAGAGGAGAAAATAGATCAAAAGCTAGAAGCCCATACAAGGCAGACACAAAAATCACTTAAAGAAATCCAGGAGAATATAGAGCAAAAAATGAATCCCAATAAGGGAGAGAAACAAAAATCACTTAAAGAAATACAAGAGAACATGGGTCAACAAGTAGAAGTCATAAAAGAGGAAACACAAAAATCCCTTAAAGAATTACAGGAAAACACAAACAAGCAACTGAAAGATCTGAGCAAAAACCATACAGAATCTAAAAACAGAAGTAGAAACAACTAAGCAATCATAAAGGGAGACAACGTTGGAGATAGAAAACCTTGGGAAGAAATCAGGAGTCATAGATGCAAATACCAACAATAGAATACAAGAGATAGAAGACAGAATCTCAGAGGCTGAAGATACCATAGGAACCATGGATTCAACAATTAAAGAAAATGCAAAATGCAAAAAGCTGGTAACCCAAAACATTCAGGAAATCCAGGACACAATGAAAAGACCAAACCTAAGGATTATAGGGATAGATGAGAATGAAGATCTACAACTTAAAGGGCCAGCAAATATCTTCTACAAAATTATGGAAGAAAACTTCCCCAACCTAAAGAGAGAGATGCCCATGAATATACAAGAAGCCTATAGAACCCCAAATAGACTGGACCAGAACAGAAATACTTCCTGTCACATAATAATCAAAACCCCAAATGTACTAAACAAAGAAAGAATATTAAAGGCAGTAAGAGAAAAAGGACAAGTAACATATAAAGGAAGACCTATCAGAATTACACCAGACTTCTCACCTGAGACCATGAAAGCTAGAAGATCCTGGGCAGACCTCATGCAGACCCTAAGAGAACACAAACTTCAGCCAAAACTACTATACCCAGCAAAACTCTCAATTGCCATAGATGGGGAAACCAAGGTATTCCACAACAAAAGCAAATTTGCAAGACACTTATCTACAAACCCAGCCCTACAAAGGATAATAGGGGAAAAATACCAACACAAGGGGGGAAACAACACCCCAGAAGAAACAAGATAGAAACCCCATCTTATCCAACCCAAAGAAAGAGAACCAATCAAATACAAATACAAATACAAATAATAATAATAATAATAATAATAACGCCCAAAATGTCAGGAAGTAATAATTAATATTCCTTAATATCTCTTAATATCAATGGACTCAATTACCCAATAAAAAGACACAGACTAACAGACTGGATACAGAAACAGGACCCTACATTTTGCTGCATACAGCAAACACATCTCAGTGACAAAAACAAACACCACCTTAGAGTAAAAGGCTGGAAGACAGTTTTACAAGCAAATGGTCCCAGGAAACAAGCTGGAGTAGCCATTCTAATATCAGATAAAATTGACTTTCAACCTAAAGTCATCAAAAGAGACACAGAAGGTCACTTCCTGCTTGTCAAAGGGAAAACCCACCAAGAAGAATTCTCAATACTGAACATCTTTGCGCCAAATGTAAGGGCACCCTCATTCATAAAAGAAACTTTACTAAAGCTTAAAGCATACATCGCACCTAACACAATAATTGTAGGTGACTTCAACACTCCACTCTCCTCAATGGACCGATCAGGAAAGCAGAAACTAAAGAGGGACACAGTGAAACTAATTGAAGCTTTGGACCAATTGGATTTAACATATATATATATATATATATATATATATATATATATATATATAGAACATTTCATCCTAAAGCAAAAGAATATACCTTTTTCTCAGCACTGCATGGTACCTTCTCCAAATTGATCATATAATTGGTCACAAGAGAGATGTCAACAAATACATGAAGACCGAACTAATCCCATGCCCATGCCTCCTATCAGATCACTATGGAGTAAGAGTGGTCTTCAATAGCAACAAAAACAAGAGAAAGCCCATATACACATGGAAACTGAACAATACTCTACTTAATGACACCTTGGTCAAGGAAGAAATAAAAAACGAAATCAAAGACTTTTTAGAATTCAATGAAAATGAAGGTACAACCTACCCAAATCTATGGGACACAATGAAAGCAGTGCTAAGAGGAAAACTCATAGCTCTAAGTGCATCCAAAAAGAAACTGGAGAGAGCATACACTAGCAGCTTAATGGCACATCTTAAAGCCCTGGAAGAAAAAGAAGTTAATTCACGCAGGAGGAGTAGAAGACAGGAAATCATCAAGGTCAGGGCTGAAATCAATCAAGTAGAAACAAAGAGAACCATACAAAGAATCAACAAAACCAGGAGCTGGTTCTTTGAGAAAATCAACAAGATAGATAAACCTTTAGCCAGACTAACCAAAGGACACAGAGACAGTATCCAAATTAACAAAATTAGAAATGAAAAGGGGGACATAACAACAGAAACTGAGGAAATTCAACAATCATCAGATCCTACTACAAAGGTCTCTACTCAACACAACTGGAGAATCTGGAGGAAATGGACAATTTCCTAGACAGATACCAAATACCAAAATTAAATCAGCATCAGTTAGATCAGCTAAATAGTCTCATAACCCCTAAAGAAATAGAAGGCTTTATAGAAAGCCTCCCAACCAAAAAAAGTACGGGACCAGATGGTTTTAGTGCAGAATTCTACCAGACCTTCAAAGAAGACTTAACACCAATACTCTTCAAAATATTCCACAAAATAGAGACAGAAGGGACACTGCCCAACTCATTCTTCCAAGCCACAATAACGCTGATACCAAAACCACACAAAGATCCAACAAAGACAGAGAACTACAGGCCAATTTATCTTATGAATATCGATGCAAAAATACTAAATAAAATTCTTGCCAACAGAATCCAAGAGCACATCAAAACGATCATTCACCATGATCAAGTAGGCTTCATCCCAAGGATGCAGGGATGGTTCAATATACGGAAATCCATCAATGTAATCCACTACATAAACAAACTGAAAGAAAAAAAAACCACATGGTTATCTCATTAGATGCTGAAAAAGCATTCAACAAAATTCAGCATCCTTTCATGCTAAAAGTCTTGGAAAGAGCAGGAATTCAAGGCCCATACCTAAACATAGTAAAAGTAATCTACAGCAAACCAGTAGCCAACATCAAAATAAATGGAGAGAAACTTGAAGCAATCCCACTAAAATCAGGGACTAGACAAGGCTGCCCTCTCTCTCCATATCTTTTCAATATAGTACTTGAAGTTCTAGTGAGAGCAATTAGACCAAATAAGAAAGTCAAAGGGATACAAATTGGAAAGGAAGACGTCGAAGTATCATTATTTGCAGATGATATGATAGTCTACTTAAGCGATCCAAAAAACTCCACCAGAGAACTTCTACAGCTGATAAACAACTTCAGCAAAGTGGCTGGTTATAAAATCAACTCAAGCAAATCAGTAGCCTTCTTGTACTCAAAGGACAAGCAGGCTGAGAAAGAAGTTAGGGAAATAACACCCTTCACAATAGCCACAAACCACATAAAGTACCTTGGCGTAACTCTAACCAAACAAGCAAAAGATCTGTATGACAGGAACTTCAAGTCTTTGAAGAAAGAATTCAAAGAAGACCTCAGAAGATGGAAAAATATTTCTTGCTCCTGGATTGGCAGGATCAATATAGTAAAAATGGCCATCTTGCCAAAAGCAATCTACAGATTTAATGCAATCCCCATCAAAATCCCAACTCAATTCTTCATAGATCTAGAAAGAGCAATTCTCAAATTCATCTGGAGCAACAAAAAACCCAGGATAGCTAAAACTATTCTCAACAATAAAAGGACTTCTGGGGGAATCAATATCCCTGACCTCAAGCAGTACTACAGAGCAATTGTGTTAAAAACTGCATGGTATTGGTACAGCAACAGGTAAGTAGATGAATGGAATAGGATTGAATACCCAGAAATGAACCCACAGACTTATGGTCACTTGATCTTTGATAAAGGAGCCACAACCATCCAGTGGAAAAAAAGATAGCCTTTTCAACAAATGGTGCTGGTTCAACTGGAGGTCAACATGCAAAAGAATGCGAATTGATCCACTCTTATCTCCTTGTACTAAGATCAACTCCAAGTGGATCAAGGACCTCCGCATAAAACCAGACACACTGAAACTATTAGAAAAGAAACTTGGGAAGACCCTGGAGGACATGGGCACAGGGAGGAAAGTTCCTGAACAGAACACCAATAGCTTATGCTCTAAGATCAAGAATTGACAAATGGGACCTCATAAAATTACAAAGTTTCTGTAAGGCAAAGGACACTGTCAGAAGGACAAAATGGCAACCAACAAAGTGGGAAGTGATCTTCACCAACCCCACATCCGACAGAGGGCTAATATCCAATATATACAAAGAACTCAAGAAGTTAGACCCCAAAGAACCAAATAACCCTATCAAAAAATGGGGTACAGAGCTAAACAAAGAATTTTCACCAGAAGAAATTTGGATGGCCGAGAAACACCTTAAGAGATGTTCAACATCATTAGTCATCAGGGAAATGCAAATCAAAACAACCCTGAGATTCCACCTCACACCAGTCAGAATGGCTAAGATTAAAAACTCAAGAGACAACAGGTGCTGGCAAGGATGTGCAGAAAGAGGAACACTCCTCCACTGTTGGTGGGATTGCAAAATGGTAAAACTGCTCCGGAAATCAGTTTGGCGGTTCCTCAGAAAATTGGGCATGCCACTTCCAGAGGACCCTGGCATACCACTCCTGGGCATATACCCAGAGGATTCCTCTGCATACAATAAAGACACATGCTCCACTATGTTTATAGCAGCCTTGTTTATAATAGCCAGAAATTGGAAGGAGCCCTGATATCCCTCAAAAGAGGAATGGATACAGAAAATGTGGTATATTTATACAATGGAGTACTACTCAGCAATTAAAAATAATGAACTCATGCAATTTGTAGGTAAATGGTTAGATCTGGAAACTATCATCCTAAGTGAGCTAACCCACTCACAAAAGAATACACATAAAATGCAATCACTGATAAGTGGATATTAATGAGCCCAGAAGCCCTAAATACTCAAGGTACAATTAGCAAGTCAAATGACTCCCAAGAAGAAGAAATGAGAGGACCCTGGGCCTGTAAAGACTGGATCCAGTATTGTATACCCAGAACAGAGAAATCCTGGGGGGTGAGGGGGAAATGAGTGGGGAATAGCAGGGGGGAGAGGAATTATGGGACATATGGTGGGGGGTAACTGGGAAAGGGGAAAGCCTTTGGAATGTAAACATAGAATATAGAAAATAAAAATTAAAAAAAAAGAAAGAAAGAAAACATAACACAACCTGCCAGAAGGACTTTATGGACATTTTAGGCACCATCCCACATTCTGTTCTAACCCCAAGCTGAAATGCATGTAGTGAATATTGCATGTAACTCCAATCAACCGAAACATCAAAGGTTTACAATGAAAGTATTCTATCAATATATAATAGAGTTGACCAATTTGATACATCTTGAGGCTTTGTTTTAGGTAATGTATAATGACTTTGTTTTAGGTCTGTATAATGACACCATTATAGTTCATTAGACACCACAGTCTCAATCAGAGCCGTGTGCTTCAGGTAGTTTTGTTGATTTGGGAGTGGCTTAATGGTGAATAGAGGAAAGTGTGCATGAGGCATGTTCAGGTCCAAAGTGACAGTGAATTATACTGAAGAAACACAAACATTGAAAAAAAACACCCAAGTTTTATTACATATTTGATTACAAATTGACTTTTGATCAGTAACCTTTCAAAATAATTTTAGTGATGCCATTTCTCCAAACTCCACATCCTGTTTCATAACCATCACATTATCAAGTAAAAAAAAAACCCACATCCCTCAATTTAAAATTCGGTTTTATGTAGGACATTTGTTGGCATTCTGGAATTTTTATAAAAAGTTGATACTAATATTATAACTAGAGGGAGACTTAGTCTTAAAAATATTTGACCTGGTTCAAGAGATCAATTAAATGTATAATATGAAAATGATCTTAATTTAGAGACTAATTTGAATTTAAAGATACTTATATTATAAAATGTAAAGCATTCGATATTATATATATAATATACATTATATATTATACATAGACATATAGCTAGCTAAACAAGCATTTTCAAACTAAGACTATTATAAAGGGACTGAACTCAGGTTACTGGGTTTGGCATTAAGTGTCTTTGTGCACCTAATATCTCATAGGCACAAGGATGTTTTTCATCTCTTGCCTTGAAATAAGATTTCAGTTTGCATTAATATTATCATTTTACCTTATTTATCAAAGCTCATAGAAAGGACTTGAGAGTGTAAAGTCCTATTTAGGTGTGTGGGTGTTAGGGGGAGGTTGCATGCATATATAGATAGGTAACAAATGAGGAATATCAAATGAATAGTGTGACTGTGCATGTGTCCTTATTGATCTTAGTTTTCAATTTTACATATCCTACAATCATATGAGTAAATAAGTCTTAGTTGTGGAACTGCCTAGATCAGAATGGCCTGTGGGGGATTGCACTGGCTATTAATTAGTGTAGTAGAGTCTAGCCCATTTTGTGCTGTACCATCTCAAATATATTATCTGTTCTATGTATGAAAGCTAGCTAAGTGTGAACTTGTGGGCCAGTCAGCTTTAGCAGTTGGTGTCTTTCCAGTTTCTCTTTTAAGTTTCTGTTGGAGTTCCTGCCCTGACTACTCTCAGTAGTTTACAATAACCGTATTGCCAAAATAAAATGTGTATTGTGGTATACTCAACAGAGAAGAATGCTCAGACATGGGTATAAGCCAATAGAACCTCTTTGTTAGCTAATCAGCAATGACACTGTGTATTTGGAACCCAAGGGTAGCACGGAGCTTTTCTCTGGGTTAGCATTTAAGCAAAAACAAAACAAAACAAAAGCCATCTTCTGAATTGGCATACTTCAGTGAATAAGAGCAGGTTACACGGAAGCAGAAATATAAAAGATAAAAAACTAGGTTTGTCAATTTTGAGACTTTCTCAGAACTATATGGGGGACTACTAAGGTCTGGAAACCTGTTAAACTTGTTCTTGCCCAAATTGCCTCTTGTCATGGTATCTATTACTGCATGAAAACTGATTGCAAAAATTCATACCAGAGAATTAGGCATGTTATTTTGAAGACCCAACAATGTGGCTTCTGTGGCTTGGACTATGTTATAGGAGGAACATTGAAGCAGTTGTAAATTTATACTAGATAATCCTTTAAGTGTTAATGAATTTTGCATTTTCTGTGAGCATGAATCATAAGAAGGCTGAGGAAAATTCAGAAATAGAGGCCTGACTTGTGAAGTTTCAGAATGAATTAAAATTTGTCAAAGCCATTATTAATGTGATTTTTTTAGGAGGGATCTGCTTGAATCTTTTTGTGCTATTTGGTTCTAATTAGTAAAAGTTCTGCATTATTGATGTGAAACCTTATGTTATTTTACTGTCATAATATCAATGTATTTGTTCAGGGACAACCCACACATTCTTAGACAAATGCTGATGTCTGAGAGAGAGAGTCATACATCTCAAGCCAAAAGATACTGTTGGCATCATGTAAGATTCCCCAAATGGCACTCATTCTGTAGGTTTTTAAAGGGTCATGGAAAATATCTTAGGGTTGGAAATTTGGGACAGGGTAGAATCCCCGAAGAAAGCCTAGGAAAATTTAATAGTGAAGACACAATCTGATATGTACTATAATTCTCGGGATGTCATAGATGTGTGGATTAACGAGTATCTGATAAGGATAGCAAAAGATGTTGGTAGAGAAAATCTGACCCTAGGAGACAAGGCCAGTGTGCTATAGACAGCAGAGCTGGATAGGTAGACCTGTCTAAGCCACTCCACTTTGGAGTCAGACTATTGTACTAAGGGTTCCAAGCAGCCTGACATTGAGCAGAAATTTGATCTAAACTGTTCAATATGGATTTTGTTTCTTCACTGTGTCTTAGTCTTCACTATTGCATTTAGGACTGAAGATCAGTGTGTTAAAAAAATATATCAGTTATAGGTAGAAAAACAAGTATTACTTTGTCTTCCATGGCCAAGAAAATAAATGGGAATCATCAATTAACTGTGAGAGAGGAGATGGGTGGCATCTCCAGGATGAGACAGAGACCTGGAATAAGAAAGGTGACAAACAGTGCAGGTGACCTGTGACTTATTACACTGAGGATGTGGGACCCAAAGTGGTCACCCTCTGTAGCCAGGCAGGAACCCCAGTGGAGCATTAGGGACACCAAGCCATCCACAAAATCTTCAACACCAAATTTATCCTGTTTCCAAGAAATGCAGGCACAGGGGATGGCGCAAAGACAGGGGGAATGGTCAGCCAATGACACGTAACCAAGGTAACCCGATAATACTTAAACAGAGCATACTATTCATCCATTAAGGCATACAAAATCCAGGCTGGAGAGATGGCTCAGTGGTTAAGAGCACCAACTGCGCTTCTGAAGGTCCTGAGTTCAAATCCCAGCAACCACAGGGTGGCTCACAACCATCCATAATGAGATCTGACTCCCTCTTCTGGGGTGTCTGAAGACAGATACAGTGTACTTACATATAATAAATAAATAAAATTTTAAAAAGAAGATAATAAAAAAGACATACAAATCAATAGGATTGAAGATCAGTATGTTAAAAAAAAAATAGCCATTCTTGGAAAGACAAGTATCACATTTTCTTTCATTTGTGAATATTAAAACAAACAAGAATTGAAAGTGCAATGAGACTATTATGAACTAGGTAGAAGATCATGAAAAAGATCTAATAAGATTAAGTCATATTACACACAGATGAAATTCACTATTTTTTAAAGTTAATGTATGGCAGTTAATAAGCAATATACAACATGCATATACATGTATTTTACATATACATATATATACATATGCATTCATAAATTCACATACATATATACATACATACTTGTTACTTGAATGACAACATTACTTTGTTTGAAAATATCTTATATTCTACATAAAATTTATGAGCTCATGGGAATAAAGAGAGAACTTAGAAATTAAGAACCCTTTCTGTTCTGAAGAGGACATAGATGTGGATCCTGTGCCCAAACCAGACAGATCATTATTGCCTCTAACTGCTGATCTATGGAATCAAAAATGCCATCCTCTAGTGTACACAATGTACACATATGGACACCTAAGTACACAGAAATCAACACAAGTAAAAACTAAGGGTATAAATTTGAATAACTTGACAACTTTTCTCGAGTTTCAGTTGGCAAGTCACATTCAGTAAAATACTGTCTCACCAGTTGGACAGCATGCGATTACAAAGTCAATAACTCTTCCAAATTCTTTGTCAGGAGACCATAGAGCTATGCAATTTTATAGGTTAAGCTTATTAAAATTGTAAATGATGAGAAATTTTTAACTTTCACTCTCATACTAAATAGAGAAACATCTGGAGAAGGGTAATTAAAATACAACATAAAAATATAACTGCTGTATCTGCCAACATCAAAGAACTGCATTCATCATCCTTAGTGGCAGAATGTTTAGTGACACAATGCAGACACCAGTAAATCCAGTAGCAAAGGTAGCAGTTCTAGCAAGCATACAACAATATAATTTAAAATGTGTATTGATAACAAAATAAAAGAAAAATTTTCTATTAGTACTTCTTTCTTAAATAGTTTGGAAAAAATAATGAGACCTAGATTACCCTGCACCAAAATTCACTTTGACAGAGACCATGGAGAAACACATTATTATTAACTAAATATTAGGATAGAATTGGCTCTAACCAATATTCTGAGATAGGAAGAATAAAAGTGATAGTCTCTCAGATAGCCAAGTACAGATAATATGAAATTTATTTGTGTAAATATTCATTGCTATATGTTCATCCCATTCTTCTGACTTTCATAATATGAAAAATTCATATGTACAAATTTAGGATATATTTCAATCTAGATCTTTTATATAAGAGAAATAAGTGAAATATCTGTGGACCTTATTTTGACTTATTTTGCTTTATAAAAATGTTCATGTGTTGCTCTAAAAAGAATGATTGTATATGTTCATGTATATATTATACATAGATTAGTGGAAGGTGATGTGCCTAATCCTGCCAGAGACTTGATGCACCGTGGTTGGGGGAAATAAATTTTAAACATAAAGAAAAAGGAGAGAAAGAAATGTTGTTCCTTTTCAAATGTCTAAAGCAGGCCTTACTTTTCCTGCTTTTAAACTTAGAAAATACTTGAGACGCTAATTTAACTATTTTATAAAATACTTTTTACTTCTGCTATACTCCATATTTCCTTATAGAAAGTGAGGATGATTACCAAAATGAATAGAAATGGTCTTCAAAATAATTACAGTAAAGAGAATGCACCTACTGTCTCTCACCCTCCTCAAAAATTCAGTTCAAAGGAAGTGAGTGATGATCTTGTTCCATTGTCTGAAACACTAAAAGTGAGAGAAGGAACTGTGTATAAAGCCAATGAAGGTGAAGACATATGCAAGACATATGAAACTTTTTGAACAGAACTCCTGTACACAGGACACTTGCTGAGTTTTCTAGAACAAATGCAATCTTCTATACTAAGATATGTAAAAATATAGGAGTCAATCAGAGTGTTTAGTTAATAAATTGCATTAGCACACTCTTAAATATTAATATAGGTCTACTTATTCCTGTGTTTTTATCCAATAGGTAGGAAGAACTATGGTCAATGTAATGGTTTGTATTTGCTTCGCCTAGGGAATGGTAATATTAGAAAGTATGGCCCTGTCGGAGTAGGTGTGTCACAGTCAGTGTGGGCTTTAAGACCTTTATCCTAGCTGCCTGGAAGCCAGTATTCTGCTAGCAACCTTTAGATGAAGATATAGAACTCTCTGCTCCTACTGCACCATGCCTGCCTGGATGTTGCCATGTTCCCACCTTGATAATGGACTGAATCTCTGAGCCTGTAAGCCAACCCCAATGAAATGTTGTCCTTATAAGCATTGCCTTGATCATGCTATGTGTTTATAGCAGTAAAATTCTACCTAAGACAAGCAACAATATACTTTTCATTTTGAAAGGTATATGCCAATATGATCACTAGCAATGCAATCTTCTACCTCCCACTGAGATAGAAAGGAGTTAACTCTCACTAAACTTTATTACCTCATCTCTGACATACAAATTTCTATCTATAAGTACCGACCAAGTGCTACATTTTACTCCTTCCTTCCATTAAACATATTATTGATTCAACAGGTCCAAGCATAATTTTGTGGAATGGAATAGAAATTAGGAATACTGTAATCTAAATTATGACACTATGTTACAGACTGTATAGTCCAGAATATGCAAATTAACATTCACTAACAATAGTTAGTGAATAAATGAAGTTGCCAAATAAAGAGGCTCATGTTAATTCACTATCCTCTTACAAGAGTCACTTGTTTTCGGCAATTATCAAACATGAATTTTATTGAAAAGAGAATGAGATGTTCTGCATTGCTTTATTTTTCTCTTATGAAGTTACAGTATAATTATAACACTTCTCACTTAACTTCCTTTATCCAATATCCTTTACGGTTGTCTTTCAAATTCATGCTTTATATCTTTATTAATTTTTATCGCATGCATACACGCATATATAAATGAACACATATCACAGTATAACCTGATCAGTTCATACATTATTTTATCTAATGTTTTAGTGCTGACTATTTGGAAATAAGCAAACTGACACTAATCTTTGAAATTCCTCTAAAGATACGGTACTTTTGTGATTCATTCTATTCCAACATGGAAGCTTTTCTAATGTTTTTCAAATCATTTTATCTACCAAATTATCTCTCATCCATAATTAAGGCCATAATTGACCATATTGAAGGTCAAGATGGAGAATAGACTAGCTGGAAAATCCTACTATTCCAATTATCTATTCTGGAACTAAAAAGCAACCATAGTATAGCTTTCGCAATGCCCTGCACTCACTCTGAGTTGACCCTAAGCTAAGGTTCTGATCATTACTTCACTCCATTAACACTCTGACTAGTCAAGGTGACATTTCATACCTGCAGGAACTAATGCCAATTAAAAGTGAACATATTGTAATCTCCAAATGTGTACCTCTTTACCTTTCTACTTTTGTGACTTGGTTTGAGGGCTAAAACAAAAGATTTATGCCCTGGGTGCTCAGTCTTTAGTGGGTTGCACTGTTTTGCAAGGTTCAGAAAAGTATAGTCATCAAGACATAGCTGTAGCTAAATAAATTCCAAGCAATCAAACTTAGGACTAATTTTTTTTTGGTGCTTTATGGTTATTCTTACTCTGCTTCCTGTGAGAATGTGGTACAGATTAGGATTCCCTGAAACGTGTTCCTTTCAAACATTTTTCCTTCAAAGCCTGCAAACTGAAGTGGTTATGGGATGGACATTTTGAAATCATAAGCCAACCTGATTCTATCCTCCCTTAAATTGATTCTCAGGAATTGTGGTCCTAAAAAGAATAAGGATGTCTAATGATGATGCATAGGTTGACTGTCATAAATATAGTGACTAATGATGCATATGCAAGTGATTACCCAATGGGATGTATAGTGAAATTAAGCCAACTCTAGCTAAGTGGGACTTAATACATAAGCACTGTAAAATAATTCAGCTAAAATTAAATAAATATTGATGTTCTCATTATTGTGAAGAATCTATAAAGGTGAATGTAAAGAAGTAATAAATGTCAAGTGAGACATGTTTCATTGTGTTTTTTTTTTCACTGAATTCATAATAGCTAAAAGATATAAGCAGCCTAGTTGACATTAAACTGATGAATGGATAATGGACATGTGCTACAAAATAACAAGGGAATTCATTTTAGATGTAAAGAAAAAACAATTTCATCATATTTCCAAAAAGAAAAAGAAAAGAATGGGTGTTGAAAATATGGTGCTGAATGATGTAGCCCATAGCCAGAAGAACAAACAATTACATATTCTCATTTTTATGGATCCTAGCTGTGAAACTTTAGATTTGGGTATACACGCTGTTAGTAGAAACAAAGAATATAGCACAAAACAGAAAATGGACCCGGGAGATGGGCACAGAAGAAATTCTTGAGGTTTGAAAATAACACAGGTACAGGGAAGCAGGGAATGTGTAATGCGGGAGCAATCTAAATGGACCATAGTGTAGGTAATGTAGGAGAAGGGAAATGACAGGATAAATAACATTAATACTTATCTTAGTATTTTAAATGGAGTTATACCTCATAGGGTATCAACATCCTTCTGTGAGTCTTTGACTATTTGACAAATCTATAATGTCAGGCAAGAGAAAATTTACCCTTGAATTGTTGTTCTGGGGACAGTTTATGCTATAGTCCCTCTCCTGCTTACCTTCTGGAATTGGAAGGCAAGATTCTACTGCTTAAGATAGCCACATACTCTGGAAAGAAAAACTTGACAAATTGAGCTGAACTATATTGGAAACGGAAGGATTAGTGCTCATTGTATCAAAAACATCTATGCAAGGTAGCAAAATAATTGCTATTGATATCTCCAGTCTACAAGATATCACAACAGTGTTGCTATTACCTTGATTGCAACAGCTACATAATTGACCCACTCAGTTGATTTAAAGCTTTCCATGAATGTGTAGTGTAGAACAGATTCTATGTTTGGTATAGAAGAACCTGCTGCTGTCATTTCCTAAATCAATAGAGTTTTAAAATGTATTTTTTTCTTCAAACCTCCCCTAAGTATAGCTTTCAAACAAGACACTTTTTTGCATCAAATGATCCCTAACTCTTTAAAATGCAAACACTATGTGCCTATGGAGGGCCCAACTATAATTCATAAATTTAAATTTTAAATTTTTGTTAATTCATGACCTACTAAACAAGTTGTATTATTGAAATGCAAATAACTATCCAGTATACACACCCATCTATACATCCCCAGCATTTAGCTGCCTGTACTTGAGAATTTTATGGGAAACGATCGCTACATATAAGTTTTACAGGGAAATAAGATGCAATAGTCACTCAAGACTGCATTAATTTAATTCATAGTTCATTACATTTAGAAATAATTCTAGGTCCCGACAATTTTGCATATATAATAATGTAAGCCTAAACTTGCATAGAACTAACATGTGAATTATTAATAACTTTTAGAATGTTTATATGCAATTATGCTTAAGTATGTGGTATATACTTTATCTTATTGTTTAAATTGTTCCCAATTTAGCAAGAATTAATTTAAATTCATAGTTCATTATATTTAGAAATAGTTCTAGGTCCCAATAATTTTTCATACATAATAATGTAAGCCTAAATATAAAGCTTAAGTTTGAAAATAGCAAACATATAACCAAACAATTGCCTAGGAAACTAAATAGCTCCTGATTTTCAGCACTGGCTATTGCAAGGTTGGACATTGCTGCCATATTGCTGTGGATGTGTGGCGAGCATATTCTGAGCTCTGCTGGGGAGTGTACACCCTAAATTGCATCTGAATTAAATGTTATATATTAATACCTCTTCCAAGTTTTCCCCTCTTAATATTACTGTTTATTTTTAAATGATGCTATGATCTTTCTAATTGTTTCATATTTCAAAAGTAGAGAATGTTAACTCATTCTGGTGTACTTTAAGAAAGTTTATCTATTTCAAAATACTAAGTAAATGGAAAACAGATTCTTTGTATATTGCCAGTGTCATCTTACAGACTGACTCTATATGTATAATTTATAATTACCAAATAATATAAGGAAGAAGCCTTATAACACAGCTCTGGATGACAAACTAGATGTCACCCAGCAATTATATTAAAAATGAACATGCTATGAGTTTATGGTTATTCATTTGGGAAGAAAACCACAATAAATATCAGCACTACCTCATATGGTATCTTTTAATTTCTCAAGATAATCAGTAAAATAATATGAAATTAGGCTGAACCACTAAACTATACAAATGTAGAAGTAGTTTGTTTTCTACATTCAGATAGTATTAAGTATATTACATGAGAAAAATAATTGTTAATTCCAGTACTAATATAAATGAAAAATTCCCTATTAGATAATTCTACATGAAAAATTTGTAACGTTCTTTTTGACAGTCTCACTATGTTGCCAAATTGGTCTCACACAATTCTCTGAACTTTATTAGGACTGCAAACATATAATCAGCTTTCTCCCTAGTTCACAGTGTTTCTGGAAGTTCCTTTCTACTAGTGACATTAATCCTTTTACACCTTCTACTGAGAAGAATAGTAATCAGGTTGTGCTTCTGTGTTATTGACAGTTTTTGAGGCGAATTTGAGATATATCAGTATGCATCGCCATTTCCTATCTCTTTAGATTTATTTACTATTTTGGTTATATTATTATTAATTGTTATTATTGTTTATTTGAATAGTTATTATTTGGAATGTGAGTGATAGCACAATTTGAAAGATTTCTAAAATATAGATGGTCAGAACCCTTTGTTAATGCATACTTTATGGTTAAAACAAGTAAAGTAATCATTGAGAGGAAAATGGCAAAAAGATAATAATACTGTATGTGTGTCAAAAGAAAATCAATTCTTGTTCTGAATATACTATTAATTATTTAATATTAGCTAATAATAATATATTACATTACATGTGCCTATGCATATATATGCATATATGTATCAATCTGCTCCTCTAGAGAACCCTAATAAAAAACTCTCAAAAGTAAAAGAAAAAGAAAAATTACTCTAAAATTTTTGAGATATTCTTATTTTTTAAAAAGTTTCATAAACTTCAATACCTGAAACATAGAGGAAATATATTAAGAACAATGTTTAATATGATGCAAATGAATATATAAATCTTAATCATTGATTTTCTTTGTGTAACAGCTATTTTTGTCTAAATTTCTAGGTAATGCTAACAATTCTGTGTCACCTTTGAGAGACAAGAGGTTAACAAGACAGCCATGATCTTTGTTCAGGATTTCTGTATTTTATTAACCTGGCATTTATTACTAATCACTGTCAAAATAAAAAAACCCAAGATGGAAACATTTAATTTCGAGGATCATGCTACTAAAACAAAGTAATTTTTTTCAAACTCTTTCTAAATGGAATATATTTTAATTTTAACATAAACTGTACTATTTTGTATAGTTTCTTTTTCCTCCCTGAAGAATCCTTAATGAGTTTCTGTCATAGCTTATTCTCACTTTAGAATAAATTAACACTTCATTACAATGCATTCCTTTATTGAAAACAATGTTTTCCTTGGAGTAATAACTTTATTTGCATATATTCATTGTATATAGTAATGAGTTTCATAAGAACATTTACTAACATACATGTAAATATAATGTGCTTTGCATGTATTTTCTCTACCCATGACTATTCTTTCTTTCAACAATTTCATTTCCCACTTTATTCCTCAGTTTTGAATTTCCTTTTATGTCATGTGTATATACATAACTTTATGTCTTTATATTAAATCTCACATCCAGAAGTGAGAAGATAAATAATATTTCTCTTTCTGAATCCCAATTAATTTACCTAAAATTGTAAACTCCCATTGATTGCATGTTCCCTGCAAATAACACAATTGTATTCTTTTTAATAGCTGAACAAAATTTAATTTCATAAACTAATTAGTGGGGGTGACTGAAAGGCCCAACAGTGGGGAGATGGAAGTCAAAGAAACCAACTCCAGTAGATAGACATGGATCCCAGTGGTGGGATTGGGACACTAATCCATCTTTTAAATATTCGACCCAAAATTGTTCCTGTCTAAAAGAAATACAGTGACAAAAATGGGGCAGAGAAGGATAGATTTACTGACTAGTGACAGGACCAACCTGTGATCCATTCCATGGGTGAACACCAAACCCAGTCACTATTACTGATGCTTAGTTGTGCTTGCAGACAGGAGCCTAGTATGGCTGTTTTCTGAGAGGCTCTACCAGCAGCAGCTGATTGAGACAAATGCAGGTTCTTACAGCTAACCATTGGACTTAGGTTTGGGACCGCTATGGAAGATCAGGGAAAGAATGGAAAGAACTAAAAGGGATGGCAACCCCATCAACTGTGTCAACTAACTTCAAACCCTGGAAGCTCCCAGAGACTAAGCCACCAGACAAAGAGTATACACAGGCTATTTTCAGGCCCCTAGCACATAAATAGCAGAGGACTGCCTTGTCTAGCCTCATTGGGAGATGATGTACCTGATCCTGTAGAGACTTGATGCCCCAAGAAAGGGGCATGCCCAAGGGGGTACACTCTGAAAGAGGAGGGGATATAAGGGAAGTACTCTGGTATGTGAGACTGTGAGGGGGAAATATTTAGGAAATAAATAGAAAAAACAATTAACAATTAAAATTTTGTTTAAAAATATAATTCATCATGGATTACTGTGCTAAAATATTCAGTTTTCAAAACTTCCCTGTTGTGACCAATGCAGCAATAAGTATCATACATGCTAGTGCATCTGTGATATATTGAATTAGATAACTCTTAATAAAAATGGCATTGTATCATTTAAATATACTATCATATCATCTGCGAATAGTGATAGTTTGACATCCTCCTTTCCAATTTGTATCCCTTTGATTTCCTTATGTTGTCGAATTGCTCCAACTAGTACCTCAAGTACTATATTGAAAAGATATGGTGATGGGGGCAGCCTTGTCTAGTCCCTGATTTTAGTGGGATTGCTTCAAGTTTCTCTCTGTTTACTTTGATGTTGACTACCAGTCTGCTGTAAATCACTTTTACTATGTTTAGGTATGGGCTTTGAATTCCTGTTCTTTCCAATACTTTTAGCATGAAAGGATGCTGAATTTTGTCAAATGATTTTTCAGCATCCAATGAGATGACCATGTGTTTTTTTTTCTTTGAGTTTGTTTATGTAGTGGATTACTTTGATGGATTTCCATATATTGAAACTTCCTGCATCCCTGGAATGAAGCCAACTTGATCACGGTGAATGATCATTTTGATGTGATCTTGGATTTGGTTGGCAAGAATTTTGTTGAGTATTTTTGTATTGATGTTCATAAAGGAGATTGGTCTGAAGTTCACTTTCTTTGTTGGATCTTTGTGTGGTTTTGGTATCAGGGTGATTGTGGCTTCGTAGAATGAGTTGGGTAGTGTTCTTTCTGTTTCTATTTTGTGGAATAATTTGAAAAGTATTGGTATCAGGTCTTCTTTGAAGGTCTGATAGAATTCTGCACTAAAACCATCTGGTCCAGTGCTTTAGTTATTTAAGTGACCCAATAAAACTCCACCAAAGAACTCCTACACCTGATAAACAACTTCAGAAAAGTGGCTGGTTATAAAATCAACTCAAGCAAATCAGTAGCCTTCCTATACTCAAAGGATAAGCAGGCTGAGAAAGAAATTAGGGAAATGATACCCTTCACAATAGCCACAAACAATATGAAGTATCTTGGTGTGACTCTAACCAAACAAGTGAAAGATTTGTATGACAAAAACTTCAGTTCTCTGAAGAAGGAAATGGAAGAAGAACTCAGAAAATGAAAAAATCTTCCATGCTCGTGGGTTGGCAGGATAAATATAGTTAAAATGGCAATCTTACCAAAAGCAATATACAGATTCAATGCAATCCCCATCAAAATCCCAACTCAGTTATTCATAGAGTTAGAAAGACAAATTCTCAAATTCTTCTGGAATAACAAAAAAAACCCAGGATAACTAAAACTATCATCAACAGTAAAAGGACTTCTGTGGGAATCAATATCCCGGACCACTAGCAATACTACAGAGCAGTAGTATTAAAAACTGCATGGTATTGGTACAGTGACAGAGAGGTGGAACAATGGAATAGGATTGAAGACCCAGAACTGAACCCACATATCTATGGCCAATTGATCTTCGACAAAGGAGCTGAAAACATCCAGTGGAAAAAAAATAGCCTTTTCAACAAATGGTGCTGGCTCAACTGGAGGTCAACATGCAGGAGAAGGAGAATTGATTCACTCTTATCTCCTTGTACCAAGCTCAACTCCAAGTGGATTAAGGACCTCCACATAAAACCAGACACACTAAAATTAATAGAAAAGAAACTGGGGAAGACCCTTGAGGACATTGGCTCAGGGGGAAAGTTCCTGAACAGAACACCGATAGCTTATGCTCTAAGATCAAAAATAGACAAATGAGACCTTATAAAATTACAAAGTTTCTGCAAGGCAAAAGACACTGTCGAAAGGACAAATCGGCAACCAACAAATTTGGAAAAGGTCTCCATCAACCCTACATCTGACAGAGGGCTAATATCCAATGTATACAAAGAACTCAAGAAGTTAGACCCCGGATAACCAAATAACCCTATCAAAAATGGGGTAGAGAGCTAAACAAAACCTTTACTTGAAGAAATCCAGATGGCTGAGAAACACCTTAAAAATGTTCAACATCATTAGTCATTAGAGAAATGCAAACAACCCTGAGATTTCACCTCACACCAGTCAGAATGGTTAAGATTAAAAACTCAGGAAACAACAGGTGTTGGAGAGGATGTGGAGAAAGAGGAACACTCCTTCACTGCTGGTGGGACTCCAAGCTGGTACAACCACTCTGGAAATCAGTCTGGCAGTTCCTCAGAAAACTGAATAGGATACTTCCAGAGGACCCAGCAATACCACTCCTGGGCATATGCCCAGAAGATTCCTCAGCATGCATTAAGGATACATGCTCCACTATGTTCATAGCAGCCCTATTTATAATAGCCAGAAGCTGGAAAGAATCCAGATATTCCTCAACAGAAGAATGGATACAAAAAATGTAGTATATAAACACAATGGAGTATACTACTCAGCCATTAGAAACAATGAATTCATGAAATTCTTAGAGAAATGGATGGAGCTGGAGAACATCATACTAAGTGAGGTAACCCAGTCTCAAAAGAATACCCATGGTATGTACTCACTGATGAGTGGATATTAGCCTAGAATTCTGGGACACCAAAGACACAATCCACATACCAAAGGATGTCCAACAAGAAGAAAGGAGTGGACCCTGGTTCTGGAAAGGCTCAAAGCATCAGTGTAAGGGAATACCAGAACAGGGAAGTGGGAAAGGGTGAATGGGGGAACACGGAGAGGGAAAAGGGCATGGGGGACCTTTAGGGGCAGGGAACCAGAAAAAGGAAAATGAAATGTAAATAGAGAATTTATCAAATAAAAAAATATTCAAAAAATGTCATTGTAGCATAGCTAGTTATTACAGGAAACATATTTTTAGTTTTGTGAGGAACTCCGAGGTTTGGTATTGACATCTATTTGTGGGTGGTAATGTGGATTGTAGCATGGTTATCCTGTGGTTTCTTGTTAATATCCACTGTTTTTATGCCAATACCATGCAGTTTTATTATGATTGCTATATAGTACAGCTTGAGGTAGGTCTGGGATGGTGATAGGTATAGAAGATTTTTATTGTTCAAGATTGCTTTAGCTGCCCAGGGTTTTTTGTTTGAAGCATGTTTCTTTCACTGTTTGTGAAGAATTATGTAACAAAGAATACCTAAAAGATGATGCTTGAATCTCAGTGAGACAAGAAAATAAACTAGACAATGGATGTGTGTAGCTGTGAGTTTTGGCTTCATCATTTTGTGCTCCCAATGGAACCCATGTGCCCATATTCCCAGAAGCTATTTTGCATTTATGGATGAAACACACACACACACACACACACACACACACACACACACACAAAGTTTATTTTTAAAAATCCTTGGTGAGCTTAAAGGGTTGGGCACTTCTAAACCTTCCCATCCTACTCCTGACCCAATAAGGGAAGTATCCAGTGGTATCCCACCCTTCTACTTTAAGTCATGGCTATTTTGCTCCTTTCCTGAAACTCTAACTGTTCCTTTCTGTGTCCTGCCATTGGCTGTTGGCATCTTTATGGGTAGATTAAAAAACCAACTGGGGACAAGAAGCTTCAGCATCTGGATATGCTGATTCCTGATTGAATCAAAGATTTAGAACCAATCTCCAATAGATGTGGATGGAGGGAGGAAAGTGCATGGGAGAAGGGGAGGGGAGGGGAACAGGTGAGATCAAGTGTGTTGAGGACAAAGGGAGAGAACTTGGAAAGAGAAAATTGCAGTTAATTGGGGAAGATCTCTGGGACAAACTAGAAATCTGGGACAAAGAAAAGCCTTGGGTGAACCTAGCTGAGAGTCCTAGCAATAGGAAATACCTGAAATAGCCACCATCTTTAATCTGGCAAGACTTTCAGTGGAGGGATGGATGGTGACACCAACCCAACCATAAAACTTAGACCCACACCTAGTCCTGCCTACAAGAAGGATAGATATAAAAGGGGATCATAAATTGAGGGAATGACTGGCCCAACTTCAGACTTATACCATGAGAAAAACCCCAACTCTGAGACTAACATCAATATTCTACTACACTGGTAGACTGGAACCTAGCATACCCATCAACTGAGAGGCTTCATCCAGCCACTGATGGATACAGATGCAGATAACCACATCCAGAGACTAGGTGGAGATCTGTAATCTTATGGGAGAGTAGGAGGTAGAAATGGAGGAAACTGAATCGACTAGAATGGTCACTAAGGGATCCCAGAGATTGAACCACCACCAACAGAACATGCATGGGACAAACATAGGTTCCCTACATATAAGTAACAGATGTAAAGTTTGGTGTTCAGGTGGAATCCCTAAAAACTAGAGAGAGGCTGTGTGTATAAAAATAGATATACCGACATGTATGTGTACACACACACACACACACACACACACACACACATAATAAATGATACTGAAGTCTCTGACTCTAGAAACTCCTTCCATTATCTCTCCTCCATTATGTTTCACTCTTTTCGTTTTCTCTGTTTCTCATATGTATACACTCTATTTGGAAAATTTGCTTAGGAGGTAGATTCTAGAATTTTTTTTTATAAAGCTAGCCTCACAGTCTGCTGATTACATATGGAATACCAAATAACTGAGGGAACCTGCTTCTTTTTTCCCTACTTATAAATGTCATAGGCCAATATGCTCTATTATGAGCTAGCGACATCATCAAGGGCCCTGTGGATTAATTAGAACTTTCAACATGAGATTGATATAATGCAGACGTAGGAAAATGGGGATATATTGCTGTTCCCTGGTAGAGTGAATCAACTCACATCTGGTATTTTCCTTAAAGAATACAGAAAAGAGCTTGTAGCAGATGGATAGTTTCATACCAGGGGATACGTTAATTTTCCTGACTGCAATTTTTCTTGATGCATCTGTGTTCTCTATAGACCAATCAAACAAGCTAGCTGTAGATATGCTACTCACACTTTGCAAGTGTGTATTAGTGGTGCTAACTTTTGCATTCAAACATAAAATTTTGTTGTTAGAATATGACAGTCTTGTCAGAGTATTCGATTTGGGGAATGTACTTTTCCCATAGTACCCTAATACCTTAGATTTCAAGATCAGAAAGGTCAAATCTATGAAGGTCTAAGTACAAGATATGCATATGCTAATCAGTTTTGGGGAAAGTACCTCACTGCTTGGAGGGATGAATATAGAAAAAGTTCATGAACAATGATGAAAGCCACAAATGATAAACTTCTTGGTCATAATGACTTATTGCAGCTTACACTCTCTTTTGACTATCCAAAACTAAAATGAATTATTGCCTTATTCCATAAATGCCTTCATTCTTCATATTTTAAAACTTATACAGCAGGGGTTGGCTCTTTTACATGGGATGGATCTCAAATTGGGGCACTAATTGGTTGGCTGTTCTCTCAGTCTCTGCTCCATCTGTATCCCCCTATGTCAGTCACATCTTGTAGCCAACACACATTTTGTGTTGAAATTTTGATGGGTGTATTGATGTCTTCCTTCTTCCTCTGGAAGTCTTACCTGGCTACAGGGAGCAGCTACTTCAGCCTCTCTATCCATCTATGGTAGGAATCTCAGTGAGAGTCACCCCGATAGACTACCTCTACCCTCCCACATCCCAGGCCTCCAGATAGTCTAAGAGATGCCTCCCACACACTGTTTTCTATTCTCAATCCAAGCCCACTCCTACCCACCTCTCTCAGTGGGTTGTTTGATGTCCCTACTGCTCCACTGGGGTTCCTTCCTGGCTATGGGAGGTGGCCTCTTCAGCTACTATATCCCCACTATATTGAAACTCAGCTAAAGTTACCTACATTGATTCTTAGGAGCATCACCTATGCTAAGACATCCTCAAGATAGTCCCCCACCCTCACACCCTAGCCAGCACCAGATTTCCATTCATTCTGATGGCCCTCTTGCCATTTCTATTGTCTCTCCTCATGCCTGCTACTGGATGTCCCACCCCATTCCTATCCACTCTCCTACCCAGTTACTTTCCTCCATTTGTCTCCTATAACTATGCTATTCCCCCTTCTAAGTGAGATTCAATTATTCTCTTTTAGAACAAGAAGACCTTGCTTCTTGTTTAGCTTTCATCATTTCTGGATAGTGTAGCATAAGCAGCCTGTATTTTGTGGCTAATAGCCACCTATAAATAAATATATACCATCCATGTTCTTTTGGGTATTAGTTACCTCACTGAGGATGGTATTCTCAAATTCCATACATTTGGCTGCAAAATTCATGATGTAATTTTTTAAATAGTAGAATAATATTCCATTGTATAGATATAGCATATTTTCTTTATCAATTCTTCAGTTGAGGGACATCTAGGTTCTTTACATTTTCTGACTATTATAAATAAAGCTTCTATGAATACAGTTGAACAAGTGGTATAGTGTGGCATCTTTGGGTATATGCCCACCCAGTAGTGATATAGCTGGGTCATGAGGTGTAACTATTCCAAGTTTTCTGAGAAACCACCTAATTGATATCCAAAGTGGTTGTAAACATTTTGAACTCTCACCAGCAATGGAGGAGTGTTCCCTTTTCTTCACATCCTTTTTAACCTATACTATCGCTTGAGTTTTTATTCTTAATCATTACTCATATGGTGTTAGATGGAACCTCAGTATCATTTTGATGGCTAAGTACATTTAACATTTCTTTAAGTGCTTCTTGGCCACTTGAGATTCCTCTGCTGAGAATTACCATTTTATCTCTGTACCTCATTTTAAAATTGTGCTATTTGGTTTGTTGGTGTCTACCTTCTTTTTTTTTAATTTTTATTTTCTATATTCTATGTTTACATTCCAAAGGCTACCTTCTTGAGTTCTTTATATATTTTGGATACTAGCCTTCTGTCAGATGTAGGGGTGTTGAAGATCTTTTCTGATCTCTAGGTTGCCATTTTGCCTTATTTACTTTGTTCTTTGCTTACAGAAGCTTCTCAGTTTCATGATGTCTCATTTATCAGTGTATGATCTTAGAGCCTTAGCCACTGGTGTTCAGTTTGAAAATGTATCTCCTGTACCAATGCATTTAAGAATACTCTCCACTTTCTCATCTTTTAGATTCAGTGTACCTGATTTTATGTTGTGGTCTTTGTTCTATTTGGGCTTGAGTTTTGTGCAGTGTGATAAATATGGATCTATTTGCATTAGTCTATATCCAGACATTCAGTTAGATTAGCACCAGCCAGTTGAAGATGTTTTCTTTCCTCCATTGTTAACTCCTGACACTAATAATGATACTCTGCTATGCTTGCAGACAGGAACCTAGCACAACTATTTCCTGAGAGGCTTTATTCAGAAGCAGATAGAGGAAAATGCAGAGACCCAGAGTCAAACACCAGGTGGAGCTTTTGAGTCTTCTGGAAGAGTAGGGGATACACTCAAACAAGCCAGAGGTGTCAAGGACACCACAAGAAACCCTACAGAGTCAATTAGCCTTGACCCATGGGCCACTGACCAGGGAGCATGCAGGGGCTGGACCTAAGTCCCCTACACATTTGTAGCGAATGGACAGCTTGTACTTCATGTTCATCTCCTAATAAGTGGAGTGAGGACTGCCTTCATCTCTGTTCACTGAAATTGGATTCCCTTCCCCTACCTGGACTGCCTGTTTTGGCCTCATGCGAAAGGATACTCTTAGTCCTGCTAGGACTAGATGTTCCAGGGTAGGGTGGTATTCAAAGGGTGCTCCCACTTCTGTGAGCAGAAGGAGAGGGAGAAATTGAGGAGGGATTTGTAGAGGTGGGACTTGGAGGGGGAAGGGAAGGGCGGCTATGATTGAGGTATAAAGTGAATACAAATAAATTATTGACAAAACACATGTATGTGGGACATGTTCATATGTTTACATGGATGTGTTTATATCATGTTCATTCAGTTTTACATGTATGCCTACTGAAACCAAAAAGCAGTCTTGGTGCCTTCTTCAATAGGCGTTCCCTTTGATACTTCAGTAAGGGTCTCTGCTCCTGAAAAAACAACTTAGCACTTCAGTTAGATTTGCTTGCCAGTGTGCTCCAGGAGTCCACTTGTTTATTCTTTCTTTTGAGCTAAGGTATAGATGTTCACCATCACTCTTTGGTTTTTATGTAGGTGCTGGGAATTCAAATTCAGATTCCCTCATATAGGAATCACTTAACTGACTGAATCATTTCACCTTACTTATTATTTTACTTTTTAATACAGACTCATTTTATTATTTTAATTAATTAATTAATTAATTGTATGTTCATGCAATAAATGCATATTTTCCATGTATGCATATCTAAGACATCTGAAAATTATAAAAAAAAAAAGTTTTCTGTTCTGAAGAAAGCAACCAGTTATAGTGTCCCCCCCAATCTTCTGTGTCTCTTTCTGAGATATTGTGTATATAACACAGATATAGTCTATCTATCACAGATTAGCCAAAATTCACCACAATCTTTTGGTCTTTGCTTTGTGGCTACTATGATTCAAAGCATGTATGAGAATAGCCAGAATTTTAATGTGTGCTGACAGTAGAATGGTGATCTGTCAAAGCTACTGTGAATTAAATAACTTTGCTCACTGTGTGCATGAATATAGGATAGTTATAAATAACATATCACATTAAAAATTAACTATGACTCCTCATGTTTTGGAGTTTGTCTTATTTATTTTATAAAAAATTAAAAGTATTACAATATTCATCATTATAAATTTGGACATTTTTTCAATCTACTCCTCATGTAATCAGATAAATTTTCTCTTAGTTCCATAAACCAGAACAGAAAACTTGGCACTTTTCAATTTTTCTCTCACTTGGATAGGGGGTTGTGCATAACAATGTGCTTCTTTTTTTTTTTTTTTTGCTAGTTTTATATTCATTGTTTTATACTATTTTTTTCTTTGTCTTTGAAAGTAAGAAAAATAATCTCTTGTACTTTATGTATATTATTCCATCATGTCCTTGGACAGAGGGTTTGATTCTTGATTCAACACAGGAAAAATGGTCAAAGTGAGAAATGGGGGATGAGGATGCTATAACTGAGGACACTAAAGGGAGAGATTCTGTGAGATTTTATCTTCTAGTAATATGAGAAATTATATGACCATCAAAACTTTATCTGAACAAGGAGGATTTCTATGACCATGTCAAAAGCCACAGAAAAGTGCCTACACAGTCTCAACCTTACACAAAGTACTACAGGCAGATTAATAAAGCTAATAGTAGAAAAAAAAATGATCCTTAAGAGCACCATCATAGAGACAAGAGAGGTAGGAGAGAGGGGCAGTTTGTGTAGGTGAAATCAGGAAGGGGGATAACATATGAAATATAAATGAATAAAATAATTAATAATAATAATGATAATGATGATGATGAAAATAATAATAATAATTAATAATAATAATTTCCTCCCTAGGGAAGAGCACACCTATTACTTGATGTTGGTCAAAGCACCAGTCCTGAAAATGTCTGCAAAAGTCACACTGAATGGTCTCAGTTTACAGTTGAGAACATACACAATTATATATGCCTGCAATTCACTATTGGCAACAAAAGAGGCCTGAGTTTGAAGGAGAGAAGAAAAGGGTACATGAGAGGGTTTGGTAAAGGGAGAAATGTAATTAAAATACATTTTCAAAACTTACGCCACAGCAACTACAAAAAGTACATAGAGGTGTTTCACATACAAGGTAGGAAGATCTCGGTGGGGTCATTTATGCAGTATGCTTTGACTATCACTCCAGTCCATTTAAGTGTCCCAAATATTTCCCAGAGTATTGTTTCCACATCCATGCTTCTTATTAATAATCACATAAAACTGGGCACTGAAGCCTAGAAGCATTGTATGCCTGGGACAATTTGCCTAATATTTAATTGGCAACTAAGTGACATTAGTTTTAATACATTAGACATTAGATTTAATACATCACTTATACATCAAGACCAGATGCCACCATAAATAAAAGATCCCATCATGCTATTTAGGAGCATTTTATTTATTTGTTTTACAAGTTGTTTGCTTTTGGAGGTTTCCACATAGTATTTTCAGGCTGAGGTTGAATATGGATAACAGAATTTCAAGACAGGTAAACCACAGATAAGATTTTTATAAGTTACAATCTACAAGTTAAGATATAACTTCATTATAAAGATTTATTGCAGAGGTCTTGCCTAGCAATTTGTTTTCTGTTGCTTTGATAAACTTCATGATCAAAAGTAACGAGATAAAGCATTCATTAAATTGTAGTTTTTGCAATCCAACATCAGGGTACTCGTGGCAAGAATTCAAGGCAGGAACTTGAAATAGAAAGCAGCTTGCTGACTTGCTTCCCCTGACATGATCAGACAACTTTCTATCTTAATTGGGGTTTCCATCGTTCCAGTGCTCTGAAGAGACACTATGACCATGCCAACTCGCATAAAAGACAACAGTTGGCTTATAGTTTCAGAGGTTTGGTCCATTATCATGATGGTGGAAAGCATAGCAGTATCTAGGCATACATGGTACTGGGAAAGGTTGACAGTTCTACATCTTGAACTACAGGAAGCAGAAGGGGACTGTGTGATACACTGTGTCCTACGCTGGGTGTACTGGGAAAATGCTCAAATCCTACCTCCACAGATACACATGTCCTCCAATACGGCCAAACATACAAGGCCATCACTCCTAATAGTGTATTTCCTGTGGGTCAAACATTTCAATTACATGAATCTGCTGGGGACATTCCTATTCAAACTACACACACTTTCTTATACAGTTTAGGCCTCTCCCTAAAAGTACCAATGTCTGCAGTGGGATGGACCTATTACATCAATCAGTAATTGATAAATTACCTCACAGACATGGCCAGTCTGATCAAGGAAATTCCTCACTTATTTTTGTCTATATTCTTTGTTTACATTCCAAATGATTTCGCCTTTCCTGGTTCCCCCCTCACCATAAGTCCCATAAGTCCTCTTCCCTCCACCTATTCCCCAATCAACCTCCTCCCACTCCTATGTTCTGGTAATCCTCTTCATTGCTGCATCAAGCCTTTCCAGGACCAGGGCCCTCTCCTTCCTTCTTGGGAATAATTTGATATGTGATTTGTGTCTTAGGTATTCCAAGCTTCTGGGCTAATATCCACTTATCATTGACTGTATTCCATGTTTGTTCTTTTGTGATTGGGTTACCTCACTTAGGATGATATTTTCCAGTTCCAACCATTTGCCTAAGAATTTCATGAATTCATTGTTTTTAATTGCTGAATAGTATTCCGTTGTATAAGTATACCACATTTTCTGTATCCATTCCTTCATTGAGGGACATCTGGGTATTTTCCAGCTTCTGGTGAGTATAAATAAGGCTGCTATGAACATAGTGGAACAATCTCAGGAGACAGCAGGTGTTGGCAAGGATGTGGAGAAAGAAGAGCATTCCTCCACTGCTGGTGGGATTGCAAGCTGGTACAACCACTCTGGAAATCAGTCTGGCAGTCCCTCAGAACACTGTGCATGACAATTTCAGATGACCCCGTTATACCACTCCTGGGCATATACCCAGAGAATTCCCCAGCATGCAATAAGGACACATGCTCCACTATGTTTAATTCCTCACTTATATTTCCTCTTTTCAGGTGATTCTGAATGTGTTTCAAATTGAATTACTGGTGCTGAAGATAATGGCATATCACTCTATAGTAAATGGGCAACATTCCAGACGAAAAGTTAATGAAGGCTTTATTTGTCTTTTTTGTCCTTGATGTCCAGGTAATAAACCCCAGATATTAATAAATTTTGTTACTTCAAGCAAATTTAGACACAATAATTTTGTTTTGCTGTTGGTGAGAAGTGAGAAAACTATTCATTTTCGTTAAGCTTAAGAAAGAAATTTTAATCCTAGAGATGGGTAAATTTTTAAATGTTTGGTGGTTGCCAACTAAATCTAATCTCTATCTCTTAAAGCTATAAAGGTACAATTTACTTTTTAAAGCTGCTTCTTGTCAAATCAACAGACCTATAGAATTAACGATTGACCTAGGTTTAGGGTATAAAAAGAATTTCAAATTTATAATGGTGCTTGTGTCTACTACAAAAATAACAGAATTGAATACCAAATAATGTAGTATAATTAAGTGTGGTTGTTAGAAGGTGACACATTCACACTCATAAGGATAGAGTTTATATGAATGAAATTAGTGAATAAAAAATTCACAGAGTGACTAAAAGGGATTCAATGCATGGGATACCTAAAAGTGGATCCTTCTAAGCTTACTTCTTTGTCATATAGAATCCTTCTATCAACACTGAATGTTGACTCCTTAAATTTAGAGTGCCCACACTTCAAAGATAGTTGAAACAAAAATTTTATGTATGTTACAATGGAGATTTTTGTCACTGTAAAGACAGTGAAGACTGTCCTTTCAGGACTTTGTTGAATTGATAAACTGTTAGAATCTTAACAGTTTTTGTCCTAATTCACAAACAAATATCAAGGTCTTTCCTTCTTTCTATTTGCATCAAATCCAAACTAAAATTTATCATATCCCATTGATTAATTTTTCAAAGAATCTAGAAAACACACTTTTTACTCTTATAATTTCTGCATGTAATATGACTAAGATAAGTGGAACATCTGTCATACTTTAAAATGTTTAAGGCTGTCCCCTCGCCATATCTCTTCAATATAGTACTTCAGGTACTAGCTAGAGCAATTCGACAACAGAGGGAAGTCAAAGGGATACAAATCGGAAAGGAAGAAGTCAAACTATCACTATTTGCAGATGATATGATAGTTTACTTAAGTGACCCAAAAACCTCCACCAGAGAACTCCTGCAACTGATAAACAACTTCAGCAAAGTGGCTGGCTATAAAATCAACTCAAGTAAATCAGTAGCCTTCCTATACGCGAAGGATAAGCAGGCCGAGAAAGAAATTAGGGAAATGACACCCTTCACAATAGCCACAAATGATATAAAGTATCTTGGAGTGACGCTAACCAAACATGTGAAAGATTTATACGACAAAAACTTCAGGTCTCTGAAGAGGGAAATTGAAGAAGACATCAGAAAATGGGAAAATCTTCCATGCTCGTGGGTTGGCAGGACTAATATAGTCAAAATGGCAATCTTGCCCAAAGCAATATACAGATTCAATGCAATTCCCATCAAAATCCCAACTCAGTTCTTCATAGAGCTAGAAAGAGCAATTCTCAAATTCATCTGGAATAACAAAAAACCCAGGATAGCTAAAACTATCATCAACAGCAAAAGAACTTCTGGGGGAATCAATATCCCGGACCTCAAGCAATATTACAGAGCAGTGGTATTAAAAACTGCATGGTATTGGTTCAGTGACAGGGAAGCGGATCAATGGAATAGGATCGAAGACCCAGAATTGAACCCACACATCTATGGCCAATTGATCTTCGACAAAGGAGCTGAAAACATCCAGTGGAAAAAAGATAGCCTTTTCAACAGATGGTGCTGGTTCAACTGGAGGTCAACATGCAGAAGAATGAGAATTGATCCACTCTTATCTCCTTGCACTAAGCTCAACTCCAAGTGGATCAAAGACCTCCACATAAAACCAGACACACTAAAACTAATAGAAAAGAAACTGGGGAAGACCCTTGAGGACATTGGCTCAGGGGAAAAATTCCTGAACAGAACACCAATTGCTTATGCTCTAAGAGCAAGAATAGACAAATGGGACCTCATAAAACTACAAAGTTTCTGTAAGGCAAAAGACACTGTCAAAAGGATAAATCGGCAACCAACAAATTGGGAAAAAATCTTCACCAACCCCACATCCGACAGAGGGCTAATCTCCAATGTATACAAAGAACTCAAGAGGTTAGACCCCAGAAAACCAAATAACCCTATCCAAAAATGGGGTACAGAGCTAAACAGAGTCTTTTCACCTGAAGAAATTCGGATGGCTGAGAAACACCTTAAAAAATGTTCAACATCACTAGTCATTAGGGAAATGCAAATTAAAACAACCCTGAGATTTCACCTCACACCAGTCAGAATGGCTAAGATTAAAAACTCAGAAGACATCAGGTGTTGGCGAGGATGTGGAGAAAGAGGAACACTCCTCCACTGCTGGTGGGAATGCAAGCTGGTACAACCACTCTGGAAATCAGTATGGCGGTTCCTCAGAAAACTGGGCGTGATACTTCCGGAGGACCCAGCCATACCACTCCTGGGAATATACCCAGAAGATTCCCCAGCATGCAATAAAGATACATGCTCCACTATGTTCATAGCAGCCTTATTTATAATAGCCAGAAGCTGGAAAGAACCCAGATGTCCCTCAACAGAGGAATGGATACAAAAAATGTGGTATATATACACAATGGAGTACTATTCAGCCATTAGAAACAATGAATTCATGAAATTCTTAGAGAAATGGATGGAGCTGGAGAATGTCATACTAAGTGAGGTGACCCAGTCTCAAAAGAATACCCATGGTATACAGTCACTGATAAGTGGATATTAGCCTAGAAGCTTGGAACACCAAAGACACAAATCACATATCAAGTGATGTCTCACAAGAAGAAAGGAGTGGACACTGGTGCTAGAATGGACCAAAACATCATTGTGGGAGAGTACAAGAACAGTAAAGTGGGAGGGGGTGGATGCGGGAGCAGGGGGAGGGAAAAGGACATGTGGGGCCTTTGGGGGTGGGGAACCAGAAAAAGGGAAATGAATTGTAAATATAGAATATATACAATAAAAAAAATTAAAAAAAAAAAGAAAAAAAATGTTTCACACTGATTCACACACAGCTCTTTTTATTTTTGTCCTTCCTTTATGATTACCTCTTCTTCAATTCATGCTTTTTGTTCTTGTGGTAGTAGAAATAAATATATATGGTCTATAACTCTACTTGTTCAAAAAAGTTTTAACATTGAATCTACAAAAAGGAATGTTCTTAATTTTTGGAAAACTTTTCTAAATCCATTTACTTGCAATGTATGCTTAGTTATTACACTAAATGCCCTAGAACTTGCTGCCCTATAAGCACTTTCAGGAAGAATTATGCCAAATTTCAATATGTCAAGCTGTGATTAATCAACTTTGTTCCCCCAAAGATTAAATTACTACTGCAAAAGGTCAATAAATGCTAATGATTGTTATCTGGCCTTAAAGCTATGAACAGAATCCTTAAAAATGATTTAAAAAGGACAGTCATTTTAGAATAAGTGAATGGAAACATTAACAAATTTGTTACTTTTATTTTAAAATGCACTCTTATTTTTGGCTCAAAAGATAATTCATCATTGTCATAGTATTTTGTGCTAAGAAGAATCAAATCAGTCATATAGAATCTACTTTGTATCTATTCTTATAAAAACATAATTAAAGTAAATGGAATTCTACTTTTGTTCAACAAGGCCTATTGGGATACTCCATAAGATGTAAGGTATAAACATAGTGGAGAACGTGTTCTTATTACATGCTGGGGAATCCTCTGTGTATATGTCCAAGAGTGGAATAACAGGGTCCTTCAGTAGGCAAATGGGTGGAACTGGAAAATATCATCCTGAGTGAGATAACCCAATCACAATAGAACATACATGTTATTCACTCATTGATAAGTGGATATTAGCCCAGAAGCTCAGAATACCCAAGACACAATTCGCATATCAAATGATGTCCAAGAAGAAGGAAGGAGAGGCCCCTGGTCCTGGAACTGCTTGATGCAGCAGTGTAGGGGACTACCAGAACAGGGAAGTAGAAAAGGTTTGATTGGGGAACAGGGGGAGGGAAGAGGGCTTATGGGACTTTTGTGGAGGGGGGAACCACAAAAGTGGGAATTATTTGAAATGTAAATAAAGAATATATCTAATAAAAATCATAAATAAAAAAAGATGTGAGGCACGTGGGCAGGGTCTCTGATTCTCTTTCTTTCTTTCTTTCTTTCTTTCTTTCTTTCTTTCTTTCTTTCTTTCTTTCTCCAATGTATAGTAGCCAAGGCTGGCATCAAACTCATGATTCTCCAGCCTCTACCTCCATCAAAAATTAATACCAGCATGGACCACCACACTGGCTCTGTAAATATTTCTACATGTAAATGGAAATGGGGTATTTCTTGAAAAAAATCAATTAACTTTTAGACATTCAATTATGAAATCTCATATGAGTTTTATTATTTAAAAGAAGTGATGCTTCTGGTTTATCCATTCTATAAGTGATGACTAACAAATTCACCTTGTATTTGCACAGTAACACAGTATAGCTTGTTTGAATATTCATGTGTTTTATAAAAAAATCTGTGCAATCTGAAATGACAAGCAATTCATGATGATGAGCTATAATAAATGAGTATGTCAATAAATAAACTGGTAGCAATAAAAGGGTTTTGAAGTAACTATAGAAGGAAGAATAGTACTTTAATGTGAAGATGATAAATTGATAGACTAGCATGATATTATTATAGGGAGTAGCCACATTAAATAAGTGTAAATTTTCATGAACACTTGTGTAATAACAATGATAGGTAACCTCAATAAGTCATTATGAAAGCACAAGTTCTATGAAATTCTGTCTGAGGATAATAAAGGTTCACCAATGAAACTGAAGAACTCTATGTCCAGATTATTATGAATACACTCCACTGTAAATGGTGCCCAGATTGACAGTCCAGTTTTTAATTTGTTTGGTAGAAAAAAATGTAAATGTATATTTAGTTTTCAATTGTATTCTGTTCTCTACATTTTGCTCTGTTAACTATTATAATACATAGTACTAAAAGATGTTATATGAGTAGTCATTAACTAAAAGAATAAAGATACTGCACAAACAAGATCCAAACAGTGGAAATTTCAATATAAATGTTAATGCAAAAAAGAAAAAAAATCCCATGGAATCATATCCCTGTCAAGTACCTACAAGAAACTGATGGCTGCTGAGAGAGGAAGAAGGCCTTTCACAAAGATAAGCCTCTGCTGGGAGCCAGCCCCAGCAAAGGTGTTTCTTCTTGGTCCTTCTTGAGGCAGCGGAGGGGGGAAGAGCGTCGGCGGGGGTAAGACTTTGTCTTAAGGAAAGTTTAGGGTTGCTGTATAATAAAAGGTTTACTTATCTAAATTTAAGTTAATAGGCTAACATAGCTGACCTGCCTTCTGTGTTCCTCTGGAGCCAGAGACTGCAGTCTCAGGCATTTAACACCTCATCCTAAAACAGCAGGAGATTAAGTAAAGGGTTAATTGCTAGAGCCTTTTCCCTATTGTCCAGATGCCTCTTGCTTGTCAGTCTAGGGGGGAAGTTAGGAGCAATAAACTTCTAATGAACCTGGAGAAGAGAATAACACTTGTAGACAGAAAATTTTCTACATACGTGAATATGCATAATCTCACATAAATTCACACATACATCTTCATACATCTTCATACATAGATTCACACATACATCTTTCACGCAGTCAGCTGGGCCCAGCTTGCATGTATTCTCACAATTTCATACTTACACACATACATGCATACATTCCCACAACTGCATACTTACACACACATCCATACTTACATATGCATATGGAGCAAAGACCAAGCACCGGTGCAGAAAGAACTCACTCATTCTGGATGAAAGATGGACTACATTATTTATTGCATGGAGAAAGAAAAAGCTTCCATCCTTTCAATGCTAACTGAATTAAATCCATGTTTGTAAGAAAAAGACTTTGCTTCTCTTAATAAGACTAAGCCTGCTTTGTCCTTACCATGGGACCTGTCCTTCCCAATGGTAAGGAGAAGCCTGCTTGCTCCTTCTACTCTCTGCAACATCTTCTTTTTTCCTCTTTCTCTCTGCCTCCTGCACATTGTTATTCTCTTAGTTAGTTTATGTTACCTATAGTTTCTAAATTATTCCACTCTGCATTATCCTTCTAATCTTGTTCTCTTCTGACTAAAAAACTTCTCCTCAGTTCAGTTCTCCTCTCAGCTCTGTCCCTCTCATTCAATTCTTCTGGTCTGACTTCTCTTTGTCCTCAGCCCTTAAACGTCTTTCAGAATGCATGATCACATGTTACAAAGTTCATCATAAGTTCACACAGAAAACCAAGTCCTAAATTGAAATAGAAGCTTACAACAGAGAATGTTTACATGCATATCCATTAGGAGTAATTATCTAGCTATCACTTGTCTTCTCTACAGGTTTGTAGAAAGTTTAAAACCATAGCTAAGTTATAAGTGACGTTTTGTATAGAAAAACCCAGTCAATATTTTACCTTCTGTCCTAACACCTATAATAAATCCTAGTTCCCTTTTTATGACCTTTGGTTAATTGTTTTACAACCTCTTGGAATGTGCTCTGAGTAGGAGAAAGTCTGGTTGCCATCTAAGAGCAATTAACTTGTGACACTTGGGAGACTGGCAGAGTTCTCATTGCAGTTTGGCTATAGGAGGGATCTAGTAGCAGTCCCATTAGAAAAGAGCTTAGTAATCACAGATATAATTTTAGGAATTCTTATAGGATCATCATTAAAACTAAAGTCATCTATTTGTCTACATAGCATCACTATAAGACATCTTCATGGATCTGCAAGGATCTGCTCCAAAGGAATGTGCTATTGCTATTGATTATTATAAATGTATAATAATAATAACAACAGGAAAAGCATATAAATAGCAGGAAATCTTTCCTAAAATTAGTCCCCCACAGCCTTGCTGAATGGGGGCTCACCTGTCGCAGATTATATAATAATCCGAGGCAGGCATTTCAGGATGAACATCTGCTAGTATATTAGCTTGTCCCATTATGGCTCCTGACAAGCCTCTAATTGAATGTGCAGTTCAAAGTCCTCAGAAGTGAAGCTATGTATACATAAAATAATAAAAGTAGTTTCAATTGACATATTTATATAACAAACATTATTACAAAAAAAGAGACTATCAATTTGAGAGTGACAGAAGATATGGAAAAAAAATTGAGAGACAGTTCTTGGGAGGGTCTGAAGGGAGAAAAGAGGATGGGGAGATTGTGGTAATTACATTTTAATCAAAATTCAATAAAGAATGTAAAAATAAAACTTTTACACAAGAGGATAACTATCTACACAGAATACAAAGAAACTGCTTTCTTATTGAGTATGTATCATGTCTATATTAAATTAATGTTTATGTAGCCTATTAAATAAAATATGTACATTTGTGATGGCTATTCTTGGCTGTCATCTTGACTGGTATTAACTAAAGGTAATTCTGTGAAGAAATTATATTAATTCCCAATCAGTTGAAGTGGCAAGACTAGCTTTAATCTGGGTCTTGTGCAAAGATCCACATTTAGTATTGGCCACATCTCATGGAAGCCAATTTAAAGGCACAAACAAAGCTTTTGCTCTTTGTCACCTTGCCCTCAAGTGAAGTCCATTCCTTCACAGGTATTAAGGCCTACTTCTTAAGGGCTTTAGAATGTACTGAAGAGCAGCAGAAGTATCAGTTTCTAGGACTGAACAACTACTGTATTCTTGGACATTCTGTTGGTAGATAGAATAGCTGGAGTATCATATGTAAGCCATTAAAACAAGTCTCATGTATATATATATATATATATATATACACACACATAATATATATACATATATATACATATATATACACACACATACATACATATACATATATATGCACATATATATAACATATATAATAGATGATAGATATTCATTGTATCAGTTTTATTTCTCTAGAGAACATTAACAATACAATATTATGAACAAACCTTGACTTTTACTATAACTCTAGTAACATCATGTAAGTAGTTTATGTATTCTGTCAAAGCATGTCACTACATGACAGTTAGTGCACAGTCAACAGTGCTTTTCAAAGGAAAATTTCAGATGTTTGTTGAAGAGATATACTGCAATATCTGAGTATCTTAACCTATATAACAACTACCAGTTAGGGTAGCTTTTGAAAAATCTTGGGTTTTACACATTTTCTTTCTATCTCCTCCACATGCTTAAAAGCATAGGTTCTTAGTTTGTCTCCTGTTATTAAGTCTGCTTTTTAATAGAAAAATACAAACCGGTGGTATGGGATCACAGTGCCAGGAGATTAAATTCCTCTAAGTACTCTCTGTGGTCTGATCATGAGCATCTCTGTGTTCTCAACAGACCTTCCTTAGCACTTGCTTGTGAACAATTTTTTCATGTAAATATATTAATTGCATTTAATCAAGACCAAAAATAATGATATAATTTTAATGTAGGATCATGACATTTGAATTTTATTAGACTTAGTATTTGACCTTACATATTTTGTAGAACAGAGGTCAGCTTGTAACAGTTGATGATCCATCACATATGAAAATTGGACTTTTCAAAAGCTAAAAGCAGTAAATTATGCTTTGTGTCTTGGGCTTATATATAGATAGGATGGTTTTTTAAAGATTAACTTATTTTATATGCATGAGTACACCATTGCTCTCTTCAGACAAACCAGAAGAGGGCATCAGATCCCATCACAAATGGTTGTGTGCCACCATGAGGTTACTAGGAATTGAACTCTGCAAGAACATTTGGTGCTCTTAACTACTGAGCCATCTCCTCTGTCCAATAGCATGATTTTTAAAAGAGTATGAAAAATTTAAAATAAGACATATTTATAAATATATGCCCAAATATTTCATGTATATATGAAAGAAAAAGAAAGAATAAAAATGTTTGTGAATATCTGTAGAACTTCTCTCAAATAATAGGTGTTGTGTTAAAATTAATCAGTATAGAAAAAAACTATCATGAAGATTTATAGCATTATAGAAAAGAATAAAATACAATTTTAAAAGATACAAATTATTTCTTTTTTTTCTTTTTTTTAATTTTCTATATTCTATGTTTACATTCCAAAGGCTTTCCCCTTTCCCAGTTCCCACCCACCATAGTTCCCATGTTTCCTCTCCCCCCAACTGTTCCCCAATCATTCCCCCTCCCCCCTCGGTTTCTTGACTTGCTATTTGTGTCTTGAGTATTTAGGGCTTCTGGGCTCATTAATATCCACTTATCAGTGATTGCATTTCATGTGCATTCTTTTGTGATTGGGTTAATTCACTCAGGATGATATTTTCCAGGTCTAACCATTTACCTACAAATTGCATGAATTCATTATTTTTAATTGCTGAGTAGTATTCCATTGTATAAATATACCACATTTTCTGTATCCATTCCTCCTTTGAGGGATATTTGGGCTCCTTCCAATTTCTGGCTATTATAAACAAGGCTGCTATAAACATAGTGGAGCATGTGTCCTTATTGCATGCAGGGGAATCCTCTGGGTATATGCCCAGGAGTGGTATGCCAGGGTCCTCTGGAAGTGACATGCCCAATTTTCTGAGGAACCGCCAAACTGATTTCCAGAGCGGTTTTAACATTTTGCAATCCCACCAACAGTGGAGGAGTGTTCCTCTTTCTCCACATCCTCACCAGCACTTGTTGTCTCTTGAGTTTTTAATCTTAGCCATTCTGACTGGTGTGAGGTGGAATCTCAGGGTTGTTTTGATTTGCATTTCCCTGATGACTAATGATGTTGAACATCTTTTAAGGTGTTTCTCGGCCATCCGAATTTCTTCTGGTGAAAATTCTTTGTTTAGCTCTGTACCCCATTTTTTGATAGGGTTATTTGTTTCTTTGCTGTCTAACTTCTTGAGTTCTTTGTATATATTGGATATTAGCCCTCTGTCGGATGTGGGGTTGGTGAAGATCTTTTCCCACTTTGTTGGTTGCCGTTTTGTCCTTCTGACAGTGTCCTTTGCTTTGCAGAAACTTTGTAATTTTATGAGGCCCCATTTGTTGATTCTTGATCTTAGAGCATAAGCTATTGGTGTTCTGTTCAGGAACTTTTCCCCTGTGCCCAAGTCCTCCAGGGTCTTCCCAAGTTTCTTTTCTAATAGTTTCAGTGTGTCTGGTTTTATGTGGAGGTCCTTGAACCACTTGGGGTTGATCTTAGTGCAAAGAGATAAGAGTGGGTCAATTCGCATTCTTCTGCATGTTGACATCCAGTTGAACCAGCACCATTTGTTGAAAAGGCTATCTTTATTCCACTGGATGGTTGTGGCTCATTTATCAAAATCAAGTGACCATAAGTCTGTGGGTTAATTTCTGGGTCTTCAATCCTGTTCCATTGATCTGCTTGCCTGTTGCTATACCAATACCATGCAGTTTTTAACACAATTGCTCTGTAGTACTGCTTGAGGTCAGGGATATTGATTCCCCCAGAAGTCCTTTTATTGTTGAGAATAGTTTTAGCTATCCTGGGTTTTTTGTTGCTCCAGATGAATTTAAGAATTGCTCTTTCTAGATCTATGAAGAATTGAGTTGGGATTTTGATGGGGATTGCATTGAATCTGTAGATTGCTTTTGGCAAGATGGCCATTTTTACTATATTGATCCTGCCAATCCAGGAGCAAGAAATATTTTTCCATCTTCTGAGGTCTTCTTCGATTTCTTTCTTCAAGGACTTGTAGTTTCTGTTGTACAGATCTTTCGCTTGTTTGGTTAGAGTTACGCCAAGATACTTTATGTTGTTTGTGGCTATTGTGAAGGGTGTTATTTCCCTTATTTCTTTCTCTGCCTGCTTGTCCTTTGAGTACAAGAAGACCACTGACTTGCTTGAGTTAATTTTATACCGTGCCACTTTGCTGAAGTTGTTTATCAGCTGTAGAAGTTCTCTGGTGGAGTTTTTTGGGTCGCTTAGGTAAACTATCATATCGTCTGCAAATAATGATAGTTTCACTTCTTCCTTTCCAATTTGTATCCCTTTGACTTCCTTATGTTGTCTAATTGCTCTTGCTAGAACTTCAAGTACTATATTGAAAAGATATGGAGAGAGAGGGCAGCCTTGTCTAGTCCCTGATTTTAGTGGGAATGCTTCAAGTTTCTCTCCATTTATTTTGATGTTGGCTACCGGTTTGCTGTAGATTGCTTTTACTATGTTTAGGTATGGGCCTTGAATTCCTGCTCTTTCCAAGACTTTTAGCATGAAAGGATGCTGAATTTTGTCGAATGCTTTTTCAGCATCTAATGAGATGACCATGTGGTTTTTTTCTTTCAGTTTGTTTATGTAGTGGATTACATTGATGGATTTCTGTATATTGAACCATCCCTGCATCCCTGGGATGAAGCCTACTTGATCATTGTGGATGATCGTTTTGATGTGCTCTTGGATTCGGTTAGCAAGAATTTTATTTAGTATTTTTGCATCTATATTCATAAGAGAAATTGGCCTATTGTTCTCTTTCTTTGTTGGATCTTTTTGTGGTTTAGGTATTAGCATAATTGTGGCTTCAAAGAATGAGTTGCGCAGTGTCTCTTCTGTCTCTATTTTGTGGAATAGTTTGAAAAGTCTTGGTGTTACGTCTTCTTTGAAGGTCTGGTAGAATTCTGAACTAAAACCATTTTTTGGGTTGGGAGTCTTTCTATAACCCCTTCTATTTCTTTAGGGGTTATGGGACTATTTAACTGATCTACTTGATGCTGATTTAATTTTGGTATTTGATATCTGTCTAGGAAATTGTCCATTTCCTCCAGATTCTCCAGATTGTTTTGAGTATAGACCTTTGTAGTAGGATCTGATGATCTTTTGAATTTCCTCATTTTCTGTTGTTATGTCTCCCTTTTCATTTCTAATTTTGTTAATTTGTATACTGTCTCTGTGTCCTTTGGTTAGTCTGGCTAAGGGTTTATCTATCTTGTTGATTTTCTCAAAGAACCAGCTCCTGGTCTTGTTGATTCTTTGTATGGTTCTCTTTGTTTCTATTTGATTGATTTCAGCCCTGAGTTTGATGATTTCTTGTCTTCTACTCCTCCTGGGTGAATTAACTTGTTTTTCTTCCAGGGCTTTAAGGTGTGCCATTAAGCTGCTAGTGTATGCTTTCTCCAGTTTCTTTTTGGATGCACTTAGAGCTATGAGTTTTCCTCTTAGCACTGCTTTCATTGTGTCCCATAGATTTGGGTAGGTTGTACCTTCATTTTCATTGAATTCTAAAAAGTCTTTGATTTCTTTTTTTCTTTCTTCCTTGACCAAGGTGTCATTGAGTAGAGTATTGTTCAGTTTCCATGTGTATGTGGGCTTTCTGTTGTTTTTGTTGTTATTGAAGTCCACTCTTACTCCATGGTGATCTGATAGGAGGCATGGGATTAGCTCGATCTTCTTGTATTTGTTGACATCTGTCTTGTGACCAATTATATGGTCTAT
This sequence comes from Apodemus agrarius, assembly GCA_964023405.1. Taxonomy (NCBI): domain Eukaryota; kingdom Metazoa; phylum Chordata; class Mammalia; order Rodentia; family Muridae; genus Apodemus; species Apodemus agrarius. The sequence goes on along the minus strand of OZ030013.1, from coordinate 30,411,325 downwards.
TTTGGAGAAGGTACCAAGTGGAGCTGAGAAAAAGGTATATTCTTTAGCTTTAGGATGAAATGTTCTATATATATCTGTTAAATCCTATTGGTCCAGAGTTTCAATTAGTTTCACTGTGTCCCTGTTTAGTTTCTGCTTTCCTGATCGGTCCATTGAGGAGAGTGGAGTGTTGAAGTCACCCACAATTATTGTGTTAGGTGTAATGTGTGCTTTAAGCTTGAGTAAGGTTTCTTTTATGAATGAGGGTGCCCTTGCATTTGGAGCATAGATGTTCAGTATTGAGAGCTCTTCTTGGTGGATTTTCCCTTTGGCCAGCAAGAAGTGACCTTCTGAGTCTTTTTTGATGATTTTAGGTTGGAAGTCTATTTTATCTAATATTAGAATGGCTACTCCAGCTTGTTTCCTGAGACCATTTGCTTGTAAAATTGTCTTCTAGCCTTTTATTCTAAGGCAGTGTTTGTCTTTAACACTGAGATGTGTTTCCTGTATGCAGCAAAATGTAGGGTCCTGTTTCTGTATCCAGTCTGTTAATCTATGTCTTTTTATTGGGGAATTGAGTCCATTGATGTTAAGAGATATTAAGGAATAGTAATTATTTCCTCCAGACATTTTTGAAATTATATTTATTTATTTTATTTATTTTTTTATATTTGAGAGGTTACCTTCTTTTGGGTTTGATGAGAGGAGGTTTCTATCTTGTTTCTTCCCGGGTGTAGTTTCCGTCCTTGTCTTGGTGTTTTCCCCCTATTATCCTTTGTAGGGCTGGATTTGTGGAAAGATATCGTGCAAATTTGGTTTTGTCATGGGATACCTTGATGTCTCCATCTATGGCGATTGAGAGCTTTGCTGGGTAAAGTAGTTTTGGCTGAAGTTTGTGTTCTCTTAGAGTTTGCATTATATCTGCCCAGGATCTTCTAGCTTTCATGGTCTCAGGTGAGAAGTCTGGTGTTATTCTGATAGGTCTTCCTTTATAAGTTACTCGGCCTTTTTCTCTTGCTGCCTTTAATATCCTTTCTTTGTTTAGTACATTTGGAGTTTTGATTATTATGTGACGGGATGTATTTCTGTTCTGATCCAGTCTGTTTGGGGTTCTGTATGCTTCTTGTATGTTCATGGGCATCTCTCTCTTTAGGTTGGGGAAGTTTTCTTCCATAATTTTGTAGAAGAATTTGCTGGCCCTTTAACTTGTACATCTTCATTCTCGTCTATACCTATAATCCTTAGGTTTGGTCTTTTCTTTGTGTCCTGGATTTCCTGGATGTTTTGGGTTACAGCCTTTTTGCATTTAGTATTTTCTTTGACTGTTGAATCAATAGTTCCTATGGTATCTTCGGCTTCTGATATTCTGTCTTCTATCTCTTGTATTCTATTGTTGATATTTGCATGTATGGCCCCTGATTTCTTCCCAAGGTTTTCTATCTCCAATGTTGTCTCCCTCTGCGATTTCTTAGTTGTTTCTACTTCTGTTTTTAGTACCTGGATGGATGTGCTCAGATCTTTGCTTGCTTGATTTTTGTGTTTCCTCTTTCATAGCTTCTACTTGTTGGCCCACGTTCTTCTGTATTTCTTTAAGTGATTTTTGTCTTTCTTCCTTATTGTCTTCTTCTTTTTGATCCATCTTCTCCTGCATTTCTTGAAGTGATTTTTGTATTTGCCTTGTAAAGGCTTCTAACTTTTGATCCATTTTCTCCTCTATTTCTTTACGAGAATTTTCTATGTGTTCAGCTACCAGCATCCTGACCAGTGATTTTATATCCAAGTCTTGTTTTTCTGGTGTTTTGGGGTATCCAGGGCTTCCTGTTGTTGGTGAACTGGGTTCAGATGCTGTCATGTTGCCTTGATTTCTGTTAGTGACATTCCTTCGTTTTCCTTTTGCCATCTGGTTATTTCTGGTGTTAGTTGACCTTGTTGTCACTGGCTGGTGTTTGAATCTCCTGTGAGGCTGGGCTTACCTGTTGTTTCTCTACTGGTGGTTATGTGTGATTGCTGCTCAATGGGATCACGAGCTGGCTGCCACCCGCTGACTTTGTGCAGGGCCTGAGGTCTCCGGGAAGTGTGGGGGAGTGCAGCAGAGCCTTGGCAGGCACTGCTGGGCCTGCCTAGTAGCGAGAGCCTATCAGATCCCCCCACGTGGTAGCCCCTGATGGAATCTGTCTACCTGTGCCTTTCCAGCTGTGTCCTGGTTGCAATATGGAGGCCTGCTGCTATCGCTGCTCTGGGGTCCTGGGGAGCTGGGTGGTTCCGGCTGCCTCGGTGCATGGCCTAAGCTCACAGGGAAGTGCTGCAGAGCCTAGGCGCCTGGGCCTGCCTGTCACAAATTATTTATATATATATATATATATATATATATGTATATATATATATATACATATATATACAGGTAAGCCAACAATCATTATAATTCCAAGTTTGGAACACTAAGTTAAACATTAGATTTACAAATCATCTATACAGAAAATTCATTGTTTCCATGAATGAAAACAATTTCATAAATCACACTTTATATTAACTATATATGCAACTGAATATATATCCCTACAGCTAAGTATTAGACAGGCAGAGAAACTACTCATAAAATTATAATTGTATGAGAGAAAATATATGCAAGATACTAAAAAAAGCAATAAGGATTTAAAGAAAGTTGACACTTTTCTCTTCATTCATTCATATATTTTTCATTCATTCATTCATTTGTTTATTTATTGATTTATAATGTACTTCCTTTATTTGAAAATATTGCTGGCTGTACAATGTCCTATTAATTGAAGCAATTTGTTCTTCCAATATTCTACTTTATTGCTTGAGGAAATCATATATTCAAATAACAGATTTTCATCAAATTCATCCTTAGATTTTTTTCAAAAATTACCCTAGCAACTAGTATTTATATAAGCTGATATATAAGATATTCTCATCTCTTAGTGTCTACATATTGACTAGGGATGTGTCTCTCTGTTAATCACTATCTACTTCAAAAGAGCTTCTCTACAGAGTCTTGAGAGAAGTATTAATTTATGGTGTATCCAAAAGACCAAATCCATATATTCCCTCTTCTCTCTCATATGTAGAGATTAGCAAGTAAATCTTGAGTTATGCTCTTTTAAATCAAAGTACAAATATGATTTTGAATATAATACTCAGATAGTGTGAAAGGAAAAAGGGAGATAATGAATGTGGAAGGGTCAAAAAGAGTAACAAATGTGAAAGCAGGGTACAGCGAGGACTATAGGGAGCTATGATTGACAGTAAAGTCCTTTGAAAAATGTTATATATCAGTCTTCTGCTGTGAAAATGAAATATATATATATAACAAATAGTGTTACTTTGTATATATACTAATATTACCTATCTCATGCACCACAAGGTTTCAAATAAGACGTCCAATTTTAAGAACTGGTTACCTATATTCAAAATGTTGGTAGTCCCATAGGTAGGGTCCCAATAGACTTCTTCAAAAATATTCCAAGATGTTTTGTCAGTTATAATCCTGATTCTAATGACCAGACACCACAAAGTGGAGTCACAGGACACAAAGAGATATAACTAGTTCAGGTCTGTAACTTTCCTTCCTATGGGGCAGGATTATTATGCTGGAAGGTTTTATGTATTATTCCAAATAAGAAAAGTAATGAACCTTATCCAGCTGTGAGCCCTGTGAGTTATAGAAATGACAGGCTTGGCAAGACACGTTCACTTACAAAATAGGTGCATGAGTATTATAAGAGTTACCCACTATTCTCTGCTAAAATAAAGTACCCAGTCCACAAGATGAAACTCATGCCTGGTACTTAACTTTAACAGACTCAAAATTCATGCATAGGTAAGACATAGGCCCTAGAAAAGAATCCAAAAGCATATCATTTTGTAAAAATGTAAAGGACTTATTTAGTTAAAGAAGAGTGAGTGAATTTGAAGGAAACAGAAAAGTACAGTATAGGAGGATTTGAAGAAAGGAATGAGATGGGAAAAAGTAATCATGTGGATGAATAGGTGGAGAACCACCCTCTTAGAGACAAAGGGAAGGGGGAGAAGAGGTGGGAGGTATAACCAAAAAGGGGTACATTATTTGAAATGTAAATGAATAAAATGATTTTTAAATTATTTTTAAAATAAAAAATATAAAGGTAAAACAAGTATAGAAGAAATCATTTTAATTTCTCCCATCTTTAAAGCAGTTATCTAAGAATACCAGAACCTAAAATATACAAAAGGAAAGATCATAACTACTTAAAATAATAATTATTTCTTCTAACAGAACCAAAGCTTCTAACCAAAGCCTGATAAAATTTGAGGGAATAGTTCTATTTATTATTATGCAAGGGTTGGTTATGCTTTAAGAAAATCTTATTTAGAGAGTTTGTATTAATTATCCTTATTTATATAACATTGCAATGTTTATCTGAACACCAAAACAGGTTGCTCATTATATATCAGAGAAGTAGAGGATCAAACTGAACATAAAGGTTCGAAGCACACTGTTTTACATCATGTGGGTCAGAAATGGAGGGCATGCCATCAGAAGCTGAGGTTAGAGATAAATATGTATTGGAAAAAATATAATGTGATGGGATTTCTTGATAATAAGATTTTAATAGTAGTGAGTAGAATATTTTCTTAAAGGATATTTACAGATAATTCTATAATCTATACTCAGACTGCTTAGTCCATATTGTACATAAATGTAATTTGTTCAACATTTACTTGCAGGCTTTAAGAAACAAAGCTTTCATTTATTTAGAATATTACTATTGAAACTTGATATATAGGAATTACTATGAAAAACTATGTGATGGAAATTACTTTGGATGATGTATGATATTATGACTTTCACTTAACCTGTATTATTTTTAATATGTATAAATGAGCATGAATGTCTCAAGGAAACCAATGTGAAGTAAGAGGAATCTGGAATACTAGAGGTCCAAGTAGCGTATATGTTTGTAGTGTATTTAAACTAGTAATTACTAGTCTAGTGCCTAGGTAATGCTAGCATGAAATTATTAAAGAAAAGTTACTAAAATCTAAAAACTACTTAATGTATACTTTTGTTGAACATGATTTTATGGTATTTCTTACTTCTCAAATATTCAGTTAAATTTCTGTCCTATAACATATTTAGTCTCAGGAAAAAAAATGTGTATGCTCCACCCACCCATGTATCCATGCTCAGAATTCTTGTGTGTTGCCTGAAATACCAGTTGCCTGAAACTTTCATACCAGAATCCTCAATGGTATTGTTTGCACTCTTTCCTAGAATCTATGTCTAGGGCCATTCTAAATACATACTTTTAGTGCCAAATCTGTGGACCTATTATTTCTAATTTTATTCTCTTTAGATTTTTGTTATACACACACACACACACACACACACACACACACACACACACACACACAGACCCTGTTGAATTCATTCATTTTTGTTGTACACATTTATTTTTCTTTAGTGTTGGCTTCAGGCTTGAGATCTAAGGGAGCTTACTCTTGAGAAGACTGATTCTCCCTCTCTTAGCAGGCATTAATTACCTATTCACTTTCATATATGGATAGGGAGTTGAGGGATTTCCCCAACCTACACTACAATGGATGCGTGTATTGTCATTATATATGTCTCGTTTTATTATTACTATTTCATGAATGTCAATACCTGTCATATATAGAAGTTATCATCTTGTAACAGATATGTTGGTCTTGTGGGCCTAATAATTATTATTCCTGCTCTTCTATGATTTTCCTGAGCATGATATGGGGAGGTTGTGTTGAAAATGTACCCTGTGGAGTTGGGCACCCAAGAATCAATTTTTCTCTGAATTTTGATAAGTTGTGTCTTTCTATCACAGTCTTCATCTGCTATAATATTAATGAAAAGTACTTTGTAAATAAGAAATAATGTGCTTACAATGTTACACTAGATCTTCTATTGCTATGTGCTTATTTTAATTGTGGTTTTGCATGGAGAGATCTGGCTATGTGCAATCATAAACTTGAACATCAGTTCAAGGACTGGAATATTTTACTAGTAGCTAATCAGTAGTGTTTACATGAGAAAGAACCTGGTAATTCTCATGGAACAACTACTTCACAATAGGGAATGGTACATTTGAAGTTTAAGAAACCCAGTCTAAATGAAGTTAATGTCAAAACTAAGGCATCATTATTAGTTGCACATACTATCTACATAGCTTTCCTGGTACTATCTTTATCTGAGACATGTCAGAGACATTTTCAAATTCAGATACAGTAGTTCTTGTCTGATTGGGATTTTCTTTACTCAAATATACAAGTAGTCTCTCTGCAAATGTCATCTTCTCTGTAGGATTTTATTTATTTACATTACAGATGTTGCCCTCTGTCAGTCCACCCTCCCACTGTTCCTCATCCCATTGTTCTTCCCCCTTGCTTCTGAAAGGGTGCTCTCCTCCATTAGGCCTCTCCCTTCCATGTGGCCTCAAGTCTCTTGACCATTAAACATATCTTCTCTCACTGAGGCTTGACCAGACAGACCTCTGCTATATTTGTCCCAGAGGCCTCGGACTTGTCTGTGTATGCTTCCTAGTTTGTGTCTCAGTCTCTGGGAGCTCCCTGGAGTCTAAGTGAGTTAAAACTGATGGCCTTCCGATTGGGTCACTCTCCCCATTTAGTGTCCTCAATCCTAATTCTACCATGTGATCACAACTTCAGTTCAATGATTGGGTGTAAGTATGTTTCTGTCTCAGTTCGCAGCTGGTAGGGACTCCAGAGGACAGCCAAGCCCGTAATAGGGTCAAGCATTGGTGCCCTTCCATAAGATGGATCCCAAGTTGGTTTAGCCATTGGACTGCCTTGCGTTCAGTCTCTTCTCCATTTTTTGTCCCTGCAGTTCTTTTACAAAGGAACAGTTCTGGGTTAGAAAAATTGACTGTGGGTTAGTAACCTTGTCCTTCTGATTGAGGCTCTGTGTATCTACTGGAGGTGGACTCCTCAAGTTAATGTCACCCCCTTTGAGTGCTCACAGTCTCTCACCTCCCGGGTCTTTGATGCTTTCTAGAGGATTCCCCCACATCCACAACTCCTGTGTTTTTTCCATTTATTCTATTGATATTCTCACTTCTCTTCTGCCACCCACACCTGACCCGATTTCTCTTTTCCCCTCCCACTTCCATACACAAACCAGTTTGCTCTGTTCCTCTGCCTTCCATGATTATTTCCTTCCCCCTTTCTAAGTTGAATTGAAATATCCTCACTTGGGCCTTTCTACTTCTTATACTTTGTATGGTCTTTGGGTTGTATCCTAGGAACCCAGTATTTTTTAACTAAAGTCCACTAATCAGTGAGTAAATATCATGTATGTCATTTTGGGTCTGAGTTACCTCACACAGGATGATATCTCTATTTCCTTTCATTTGCTTGCAAAATTCATGATGTTCTCATTTTTAATAACTGAATAGTATTCCAATGTGTAAATGAACCACATTTTCTGTATCTATTCTTCTGTTGAGGGACATCTGTGTTCTTTCCAGCTTATGTCTATTACATATAAGGCTGCTATGAACACAGTGGAGCATATATCATTGGAGTATGGTAGGGAATGTTTCTTGAGTATATGCCCAAGCTGCGTCTTCAGGTAGAACTGTTTTCAATTTTTGGAGGAACTATCATATTTATTTCAAGTGTGATTATGCCAGCTTGCAATCCCACCAGCAACACACATATGGACACTTGATCTTTGACCAAGTAGTAAAAGACATACAGTGGGAAAAAGAAAGCATCTTCAATAAAATGTTCTGATCTAACTGGTGGCCTGGCCTGTATATAAAAGAATGAGAATAGATCCATATTTATCACCATGCACAAAGCTCAAGTCCTAGTGAATCAAGGAACTCCACATAAAACCAGCTACAATGAATATAATAAGAGAAAAAGTGATAAATGAACCTTGAACTCACTGGTACAAGGGAAAATTTCGTGAACAGAATACCAGTGGCTGAGGCTCTAAGTTCAACAATTGGTAAATGGGACGTCCTGAAATTGAAAAGTTTTGTAAGACAAAGTATCCCACAATAAGACAAATTGGCCACCTACAGATTGGGAAATATCTTCACTAATCCTCCATCCAACCGAGGGATAATATACAAAATATATAAAGAATTCAAGAGGTTAACCTCCAATAAACCAAATAACCCAATCAAAAAAATGAAGTACAGAGCTAAACAGACAATTTACAACAGAGAAATCATGAATGCCTGAGAATCACTTGAAGAAATGTTCAAATCTCGTATTCATCAGAGAAATGCAAATCAAAATGACCTTGAGTGAGATTCCACATTATACAAACCAAAATGGCTAAGATAAAAAAACTCAAGTGACAACACATGCTGAATCTATGATTCTAAAGAGGCTCAGGTCTTTAGAATCACAAATATTTTCTAGTTCAAGAAGTTCTTGTATAAGTAAAGTATTCATTAATTTTGTTCATAATCTTCAACAGCTTTATAGATATTATATATATATACTTTTTGTGATTGTGGATTGTCTGTTCTCTCCTACCAAATGTAACACCCTAAAGAAAGACATCAGTGTTTGCTAGATTCCAAATTTTTACAAAATATGTTATAAAAAATAAAACACTAAATACGAAGTTTTCTACTTAACCCATTAGGCATTAACTTCATTTATTCTTTTTTCGTGGACATTGATAGTGCTCATCTTGCTAGCTTGAGTCGAAAGGGTGGCAGCTTTTCTCCTTCATATATGTTGTTGTGACATATACTAAAAAAAATATATCCTTAATTCTTTGCTTGCTTTTGTTCTTCCTGTGAAGATGAATTTATTAAAGATTATTACAAAGTTTTACATGTTCCACTTCCTAATGAGCGGTAGTGTAGGTGATACAAAGATTAAACGAAGAGGATCATTAACTTCTTAAATAAATAGGATTAGAACCCAAGCCCACTCATCCATTCTTCATAATATTTAGGGCTTAACATGTCCTATTAGAGTTGTTTCATGTCTTCCCATTTACATATTTATATCTCAGTAAAACAGTACAATATAGGTCATTACTTCTACAGCAGGGAACATGAGTCTGGATATTGGAGACTGATTAGATGCTAGGCTGTGCTTGTTAACATGCAGACCCCTGAGTGAAGATTACATTTGCATATTTCTTTTCTTGTCCGGATGACACACATTTCTCTTTGCCTGCCTAATACTATTATCATGTTTGAACATTCTTGTCCTGGGAATTAATTTTTCACAGGTCTTTCTGTTTTGCTCCAATTCTTCATTCTGCTTTTTATTCTTTTTAAATGTATGCCTATATAATTCTGTCATTAGCCAATTAATTGTTCAAAAACCACTGTCTTTTGATGTTCTTTTTATAAGTTTTAGCTTTGGGTTTAACTCCTCAGAGAGGATATAGTTAGGATTTGACCATGGTGCACATTGCTGTCTTTAATATTTATGAATTTCACTGTTCCCAAGTTCATTTCATAAGGCGTGTTTATTGTCTTAAACATTTAAAACTTTATTTTCCATACTTTAGTCTTTTGTGCTGCTTCGAGAAAATGTAACTTGAAAACCATCGATCACAAATACTAAACTATAGTGATGGTTTTCAAGAAAACAACATGCACAGAAAGTGAAAAAGAGGGGTAACTATCCAAAACTAAGATTCATTTTAAGTAATAGAGAAGAGTAAATACAGCGTTACAGAATTCCTGCCCTTTTTGCTTAATTGGGGTTTTAATATAGCTAGTGACTTACTCTTCCTTTTGACCACATTCATTAGAAAGAAGTCATAGATTCTCTCTAAAACAATATATTTAGACCTTTTAACCACTATGTTAAATGGAAACTAAAACAATAAACACAGCATAAAGGGTGCAAGAGACTTTTGTTTTGGATACTGCACCTGATTGTAATAATCTTTAATTCTTATCACTTTGAGTACAAAGAAATGTTACTTTCCAAAGACTATTCTGAAGAAGAAATAAAGTGGAAAAACTCTCTGTCCACAGATATTAACAATAGATTGAGAGATATCAAGACAAATCAATATACCTTGAAGAAAGATAAGAACAGTTGTAGACTTGCAAAAATCATTACTGTGACTTTGCAGAGAACTCAGTTACAAAAGGCATGAGACCAAGAAGAAGTGAATAAAATTATGTCAAGTGTCTTAATAACTATGAGACATCAAACATAAGAGAAACCCTATAGGCTATACAATGAGGAAAATATTGATTGCAAGAACAGTGAACTGAAAACAACTTTAACAACAGTACATGCCTGACACAATAGAGTTGTATTTGTTTATTAGGAATACTTGAGCTCTTATCCTTTCTTCTTTAACCTCTTTAGCACCAGACACATAGAATACATTGTTTACTTAGTAAGAGTTGTTCCAAAGATTCAGCTCCAACTGTTTAAAAAATATAGCTTTATGATGCTAATGTTCCTGGTGATGCATTCAGATATTGGGTGACATCTACCTGAGAACTGTCCCTTAACCCTTGTCCTCACTTATGCTTTGGTGGTAGATGACAATTTGCTCTGGGAATTCATCACGCAAATCAGGAGAGATGGACAGGAAATGTCAAGGTTATGTTATATTTTCTATGTATCATGGGACATACTAATGAACTATATATCTTATCTAAAGAAAGTAATAGTTATTTATGTGAAAATGTCATTCCAGCTAAAACAATATATATCTCTGGCATATTTTTTGGCCTCGTCTTGATAACTTGCTGAATTCTCCTGGGAGACAGTGCATTCTTTGGGTTTTCAAGCCTGATTTATTAGAAATAAAGAAAAGGAAATCCATAAATCAACTATCCTTAATGCCTAGACTTTAAATTACTAGACCTGAAATATCTGTAGATAGAAAGTCTGAGTCAAACAACAGCTAAAAAATTAGTTATGATCCTAAGAATATGGAATTGGAAGGAAAATTATTTATTGGCTTCAATAATTTCTAAGCTATAATGATGTACTCTTAATAATCTTGGATATTGAGTATTTATTTTAATAGGAGTATACGTATGCATTATAGGCGGTGACTTTACTAGCTCTTATTTCCTTGTCATGTGATTAAGGGACCGTTTATTGTATATTTTAGTAGAAAAACTGCTGACAGTATCAGTAGAAATATGTACCCTCTGGAAGTGTTGTAGTTACAAATCCAGCCATCTGGGTATGAAAAATATTCTATTCTCTAGTAGAGCTCAAATGAAGCTGCTTCTCCACTCCATTTCTGTTTATGTCTGTGAACTCTCAAAAGCCTCCCAGTTTCCAACCAGTCTGAGAATATATATGTACAAGATGCCTTTCAGAAATACTAAGACAAACTCAAAGAGCAAGAATCTAAAAGAGAGCCAATAGACACATAATATAAATAGAAATTTCTAGTAAATAATACTATTGAAATAAAGGTTTAAAACAAATCTCCATTTGAAGATTATTCTTATTCTTTTTTCTAGCAGAAATAGCCTTTTGGTATGCCACATAGAAGACATCCAAATGATATACACATTAAACAATGATTGCATTTTGTTTATCATATCTCTATTAAGGTATATGTGTATGATACTAATGAAAAAGCTTTGTTTTCTAATTATTTCTATTTTTTTCTTATCAAGTAGCCTTCATTTTGAAATTATGTCTCATGAAATAACTTATACTATGGTCTGTACTTTTGTTGCTACATATTTTCTCACCTTTGCATCTCTCATATTTAATTGCATTAAAATTTACTTCTGATGTTTCATGAAACCCCATGGGAAGAACAACAATAGCAAATAAATCCAGATGCCCCAGAGTTCCCGTAGACTAAGCCACTAACCAAAGAATACACATGCAGGAACCCATGACTCCAGCAACATATGTAGCAGAGGATGGCCTTGTCTTACTGGGCATCAATGGGAGGAAAGGCCCTTGGTCCTGTGAAGGCTCAAAGCCCCAGTGTAGGGGAGTGTGAGGGCAGGGAGTTAGGAGTGGATAGTTTGTTGGGGAGCATCCTTATAGAGGCCAGGGGGAGGAAGATGGGATAGGAGATTACTGGGGGGAAAGCTGAAAAGGAGATAACATTTGAAATGTAAATAAAGAAAATATCCAATAAAAAACATTATTGTATCATGCTGTACATCAGCCTATTGTCCTTCCTTAGATTTTCTTTATGATCACTACTAGCAAATATGGAATTTTTCTTTGTATGTTTAGACTTCAGAGAGGCAAATAACATTGTTAAAAATGGGGTACAGAGCTAAACAAGGGGTTTTCACCTGAGGAATAACGAATGGCTGAGGAGCACCTAAAAAAATGTTCAACATCCTTAGTCATCAGGGAAACGCAAATCAAAATGACCCTGAGATTTTACCACACACCAGTCAGAATGGCTAAGATAAAAAACTCAGGAGACAGCAGGTACCATTGAGGATGTGGACAAAGAGGAACATTCCTCCACTGCTGGTGGGATTTCCAGCTGTAACTACCACTCTGGAAATTAGTTTGGCAGTTCCTCAGAAACCTAGGCATGATACTTCCAGAGGACCCTGTTATACCACTCCTGGGCATATACCCACCGGATTCCCCAGCATGCAGTAAGAGCACATGCTCTACTATGCTTATTATAGCCCTATTTATATTAGCCAGAAGCTGGAAAGAACCCAGATGTCCCTCAACAGAGAAATGGTTACAGAAATTGTAGTATATTTCCACAATAGAATACTACTTAGCAATTAAAAACAATGAATTCATGTAATTTTTGGGCAAGTAGATGTAATTAGAAAATATCCTCCTGAGTGAGGTCAACCTATCACAAAAGAACACAAATTGTATACACTCATTGATAAGCAGATATTAGCACAGATTCTTGGAATACCCAAGACACAATTCACATATCAAATGATGCTCAAGAAGAAGGAAGAGCAATGTATGTATACTCTGGTTTTTCTTAGAAGTGGGAACAAAATTCCCACAGAAGGAGATACAAAGTGTGGAGCAGAGTCTGAGGTAAGGACCATCAAGAGACTACCCACCTAGTGATCCATCCCATATACAGTCACAAAACCCAGCCACTTACTATTTATTGATGCCCACAAGTACTTGATGACTGGAGCCGGATATAGCTGTCACCTGGAAGGCTCTGCTAGTGCACGACAAATACAGAGAGGGACACTCTCAGCTAGTCATTGAACTGAGCCCAGGGAGTTAAATGGGGGAGTTAAAGAAAGGACCAGAGGAGCTGAAGGGGTTGCAGTACCATTAGAGGAACAACAATATGAGCCACTCAGTACTCCCAGAGTTCCCAGGGACAAAACCATCAAACACAGACTGTGCATGAAGCTTACCCATGGCTTCAGACACATAGGCAGTAGAGGATAGTCTTGTTGGACATCAAAAGGAGGAGAGACCATTGGTCCTGGAAAGGCTTGGTGAAACAGTATGGGAGAATGCTGGGACAGGGAAGTGGGAGATGGTTGATTGGGGAACAGGGGGAGGGGAGATGGGTTATGAGACTTTCTGCGGGGGTGGGGGAGCCCCAGGAAAGAAGACAGCATTTGAAATGTAAATGAAGAATAATTCTAATATAAAAGGTTAAAAAAATAAAAAGAACCATCTCAAACCTGGTCTGTCTACACTGAGTGCACAGTTTCATTGTCTGTCTCAGATCTTTCTAATCACAGGTTGTCTTGGCAATATCACCCAGAGCAGTAACATTGGGGTCAAAGGAAGATATGGAGCTGTATCTTGGACACACCTTAAGTACGATTTGATCTCCGTGGTTTTGATCTTGGGACAGTGACTGATATCAGATCTACCCATATTCTGGACTACTAAAGAAAGATTCACTATCACGTCCTCAGTGCTAAAACTCAAAAGCTGAACTGCTTTTAAAATATTTGTACATTAGATTACAGACGCTCATATTTATGTGATTATTAGAAAGGAATCTGCTAACTGTCTTACAATCTAAACTTATTTGGCTATTTAATATATTTCTTTTATAATTACTAGATTAGTGACAGTCTCAGTTTTCTTCAGCCCTCTGAGATTTGCATCAGTTTAAACAAAAAACATGACCTACAGTTATGTAATGAAATATGATATAGCTTATTAATGACCTTTGTTTCTAGAAATGGGAAGACTGGAAACTTTTGATATGTGTATTCTCTTATTTAATAAAAAGCGATTGTGAGACTTTTGGTGGTGGTGGTGGTGGTGGTGGTTTTTTGTTTTTGTATTTTTGTTTTTGTTTTGTTTTGCTTTGTTTTTGAGACAGTGTTTCTCTGTGTAGCCCTGGGTGTCTTGAAACTCACTCTGTGGACCAGGCTGGCCTTGAACTCAAGAGATCCACCTGCCTCTGCCCCCAAGTGCTGGGATTAAAGGCATGTGCCACCCCTGCCTGGCTGAACCTTTCTTTTTTTAGAGTGTATGTTTTTATGATGATGAATGGAATATATCTATGAAAAATTGGTATCACATTTTTGGTGATTTTATTCCCTATAATTCTGAAAGTTTCATATAAGTACAGTTAAAATACAAATTTAGAAAATTGTGAAAAAATAGACAACAGGTGCTGGCAAGGATGTGGAGAAAGAGGAACACTCCTCCACTGTTGATGGGATTGCAAGATGATAACCGCTCTAGAAATCACTCTGGCGGTTTCTCAGAAAATTGGGCATGACACTTCCAGAGGACCCTGGCATACCACTCCTGGGCATATACACAGAGGATTCCCCTCCATACAATAAAGACACATGTTCCATTATGTTCATAGCAGACTTATTTATAATAGCCAGAAGTTGGAAGGAGCCCAGATGTCCCTCAATGGAGGAATGGATACAGAAAATGTGGTATATTTATACAATGGAATACTACTCAGCAATTAAAAATAATGAATTCATGCAATTTGTAGGCAAATAGTTGGATCTGAAAAATATCATCCTAAGTGAGTTAACCCAATCACAAAAGAGTACACATGAAATGCAATCACTGATAAGTGGATATTAATGAGCCCAGAAGCTCTGACTACTCAAGGCACAATTAGCAAATCCAAAGATTCCCAAGAAGAAGGAAGGAGAGGACCCTGGTCCTGAAAAGAGTGGATCCAGTTTTGTAGGAGAGTACCAGAACAGGGGAGGTGATTGGGGAATAGACGGGGGCCGTGGAGGGGAGGAGGACTTATGGGACATATGGTGAGGGGGGAACTGGGAAAGGGGAAAGCCTTTGGAATGTAAACAAAGAATATAGAAAAGATAATTAAAAAGGGAAAAAAAGAAAAAAGACTTGCATTACCCCAATTTTCAAAAAAAAATATATTTACTTAAGGCAAATAATTTATACTTTCACAAATAGTTACAATATGACAATATTAAATGCTTGTTAAGTACATGATTGTAGGTTATAAAATCTGAAACCCTAGGTTTGCTAATTTTAAGGCAGTTTTTATTTTTCTCTGAAGCAGAGAAGAAAATAATCATTTCCTTTAACTTGATTGTATTCAGCACTTCTCTGATGTGCAATAGATAGAGTATAAAGGCATGATTACTCATGTACTAAATAAAGTGTGTTTAATTACAAATTATAGCTACTGACCTCAAAACAATTATAGTACTCAGTTGAATGTAATTTTCTTGCTAATTACCTGAATAAATTGCTATGCATACTCCACACTGCTTTCTGATTTCACTTTCCTATTGTTTGTTCTCAAACCTGACAGTCAGCACTCTGAACAAGCTTTTCATCTTAACAGTTCAGTTTCCTTGGTGAAAATGAATAGTTGGATGTGATTTCATTCTGTCCACTGACAAGTGGTAAAATAAAAAATGACCATCCCTCTCCAGAAGCCAGTATTTCCTATCTATTTTTTTTTCTTGCACAAATATCCAGAAATAAGATTTTAAAAATAAGAATTTATTTAAAAGTTTCGCAAACAAGTATAAACCAAAGAACTTATAGGTTGGCTTTGTACTTAGAGGGTAGGCACATACTTCTATTCAAGTATATTTTTCTAAAATGTGGTCGATATTTGACAATCATTTAGTTTAAGAGTGATAGTAACAATCATTTAGAAGAATTTAGGGGATTATTTTTGCAAAATCTTAGAAGCACTTATCTCCAAAATCCTGGCTCAAAAGATAAGAAATATTAGTTCTAGCAATGTGGATTATTTCTTAGGGATCTTCTTGTTATTTCTTAATATAGAAGTGAGAAAATAATGACAGATTATTGGCCTCTAAGTAGACATTTTTAGTACAAAAATGGAAGAAATTTTGTTCTATGGAATTTTTTATTATAATTTTTTATTATATGGAAAGTTCACATATGTAAAAAATATATTTTGATCTTATCCATTCTCCATTATTTCCCCCTAATTCATCCATAATCCATTCCCCTTTCTTCTTCTCCTCCCAAATACATTTTAAAAAATTCCCACAGAACTCAATTTGTGAGTATAGAACCATGCACACATTGCAGTATCTACCAGTATTTCATAAGGAAAATTGACTCTCTCAATTGAAGACCTTCAACTATTAGTAGCTGTTTAAATAGGGGAATTAGGACGTTGGTTCATTCGATCTTGGTCAAGTCTCACTGGGGCAATCACACCTATCATGTGTTCGTGAGAACATATGGGTTTCTCATACAAAGGACATTGTTTATATTTAATCCCTCCAAATATCTGGCTCTTACAATGTTTCTGCACTCTCTTCCATAATGTTTTTGAGCTTCGTGTGGAGAAGTATGATGGAGATCTGTATTTATGATTCAGAACACTGAAGACAATTACTCTCATCATACTGAGTAGTCACGAGTGTTGTGTAACATACCATTTGTTGCAAGACACTTCTCTGATGGAGCTTAAGAGCTACAGTCCATAATAACAAAGAAGAGAATTTAGAGGTAATTTGATACATTGTTCATTTTGGAAAATAATAGTAATAGATTCATGCCAAGGTGTATTTCCTCAACAGTTATGGTTTCTATTTTGTATAGATTTAGTGTACCATTTAATAGCTCCCCTTATGTGGTAGTCTTCATATCCAATCAAAAAGTAGTTGGTAATACTTACATAGAGATGGCACCCCTGTGTCTAGTTTGCCAGGATGGTTATCATTGTAACTCACAGAGTTCACAACTGTCTAACACTGGTAATAATTTTTCTCCCCACACAAAGTATAACACCCTATATTATATCTAGCATTCATGATGAAACTTCTCTGCCTAATACAAATTTGATTGCTGCATCTCCTGTGACTAATGCCTGTGGTATCCTCAGTAATAGTGTCTTACAATCAAATTTTGTTGGGTAACATATACCAATAACAGTAATCAGTGTTATGTGGGTGTTTTGGGACATCTTGACCATCAAGACCTGTTGTACTTCTTTGATCAACTTTATGATCATGGTTCTTTATATGATCATTTTCTATGAACAACTGATCCCTTTATTAAATGTATAAATTTTGTTTCATTTTAATTAACCAAATTAAGATCTACTACTTTTCATTATTAAAA
Source organism: Apodemus agrarius (assembly GCA_964023405.1). NCBI lineage: Eukaryota > Metazoa > Chordata > Mammalia > Rodentia > Muridae > Apodemus > Apodemus agrarius. The sequence continues at coordinate 30,393,826 of OZ030013.1, read as the reverse complement.
GATACTATCCAACCTAACCACATATCACATCATTGAAGAGCACTCAGTCTTGTAATTTATTGAATGCCTATATGCACTTATTCTTAGTTTTAAACTTACTAATATAACTTAGTAAAATATGACTAAGAGTGCTAATATAATTTCTTTCCTATGTTAGGTTTACCCATTTTACCTTTTGACCCTTACCATCTTTTTCTTCTGGAATCAAATACATTTATTGCATTACAATTATGCCTTCAAGAATACAGATTTAAAATACATCAAGTGAAATACATAAAAAAATATTTGTTTTATTTATCTTATGTTCTTTCTGTCTTACTTTCAGGTTCATTCATTCTTTCTTTCTTTCTTTGTTTCTTTCTTTTTTTCTGCTCCCTGCTTTTGAAATTATAGTATAGTTATGATGACGCTCCCTTTCTCTTCCTCCCTTCAAACCCTCCCATGCATCTCTCTTAGCTTTACTTCAAATCTGTCACCTATTTTCTCGCTAATTTTTATGCCATGAATATATCCCAGGCACTATTTCTTACAGCCTCCATCGCGGTGTTTGTTAACTATATAGCATGCCCCTAGAGTAAGGTTTCCCAAGCCAAAAATCACTAGTGGTCTAACTTTTTTAATTATTTCAGTAGGAAAAATATTTGTTTTGCATTTAATATGTACAATCAATTTTTTTCTACATCTGGACACAAGACTAAATAAAACCCAGTTTCCAACAGAGCAGAAGTCAATGCCTGAAGGGGAAAGGATATGGACTTGTTCTTCCTTTTGACATTCACATTCATCTTTCTCTTCATTAGAGAAACCCTTTGATAACTCCCTGCAGTGTATTTATTCTTAAAATTATTCTCAAAGACTTTAACTTGCTAAAGGCTTATGTTCACAGGAAATGGACCTAACAGACAAGTTTCGGTGTTGTAACGGAATGGATGCTTGTGATCCTGATGGATGCTGATGGATGCATTGAGTTCTTTTGATATTCCTGAGATACTAAGTGAGATATCTGAACATTATGCCTCATGTATCAGGAAAGTGCTTTGTATTCCAACAATCCAAAAGGTGCCTGACCCCTTGACTTGGTGGTATACTACAGTTCCCAGTTTGTACTATCTCTTTGGACTGATAGATCTTATAAGTGTACTAATAAACTAACTCAGGGTTACTTCCCAGTTAACCTGTGAACTCACCAAGAGTAGTCTTTTATTTCTAGTGTTTTCAGCATGAAAATTTATCATACATCTTAACAAAGCATGAAACAAGACATTTCTTTTATTGAAATACTGGGAAATTACAGGAACTGAATTTTGGAATTATTTATCTACCCTCCTTGCCCATGTTGACAGCTTCATTGGCCAAGCACTCAGATGCACTTCGTTGTTGTATTTCAATAGCATGCCAGAGTACACAACTATTTTCTATATTATTATATTATTTCTACATTACTTATTATTTTCCCTCACTTTGTCTTTTCTCAATTAATGCACACAATTTTAGTTTAGTTTAGTTTTTTTTTTTTTTGTATCTGATGTAAAATCAGGAATGATGATAAGATCAAAGTATTATGGTGGTAGTGGTGGTAGGAAAGGATATTGTACTATGAAATGAAGAAATTGTAATATTGATGACTGAAGATGTTTGAGAACATAGAATGAAAACAAAGTTTTGACTGTATGAAACAGTATTTTGTAGTTGGACAGAAAAAAAAAACAGTTGTTTGCTGTATGAGAAAATGTTCACATATATGAAGAAGATTGACATCATAGAGCAGTAATTGATATTCACTGGCTGAACTGCTGAAATAATTCTGTAAAGGATCATGGGATAAAATTGTCAATAAGTTGATTCTGTGAAAAAGCTGTTGTAATACAGGAATGGGCTTATATCCTTTAGCAAGTTCTCTTATTAGGCCAAATTACCCAAATCCTTTCAATGTTTCTCAAAAGCATGACTCATGTTCCTCTGATTGTGGAACTGAGTAAAACAGCAATGAGCCAATGTTGCTAATTAGACAATGACACTGCTTCAGAACAAACCACAGTGCTGTAGGTTTGAATTAGGACAGTAAGGAAAATTGTAATCTTAGTAACATTTATTACTTATTTGAGAAGCTTGTGAAAGCAATCAAGTATTCTTTTACTAATTTGTTCAATAATTAGGCAAGTGACTGAAGCAAAATGCTTTATGTTGTAACATCAATAAACACAAAACCTAACAAGATCTTGGTTCCACTATTTCTAGCAGAGGATGCAATAAATAAACACATAGACAAAATAAATATAATTCGAAAAAATTAGAAATAACTAACTAAAAAAAATTAAAAGGAAAAATATTTGTATAACCTCTAAATGGAAACTTGCATTTCAGAGGTCAAGGGAATACTGATTGATGAATTCAGAGATTAGAGAGATATATAGAAGGTGTTTTTTGTTTTTGTTTTTTGAGAAAGTCATATGATTTCCAATATAAGAAAAATGAATACACAAGTTTCTCTTCTTCTTTAGTAGTGGACTATAGTGAATAAAAACAAATTCACAGGGCTATGTTGGTTTTCACGGATGAAAATGTATTAATTAATTCCAGTTTCCACTCATATCCAGGCAGGATATTCAAATTATTTTATCCCAATCTAACTCTCATGGTTAAGTGTTAGATCACACATTACATATCACACTGTATATGTCCATTTATTTGTAAATGCACTTATGTATAGATTGATTACAGAGTAGATATTAAGATCTAAGGGGCCCAAGCATGGCTGAAAGAACACTGAAGAGGCTTAACTGAAGCCAAAAGAAGTCTCAGGAGCACCTGGAGTGAGACATTGTGTGAATAAGAAAGTGAAGGCCACTGAATTTTCATATTGGTTGTGCTGGAAAGTCAAAGGAGAGTCAATGTTGAGCCAAATATTAGGATCTAGCTCAGACAGTAAAACTGAGATCAGGGAATGTAGAGACCATAGCATCTGATATTTGTGTCAGATACAGACAGGCAAACGGACAATGGTCCAGGTGTACAAATGGACAGATGAATGGGTGTCAAGTCCAAATGTATGAACAGACAAACAGACCAATTGCAATTTTAGTAGGCCACATCATCAGTGGGAACTGAGGCATGATTATACCCAAGAGACAGTCAACAATTTTCTACCTCTCAAATCCTTGATGCACATACCAAGTAGGTCAGAGGACAGGGAAGGGAGGGCCATTGTCCCAACAGTAATATAATTTTCCCACTTTATAGTGTCCAAGAGTATGTATTGCAATTTTTCTTCAAACTGGTGATTTTTAGCAAGTTCTCCATATGGTTTTAACATGTATATGTGTTCTTATGGCCCTAATCTACTTTGAAAAAACTTAAAGAATAGATATTAGATATTTTTATGTCAAGAATAAATTATTTCCTAGCTATGCCTAAGGCTCAGTGAACATCATTCATATATATATATATATATATATATATATATATATATGTGTGTGTGTGTGTGTGTGTGTGTGTGTATGTATGTATAAATGTGTGTGTGTGTTTGTGTGTGTGTGAACAAGGTGATATATAAGTGATTCAAGAATAGTAGGTAGATATAAGGAGGTAAATAATTTCATAAAAGATGTGGAGGGTGACAGGGAAAACTTAAAATAGGAGATGGTGGAGTAGATGTGATTGAAATTTAGTACTCTTGAATAAAATTTACCAAATATTTAAAACTTAATTTAGAATGTGTTATTTATATTTGATTTTGCTTATCAGATGATGACTTATTCTGTATTACTATTTGAACCCCATATGGAGTCAAAACAACCTTGAGGCAAGACACTGCAAAAATCAACCTTTTATGTAGGATGAGGAGACTCGGAGCCAGTCATATCCTGATGTCAGCATTCAGGTATACTTTACCATACTGAAAGTAAATGTAAATTATTTCTAGCAGAAATTTGGGCAGAATTTACTTGACTAAGAAAAACTGCAGAGAAACACAGAGCAAACACAGGAAGGACTAACTTGTAAAGTCAGAATCCAGAAACTTGATACTGCATTAGTTTCTCGTATGGTTGCATTGACAGAATACCTTGACAAAAATACGTAACAGGCAGTCTGAATATAGAAAAATGAAAATACTTGTCACCTTGCACAAAGTTCAAGTCCAAGCAGATGAAGGACCTTAACATAAAACTGAATACCCTTAATCTAGTAGAAGAGAAAAAGGGAATGAGCCATGAACTCATTGATACAGGAGGGAATTACATAAACAGAACTCCAATGGCTCATGTTCTAAGATCAAGAATTGAGAAATGGGACCTCATGAAACTAGAAAGCTTCTGTAAGGCAAAGGACATAGCCAATGTGAAAATTTATCAATCTAAAGAATGGAAAAAACGATCTTCTCTAACCCCACATCTAATAGGGGGCTAATATCCAAAATATATAAAGAATTCAAGAAGTTAACCACAAAGAAACCAAGCAAATTTGCTCGCTTAGGCAGCACAAATACAAAAATTGGAATGATACAGAGATTAGAATGTCCCCTGCACAATGATGACATGCAAATTCATGAAGCTTTCCATATTTTTCAAAGGGAGACAACTTTGAAGATAGAAAACTTTGCTAAGAAATCAGGTGCCATAGAGGCAAATATCAACAACAGAATACAAGAGATAAAACAAAGAATCTCAGGTGCCGAAGATACCATAGAAACCATTGACTTAACAGTCAAAGAAAATGCAAAGAGCAAAAATCTTATAACCCAAAACATCCAGGAAATCCAGGACACAATGAGAAGACCAAACCTAAGGATTATAGGTATGGATAAGAGCTAAGATTTACAACTTAAAGGGCCAGCAAATATCTTCAACAAAATTATGGAAGAAAACTTCCCTAACCTAAGGAGAGAGTTGCCCATGAATATACAAAAAGCCTACAGAACTCCAAACAGACTGGACCAGAACAGAAATACCTCCTGTCACATGATAATCAAAACCCCAAAAGTACTAAACAAAGAAAGAATATTAAGAGCAGTAAGAGAAAAAGGCTAAGTAATGTATAAAAGAATACCTATCAGAATTACACCTGACTTCTTACCAGAGACAATGAAAGCTAGAAGATACTTGGCAGATCTCGCACAGACTATAAGAGAACACAAATGCCAGCCAAGACTGCTATACCCAGCAAAACTCTCAATCACCAGAGATGGAAAAACCAAGATATTCCATGATAAAACCAAATTTACACAATATCTTTACACAAACCAAGCCCTACATAGGATAATAGGTGGAAATACAATACAAGGAGGGAAACTACAACCTGAAAAAAAGCAAGACAGTAACCTTCTTTCATCAAACCCAAAAGAAAATGACCACTCAAATATAAAAATAACATCAAAAATGATAGGATGTAATAATCACTGTTCCTTAGTATCTCTTAATATCAATGGACTCATTTCCCCAATAAAAAGTCATAGACAAACAGACTGGATACTTAAACAGGACCCTATATTTTGCTGAATACTAGAAACACACCTCAGTGTCAAAGACAAAATCTACCTTAAAGTAAAAGGCTAGAAGACAGTTTTATAAGCAAATGGTCTCAGGAAACGAGATGGAGTAGCCATCCTAATATCAGATAAAATTGATTTTCAAACTAAAGTCATGAAAAGAGACACAGAAGGACACTTCTTGCTGGTTAAAGGAAAAATCCACCAAGAACTCTCTATTCTGAACATCTATGCTCCAAATGCAAGGGCACCCTCATTCATAAAAGAAACATAACAAAAGCCCAAATCACACATTGAACCTAACACAATAATTGTGGGTGACTTCAACACTCTACTCTCCTCACTAGACCAATCGGGAAAACAGAAACTAAACAGAGGCACAGTGAAACTAATTGAAGCTTTGGACCAATAGGATTTAGCAGATATATATAGAACATTTCATCCTAAAGAAAAAGAATATACCTTTTTCTCAGAACCTCATAGTACCTTCTCCAAAATTGAGCATATAATTGGTTACAAGACAGACCTCAACAAATATAAGATCAAACTAATCCCATACCTCCTATCAGATCACTATGGAGTACAGTTGTTTTCAATAGCAACAAAAACAACAGAAAGGCCACATACACATGGAGGCTGAACAATACTCTACTCAATGATACCGTGGCCAAAGAAGAAATAAAGAAATAAATCAAAGACTTTTTGGAATTTCATGAAAATGATGGCATAACATACCCACATCTATGGGGTACAATGAATGCAGTGCTAAGAGGAAAACTCATAGTCCTGAGCTCCTCCAAAAAGAAACAGGAGAGAGCATACCCTATCAGCTTAATGGCTCACCTGAAAGTCCTGGAACTAAAAAAAGCTAATTCACATAGGAGGAGTAGAAGACAGAAAATCGTCAACCTCAGGGCTGATATCCATCAAATAGAAACCAAGAGAACCATACAGAGAATCAACAAAACCAGGAGCTGGTTGTTTGAGAAAATCAACAAGATAGATAAACCCTTAGACTAATGAAAGAGCACAGAGACAGATTCCAAATTAACAAAATTAGAAATGAAAAGGGAGATAAAACAACAGATACTGAGGAAATTAAAAAAATCATCAGATCCTACTACAAAAGACTATACTCAACACAACTGGAAAATCTGGAGGAAATGGACAATTTCCTAGACAGATTCCAAATACTAAAATTAAATCAGGATCAAATAGACCATCTAAACACTCCAATAACCCCTAAAGAAATAGAAGAAGTCATAGAAAGTCTTCCAACCAAGAACAACACTGGACCAGAGGATTTCAGTGCAGAATTCTATCAGACCTTAAAAGAAGAGGTAACACCAATACTCTGCAAATTATTCCACAAAATAGAAACAGAAGGAACACTACCCAACTCATTCTACAAAGCCACAATTGTGCTGATACCAAAACCACACAAAGATGCAACAAAGAAGGAGAACTACAGGCCAATAGCCCATATGAATATCAATGCAAAATTAATTAATAAAATACTTGCCAATTGAATCCAAAAACACATTAAAACAATTATTCACCATGATCAAGTAGGCTTCATCCCAGAGATGCAGGGATTGTTCACTATTTGGAAATCGATAAATGCAATTCACTACATAGACAAACTCAAAGAAAAAAACCACAAGGACATTTCATTAGATGCTGAAAAAGCATTTGACAAAATTCAGCATCCTTTCATGCTAAAGTCTTGGAAAAAACAGGAATTCAAGGTCCATACCTAAACATAGTAAAAGCAATATACAGCAAACCAGTGGCCAGCATCAAACTAAATGGAGAGAAACTTGAAGTAATCCCACTAAAATCAGGGACTATACAAGGCTGCCCCCTGTCTCCATATCTTTTCAATATAGTTCTAGAGATTCTAGCTAGAGCAATTAGACAACATAAGGAAGACAAAGGGATACAAATTGGAAAGGAAGAAGTCAAACTTTTACTTATTTGCAGGTGATATAATAGTATACATAAGTGAACAAAAAACTCCACCTGAGAACTCCTACAGTTGATAAACAACTTCAGCAAAGTGGCTGGTTATAAAATTAACTCAAGCAAATCAGTAGCCTTCCTGTGCTCAAAGGATAAGCAGGCTGAGAAAGAAATTAGGGAAATGACACCATTCACAATAGCCACAAACAATATAAAGTATCTTAGGGTGACTAACAAAACAAGTGAAAGATCTGTATGACAAGAACTTCAGGTTTCTGAAGAAGGAAATCAAAGAAGACCTGAGAAAATGGAAAAATCTTCCATGCTCATGGATTGGCAGGATTAATATAGTTAAAATGGCAATCTTGCCAAAAGCAAAATACAGATTTAATGCAACCCCCATCAAAATCCCGACTCAGTTCTTCATAGAGTTAGAAAGAGCAATTCTCAAATTCATCTGGAATAACAAAATACCTAGGATGGCTTAAACTATTATCAACAGTAAAAGAACTTCTGGGGGAATCAGTATCCCGGACCTCAAGCAGTTCTACCGAGCAATAGTTTTTAAAACTGCATAGTATTGGTACAGTGATAGGCAGGTAGATCGATGGAATAGGAATGAGGCACAGAAATGAACCCACACACCTATGGTCACTTGATCTTTGACAAAGGAGCTGAAATCAGATAACATATTCAAAAAATGGTGCTGGCTCAACTGGAGGTCAGCATGCAGAAGAATGCAAATTGATCCATTCTTATCTGCTTGTACTAAGCTCAACTCCAAGTGAATCAAGGACCTCCACATAAAACCAGACACAATGAAACTAATAGCAAAGAAACTGGGGAAGACCCTGGAGGACATGGCACAGGGGAAATGTTCCTGAACAGAACACCAATATCTTATGCTCTAAGAAAAAGAATTGACAAATGTGACCTCATAAAATCACAAAATTTCTGTAAGGCAAAGGACACTTTCAATTGGATAAAACGGCAACCAATAAATTGGGAAAAGATCTTCCCCAGCCCTACATCTGACAGAGTGCTAATATCCAAGATATATAAGGAACACAAGAAGTTAGATTCTAGAGAGCCAAATAACTCTATTAAAAATGGGGTACAGAGCTTAACAAAGAATTTTCAGTTGAAGAACTTTGAATAGCTGAGAAGCACCTTAAGAATGTTCAGCATCATTAGCCATTAGGGAAATGCAAATCAAAACAACCCTGAGGTTTCAACTCACACCAGTCAGAATGGTTAAGATTAAAAACTCAGAGCCGGGCAGTGATGGTGCACGCCTTTAATCCCAGGACTTGGGAGACAAAGGCAGGCAGATTTCTGTGTTCAAGGCCAGCCTGGTCTACAAAGTGAGTTCCAGGACAGCCAAGGCTACTCAGAGAAACCCTGTCTCAAAAAAACAAAACAAAACAAAACAAAACAAAAAACCTCAGGAGACAGCAGACATTGGAGAAGATGTGGAGAAAGAGGAACACTCCTCCACTGCTTTTGGGAATGCAAATTGATGCAAACACTCTGGAAATCAGTCTGGCAGTTCCTCGGAAAACTGGTCATGACACTTCCTGAGGACCCTGCTATACCACTCCTGGGCATATACCCAGAGGATTCCCTAAGTTTCAATAAGGACACATGCTCCACTATGTTCATAGAATTCTTATTTATAATAGCCAGAAGCTGGAAAGAACCCAAATGTCCCTCTATGGAGGAATATATAGAGAAAATGTGGTATATTTATACAATGGAATGCTACTCATCTATTAAAAACAATGAATTCATGAAGTTCTTAGGTAAATGGTTGGATATGGAAAATGTCATCCTAAATGAGGTAACCCAATCACAAAAGAACAAACATGGAATGCAGTCACTGATTATTGGATATTAGCCCAGAAGCTCTGAATACCCAAGATTCGATTCACATATCAAATCATTCCCAAGAAAAAGGAAGGAGAGGGCCATGGTTCTAGAAAGGCTTTATGCAGCATTGTAGGTTATTACCAAGACAGAGAAGTAGGAGGGGGTTGATTAGAGAAAAGGAGGAGTGAAGAGGGCTTATGGGACTTATGGGTAGGGGGTAACCAGGAAAGGAAAAATCATTTGGAATATAAACAAAGAATATAGAAAATTTAAAAAAAGTTTTACTAAAGCATATCTAAAATTAGCCTCTGTGCTAAATGACTATAATTATATCTTTAAATTGAATTATTGATTTATCATTTTGAAAAAAAAGAAAGAAACCAAGCAACACAATTTTTTAAAAAAGGCTATAAAACTAAATAAACACTTCACTGAAGAAAAATCTCAAATGTCTGAGAAGCACTTAAAGAAATATTCAAAAATAACTTACTATAAAAAGGGATTGTTTTGGCTCACAACTCTTGGGTACTGTCCTTGATGCTATGGAAGGCATGGAAACAGGATTTTTATACATTGTCTCGTTGTACCTGCAGATATCAGGGGGAAATGAATGGGTGTACTTAGCTATCTTTCTCATTGTTATCACCTTTGAAGTCCTCAACCCATGAAATTATATCCCATGTAGTATACTCTTTCCATCTCAATTAATATAACCTAGTGGGATAGAACATAAACCCAACCCAAAGTATTTGTTTATTCCCATGATGTTCATGTCACTATTTCAGCAGTGGGCATGTCTTGCCATGGAAATCAATTTCTTAATTCACCTGATTTAAAGATACATAAGATTGATTTGATTTTTATCTTCCAGTATCATGCATTACACTATTCAACACTATGAATACCATCCACTAGTGATGAAGCTTCCATGTTACTACTGTTTCTACTTTTTCATGTTCTATGTTTCCATTATATGATTTCTTCTGCAATATCATATTATTATTAAGTTATGGAGGGTGACCAAGAACATTGGTAACTGCCAGTAATGTTCAGGAATTTGTGGGACCTTACTGGCCCGCAACACCAAAGAAGTAACCCATTCCTAGCAATGGACATCTTATTTGTTACTCTACTTGTTTATTAAAGGGCACTTTTGCCTCACCTTAAAGTAACTTTACTTAAACTCTTTATATTCATAAGTGTATGTGAAAGTGACAAGAACTTATGGCTTCTTGTCCATAGACCAGAAGAGAGACATAGGGGAGAAACTCTCAGCACTATTCAGCATGTTGTTAAATGTAGTATTTAATAAATATTAAATTGAGTATAGTTCTGAATCCTAAAGACTTCTCATTATACTTCTAGATTATGGCATTACTCTTCCATCAACAGAGAAGATTCTCCCTACAGTAGATTGCAATTAAGAGAGAAAACCACATTTAGATAACATGTGGAAAATAAGAGATAATGGAGTGCTCCTGCTTAAATGGTACCTTCAGTCAAACCCCTCTTCCCAGGACTCAGGAATCGTTGTAAAAGTTGTGACAGAAATATTGAAACAGCCAGAGTATTATAGAATGACTTTTCATTATTTTCTGGATACAAGAGGGCAGATAAACTTGTGAACTCAAAGCTATTGCATTAGCATCTAATAGACATGAAATATCTCCAAGCCAAACCGAATCCTACCATGAGGAAGCCAGGTGAGCATGAAGTTTCAAATCTGTTTGAGGAGCTATTGCCAAGTGATTATTGCTCTTAAAGCAAGTGTCACTTTAATAATGGCTGTTTCCTCAGATGGGCTAATATGTTCCAGTGAATAGGGGAATATACACAATTATATAGCCAGACTAAACGGATTGTTGTAATTGTTTTGCTTTTTCCGAATGGTGATACTGAGTTTGGTGTGTAGAAAAAAGTAAATGAACCTAAGACAAATTATGGAAAGGATCACTATGTCCAAAATAAATAACATGTTGAATAAAAGTAATCATTTAAAAATATTAACAATAATCACAATACTCATCATTGTTACACCAAAACATATCACATTTAAGCTATAACCATCTCTCAGTCTGCTCCATAAAACCAGTGTCATCTCAAATGTAAAGGGAATCCAGTACCAGTTTAGTTCCCATAATCTTTACTAATTCCAACTGTATTTAGAAGTTTAAAGCGAAGTCTATGCCCAAACTGAAGGGGATCCCCCTAACTGTGAGTTACAAATGAAATCAACATGTGAGCATATGATACAAATAACACAGAATAAAGGTTTACTTTTAAAAAATAGATGAGAATATAGCACTGATAGAACTGATGATAAATCAGAACTCTGCAAGAAAAACATCAAAGCGTTGGCATTGAATCCGTTTTATTTTTCTCCTTTGAAACCACATAACCTGGGTCTCTCCTGGTCCTGTTTCTACAAGCATTTTGTTTTTGTCTATTAACTCACAAGAAATGACCTATATGATGCTATATAGAACATACTTCAGGGACATTTACTGGTAGAGAAGACACCGTTGCTAACCCAGGCTTCCAAATTCTCTCAAAGTAGTTCCAGAGACCAGTTGCAATGGCTTAAGATCTAGACAGAGGGAGGGAGGATGGGATGGGGATTTTCTGTGAGAGGGGGAACCTGGAAAGAGAATAACATTTAAAATGTAAATTAAGAATATATTAAATAAAAAAGAACTACATTGAAAGATTCATCTCAGTTTATGGGAATCAATTTTTTGTGTCAGTTCTTTGTGTTTTGCTATGAAAGAATCCTCTGGCAAAAACAATTTAAGGAAGGACATCAATTCACTGTCTCAGTTAAGGATGACAAACATTTGTGGCACAGAAAGCAAGGCAGCACAAAGTTAGGGTGTGGGTCAGTCTGAATCTGCAGTCAGTAAATGGATGCAAAAGAGTCCTTGTTCTCAGCACACATTTTTCTTTTTAGTTAGCAATGAACTGTAACTGATAGGACAGTATCTCCTATATTTAGAGTGGGTTGTCCCACTTCAATTAATACATAATCCAGGACATCTATCATATTTGCTGAGAATGTTTTTCACCATGATTGTAAATTCCAGTAAGTTGACCATCAATTTCATTCGTATCTAATAAGTTACTTAACATTTAAGACAAATACATACTACATTTGACAGTTAGGATCTTAACATCTAAGCAGAGACTTTAGAAACTGCATCCAAGAAAAGGTGGAACACTTTGGGCATTTGAGATATACAGAAATGGAGATCAAGTGTTACAACTTTCAGTTGTAAGTATCTGAGAAAAATATGTTTGTGTTTGCATGTTGTCTTTTTCCAGTGCTAAGGGTCAAACCTAAAGCCCTGTAAATGCAAAATCAGTACTATGTCATGGAAGAACATCCTCTGGGCCACTATTTATTTGATAATTTTAAACTATGTTAAATACAATTTGGGTAGTTAAATAAATTTTCAATTTATACTTGTTGTTCTTATTAAATTAAATACAAACACCTTCAAGGAACCTACAATAGGTTATATCACCATAAAAATAATGAAAGTGTTTGACAATTGAGTGTGAAGAAAGCAGAATCTGAATTAAAACATTGAAACCCAGGATTCAGATCTTATTTGGGTCAAGAGTAATGGCTACCATGTCAAACCTCATTAGTATGTATGTTAAGGGTATTTACCTTGAAGCTGCTGATAAACTTTAAATAGTCAATTACACCATACACACACACACACACACACACACACACACACACACTTCTCTCTCTCTCTCTCTCTCTCTCTCTCTCTCTCTCTCTCTCTCTCACACACACACACACACACACACACACTCACACACTCACACACACTGCAATCTATCTTTGCTGAAAGATAGTTTCAGTTTCTGAAAATAAATTCTCCTTTTTTATTGTCTATTTTATTACTCATTTCAAATATTATCTCCTTTCTTGATCCCTCCCCTCCAAATAGAAAAATCCCTATTCCATCTCCCTCCTCCTACCATGGTGTGCCCCTACGCACCCACCCACTCCTGCCTCCCTGCCCTCACATTCCCTTATACTTGGGGCATTGAGCATGCACAAAAACAAGGCCTCTTCTCCCACTGATGCCTGACAAGGCCATCCTCTGCTATATATACTGCTGGAGCCAGGTGTCCCTCTATGTGTACTTGTTGGTTGGTGGTTTAGACACTGGGAGCTCTGTTGTTGTTCTTCCTATGTGGTTGAAAACCCCTTCAGCTCCTTCAGTCCTTCCCCTAACTCCTCCATTGGGGTCCCCATGCTCAACTGATGGTTGGCTGCTGCATCTGCCTCTGTATTTGCCAGGCTTTGGCAGAGCCTCTCAGGAGACAGCTGTATCGGGCTCCTGTCAGCATGCCCTTCTAGGCATCCACAATAGTGTCTGCATTTGGTGACTGTAAATGGGATGGATCCCCAGGTGAGCCAGTGCTAAGGTTCAAACAATGTTATGATTAACCATGAAAAGTGTTAATATTAATCAATGTAAATGCAAATATCATGTTGCCAACACTAATACTGTTAATTATTTTAGAATAAACTTGAGTTTTAATTGTTCTTTATACAGAATTTTTTCTTTTCAATTTATAAAACACCACTTGCATAAAATATGAATACTTATAGCTTTGTGTCATCCTGTTCTCACTTCAGTATGTGATTCAATTAGCTTTCACCTGCACCTGTCTGTGTGTGTGTGTGTGTGTGTGTGTGTGTGTGTGTGTAACAAATAGAGTATGGAGGACTTTGATGTTCTTCATAAGATCATCTTCTGTATCATTTGAATTGAATGCCTTATGTCACTTTCATGTTGCCCTTTGAAACTCCCTTTCTGATCCCTTTAAGATCAAATAATGTAGAAAACCTAAAGTGGCTTCACAGTACAGCCCTCCGGGGATTCCAGAACAAAACCCAAGAGCTCAGGAGCTCAGTATGTTTGACTGCTGCACATTTCAGCATATAATTTATTGAGAAATATATATATATATATATATATATATATATATATATATATATATATATAAAACAGGTCATATACACATTGAACACCCCTAGTGTTCAGAGCAAGCACCTTCTAACATCTTTTAAGAGCAGAATTTAATTGAAACGCAGACATCATTTCAAAATATGTATCTCTTATTATCCATACATTTGAAGTTCCAAGACATAACTAAACCAAAATCACTACACTTGTAAATATTTCCCAAATATTAACTTAATTGTATTATTAGTTTCTACTAAAAATGCAGGTGAGCGAATGAATGCTGAGAAGAAAGTGGGGCATGAGCTAACCTTAAGAAAATTAAATGTGATCTTGGCACTTAGTTCTTACAGATACTGAAAGATAAGTTTTACCTTTCACTATTAGTCAAACCTGAACAACACTTCTTACTTCTTTCCCCTATATTTTTTTGCACCCAAGTTTTAACTTTATTTCTAGTATATGCACTAAAGATGCATGTACGTGAATATAAATATGAATACCTTAGGATTGAGCAATTTACTTATCACATAATTCCATTCTGTAGAATGGGAGAATAAATAATTTACTCTCATTGCCTATTAACTGATTTGCTAACTAAATACAGTATAGCATTTTCTTATGCAACATAAGATGTTCTCTGAATGGCCTATTTTTAATGTGTTACATTATAGCTCATCGTGTAAATGTAAATTAAATCAAAGTTTAATGGAATTAGGTAGCATTGAAAATATTTCTTACCCAAAATCTGTTAAGGAACACAGTGAATGTAAAGATAAGGACAATTCTAATGGTTGCAGCAGAGATGCTCTTCCATCTTTAAACATCGCTATGCAAATTATTTGGTTGTTCATTAACTTTATCTTTATGGAGTTTACCATATTTAATTATTTATTTGGGTAACTTTATAGGGAATGCTTTGGTGGAAATGAAACAATTATATTTTACGATGAATATAAGCACTGAGAACATATTCTCAATACTAGTGAGTCCATGCTTTCATAAACAGTTCTTACGAACCTGTTTCTACTAAATATGGCTCCCACAGTACCAGGTCTCACTGGAGTTTCTATAGGTTCTACATTTTCTACCCTTCAGACTAGAATGTTCTGAAACTTCAATTTCATGTGTTTGTCATTTCATGTACTGATCCCCCAAAAAATATTTCTTATATGTGTCAGGAAGATATGGTTGTCTTAGTAATTAGGAATGCAACTACTAAATACAAGGAATAAAATATTTAAATATTAGCTTTTAAAACTTCCTTGTACTCTAAAATAATGTGCTATAGAAAATATCAGAGTTGTACTAAACGTCTCAAATAAAAAGTGAAAATGTGCATTAACATATATCTGTGCCTAAATACCTACTATGATAAACAATCACATGTATGTATCCATCTATTATATTTTAAAAGGATATTATATTATATTATATTATATTATATTATATTATATTATATTATATTATATTATATTATATAATGGATATCTACCACATTGTTCAGAAGCATATGAGCATGAACAATGCTCCATTTAAGCGTAACAGGCATCCAGAGTAACACAGAAAGCAGTGGGAAATGAGAAGGCAAGGTTGGGTATACAAAACTGCCTATGTTCAAAAGCTTTTCCAAATATGAGTCCCTTTTTGTTGTGATTTTGTAATGTTTTTAACATGGTCACTCACAATTCAAAATATTTTCACACACCAAGCACATAATGGTGTTAATATTCTCGTGCTTAACTGGAAAAAATCTGATTTGAGACAGATCTGCTAATGTATTTTATGTGAAAGTAGTCTGGAAGTTGTAAGATATTCACGGTTAATAAATATGAGCTCAATATCAACACATTTAGGATTCTTTATAAGAGATTGTATAACATTTTAATTTCACTGAAGAGTTGCAATGATTTTTGTTATAGTGCATATACTTACTCAAAATAAATAGAAGCTTTGCTTAATGTTTACAAGTTTGCAAGCTATTAATAAACCTTTACTGCTTCTTTTTCTGGTTAGACATATAAGCATTGTTGATGTCATCTGTACATTTGATTTACTTATGTACAGTTATTTCTATAGTTAGAAAATCTTATACATTTTGAATATCTTTCCCTTAAAATATCTTCTAAATAATATATCATTTATAGGTTTAGTGAGACGAAGAGATTATCACCAAGTCAGAGGGAAGGAATTCATTTCCAAATCCCACGTGATTGAAGGAGAGAAGGTACTCACAGGAGTTGTTCCTCCACCTACACACATGTGTGCCCTGTCACACTAATCTCTACCATCCTACATGAAAATAAATGGATATAATTATAGTGGAAAATAGCTCTTTTATATATGACAGTGAAGTGCTAAGGATATCTCAACAATATGGCAGCCTAAACAAGATCAAAACAAGACATCAATTGACATCCTAATATGTGCAGAGAACTCTCAAATACATCATTCCTGGTATAAGAGTCAATTGATGGACAAGAAAGTAAGAACAAATCTTACCCAGCAAATAGCACCTTGATGGTTGGCTAGTCCCAAGAGGTAAGCCTTAATTTACATGAGTTACATACAATATCAGGAGGTTGCATTTGTAAATCATATAGCTATGAATGTATCAATTTTAATTAAGGGGAAAAAAGCCATGAATTTGAAGAGGGACAAGGATGTGGACACAAATGGTATTACTGAAGGGAGGAGAAAATTATGGGAAAAGAATACTGACAACAAATCCTACAGAATTAAAATTTAAGTCAGACATTAAACATAAAAAATATTTTTGGTTAAAGCATTTCAAACTACCCTTAACTGTAGAAAACTGCTATTTCAGAGTTTCATGCCTTTGACCACATTTGATATTTTTCTATGAAAAATTGCTTATAAAACATTAGAAGTAACTTTGCCAATACAAATGATAGCATATATATTTTCTATAAAACATTCTTAGTGTTTGAATAGTTACACAGACATACCCTTAATGATGCTACATTATTTGAAATATTGCAAGATTGTGCAATAACGGAATACATATTATATAATGAACCATTAGGTTTTACATATGTGTATGATAGAATACACGATAAATTATAATTTTTGTAAGTACTTCTGAAAGTAGAATCAATTTTATTATTTTAAATATGTTTTTCTAGAAGTTCTACAAATTCTGAATTCTGTGATACAGGCAAAGGTGAAGTTATTTTAGATAATTAAATATGTTTACAGACTTATTTTAATAAACTTTTTATGTAAACTGTGTTATGTGGTAATCTATTTTTTCTGAAACATTTTCTAAAATGTACCTAATTGTTCACCTTTGTTTTCCTAACAGTAATGAACTGCATATACACACTGGGATGTTGTCATGTGCACCAAACATGCATGTCCTCAGAGATTTTCAATGACTGAATTTAGATTTAAGTTTGAAGTATAATTTTTACAGCCTTGCATTGACATCTTCTGGGGAATTTGGTGATGGCAGAAAGTCCTGTAACTGTGCATAGAAAAGAAGCTTTCACATTTTTTAATATATATGCCATCTTGCAACATGTTTAATGCTATTACTTAGAATATATCTCTGGGGTAGCAACATTGGATATTTTCAGTTAATGCTAGCAAAGGTTTATTTTTCTATTTACAAAAATCTAGGACAATTGTCCTAGATAAAGCATATGGTAAAAATTCAAAAGCTTAAAATTTTAAATAAAATGTAAACCTTATTTTCTTTAAATACTTTGGTCCTGTCACTCTGTGTGGTGTTCCAATTTTTTCAAATGTATGTACTGAGATAAGTTACCTAGTTTACGATAATTATCATAAACTGTTTAAAACTATTTGTTAATTATAATTTTAAAATTACAAATACATTAGGATCTATAGTAATGAGTTCTTCTTTGTAAAGCAATATTTTATATTCATTGCTCTACATTAATGAATGACTTCAAGAAAGATGTTTCTTTTGCAAAGTAGTGTTATAAAGCAAGAAAAACTGCTGTAACATGCCATTAAGTATAACTAAACTAACTAGTTATAACTTGGAAAACATTTACTTTCATTAATGCTATAAATATATTTTACTGAAATTCTTTTGTTAAGGAAAGTATTGAGATACTGTCCATTGACATGAAACATAGAAGTTTATAATATGCTTTGTAGAGTGAATATAGTGCCTATAGGCATGGGAAATATATTACTCAATGGTTTAATTATGACAGTACAAATTGTATAAAACTAAAATATTCTCAAAATAATTTATGTGACAGAATGGTATCTATAATTTAGCTCTGTTAATGTTTCATAATCAAGCGTTTCTATGATTTTATTTTAAAGAGAAATGCAATGCATCATATTGTCAGCAAGGTATAAAGTTTCTCATCATGACAAAGTTTTCTTTTAAAGAATATACTACTATTTCATCTTTCATGGTCAAAGTGTGAATTAGATCATTTTCCAGTATCTGTTGGCAGTAGCAGCCCCTGTGGCTGTGTATGGGTCCTGGTGTCTAGGATGATTTCACGTTTTAGGTGTTGATTGGAGGATGTTTCATTGTCTGAGCTAGCATTTTGCTTGCTTCCAAGGGAAACTGAAACACACTTCAAGAATAGCACTAAAAGACTATTACAAGATAAGAAAAATTATATCTGGCTTATAAAATTGCCATTGGCCAAGTTCTCTATTGAGTCATACTTTCATTATTAGTTTACTGTTTGCCTTAACATTTTTTTTAGTAAATGTATATCCCATAGTTTCTAAACCCTCATTTACACTTGCTATTGATAATTACTAAAATGCATTTTGACAAACGGAGGAAAGGTACTGAGTGATTAGTTCAGGAAGCTGCAGGCATAGTAAATCATCCAATGGATGGTTGTTCATAAGATCATGAACTATGTTAGATAAACAAATAAGAGGAGAATTATCCAGGGAAATGCATGTGCATTCCTTATTAAACATGCTTCATATAAACCTGATCCAAGTATATGAGAACATATTTTCAAAAACAGAAATTTACTTAGGACTATGAAACAAGTAGGCAGATCAAGGATTGCACAAACTGCAATTTGATATAACTAGCATTCACAGGAGTATCATGAGATGTAACAACACAGGCTGCTCAAATGATCATGTGGGAAATTGGGCATTGCATTGCAAAGTAGACAAAAGTATGTCTTGGGGAAGATAATGTATCTGAACTCTTATCAAAAACCTGTTTGCATTGCCAACATCAAGACGGAAACATTCTTTAAGAATCAGTGGCTAACACTACAGTTGTTTCATTGTCTTGATTTGAACACATTGCTGAAACATGGTGAGCCAAATAGAGGCTCTAACAAAGAAGACTGAAGACATGTTAAGGCTGATTTGTACACATTAATTGTTAGGAAATTGAACATTCAATATCCATAGGATCAAAGTAAAAATGATACTATAACCCAACTTAGTTCAAACATTGAATCATCTCTAATTTCAAGATAGTATTTGATTCTTTTTATCTTACAGAAAAAAAGATGTTCTTGAAATGATTTTTTCTTAATTTTTCTTTTTTATTGCTATTGTATATATTTATTTACATATTTGTTCATTTTGTTTAGAGCCTTAGAAGAATACACAGCTGCATTCTGCATTCATCAAAATCACTTAATTATAAAATGATAAATAGGTAGATAGATACACAAATAGATGATTGATTGATTGATTGATTGATTGATTGATAGAAGAACAAAAGAAAGAGAACAGATGTATGGATATATGAAAAAATCATGGATGAGGGTAAAACAGCCTAATGGATAGTTATAATTTGGTTTCTGGAGTATTATATTTTAGTAATTTAAGATTAAAAATATAGTTATAAAATGTGGCAACTAAGAAACACAGAAAATAAAGAATTCGAAAACCCCAGGGGTAAATGAGTTCCTAATTTTTTACTAAAAGTAGTAAAGTGAAAAACAGCCACCAAAACACAAAACAAAACAAAACTAAAGAAAACAAACAACAATAACAATAATAACAACAACAAAGCCCACAGTGTAAATGACAATAAGCCTGGAAGGCACTCATATTCAAGGTAATGTATTGAGAAGACTGCTTCTTTCTTTGCAGTATTGTACCTTACCCTACTGTTCCTCCAGAAGCTGCAGGAATCCCTCCACAAAAAGTTCTGTGACAAGGCTTCGTTTTTCTTTTCTTTTTTTTCTTATTAATAATTCCATTCATTTATCTTTCAAATAATGTCCTCCTTCCTAGTTACCCTTCCACAAACCCTTCATCCCACATCTGACCTCTCCTTTCTCCCCTTTGGCTCTATGAGGGTGCTCCCCCACTCACCCACATACTCCTGCCTGACTGCTCCAGCATTACCCTAAGCTGGGCTATCAAACCTCCACAAGACAAAGGGCCTCTCCTTCCACTGATATCAGACAAGGCCATCTTCTGTGACATATGTATCTGGAGCCATGGAGCGCATCCTGTACCACCAAGTGCTCCCAAGGCTTGTTCTTATTGTGGGTAGATGGTCAATTCTGTAAGACCTACTCTTTCCCCTTGAGTGTCACTCTCTTTCCAGTATCTAAATACATGATAAAAGATCTTCAGACTGAGAGGCAGTTCTAAACTGAGAATGGCCATTATGAATGGAGTTTTGGTGACAGCTTGCACTGAGGCACTTGGCTTAATTTAAGTGATTAACAGTTCTGGCAGTTTTGACTCAGAGAAGAATTTCCCATACTGCAGCTTGAAAACTTTATTATTATTTCCTACCAAGCAACATAAAATGTGATTATAGTAAACAGTCTAGGCATAAACAAATTATCATTTAATGTATGCTACTCCTAAGGTCCTAGCCTATCAAATCAGTCCTTAACTGACTAGGTTATCTATTAGTTTTAAACATGTATTCATATTGTAGGCAATAATTTTAAATCTACACAAATTAAATAACCTCCCATGAAAGCATGCAAAAATAGAAAACCAAGATATTTCTTAAACGGGTAAGTTTAGAAACATTGATATTTGTGCCTAGAAATATTGTATTTTAAAAATTTAGAAAAGTAATGATCAATTTTGTGTCAAATACTTTATACAATAATGCAAGTTATTGGATATACTTAATATGTCAAAGTTTTATGATTTTCTCTTACTTTTCATATTTTCTAATTTCTTCTTTAATTTATGAATTAGAGCATACTAAAATATTGTTACATTTTTAGACTTAATTTTAATTATGAGAAACTCCACAATGTCAAAGCACTTGCAATATAAAGTAACATATGCCAACTCTCTTATTAATAATTTCCTCACAAGAACAATGCCAGTAATTTATTTCGCAAATACCCAAAGATTCAGCCTAAGAAATTGTTATTTATTATTAACCTGTACATGTGAAAACCCAAATATTTTAAAACAAAAAGTGTACTTAGAATAAAATGTTTAGAAAATCTGAAATAAAATACTACAATGTCAACATAGCCACTCTGAGTTGAAGAAATTAGAAAAGAAAAGCTCTCTCTGGTTTTACTGCCTTCAAATTTCACCTAGGGTATTGATTCTAGTGAGCTGTAAAGGGAAATTAAGAAGTAAAGAACATAAATATGCTATATATTTCGAACCTCTGAAAATATTTCTAATATAATCAGAGGTAAAACAGTGTATGTTGGAGAAAGGCAGCTGAAAAATATTTATGTTTAATTGTTGAAGGCAAACAACCAAGGAGTATTTAGTGTTTGTATAATAAAAATACCACAGGGGGAAAAATCAGGGCCAAAAAATAGGTGCCACATATTTCAGTTGATAAACAAGTATCCTGAAATTAAGATAAATTAATGCCTGCATATGGTACACAGTAAGTGGCGCTCACATTAGTTTATTCAAATGTTACTATAATGTGGGCCAGGCATTGTGGATCACACCTTTTATTCCCACAATGAGAGGGAGGCCAAGCTTGCCCACAGAGCGAATTCAAGTGCAGCTAGGACTGAGCAGAGATAGCCTGCTTTAAACAAAACAAAACAAAATGTAAACAAATAGTAAAACAAAACAAACAAAAAACCAATCAATCAGCAAACAAAAAAGTCAGTACTACTAATAATTAGTAACTAATAAGTCTGACATGAGATTCGTTATTCAGATACTTTTGTAAAAGTGAAGTCATTTAGTATTCAATTTAGGATAATTACCCATTAATAACCAATAGCATAAAATGCTATGTTTTTTATGAATGTCTGTTCTATTATAAAGTTAGACAAAATAAATTAAGGTGATTGTTCTTTAACCCATCTTATCAGACGTTCTTGACTTCTCTAGTTCACAGATGGAGGTAGATAATTTTAGGCATAAAAATAATCAATCTGAAAAAGCAAACAATCTTTTGATAAGAAACCTGTTCTTAAATCCTTGTGCTGTATCCATGTTCGTTAGTTCACAGTGCTGGGACATGCTGAGAGAATTCCATACTTTCTAGTCATAACACCTCCTACCACACAGGAACTATTACAGAAGAAGAAGATGAAGAAGAAGAAGAAGGAAGAGGAGGAGGAGGAGGAGGAGGAGGAGGAGGAGGAGGAGGAGGAGGAGGAGGAGGAGGAGGAGGAGGAAAGAAAGAAGGAAAAGAAAAGAAAGAAAGAAAGAAAGAAAGAAAGAAAGGAAAAAGAACATGTTTTATACTATGTGTGCCCCAAATGTTTGTTATATCTGTAATTACATCAATTCTTTTAAGCATTAGCAGTGAATAAATTTGAAAATGACATTAAGAACTATCTTATGGACAGCTGGGTTACCTTTACCTATAGGATGCCACTAGTAAATTACTGACTTGGTGAACATTAGGTTTTGCTTTCCTAGTATTATAACATTTATATTGTATAAAGTGTAGAGTCTTTAAAATATGTCAGTATAAGCAAGTCTGGAGAAAAAATAAACAAACAAACAAAAATCATTTATAAATAGCATTTTCAGGGTCCAGGATTCCAGGGTAGGAAGCAAACAACCTTGATGAACATACACATTTAAATGGATAACTGAGAAAGATAAGACTTGAAATTGGTTTTACTTTTCCTCGAGAAAATTCTTCCTGGATCTATCAAGTAGCCAATAAAATGACATGATTTACTACATCAACAGCTGCCAAAAGGTCCAACAAAATCACGAAAGACAACATCCTTGTTGTAATCAAACGGCCATTATTTTCTTTCAATACAGCAGTCTCAGCACTATGATGAGGATGAAATCCTGATTGAAATTGCTCAATTGAGTCAAATTGCATCATGTGTTAATGTAATTGATTACAACCTCCAACACGTTAAGCAGAGCCTAAATTAAAAAATGAATGATGGTGTTGCATTTTTATCCAGCGGTAATGAAGCTTTCTTCAGCACTTCTGTCTCAGTATAAATTCATGGACATTTAAGAGCTGATCCAAAGCCAAAACAGGGGAAATTTTCATACCTTAAGGTCCGTCAATGACAATAAGATACAGGTATAAAACATAGAGGGACTCCTTCTTTGAATCCATCTCTGACTCAGATCCCTGATGTACAACTAAAGAAGAAGTGATTATGGAGATTATTTCTTTAAATCCATTTGACTGTTAAAATAATTAGGAGCCTTGCCTTAATTATCATATTCAGATATTGTGTCTCAACACTTTGCTACTATGGAACATACTATGGGCAAAAGCTATTTACATATTGTTAGATGTTAATGGAAATAACTCCCTTTGATGTCTCTCACGGATGAGGAGAAACTATATCAGCGTCCATGATTTCAAGGACAATTTTGATCCAAGGACATACCAAGAATATCCCATGGTGAACTAAGTACACAAAGAAAGGCTGAATTATGGAAAGAATTCAATGATTGCATATAATCACTGCAAATGGTTGTTTTATCCTAAATGCATAATCTCCGGAAAAAGTATATTAAAATTACCTGCTACAGTGGTGGCTAGGACTTACAGAGATACTATTCTTGAAATGAGAATAATAAAGTGACCTGTATATGAACAAAATTTTTACTTGCACTAAGGTAATAAACTATTTCCTCAATACTCAGAATAATCCATGTCCCCCAAATGAATGCCATGATATTCTATATTGTTTAAAATTTAATGTTAGGATTGGCTTTGCCTAATAATATCATGGTGTCATTTGTTCTAGCATTTTATGATATCTTGATATTTATGGTTAGTGACAATGGAAAACAATCCACAAATTCAGTGGAAAACTCTACTCTCCTTTTCAACAATTACATTTCTCAATACGAACCTAACTTTACCAAGACATACATCGAAAGGCATCAT
The DNA here is from genome assembly GCA_964023405.1 of Apodemus agrarius. NCBI lineage: Eukaryota > Metazoa > Chordata > Mammalia > Rodentia > Muridae > Apodemus > Apodemus agrarius. The sequence continues at coordinate 30,369,240 of OZ030013.1, read as the reverse complement.
AGGTCTGAGGAGAGATAGTTTACACATAGAGTGCTTGCTTTGAATTCATAAGCCTTAGGCCCAGTAATAGCAGAAATGCTGAAACAAACACACAATAAACAGATTTAGGGATGCAGGATGGCTTAGCAAACTGTGTCTCATCAATTGATTTCTAAATTTTATTTTTTATCATAATATCTCCCTTCCCCTACCTGCCTTCAAACTGTCATATAACTTTCTTTGATATCTTACAGATATACAGACTCTTTTGATTTCCCTACACACATACACACACACACACACACACACACACACACTCACACACGCAAACACACACACACACGCACACACACACACGTCAGTTAAAAACATGTAATGTTTTCATTTAATATATATATATTCCTAAATATATAATTATAGCCTGCTCTGTCTACACCCAGTAATGCCAGAAGCTACACCCATAAAGTCTCACCAACAGTACTCCCTAATCATCACCTGATTTCTGAAGTGGCAAAGTGACCTAGCAAATCATATCTAGTGACAACAGAGCGACTGTAATTAAAATCCATCCCAGGGCAAAAGCTAATAACTGACAAATGAAGAGAAAGCATTAAAGTTATGTTAAAAGGTGAATTAATAGCCCAGGATGCCGTAGTAACACTCTAATGACTAAAATTGTCTGACAGTGCTTCAGATTCCGAAGTCAATCATTTTTAAATCAAGTGTCCAACTCTCCCAAGGCTGATCAAGAAATGCTAACTTCCATTTAGTCACACCGATTTCAAATCCTTCCAGTTGTAGATATGGCACTTTAATTTTTTTCTAACATTGATTGTAGACTCAGAGCTTCTTGCTGTTTTATTTCACACTTTTCCACTTTTCATGGTTCTGCCTCCTTATTTAGCCAAACTGTAGGGTATAAAACTGTGTTATGTTCAGAAGACGGCTGAACTTAGCAGAGATTTTAACTGATATGGGATCACAACTTTGGTTGAATTTTTTAATCTTAACACTTCCTATTGAGAAATGCTAAAGTTGACCACTGCTTAAGAAACATCTGCTTTCTCTCTTCATGTAAGTTTCCCCATCTTCAGACTAATCATTAGAAATGCATGTGCCAAAATAAATGAGTTTTTCAGTGACAAACATGTAATGTGTTCATTTAATGATAACAGAGAAGAGGACGGAAAATGAAGCGTGCAGCTTGGACTGTGAGAAATGTAAACTAAAGTAACATACTGAAGAGAGGTTACATTTTTCTTTCCATAGAATCACCTGTTTTGGGTTTTTTACCCAACGCCCACAAGTGCTTGCTGACTACAGCAAGATATAGCTGTCACCTGAGAGGCTTTTCCAGTGTCTGACAATACAGAGGGGGACACTCTCAGCCAGCCATTGAATTGAGCACAGGTTCCCCAATGTGGGAGCTGTAGAAAGGACCCAAGGAGCTGAGGGGGTTTGCAGTGCCATAGTAGGAAAAACAATATGAGCCACCCAAGACTCTCAGAGCTCCCAGGGACAAAACCATCACCCAAAGAGTACACATGGAAGGACCCATGGCTCTTGCAGCATGTGTAATAAATAATCGCCTTGTTGGGCATCAATGAGAGGAGAGGACCTTGGTCCCTGAAAGGCTTGATGCAGCAGTTTAGGGGAATACCAGGACAGGGAAGCAGGAGAGGGTTGATGGGGGAACAGGGGGAAGGGAGATAGGTTATGGGATTTTCCGGGGGGGGGACCAGGAAAGGGGACAACATTGAAATGTAAACAAAGAATATATCTAATCAAAATTTTAAAAAAAATGAATGAATAAAAGAAAAAAAAAGAAAGAAAAAACGTTTCTGAAATGCATTTTATGATCATTTCTATGAAATGTATTTTGTTTAATCAGATGGGCTAACAAGTGGATTGGTTACATCATGTGTATTTGTGAGCATTCTGGGCCACTGAGCTGGGTGCACCAGCTTTTAATAAATACTCATTGCCTAAGGCACTCTTAAAAAAATAAAAAGAATCATCTGTTCTTAAGGGCCCACAAAAACTTTTCTTCTACATGGAGACAAGGTAGAGAAGGAGGTATGGGATGAAGAACAGACAAGGTAGACCAGGAAGGGGATAAATACTGGACTGTAAGAAAGGATTAAAACTAAAAATATCAATTTCCTATACATGCTACCTTGCATTTGACAAAAGAGCAACATTTATAGGTGCCTGTTCTCATGCAAACTTGCGCAGTTGTGAAGGAAATCCATGTGCACGTCTCTCAAATATTTAAAAGAGATTTACAACAGGACACAATTCTACACTCTCGGATACATGCTCAAATGACTCCCTCTCCTACTACAGAGATATCTGCTTATCAATATTTATTGCTATTCCAGTCACAGAAATCTGTAAGTGGCAACAGTTTAGATGTCCATCAATTCATTATTAAATAATGAAAGTATGATACATATTTGTTAGATATTCAATATATACCAATATGTGATATATATACATACATACACACACATACATATGTGTGTGTTCAATGATGTTATGAGTAAGAAATATCTAAAGACTATAGAACTAATTGCATGGTTTTCATTTAAAAGCTACAAAGTTTGAAGAAAGTTATTGTATTGAATCGTTTCTCATTCAAATTAGCCTAATTCTTATTTACTGTCAAATTGCAAATATTACATTTTATATCTAACAGTATTACATGCAAACATATATAGTACCATAGTAAAAAACAAAGGAGTGTCAGATTCCATTGTAATGAGTATTTAAGGTTTTCTTTAGTTCTTATTGGCAAAGACATTTTAGCAGTAATTGAAAAAAGGTCCTAATGAAAATGTATATAATTTTCATGCAATTATGCACAAAATAGTTGCTAAAAGCTTCAATTCGCCTTTAAACTTCAAAGTAATGCAATTTAATTTACTTTGAACTAGTTTTAAATCTACATGATAGTTTTAAAATTTACAGAACGAAATACTATGTGTATTTCTTCTTATCTTACCAAAGAATGGAGACATGAACTCTAAGGGTGTTTCTTTCATTGTCAATGCGTACAACTCATGGTCCTTTTATTATTACCATCTTTACGTTTTTGAATTTTTATTGAATTGTGCAGTTTTTTGTTTTTTTTTTTACTGGATGGATATTCAGTGCTGATAGCCTTTCTGGATCCGTGCCAATGTTTACTTCCTACTTTAGTGCGATTTGCTTCATGTTCCAAATTGTTCCAAATTGTGTTTTGCTTATACTGAGTTACAGAAGACATTATGTACATGTATTCAAAACATATATTTGTTAAAGCCATACAGCTGAAACCATAAAGGGTCTAGAATATATCCAGGCCATGAAGCTTTTTGTCAATTAAGTTTAAACCATGTCTAAGAGGGGGAAAAAGCATGTAAACTACATCAGACTTCTCCAGAAACTTAGTTTAGCAAGCACGAAAATGACATGAAGATAAGCAGATTTTGTTTTTGTTTTCACAAGGGGATGCATGCTTGTCTTTGTTGATAAAGCTGGTTTCACAGAGTAGACTTTTATTTACATTTGGTGCTTGTATTTACATAAGTGTAGTAAGCAGGGGGGTAGAGAAGGCCAGGAGAATAGGGTGCACAGAATCACTTAAGCAGGGCACATAGGAGCTCACAGACGTTGAAGCTGCAACCACAGAGTCTACATGGGTCTATGTGGGTCCATCTGCATACATGTCTTACATTTGGGGGTTTGATAGACTCCTAACAGTGATAATGTGTGTCTCTGTGACTCTTTTGCCTAATCCTGGGATCTTTTTCCTCCAACTGGGGTGCTTTATCAAGTCTCTATATGATGGCTTGTGTTAATTTTTAAGAGTATTTGTATGCCACATTTGATTGATACTGGTGGGAGGCCTGCTCTTTTTTTTTTTTTTTTTTTTTTTTTTTTTTTTTTTTTAAGGGAAACAGAAGAGCAGTGAAGCTGGGAGAGAGGGAAGGTGGGTCCAGCCTGGAAAGAGGGAAAGGAGGGAAACTGGGGTTGAGATCCATTTTATGAGAGAATACATTTTAAAAAGGGAAGAAAACATAAGACATTTGGAAAACTATTTTCTTAAGTAGGCAGAATTAAAAGGGCATTATGAAAGCATAAGATGATTTAAAGTTCCCTTCTTAGCATTATAAACCTGCCTTGAAAACAAAACTTGAAGAAAACATCTGTCACAAGAACTTTAATCCAAGTGGCCATGCCCTCATTTCCTCAGGAGCCTGCCAGTTTCTAGACAGGTTAAGCAACTGACTCAAGGTCACCTGCCTAGTATGGTACAAGCAAGCACAGACTCTAGACTTGTTTTTACATTAGAGCTCGGTGTTTCACAGTTAGTGTCCTGTTACCTCATGCACCTAAAGAGAAAACGATGCAGAAATTGCTCTGGGAATGAGTGAAATACGTAATGTAATGAGGAGAAATTAGATTTTGTTTTGTCAAAGTGCTTTTCCACATCTGCGGGACAGATTCTCAAATTGCATTTATATTTTTAAGCTATGTGAATTTCTATTGCTGTTTATTCCTAAAAATCCTACCTTTTCAAACTACTTACTTCTCTGCTCTATTTTACATTTGGTTCCCCGCCCCCATCCCTGTGTGTTTGTAATTCAGGAATAGCATTTCTTAACTATACTTGATTCACTAAGATTCCATTATCTGGATATTAATGTCAAAATTAAAGAGCATAATCAGATTGTTTTAATATGATATAATAAAACTGCATTATATTGCATGTGTTTTTGCACATTTGAATAAACAGTGAATTTTAACATTACAATAACCTTTTTATATTCGTACATTCTATGCTGTGATTTCCAATCTCTATCACCAAGATAATCAAAGCCATCAAGTGACAGGTGCATAAGAATGACATTTTCCTTTCAATTGAATGCGAATTCACTGAAAGAAAATTATTTTTCTTTAAATCTGTATTGAGTCATCGGTGAAACATGATTTTTTAATGCACTAATTTCCCAAGAAATTCACCATGTGTTTTCTGAAGAAAATGTCTCAAATATATACTGAATGAGAAATAATTCCATACTCTCCCAATAGATTAAATTAATAACTTTATTTTAGAGAATATAATGTTGCTATGTGCACAGTACACTTATTATATGTGTTCATATACATATATCAAACATTTTTGTGTGCTTGTCAGAGTGTGTGTGCATGTATTTGTGTGTGTGTGTGTGTGTGTGTGTGTGTGTGTGTGTTTAGAGAAAAGGAGGGCAAAATCTAATATCTGAAGTGCTAAGAAGTTTTCACACATCAGAATGATAGAACAAGAGTGCCACCTCCTGGAACCTTCTACACGTAACAATTTTTTCTTTTTTTTTTTTCTCCTTTTTGTTTTTTTAAATTAGTTATTTTCTTTATTTACATTTCAAATGTTATCCCCTTTCCTCGTTTCCCCTCAGAAAACCCCCTAACCCATCCTCCCTCCACCTGCTCACCAGCCCACCCACTCCTGCTTCCCTGTCCTGGCATTCCCCTACACTGGGGCATTGAGCTTTCACAGGACCAGCGGCCATCTCCTCTCATTGATTTCTGACAATGCCATCTTCTGCTACATATGCAGCTGGAGCCATTGATCCCTCCCTGTGTGCTCTTTGGTTAGTGGTTTAGTCCCTGAGAGCTCTGAGGGTACTAGTTGGTTCGTATTGTTGTTCCTCCTATGGGGCTGCAAACCAACCCCTTCAGCTCCTTGGGTCCTTTCTCTAGCTCCTCCATTGGGGACCCTGTGTTCAGTACAATGGTTGGCTGAGAGCGTTCCCCTCTGTATTTGCCAGGCACTGGCAGAGCCTCTCATGAGAAAGTTATATCAGGCTCCTGTCAGGAAGTATTTGTTGCATTGACAGTAGTGTCTAGAGTGTTTGGTAACTGTATATGGGATGGATCCCCAGGTGGGGCAGTCTCTGAATGGCATTTCCTTCAGCCTCTGCTGCACACTTTGTCTCTGTATCTCCTCCCATTGGGTATTTTCTTCCCCCTTCTAAGAAAGACCGAAGTATCCACACTTTGGTCTTCCTTCTTCTAGAGCTTTATGTGGTCTGTGAACTGTTTCTTGGGTATTCCAAGAATCTGGACTAATATCCACTTATTAATGAGTGCATACCCAGTGTGTTCTTTTGTGATTGGGTTACCTCACTCAGGATGATATCAGAACAAAAAGAAGCAAATAAACCCAAGAGGAGCAGACTGCTGGAAATAATAAAACTCAGGGCTGAATTCAACAAAGTAGAAACCAAAACAACTATACAAGAATCAAGCAAAACAGGTGCTCATTCTTTGAGAAAATCAGAAAAATAGATTAAACCCTTAGCCAGGTTAACCAGCGACCATAGAGACAGTATCCAAATTAATAAAATCACAAGTAAAAAGGGAGACATAACAACAGAAACAGGAAATCCAAAAAATCATCAGATCCTACTTTGAAAGTCTATCTCACCAAAACTGGAAAATCTGGATGAAATGGACAATTTTCTAGGCAGATACCAGGTACCAAAGTTAAATAAGAATCAGATAAAGCATCTAAACAATCCCATAACCCCTAGAGAAATAAAAAGTAATCCTTAATAGGTTTCCAACAACAACAACAACAACAAAACAACAACAACAAAAGCCCATGGGTTTAGGGCAGGGTTCAATTAGACATTCATTTTTTTCATAATCCCCTTGACTTTCAAATGGATTTAGATTAGGGATGTTTCTTGATCATCATTCTCCCCAGTATGTTCCTATTCATTATCACATAGTGTTTTAAATCTTCCTTAGAATCCAATGTGTGTAGGTAGAGATATTCCAAATAATATAAGCTTCATTTTCTTTTTGTTAGCAGCTTTTTTTAAAATCTGTGATAAACAAAACCAAGTCCCAAAAGCACAGAACAATGAATCTCCTATTGAATGGGTGTTTTATTTTTTTTTCTACTTAAAGTCACTTATAAATCAGAAACACAAGTGAGTTTCCAATATCTTGTCCAAAATCATAATGACAGGCATATTTTTGGCGTGTGATATCATAATCTGGATTCATGTATGTATAGGTTTCTTATCACAAGTGAAAAATAAAACTTCATTTAAAAATGTGTAACAATGCTGGTTGAATTAGGAAAAGGCTGGAAGAAGCTAAGGAGGAGAGACCATGAGAAGAGCAGGAGTCTAAGCTAACCTTGACCCCTTAGATCTCTCAGTGAGCCACCAACCAGGCCCTCTGACACACATACAGCAGAGGACTGCCTGGTCTGGGCTTAGTGGGATAAGATGTACCTAACCCTTGAGAGAGACTTGAGGCTCCAGAGAGTGGGAGGCCTGGTAGAGTATTGGAAGTGAGGGGAGGGGACATCCCCTTGGAGACAGTGGGTAGGGGGAATGGGATGAGGAACTGTGGGCAAAAGGACCAGGAAGGGGGTAACCACTGGATTGTAAATAAATAAATAAATAAATAAATAAATAAAAGAAAGAAATATTAAAAAAGAAAAAGGCAATAAGAAAATACTGTTCATAGCAAAAAACAAAAACAAAAAAGTAACAGTACAGAATTAAATCTCTACAAGAATACTTGTTCATTTTGGAGCATGAGGATACCAGATCCTTCATTAGGAGGTAGAACTATAGTTTCCTTTCTTACACAGGATCTCCTTCATTGCAAATAGAATTGGCTCTGAAATCTTACTAAATATTTTCAAACCTGTTTAACTGAGAATGATAATTTGTAAGTTTTAGTTTTATTTCTGTGTTATATAGTAATTGCTGACCTGCATTCAATGACAAATTATTAAGGTCCTGGTAATCAATGAATAACCTTAACGATGAAGACAGTCTCTGTTTCTCAGCCTCCCTTTCTTTCTCTCTTCCCTCAAGTCCCAATCTCCCTTAGTCTGCCTCTCTCTTCTCTTTAGCCCCTCCCCCTTTTGTTCTCCTTCTCCTTTGACCTCCCTTGTTTCTCCTCATTCTCTCTATGAACATTGTTTCTTCCTTTTCCTGTCTCCTTGTCATTTAAGATATATGGATGTATGTATATATATATATATATATATATGTATGTGTGTGTGTGTGTACGTGTGTATGTGTATATAGACGTGCATGTGGATGTGTATGTATATGTATATGATGTATATGTATGCCCAAACTTGCATAATAATCTCTTAACTTTACAAAGATTACTTATTTTTAATATTTCTGCATCCATATGAGTAGGATTAAATGCATATAAATACATTAAGTATGCATTAGAACCTCAAATATTTCCAGAGAAATATACTTTGAATGGTGGGTAATATTTTACATCGTAATGCAAATGCTCCCAGTCACTCTAAAATTAATAGAAATTTAATATGACCAATTTTAAAGTCTTTTAAGGAACTTCTAATTTACTCTTCTTTTGAGGAGGATTGAGAGTCCACGAATCATAATAACTCCCCATTTTCTTTGCAGTCTGATAAGACATTGTTTTAAACATGGAATAATATCCTTGTCCAGATATTTGCCCTTCAAACATCATTCACTCTTAAATCCCCTAAAGATAAATTCTTAAGAATATTGAGGTGATAGAAATTTGGAGAGCACTGAAACACAATGAAAATGTGAACAATGACAAGATTCATTTTAAGAGAAGAGGATTTTAAATGCTTATGACATAGTGATCTTTATGCAACTCAAATAACCAGTCTTGAGGAAGTGAACGTTTCTATCTTATGAGTGGAGAAGCAGGGACATATTTGAGGCTTTTGCATTAGATTCTTCTATTAGCTCCAATGATGTCAGCTATGTACCAAACGTAAAACGAGGGCAGTCCGTGCATCAGGGATTTGCACCTTGTAATGCTTTTTGATTTGCTTTCTATATATAAGAGCTTAAAAATTGTTGAGCTTAATAACAAACAACTTCAGAACTGTGTGGTAAGCTCTCTTTAGACGCCCACATCACCACCATGAAAGTCACAGACAGGTAAACATGCTATTCAAAGGATAACACATTTTTCCAAATTTCTTTCTACATTATTTACTGAGAGTGTCATTTAAATTGAGGTCAACACAAATAACTTTGATAACTCTATACATTTTGAAGACAAATGTATATTTTCTAAGTAATTTAGTAAGTAAAATCGTGTACTTTAAGGCAAAATAATATAGAGGGAAATTTTATAAACTATACCATCCTTCAGTGGTACTGAGAGATAATCTAGAGTTCTTTGATAAAAGTGTTTTATTGTACACAAATATAAATGTGTGTAAATTTATACACAAAGTTTCTTATGGACTATATATATTTACTATTAAAAGATCACATAAAAGTTACCTGGTAACTATGAAAGAATATGTGGTTCATATAAATCTACTGCAAGAATCAAAATTTGAGTGGTGCCTTGTAATTATAGCCCAACAAAGTCCAACAATTAAGATATTTGACCATCCAGCATCTTTCTAATAAACAAAGAATGTGGTACTATTCTAGAAAAATGCCTGAATATATTTTGAAAAAAATCATCAATGAAATCTCTAAAGCTCCTGAAAGGCAGAGTCTGGAGAGTTTTATATGACATTCAAAAATGCTTGAGTCAATTTCTTGTCCCAATTAAATACAAGGCTATTAAATATTGGAATAAGTGGCTGTTCATTTACCATTGGAGTTATAGGGAAATGTCTGCAGTAGCCAGTACCCAGTCATTACATAAGATAAGGTCTAGGAAAACATACATGGGGAGGAAATAAGAACTGACTTACAGTTTAAGTACCTGACCACCAGCACATGTTGGAAATCCTGAAATAATATAACCTAATTATGATGAACACTTTGGATGGTTATTCCTTAAAGAAATATGGCTTCTGTGCCATATTTATAGTAAGTCTATGGGAAAATCTCAGAAAAATTAAAACCATTCATAAAATAAAGTCATTCTTTGAAAGCAGTTATTTATAAAATGCTTTAATCTTTTGAAGTTAGAATGACACAAGAGTACAAAATAACTGATTAAAGATCTCTCTGTTATATGCTTAATGTTATAAAAGAAAGAGAATAAAAAATTGTCCTAGTGTGATTAAAGTCATAGCTACAAACACAACCTATATTATAACATGCATGGAATGTTTGCAGGTATAAATCAGATACACTAAGTAAGTGGTGAATTTTCAGAGTATAAATTCTAAGGAAATGCAATGACTAACAACTGCTTTCACTATTTGATTAATGAATAGACAGTGTTCGAGTCTTTTAGTAAAAAAAAGAAAAGAAAAAAAACCATATCAAAACCAATTATTTTTTGCAAAATTGGACATGGTTTGATTCTATGTAAAAAAATCAATAATGTTTAATTATCTTATTATAGGTGTTTAATGATTTTAATCAAGAAATTTGAGAAAAGTTACATGTTTTATAAAAGTTTTGATGATTTATGTCTTTACCATTCTAACTATAATAAAGATATTGTTGATTTTCTTAACTGCACAGTTAAGACACCAAAAGGTGGCTTGAGTAGCCAATATGATTTCTTAAAAGGCCGTACTTAAATCTATAGACAAATAAATAGATGCAATGTATCCATATTAATATAAAAAGTATATTTATTATATTTAGTGTATTAGAGACAACAATATGGAGTGCTCAAAGGCAATATTTGGTACTTACTATTTCCAAGTCAAACACTATTTCTCTCTTTTGAATCCTTTAGTACATCCTGCTTTATACTGCCATGTTCCAGGCTAAGAGACCAGGGTATAAGACCTCCTTATTCAGAATTTTCTAACAAATTTAAATGGACAGAGATTAATAAATGGAATTACATGAATTTTGTGCATTTCCTACTGCTGTATAAGAGTAATCAGAACCTGTTTGTTTCTTTGTCCGTTTAGTTTGTAGTTCAGCAAACTGCAAAGCCTGGAGTAAGCACTCACAGCTGAAGAGAACCGGATGTATATAGGATCATCTGTGGCAAGCCAAAGGGGAGAAAGTTCCTGTGATTGAGGCAAGTTATAAACTTACTCTGTAACAATCCACATTCACATAATTATTCAGGTATGTGCAGGCAAGAACACATTCTTGGTACAAAGAACTAACTTCCCTGTGTTACCTGTACTGTGAATCAATGCTTTTTTAAAACCTCATAATTAGGGACAATCCTCAACATGAACTATTGTGAAGAAAGATGCCAGCAAGTATGACAGAAAACCAATTATATATTGGAGCATATCTGTATACCCATGTGATTTTTGGTTGTTGAAGTAATAATGCACAGTCGATAAAGATGGTATGAATTATATCTAATTAAAGAAAAATAAGATAAATAGTAAATATTGTTGCAATTTTTAATAATGTCAATAAGAAATGGACTTGTTTTCACAATCATGACATAAGAATTTATGTCTATGACCTATAGTAAAATATAATTTAACAATATTGGCATCAGTTTACTAAACCAGCATAATCCCTGTTTTCTAAATATTTATTCTTATACCATAGATAAAGGTAGCTCTCATACCTCATCAAAGAAACTTATCTTCATCAAACAGACACAGTTATAGAAAACCGTAATTGATCAAAATTCACAGAACAAGGGTTCCTATGGTCCAAACAGATTCATTTACAACAAAGCTCCTACTACTAACACTCAGGGAACATCTTGGAGCATGGACAGATAGATTGACGTAGAGGAACAGAAAATACACTGGGAGATTGCCTTTCTTACAAAACTCAGAAAGCTAAATTCATGAAGTCTCACCAACATGGTTTCCTGAATAAGCCTTGAATAAAGAAGGTATCAATAAACATGCTAAGAAAAATGGGGGAAATATTATTATAACCAACTATAGGTAAACAGCTGTGGCCGGCTAAGCATTACTGGAAGTGGGAGAAAGAATCTTGTCCAAGGAGGAGCCCAAAATTTGATATCTGACACTAAGAGAGCAGTCTAGAAATTACATATAGACAATGGACATATTTACTTATATCACTAGAACAGCATACACACATATACACATGTATGTGTGTGTATATACATATGATTAATTATAAAATGGTCATGAATTTGAGACACACACACACACATACACACACACACAGATCACTAAGTGCGAGTTGGTTTTTGGAGCAGAGAAAATTCTAAGCAGACACTACAGGAAGGCACAGTCTCTATGTTGTCTCAGTTCTTTGATTACCAAAGTTATGATAGAAAATATTGATGGCCAAGTATTTTCAGTATGGAGATGAGTTTTAGATCTAGTCCACTCTTTTGCTAAAATCACAGAAAGAATAAAAGCTAACCTCATACCTGCAAAACTGTGAAAGGTTGACTATTCCACACCTTCTATGAGGTGTAAGGATTCAACTGTTTCTTCCAAGGTCATGGTATAGTCACAGCCCAGCTCTTGCTATGTCTTTCATTGATCCATCTGGGACTAGTACGGTTTCCAGTGCATCATATTGATCTAAGCTTCTCTGAGAGCCTGCTTAAAATTTCCTCAGAGAAATAAGTTGTCTAGGGTATGAGATTACGGATCTTTTTGTTTGTCTGTTTGCTTGTTTGTTTGTTCTTTGTTCTTTGTTTTTGTCTTTGTTTTTTCGAGACAGGGTTTCTCTGTGTAGCCCTGGCTGTCCTGGAACTCTTTCTGTAGACCAGGCTGGCTTTGAACTCAGTAATCCACCAGCATCTGCTTCCCAAGTGCTGGGATTAAAGGCCTGTGCCACCACTGCCCTGTGAGATTACCTATCTTAAGGCATTCATTTGGATGATTTTCATATATCTTTTTAAAAATTCAGATCATGTGCTGATATATTGTCTGGAGCAGATGATCAGAAATGCTTCCAAACTGCATTGACAACTGCACATTAACCTACAAATGGAAAATAGAACCATTTCTTCTCTAACATGGTACATTTTTAGTGAAACAATTACACTTATTTTTTTCATTTCTGAGATCAATTTGATAAATATATAAATTATATTTAAGATAAAAGGTATATAATCCATCTGTAATAACTAATTTAAGATAGTTTTCAAATAATATACAGGAGTACATTATCCCTTTCCAGGATTTTTTTTTCACTTTAAGAAAGAATTTTAAAGCAAAAGAAAAAAACTTAAAATCAATTTTAATATAGAATCCTTCTGTAGAATACATTCTTACTCTATTCTTGAATTTTTTAAAACTCATTTTATTAAAACTAATTTGACATTCTTTTGCATTTCCCACATGCCTTGTTTACTGTATAAAATAAGGATAAATCTAATTCACTTGCACTAATTGGTCATCTTTGCATATTTTTAAACTGAATAACAGAATTAAAATCCATGTTAAAGCTATCATAAACAGTCACTGGAGTGGTACTTTCTTTTCTTGGTAAGTCTGAAAGTCTTTTTAAAAGCCTAATTGTAGGTCAGACGGTGGTGGCTCATGCCTGTAATCCCAGCACTTGGGAGGCAGAGACAGGCGGATTTCTGAGTTCGAGGCCAGCCTGGTCTACAGAGTGAGTTCCAGTACAGCCAGGGCTACACAGGAAAAACCCTGTCTTCAAAAAATCAAAAAAAAAAAAAAAAGCCTAATTGTTTTGGTTGTTAAAAAGAATATAAAACATTGGTGAATATGTCACAAAAATCACTTAGAAATAAATTGTGAAAGATCCCACTATATGTCTTCTAGTAATTAGCCCATGCATAAATATGAATTACAAAATGCATTCCTAGGTAAAGCTGCTATTGCAACAGGATGATCAAGACTTCTAAAGAGGATCTTATGTCTTTCAACAAGTATTTATCAGTAGGATTTTTCCATTCAAATATTTTGTAATCATATATATATATATATATATATATATATATATATATATATACCACACTTTTACCATAAGAAGGATTTACATTTTTCTATAGGCATTCTTTATAATAATTAAACAAAATTTCTTCATTATGAGTTATATAATAAGAGATAATCAATATCAAGAAAACAAATCAAGTATTTTAAAACAAATGCAAATAATTATTTTCACTTATAATGCCAACAAAATTTCTGTAGATATTATTGCTTGTTGTATGGAAGGTCACACCTAGCTTTTTATTCATTTCAAACTTACTTACAGGCTGTATAAACATATGTGTAACACAATGCATATATGGTGCTCTCAGAGGACAACTTGTGGGAGTCAGATTTCCACCTCCACTGTATTGAGTCCTGGGGATCAAACTCCAGTTGTCACAGTTGGTGGCAAGCACCTTTAACTACTGAGCCATTTTGCTCATAGCTTTTAGTGTAGGGCCTCTCAAGCTGATTACACATGAGAAAATAATGAATGTATTCATTTTATTCTTGACAAGTTCCAGAGCTTTTAAGAAACTCTCAAAAGTAAAAATGAACACATTATACTAATGATTAAAATCACTAAAGAACATGAAGAAGACATTAGAGAAATGAAGCTTAAAATAAATTATTGTTTGTTGCATAAAATTTAAATACAAGAGCACAGGTCTTTTCGTTCTCTGAACAGTCCCATGGTGGAAGGGCAGAGCAAGCATCTGAGAAAAGATTGCCAAAAAGGTCCCAAGGAGAAAGTGCTGGAGCCATTCTTTAAGAAAAATTGGCATAATGCGAAAATTCCAGCTACATTTAGTATTATAAACATACTAAATATAGTATGTTTATACTACTAATAAGTCTCAAAATCATTTGGGTTTAAGAGTCAAGTGTTTGAAGTGAGTCTTGCTGATCTACGGAATGACAAAGATACATTTAGAAAAGTCACTATAGATTGTGAAGGGGTGAGACTTCCTGATAAACTTCCATTGGATGGTTTTTGGTCTGCCTATTTTGTAGTGGTATAAATAACATAGACAACAACTAGACATAAATGACATCTTTTTTTTATTATTTTTCTATATTCTTTGTTTACCTTCCAAATGATTTTCCCTTTCCAGATTCCCCCCTCTGCATAAGTCCCACAAGCCCTCTTTCTTCTGCCCGTTCCCTAATCAACCCTTTCCCACTTCTCTGTCCTGGCAATCCCCTACAATGCTGCATCAATCCTTTCCAGGACCAGGGCCATCTCCTTCCTTCTTCTTGGGAATGACTTGATATGTGAGTTGTTTCTTGGGTATTCAGAGCTTCTGGGCTAATATCCACTTATAAGTGACTACATTCCACCTCACACCAGTCAGAATGGCTAAGATTAAAAACTCAGGAGACAGCAGGTGTTGGCGAGGATGTGGAGAAAGAGAAACACTCTTCCACTGCTGTTGGGATTGCAAGATGGTACAACCACTCTGGAAATCAGTCTGGTGGTTCCTCAGAAAACTGGGCATGACACTTCCGGAGGACCCTGCTATACCACTCCTGGGCATATACCCAGAGGATTCCCCAGCACGCAATAAGGACACATGCTCCACTATGTTCATAGCAGTCTTATTTATAATAGCCAAAAGCTGGAAAGAACCCAGATGTCCCTCAATGGAGGAATGGATACAGAAAATGTGGTATATTTACACAGTGGAATACTACTCAGCAATTAAAAACAATACATTCATGAAATTCTTAGGCAAATTGTTGGAACTGGAAAATATCATACACACATGGAATAAATGATATCTTATGTGCAAGATTGGTAGCCCTGCCTAATTCAGAACAAGGTCTTAGAAATCACAACCCATGAAGTCGAGATAAATAACTTGAGGGAAGTGGGAAAGACATAGGGAGAAAAAGGCCTTGCCAGTATTTACCTGCTTCATGACGTCTTCTTAGAAAAGTTAAATGATGAAGAAATTCAAGTGTGAATTGGCAAAACTCTTGGAGCTCCATGATGGAGTATTAGTTCTGGAATGTCTACTAATGATAACTGGTGGTAAACATGAACAAGCTGACATGTGTTAACTGTTATTCAAGAATCCACGTAAAATCCATATTTTTAGTAATAACAAATAAAAATTTTATTTTGAAAAGAAACACAAGATACCAATAGACAAGATTTTTGAGATAGTCTTGTTATATACCCTTGGTTGGCCTAATACTCTTTATGTAGATCTAGCTGGTCTTGAACTCACAAAGATCCATTTACCCCTGCTTCCCCAGTATAAGGATTAAAGGCATGAATCACCATGCCTACTGACAAACAAACATTTTTATGACCTAATTTCAAAGTATAAAAATGAGTATAGAGAGAATTCACCACAGTAGCCATTCAAATGCAAAAACATATTCATGGTCAGTAGCTGAACTTGGATCTTAGAATATTAAAGAGTTTCACAAATGTTTCTTAGTTATATTTCTCCTGCTTTCAAGAGTTTTCTAAGTTGTCAATGACAGATCATGGAGGGGAAAAACAAAATTCTTTCAAACAAGGGAATATAAAAACATGTACACTAGGCAATATGTTTGTATTTATAATCTATAAAAAGTAATTTCTTTGTGGCAGTAGTTAGGACCCAAAATATATCAATGAAAAAAATCTATTGGTAAAATTTTTCCACCAAGAAACAGGATCAGAAGGAGATAAAGAGAAACAACTTCCAGCTTAATTTAATTATTGACTGAAGAGGACAAATTTCACTTCTGTCTGTAATATCCCTATTCTGGGAAAATCGTCATGGACTCCCTTTTATTTATTTACTTATATTTTTATCTACTGCTATGCTTCTAGGGTTCCAATGGTAAACTGAAAGACGATTTTTCAATGTTGGTTCCGAAGCTTCCCCATTTCCTATTGAGGCTCAGAAATAGGTCTAAGGTGTTCTTTCATTTCTTGGAAATGAGAAAATATTCTCAAAGTGGTTGTCAAAAATAAAATTGCTTTTTCTTGATGTTTCTTTAGATTCTATCATGCAGTATTTGTTCTTTCTCATTCATATATATATATATATATATATATATATATATTTCTCAGGCAGAATTTTTCCAACCAGTGTATAGCTTTGATCTTTTCAATTGTGATGGAAAAGGCCACCTTTTCTTCCTTCTTTTTAAAGGTTGACCACAACTCTTATTATAGACCATTTCCCTCCTATTTTCTTTCTTACGTTTGTCAGTCATAAAATATTCAAATTACTCTACAGTGCCTTAATATAGTAAGGAAAAATTCTAATAGCAGAAAATTTAAATATTTTGCATTTAATTTATGTGAACATACATACATACATACATACATATATACATACATTTATCCATCCATTATTTTCACATTCTTAAGAGCTTAAGAGGATTACATCCACCCACAAGCTGCTGCTATTCCCTTTGGAGAGTGACAAGCTCAGTCTATTGTTCACCAGTCTTATTTTTCACTGCTGCCTTTGAGATTTTTTTTCTCCTGTGCGCTTTTGTTAGTGTTAGGTAAATTTGAAATTTGTTTTTCTAATTCAGAAAGATGACTTCAATGTAGTCATAAATCCTCTTCTCTTTATCAATTCATGAAATCAAAATGATATTGACAACTTAGGTTTATCAGCTCTCAAAAGCAACCAAACATACAACTCTAAATTCAAAACCTTGGATCGATTCTCCATAAGATTTGAGAGAAATGCATACCATAGGGGGCCCACTTTGGAATGTTGAGTGCTATTCTAAGAGTAAAGGAAGGAAATTTAAGATCTTTCATAGACTCTTAACTGAAGTACGTGAATCTAAGCCTTCAAGGGGCTAAATAAAGCACTCAGGCAAGATAGAATTTATCAGGTGTCCTAAACTTTACTTATGGAATCCTTGAGTTACAAAATAAAAATTTTGAGACCTATGAAAAAAGTCACAAAATTTCAATGTCAGAAGTTGGCTATATAGAGCATTTCCTAATGTAATTCCCAAAATATTTGAAAATTGAATTCTATGTAAATAGGGATTATGATTTGTGTACTTATGCAGTCATCTTTTCATATGTTAGTCATAAAAATGTTTACTAAGTTATCATCACAACTGTTTTCTTAATGAGTTGGTTCTATAATGAATATAGTAAAATATTAACAGTACTAATGAAGTACTGGCACATTAGTAGCAATGATATATAAGAGAAGTCCTGCATAGAATGTATATACATTTAGGAAGTCTTGAAACAGAATTAAGAGAAGAAATGTGAAACTAATACATTAAAAAATTCAATTTTATTTACTCAGTCACTGAACATATAGTGACTTTTGATAGTGAGATTTTAAATTCGCCTCTTAAACCTACTTGAATATTAGTAAGATAACCCTATCTTCCAAAAAAAGATTTAAGACAATATGGAAAGTATACAGAAAAGTATACATGAGACAGTAAAGTGCTCAGAAAACAATTTGTTTAATTTTCATGCCAGTTAGAACAAAATTGTAGACAATGTGGACTGATTACTAGGGAAAGGCTGCCTGTTATAATCCTTATCATTATATAAGCACTTTGTAAACCTTAATTAAATATCTCAGTAGAGGATTCATCAAATTTTGTAAACATAGAAGTGATTGACTTATATCCTATTAGAAAAGAATTAGCTTATTCAAAATATTTTATACTGAATCAAAGATCAACAAAGGGGGCACAAAGCAATAGATATAAAAAATTAAAAACATACATGAAATTATATTGAAACAATTTACATCATCATATTATCAACATATCACATATTTCTAAAGTTTGTCTTATAAATTAACACAGATTTCACTCATTACCAAACTGGGTAGCCTTAAAAATAGTGTAAAACTAAATCCATCTGGTCCTGGATCTTTTTTGATCGGTAAGTTTTTAATGAGTTTCCTTGTGAGATTTGGGCCTGTTTATATAATTTACCTGCTCTTGATTTAACTTTGGTATGTGGTATCTGTCTAGAATACCATTCATTTCATCTAGATTTTCCAGTTTTGTTGAATATTGACTTTTAAAGATCTTATGATTTTGGAATTTCTTCCATTTCTGTTGTTATGTCTCCTCTTTCATTTCTGATTTGGTTAATTTGCATACTGCTTTTCTACCCTTTAGTTAGTTTGGCTAAAAGGTTGTCTATCTTGTTGATTCAAAGAACCAGGTTCTGGTTTTTTGATTCTTTGTATTGTTTTCTCTGTTTCTATTTGGTAGATTTTGGCCATGAGTTCGACTATTTCCTGCCTTCTCCTCCTCTTAGGTGAGTTTGCTTATTTTTGTTCTAGAGTGCTCAGGTGTGCTGTTAAGTTGTTAGTGTAAGATCTCTCCAGTTTCTTTACCAGGGCACCTAGTGTCATTAACATTTCTCTTAGCACTGCTTTCATTTTGTCCCATAAGATGGGACACATTTTCATTAAATTCCAGGAAGTCTTTAATTTTTTTCTTTATTTCTTCTCTGACGAAGTTATAGTTGAGTAAAGAGTCGTTCAGTTTCTAAGGGAATGTGGGCTTTCTGTAATTTTTACTGTTATTGAATAACAGCCTGAGGCCATGGTGATCTAATAGGATGCATGGTATTATTTCAATCTTCTAGTATCTGTTGAGGGTTGTCTTATGACCAATTATATAGTTGATTTTGGAGAAGGTACCATGAGGTGTTGAGAGAAAGGTGTATTCTTTTGTTTTAGGGTGAAATGATATGTAGATATCTATTAAATCCATTGGATCATAATCTCTCCTTAGTTTCACATTGTTTCTATTTAGTTTCTGTTTCAATGACCTGTCCATTGGTGGGAGTCAGGTATTTTGAAGTCTTGTACCTGGGAGGTGAGATACTCTCAGGACTCAAATGGAGGGACCTTAGGTGAAATACCAGGCAGTAGTGAGAGGGAAATTATAGAGCTGTCCTTGAGCAGGAAGACAGGGTATTAAATGAGGGAGAGGGAGGCCATCTTATCAGCTGTAGTATACTATCATATCATCTGCAAATAGTTATAGTTTGACTTCTTCCTTTCCAATTTGTATCCCTTTGACCTCATTATGTTGTCCTCCTTATTGAAAAGAAATGGAGAGGGGGGCAGCCTTGTTAAGTCCCTGATTTTAATGGGATTACTTGGAATAAAATACTTCTCCCTTGCCTTTTCAAAAAAAAAAAAGCCTGAATTTTCCCTGCCAAACCAACGAATTTTGTAGCAGAGCAGTACATTCTAAGGTGGCTAAATCATAGAAACTATTAGAGAAATTTTCTTCTTAAAACCCATAGCACTATATAAGGGTTGTAGTCCTATATCTTTTAACGATATTGGTAGAGTTGATTGTTTTAAACTTAGCATCTGAATTAATGTGTTCTCTTATGGCCTTTTCAGGCAATTATGCCTCTAGGATTTGTCTTCTCTTTCCACTATCTTGAATGGTTTCATTCACATCATGTTTCTCCCCCTAAGGCAACCTTTCTGCCTTCATTTCTCATGCTTCTATTATTGTCTTTTTCACAACACCTGTGTGTTCCTTAAGCTCTCTCACTTTCCTGTCATAGACCCCTATCTCTTCTCATGACCTGCATGCACACACTCACAAACACACAGAAACACATACACACATGCCACATATACACAAAGAGGGAGACACAGAGACAGGGAGACAGAGAGACAGAGAGAGAAGGAAAGGGAAACAGACAGAAACATACAGTCAAACACACACATATATATACATTCACACACATACATACATAGATACACAAACATAAATTCAAACCTAGAATATCCACATATAAGAAAAATACAAGTTGTTTTTCTGAATCCAGTTTAATGTACTAATATCTTACTTGTGTACTAATTAGATATTAGAGAAAATATTTCACTTGAAAATTTACAATAAGTATTTAACCAACACAATTTATTAAAACTTTGTCTAATTTTTCTGGTTTTTCATGGTTTCTATTCCTAATAAGTTTTGCTCAAGCATGAGACAATATGTGAAGTTGAATGTTGTCATTGTACATCCCCCATGTTCGTAATAGCAAACGTCTTAATTTATTTTAAAGATATGCTTCAAATAGGTTTTATGAAAATGATAATCTGTGAGATTCCTTTTACTCACCGGATCTGAGAAATGATAATTATACTGTATTAGAAATAATATGATAAAATTAGATTAATGTTTTTATCAAATTATTATTATTATTATTATTATTATTATTATTATTATCATTAAGAAGACAGAGCAGAGATGGAGGCAATGACCAGCTAATTAGTGCTCCAAATTGACATCATACCTTGGGCAAGAACAAATCCCAGATACTATTAGTGATATTCTGTTATGCTTGCTGACAGAAACCTAGCAAAACTGTCTCTAAGAGGCTCCAGCCAGCAGCCAATAAGTACTGGCCGGTTTAGTGTTTTAACTTGACACCAGCTAGAGTTATCACAGAGAAAGAAGCCTCCCTTGATTCCTCATGCCTTGATGCCGCTATAGATCCAGATGTAAAGCATTGTCTCAATTAGTAATCAAGTGGAAAGGGCCCATTGTGGGGGGTGCCATCCCTGGGCTGATAGTCTTGGGTTCTATAAGAAGGCACGCTAAGCAAGTCAGGAGAAGCAAGCCAGTAAGCAGCACCACTCTATGGCCTGTGCATCAGATGTTGCCTCCAAGTTCCTGCCCTGTGTGAGTCCCTGTCCTGTCTTCCTTTGGTGATGAACAACAATGTGGAAGTATAAACTAGATAATCTCTTTCCTCCTCAACTTGTTTCTTGATCATGATTTTTTTGCATACAGACCTTGACACAATGGGAAGAGATGCAGGGACTTGGAGCCAAACATTAGATGGAGCTCAGGGACTTTTATGAAAGAGTTGGGAGAAGGAGTTAGAGACCAGAAGATAATAGGTACTCCACAGGAAGTGGAGCAGAGTCAACTAACCTGGACCCTTGGAGGCTTTAGGAGACTGAACCACAAACCATTGAGCCACCATGAGATGGGCCTAGGCCCCTGCATTACATAACATGTGACTAGCTTGGTCTTCATAAGGGTTCCCCAACAACTGGAGCAGGTGTTGTCATTGAACCTGTCTGTCTGCCTGCATGTGGATCCCACTCCCCTTAATGAACTGCCTTGTTTGGCATCACTGGGAGAGGGTGTACCTAGTCCTGCAGTGAAAAGTAGTATTTTTCAATAATGAGTGTTAGGACCAGGCATCTACAGGGAAGATGAACTTTTCTTTCATTGGCCTAACTCTATCTTGTGTTAACTCAGAGGAACAAATGTATATACAAGAAAAGAATAAAACAAGAACTTTCACAAAAAAACAATAAACATTGGCTATGCAATTATAATAGAGTGTAAAACAAAATATTCAAAGGACTCTTAGAATTGTAGTGAGATCGAAAGCAACCCAATTATAAAATTATCAAATGTCAGATAGATATATCAACAAAAAACATACAAATAGCTTTTAATCCATTATATGTTTACCTGATAGAATACTAAAGACAGAGTCAATGTGTGGTTGGTTGAGTCATGATTCTACGGATATATTTGACATAAATATGTAACAGGCTATACAGCTAGTAGAAAATGTTGTGTTATAAGAATGAGGTATCAGATGAAATAGATATAGAATTTTAAAAAGGTTTCACAAAGTGCATGAAACACTTCAAAGGATTTATTTATAGTAATTCCAACAATATGAAAGGCTGTACAAGGCAAACCTTTGTACAAGGCAGCAGAAAAAGCAGTAATTACTAAGGTCTGAGGGCCAAATGGATTGAAAGGGAAGAGAAGATATGTGTATTTGAAAAGTAAAATTCATTTGTACTTTACTATAAAGTTACATGTATATGAAACATTTTTCAAAATCCATAGGGTATTCAGTACTCACAGTGAATCATTATATGAAATGACTTTGGGTCCATAATTAAGCATCAATGTAGGTTAATCAATTTTAATAAATATGGTGCCCTGATGTGGGGTGTTGACAGAATAGTGTACAGAATTTGTAGGAACAAGGGCTGTGTGAAATATACCTCTACTCTTTTTGCATTTTTATTGTGAACTAAAATGATTCTAAGTATAAAGTTTATTGAAACAATTATATATTACCCATACAAGGAATGAATACAATTTCAAAGAAAGTTGAAGAAGTCAGTGACTCCTCTGCTGGAGAGATCTTGATACGGTAAGAAAAGAGACTGTTCATGAGTGTCCGGCAACAACCAATAATCAGAGACACATTTCACACAATGGCATGATAAGGAAGAAGAGACAGAATGAAGAATCTCCTAGAGTAGAAAAGGAGAAAGTGTTCCCTGGATAAAAGACTATAGGTTTATTGCAACTGTTTAAAGAGGCCAGTTCAGAATACTAGAATTGCACATTTCTCTAAGAGTTAACAGAACAAAGGAAATTGAGCTTAAGGACATAAGTTACTTTCTACTTTGAATAATTTTAGAAAGAGTATGGTTTTGCAATTGATGTAACATGATTTGATAGAAGAAAGTCACGGCTCCACTGATATTAGCATGAGATGTGAATGACAGGGCACAGTCATGCTGAGGATCAAAGCGACGAAAAGTAAAAGAATCTTTGGCAGTAAGGGGCAAAATGTTTCATTTAGTGACACCTAGCTCTGCGTTTTATCAGTCCTCTCATGTAGAGTGATTTATCCATCTCTGGTCTCTGTATTCACACTGCTCCTTTATCTTGTCATAACTTTCTTACTACCATATAGGCTGCAGCACATAATTCTATAAAATTCTACTGTCTCAGTGCAGCCAGAGAGATCCTTTAAAGTTGTGATTTCCCTTATGTCCTCTACCTGAATAGATATGTGCAGTGTCCAGCGTCCACTTAAAATAAAATACACACTTCTTACCTGGTCCCTGAAATGCAATAGTCAAATGGCTCTAGCCAGTTATGGTGGCCGACTCACTGATTATGCTCAATCTAGACGTTTCAGCAATTTATTCTTTCTGGTCGTTGAAATGACAAGTTCATCTCTATTGAGCTGCCTTCTTTTAGATTAGCGGTCCTTGCTGTTCTGTGCGTTTCTCTTTCAAATGTTCACAGAGTTGGTGGCCTGAATCACTTACTGATGTCACTTACCTGGCCTCTGCTCGTTTTAGGACAAATATTTCTAGACTTTATGTGGCACAATCTACTCAAAGAAGTAAAAACCCAAGGAGGAAATTGAATAAACTGATAAATAAACATGCAAAAATCTTCCATTACTGGAGAAAGTAAAGGATGCTCGAAAGAAAGTTATAGAATGGGTCAGAGACAGACGGGGAAATGACAACAGTAATTCTAAGCAAGCAGGGGGACATATAAAGAATATTGCACTAACTAAAGTTGCTGCTGTGTGGTATTGTTATTTGAGCCAATACCTGGGAAAGGAATCACAGATGTGACAAATGAGTACAAGGAGTGAGAGTGTTTCCTAGAAAATAGTCACTGAAGGACGAAAGAGTGTGAATGAGAACTTCAGAGGTCATCCTTCTGTCTGAGTGAACACACAAACAATCTTAGTCATGTGTGACTGTGCATTGCACTAGTTATGTGTTTATTTTTATGACCTGTGCTCAGGACCTGTAGCCTTGTTGCTTTCAATGGGATCGTTTTTACAAAAACAGAAAGCAAGCCAAACCATACATCTATGTCCCAAATGACCCAAATACAAAGATAAGCCTGAAACCTGATATCTGAATATTAGAAAAGATAATATCAGAAACCAGTGGAGCAACACTGACCTTTGAGATTTGGTAAACAATATAATTATCTTGGTATACTTTTAGTCTAGAAGAAGGTACTAATTTCTTTTTTCTTCAGAAAAGGCAATCTTCTCTATATACGAGTATATTTAATTAATACCTGTGTATTTAATTAAGTGGTGAATATATATATATATATATATATATATATATGTATGTATATATACATCACTGACCATGTTTGCAGGTTTCCTACTGACAATGTCCCCTTTCACTTTGTGCTCTGACCATTTCTGAATGTCTTCATAATGGTGAATGTGCAAAAGTCAAACACTATGAATTGGGGAGAGCCAATTCACTCTCACTACAGTGCTTTTGGCTGCCTGCTGATCATTTGTCTTAGAAACACTGTAATGTGTGATATCCATCTCCTAGTCATCTTAGTCAACAGAACCTTGAGTATCATATTTGAATAAGGATTAGGCATGTAGGCATCACAAAGGATGCTGACAGGAGAGGGGACCTAAAAGATACAAGAGATCTAACAAAAAGAATATGTCAACTGAGATAAAATGGAAACAGAATATTCATGAATCTGGAATTTCAAAGGAGCAAAAATATTCAATCATATTTCTAATTGTTGCTTGATGCCTGTCTTTTGTTATTGTTGTTTTAATTATTTCCTTTATTTTTACGCTATAATAGAAATTATAAAATTTCCCCAATCTCTCCCATATCTCATTTACCACTCTCTTTCTAATTCATGGCCTATTTTTCATTGAGATATATACATATACATATATACATACACACACACACACACACACACACACACATATATATATATATATATGCATACACATACACACACATCTGCACACATCTATTAGTTTTCTGTCTTTAATAGGTTTTCTGGGCAGATAAACAAGGACAAAAAATATACAAGCAAACATGTGAGCACATGTAAAGAGAAAGAAAGGTTATGAGATCTCAGCACTACACTAAGATTTATGGGCAAATAAGTTATATTGAGAATAGGGGAACAGTCTTCCCCGGAGAAGTTCACATTAGTTGGTAATCTAATACCAGATGTTTTGCCATGTTTTCCATCATTTATAAAAAGCTCTTGGAAATTTTTTTGCAACAGAAACAGAAACAATAATAAAAAATCTAGTCTAACAATATCATTTAGTCTATAGGGAAGATTTATAAGATATATTAGGTAACAATTATAATGCTAAAAATAACAACAGTAATAATATCAGAAGAGAAGACATATAATAAATAGTAAAGTGATGAAAAGATAAACCCAGATTCAAGTGAAAATAGCTAGGATCATAAGAGCTTTCCAAAACATACTTTCTATTTAAGGCAAAATAATATTAAGAAAGAAAACTTAATTATAATTATAAAAATACTTGATCCTACATAGACATATTTGTAATATTTCATTATTTTTAGATGGTCAGAGAGAGTTACTTGAGGTCAAATGACTTTTTGTCTTATGTGGAATGAGATGTAGACTACAACTTGTTCTGTTTAGAAGTATAAACAGAAATATTTCAAGTAAAGGTTTATGGAGGGAGAGATAAAAACTGTACAATTGATCATTATGAAACCAACTTTGAGAACAGCCACAATCTGAGGAAAGAAAACATGTGTGTGTGTGTGTGTGTGTGTGTGTGTGTGTGTGTGTGAGAGAGAGAGAGAGAGAGAGAGAGAGAGAGAGAGAGAGAGAAATTTATTTATCTTAATCATATAGATGGTGATTTTTGTATAAAGCAAGTTAAAATTTGGACATCTGAGACTGAAATTGTTTCTCTGTCTTTATATTTAATATTATCTTTAGTAATATAAGTTAATATTAAATAATATCATCTTTAGTGATATGTTAATATGTACCAAATTTTGTATCTTTACAAAAGAAAGATGGGATTTGGATCAAATCACAAGGATTCATTTAATCATCTAAATAAATCAATGAAGGATGATCAGAATTGAAAGAAGCAAAAGAAAATGAGGGTGACTGAACTGACATCTACAGAAACACACAATTTTACTGGTAGGAGAGGAAAGTGAGCTTTCCAGAATAATGAGGGTCATGCCTCCCAGGTAACAATGGGGGTGGGGGGCATGTTTTAAGGAGAGAAGTGTAGAGATGTAAAAAAGGACTTATTTTGTTGCTGTTTTGTGTTTTGTTTTTTGTTTTGGGTTGTGTGTTTGCATGTGTGTGTGTATGTGTGTGTGTATGTGTGTGTGTGTATGTATGTATGCATGTATGTATCATGGTTTTCTTTTTGTTTTTCTCTGAGAAGGGGTGTTTGGATGAACACCTGAAGCTATTATCGAATGGAAAGTTTAGCTTGGGTTGTAC
The DNA here is from genome assembly GCA_964023405.1 of Apodemus agrarius. Classification (NCBI taxonomy): domain Eukaryota; kingdom Metazoa; phylum Chordata; class Mammalia; order Rodentia; family Muridae; genus Apodemus; species Apodemus agrarius. Next base: position 30,342,365 of record OZ030013.1, on the reverse strand, counting down.
CAAGAGAGTAAGATATTCTTTGCAGGAATGAAGGAAGCTTTCATAGTTTAAGGGGTCATGCCTTAATAAATAAATAAATGAATAAATAAGTAAATAAATAAATAAATAAGGCCTGAATCTAAAGGTTTTTCTCTTCTAGTATCAAATAATATAAGTTCAGATGGCTAGACCAATATGTACAGATCTTTAACACAAATAGACCAGGGCTAAGGAAGGAAACTAAAATAAATACTGCTCTTCATTAATGATCCAGTAACATACAGAAATGGTGATCAGAAGGCTGCCTGCTTCCAGTAGCCTTAAAGTCTCCTTGGCCTCTCAGTGTTACAATGTTTCTCACAGGAAGTTTCCTGACTATGAATGAGTTTCTGACTAGTGAACACCAGGTCTAATTTCAGCTCCTCTTAATTGTAGGACTCACACAATTCTATTTTCTTCTCATTTTCCCCACTAACATATCAAAAAGAGTATGCAGAAAAAAATCAAAATACTACTGGAATGTGTAGCTTACTCTACAATAAAATGGGGTGGTGATGGAGAAAGAATTAAGCAGGGTGAAGGCTGGCTTCCTGGTCATAGTTACTGTAGCATTTTCTTTTCCTTCTAGGTCTGGGGAAGAATGTATGATCACCTTAGCTTGGTTTTGGCAGAGAAGCTAACACATTTCATGGTGATCAGGCTGTGTTCTAATATCTTCTTCTCTCCTGGAAAGAAGTTTTAGTTCCCCAGGAACAATAGCTGGAAATAGTGACATTTTCTTCTTTTTCACATTCTTACCACTATTGAAAGTTCTGAATTTCTTTGGGGTAGAATAGGAATCTCCTCAAAATGATTCCTTATAAACACTTTAGCATGTAGCTTTAAAATTTTTAGAACAGAAAAAAGTTCATGTGCTTCATAAGTGAGGCTGTCTCTGGGACAAATGACTCCACGGTCACAGTGAAATTTCAGGCCCTGACACCTAAATAGCAGGAATTTCAATGAATTCCCAGAGCAATTCCACCTATGCATTTACAGCCTCCACCTTGTTAAGTAAAGTTAAGTAAAATGGCTTTGTTCTTTTAGTCAACTGTACTGCTTCATTACATTTTATTCCATTTCTGACAGCAGATTCTAAAATGTTCATAGCTCCAAGACCAAGATCCAACCTAACATAAGTTATACTGATTTTTAAGATGTGTGTGTATGTATGTGTGTGTGTGTGTGTGTGTGTGTGTGTGTACTTTAAATTAAATAGTGGGTGTTATAAATTAATAAGCAGGATCTTCAGCTCCTGTTATGCTAATTCTTAAGACATTTTCCCACATAAAATCAAAGATTCCATAGCCATCATTTCCGCTTAGTTAAGTGATTGTCATGTTCTGAGTATTAAAAGCAACAGTTACAATCTACACACACACACACACACACACACACACACAACATATGGATGGATGGATAGATAGATAGATAGATAGATAGATAGATAGATAGAAAGAATAGAGATGGATAGTTGGATAGATAGAAAGATAAGGTCTAGTAATTGCCAGTCAGCACTAGCATAACCTCTGTCTCCTGCAAGAGGTATCTACTGAAGTGGATGTACTTTTCTAACAACTGCAGATGAGCATCTACACCAATGGTCCTTGACTGTTGAGACTGGAGAAAACCCTATGTTATAAGCTGACTTTTAGGAATGACAGTCCTAAGAAATCATCTGTGTGTTCATGAAACTTTTTGTGGCATATGCATTTATCAGATTTTTTGCTTCCACTTGATTCCCTTTATGGGATAGCAATTGTGTTTTTGATTTCTATATCAACTTGTCCATTTCAGGAAACAACTTTCCCACTCCAGCCATTTTTTCTCTAAGTCTTCCCAAATATATACTTAAATGTTTTCCCAAATTGGCCAAAGTTGCTTAAGGTTATAATTTTATACAGAGAGGTAATAATAAGTAATTCTAAAAGAGATGACAGAGATAAACCAAATAAAATGTCCAATTAATAGCATTTCTATAAATAAGGGTTCTTATTTGTAGTCATTATTTAAGAATCTATGGCTCACTTCCGGTCTGAGCCAGTGCCCTGAGCAGACCTTGGGCACTAGCTCTGCACTCAGACTGACAACATCTATAAGAAGCTCGAATCCCAGGCGCTGTAACAGACCTAGGAATATAGGTGAGGAAGGCACAATATCTGCCACAAAAATACAGCAACAGAAGTAACTAAGACCAGTGAAATCCATGGATCCAGGAAGCCCCACCCAGCCAGTGGCATGGGTTCCTTCCATTTGGGGCCAGTGCCCTGATCTGAAGTTGAGCACTGGCTCTGGACCCAATCACACAACATCCTGTAACACACCCAGGATCATAGGTACTCTAACACATCCAGGTTCACAGAATCTCAGGAGCTTAGTCACCAGGATTTCAGGATCCCAGAGGCAGCTTGACTACCAGGAGCTGACACACCCAGGCCAAAGAATCAGAGGATCCCAGAATCACAAGATCACAGAGACAGCTAGACTCTCAGGAGTACTGACACAACCAGGATCACAGGAGGGACAGGCTCCAGTCAGAGACAGTGAGAAAAGGTAGCACTAGAGATAACGAGATGGCAAGAGGCAAGCTTAAGAATATTAACAACAGAAAGCAAGATGCTGGGCATCATCAGAACTCAGTTGTGATGGTGGCTGGATACATATTCACACCAGAAAAACAACATTCAGATCTAAAATAACTTCTCATGATTAGGATAAAGGAAATTAAGAAGGACATAAATAGCTGCAAAAAAAAACAAAACAAAAAAACAAAAAACAAAAACACAGGAAAGTACAGTTAAACAGGTAGAAGCCCTTAAAGAGGAATCCCAAAAATTCCTTAAAGAATTTTTAAAGCACAAACAGGGGAAGGGATTGAACAGGAACATCCAAGATCTACAAATGGAAGTAGCAACAATAAAGAAATCAGAAAGGGAGAACACTCTGGAGATAGAAAACCTAGGAAAGACATCAGGAGTCATAGATACAAGCATCACCAACAGATTACAAGAGACAAGAGAGAATCTCAGGTGCAGAAGATACCATAGAAAACATTGAAGAACAATCAAAGAAAATGCAAAAAGCAAAAATCTCCTAACACAAAACACCCAGGAATTCTAAGATACAATGAGAAGACTGAAACTAAGGATAATAGGTTTAGAAGAGAGTAAAGATTCCCAACTTAAAGGGCCATTAAATATCTTCAATAAAATTATAGAAGAAAATTTCCATATCCTCAAGGAACAGGTGCCCATGATCATACTAGAAGCCTACAGAACTCCAAATAGACTGGACCAGAAAAGAATTTCATCCAGTAACATAAAAATCAAAATATCAAATGCATAAAACAAAGAAAGAATATTAAAAGCAGTAAGGGAAAATGTCAATAAACATGCAAAGTCAGCCTGATCAGATTTACACCAGACTTTTCACCAGAGACTATAAAAACCAGAAGATCCTGAGCAGATGTCATACAGACCCTAAGAAAACACAAATGCCAGCCCAAGATACTATACACAGGAAAATTTCCAATTACTATAGATGATGAAACCAAGATATTCTTTAAAAAATGAAATTTACAAAATATATTTCCACAAATTCAGCCCTACAAAGGATGATAGATGGAAAACTCAGACACAAGGAGGAAAACTATACAGTAGAAAAAGCAAGAAAGTAATCTTTCAACAAATCCAAAAGAAGATAGCCATGCAACATATTTCCACCTTAAACAAACAAACAAAAAATAACAGGAAGCAATAATCATTTTCCTTAATATCTTATAACATCAATAGAGTCAATTCCCTAATAAAAAGACATAGACTAAGAGTCTGGACATATAAACATGACCCAGCACTTTGCTACATATAAGAAACCCACCTCAGTGACAAAGACAAACACCACTTCAGAGTAAAAGACTGGAAAAAAAATTGAAAGCAAATGGTCCCAAGAAACAAGCTGGAGAAGCCATTCTAATATCACATACGGTCAACTTTCAACCAAATGTTAACCCAAAAACATAAGTAAGGATACTTCATACTAGTCAAAGGGAAAATCTATCAAGATGAACTCTCAATTCTGAACATCTATGCTCCAAATGAATGGGCACCCACATACATAAAAGAAACTCTACTAAACTTCAAAACCACACAATGTAATTCATACAATAATATTGGGTGACTTCAACACCCCACTCTCAGCAATGCGAAGATCATGGAGACAGAGACACAGTAAAACTAATAGAAGTTATGAAACAAATGGATTTAACAGATATGTGTAGAACATTTCATCCTAAAACAAAAGAATATACTTTCTTCTCAGCACTTCATGGTACCTTCTCCAAAACTGACTATATAATTGATCACAAAACAGATCTCAACAGATACAAGAAGGATGAAATAATACCATACATCTTATTATATTATCATGGATTAAGGCTCATCTTCAATAACAGCAAAACAAACAGATTCAATGCAATAGCCATCAAAATTCCAACTCAATTCTTATAAAGAGCAATTCTCAAATTTATTTGGAGTAACAACAACAACAACAACAACAACAACAACAAAAACAAAAACAGAATACCAAAACCTATTCTCAGCAATGAAAGAAATTCTGGGGGAATCACCATCTCTGACCTCAAGCTATACTACAGAACAATAGTGATATAAACTGCATGGTATTGGTTCAGTGACAGGCAAGTAGATCAATGGAATAGAATTGAATTGAAGAACCAAAAATGAACCCACACACCTATGGTCACTTGGTCTTTGACAAAGGAACTAAAATCATTAAGTGGAAAAATAGCAGCATTTTCAACAAATAGTGCTGGTTCTACTGTAGGTCAGCATGTAGAAGAATGCAAATAGAACCATTCTTATCTCTATATACACAGCTCAAGTCCAAGTAGATCAAGCAACTCCACATAAAACCAGATATACTGAAACTTATAGAGGAGAAAGTGAAAGAGTCTCGAACACATGGGTACAGCAGGAAAGTTCCTAAATGGAACGCCAATGGCTTATTCTCTGAGATCAAGAATCAACAAATTGGACCTCATTAAATTATAAAACTTTTGTAAGACAAAGGACACTCTCAAGAGGACAGAACTGCAACCAAGAGATTGGGGAAAGACATTTACTAATCCTACATCCAATAGAGAGCTATTATCCATTATATACAAAGAACACAAAGTAATTGGACTCCAGAGACTCAAATAATCCTATTAAAATGGGGTACAGAGTTAAACAAAAATTTTCAACTGAGGAACACCAAATGGCTGAGAAGCATCTAAAGAAAATCAGCATCCTTAGTCACCAGGGAAATACAAATCAAAACAACCCTGAGATTCTACCTCAAACCAGTCAGAATGTTTAAGATTCTTAGGGGAAAGCAGCAGATGCTGGAGAGGATGTGGAGAAAGAGGAACACTCCTCCATTGTTGGTGATATTGCAATCTAGCACAACCACTATGGAATTCAGTCTGGCAGTTTTTCAGAAAATTGGACATAGTATTACCTGAGGACCCAGCTATACCACTCCTGGGCATATGCCCAAAAGATTCTCCAACTTATAACAAGGACACATGTTCTACTATGTTCATAGCAGCTATATTTATAATAGCCAGAAGCTGGAAATAACCTAAATGATCTTAAACAGAGGAATGGAAACAGAATATGTGGTACATTTATACAATGATAACACTTACACAATGTTTCTAATAACTCAGTTATTAGAAACAATAAATTCATGAAATCCTTAGGCAAATCGATTGAACTAGAAAATATCATCCTGATTGAGGTAACCCAGTATGGTATGCAACTCACTGATAAGTGGATATAAACCCAGAAGCTCAAAATATTCATGTAAGCAAATATGGACACAAAGTGTGGAACACAGTCTGAATAAAGGCCATCCAAAGACTGCCCCACCTAGAGATCCATTCCATATAGAGTCACCAAACCCACACACTATTATGAATGCCAAGAAGCGCATGCTGATAGGAGCCTGATATAGCTGTCTCCAGAACCTAACAAATGCAGAGGTAGAAGTTCACATCAAACCACTGGACTGAGCACAGGGTCCCCAATGGTGAACACAATGGAGGAGTTAGAAAAAGGACTCTAGGAGCTGAAGGGATCCGAAACCCCATAGGAAGAACAATAATATCAACCAGCCAGACCACCCAGAGCTCCAAGGGATTAGATCATCAACCGAGGAGTACACATGGAGGGACCCTTGGTTCTAGCCACATATGTAGCAGAGGATGGCCTTGAGGGGCACCAGTGGGAAGAGAGGCCCTTGGTCTTGTGAAGGCTTGATGGCCCAGTGTAGGGAAATTTGAGGATGGGGAGGTGAGATTGGGTGGGTGAGGGAACATGCTCATAAAAGCACAGGGATGGGGGATGGGATAGGTTGTTTTTAGGGGGCAGGGTGGTAACTAGGAAAGGGGATAACATTTGAAATGTAAATAAGGAAACTATTCAATTTTTAAAAAAAAAACATATGCCTTATTTGTTAATCTCAATGAGTAGTCGTGGATCCTTTATCCATATGGAGAAGACCAGAATACCTGCAAGTTGACAGAAGGAATGGCATAATGAGACATATTCTACAAAGCAATTGCCCTGAAGCTCATAGTAAATCAAACATCCTTTCTTGTCTCGGGAAAGGCTTGACAAAGACTACACTACGTATAATTGTTTAAGAAGTATTGTCTATCTCAATCCCTGTAAAGATACCATGTAATCAACACAGAGTTGAGGCAATGAGAAAACAAAATGGCAGTTAGCTGAGGAACAATTCAAAAGAATGGAACATCATAAACATCAAATCTAATTGTTGTCCACATTCTGAGGAAATGTGGCACTTAAGACTATATGCCACTTACACAGGACAATAGTGGGGAGCATACCACCGGCTAATATGACTAAAGCAATTATGAAGCAATGATTATCCATCTCTAATATACATAAATTCCCTTAATGTCATCAGTTCTTGAAGAAACAAGGATATATAAGCAAGACTTATTGCCAATGGGTGAGGGCATCCATGTCGTTATCTTTAATTAAAAAGAAACTCAAAATGGTTTGCATCATCAGGAAAGGTTTAGATAAAGGATTTGTTAAACATGGTAAGGTCTGCTCAGAGGCAATCACCATGAATTGGGGACATGATGTGAAGCCCTGGGATCTCAGTTAAACGATATAAAGAGATAACAGAATACAAGACCCAATGTGCCACATGGATGAAACACTTCAATCATGGCTAGCAAAGGATGATGGTTATGATTACATGCACACCTATTTCTTGCATATAGAAAAATCAGAAAAAGAGGAAGGGGCAGCAAGGAATAGATTTGTATTTCCTGTAAATCTATATTTATGACAAAAATCAGTGCTTACATGGGATTTGACTCTAGAAATCACATTTGATTACATTGTTAATTAAGCTCAATATTTTCTCTGAGACTTTATTTTAGTTTAAAAAGTATTTGTTACCTCACATGCTAAATTAACTTTTCCATTGTCACTGCATATAAGCGCTCCAATGTTTGTTTTAGTTTTAGTTTTAAATTTTCTTCAAGGGAAGCCTACATTAAAATTTCATCACCTGGCAGAAATAATTGCATGCAGTTTACTTTGCATTCTTGACAATGCCCTAAGCGGTAGACTCTATTATAAAAATTCTTGTAAACAATGAAGAGACTAAATCACAGACATGGTTTGTCATCATGATCAGGATTGCAAAAGATTAAAGCTTTAGCTCCTAACATAGGAATACCAAGAAATAAATAGTTTTGTCATATTTCAGAATAAAATGTTTAGCCTTCTTCAATAATACTCTTTTTTATGAAATTATTTTATTTATTTACACTCCAAATATTGTTCCACCCTCCCAATCTCCACTTCCAGAGTTCTTCACCCTCTCCCCCTCTTTTTTGCCTCTGAAAAGGTGTTTCCCCACCCTTATACCCAGACTCTTCCCCCCTTATCCCCCAGGGGAACCCCCTCTTCCCTGTCCCTGGGGCATCAAGTCTCTAAAGGATTAGGCAAATTCTCTCGCACTAAGGCTAGAGAAGCCAGTCCTCTGCTACATATGCAGCCAGAGGCCATGGTCCAACCCATGTATATACTCTTTGGTTGGTGGCTTAGTCTCTAAGAACTCCCAAGAGCCTGATTTAGTGACATTGTGGTTCTTCCTATGGGGTTGCCATTCCCTTCAGCTCCTTCTATCCTTCCCATAATTCTTGAACATCCCCTCCCCCACCTCAATCCAATGGTTGGCTGTAAATATCTGCATTTATCTCAGTTAGCTGCTGGCAGAGCCTCTCAGAGGACAGCCATGCTGCTCCTTTCCGCAACTACAATGTAACAGTAATAGCGTCAGGATTTGGTGCCTGCCCCTGGGATGTGTGATATATCCAAAGGTGGGCCGGTCCCTGGATGGTCTTGCCTTCAGTCTCTGCTCCTTTTTTTTGGTCCCTGTATTTCTTTTAGATAGGAACAATTCTGGCTCTAAAATTTTGAAGGTAGGTGCATGGCTCCTTCCCTTCACTGTGGGCCCTCTTAATCTACTGGAAGTAATCCCTTTGGCTGGACATTTCAGTTAAAGTCTCTCACATCCCAGTCTCTGTGGACCTCTCAACCCCCACAGCTGCATTAGAGCTCAAAAGGGACAAGACCCTTGTTTAATGACTGATCTTGGTTCTAAACTTGGCACACTTGGGAAGAGGAAATCTCAATTGAGAAATTATCTCCTTCAGATTTATTTGTGTGCATGTCGGTGGGCATGTTCTTGTGATACAGGGGGTCCAGTCCATAGCATATTGTGTGATCTCTAGACAGGGGAGCCTGGGTTGTATAAGAAGGCTAATTGAGAGTGAGGTGGGAGTGGGTGGATGGGTGGGAGAGCACACTCATAGAAGCAGGGGTAGGGGACATCGGATAAAAATAGAGGATGCAGAAGGGAAATCTGGAAAGGGGATAACATTTGAAATGTAAATAAAATATCCAATTAAAAAAAGAGAGAGAGAAAGCTAGCTGAGCAAACCAGAATGAGCTATCCAGTAAAAATGGAACCATCTTATGTTTTTTTTCTTTTTTTCTTTTTTTTCTTTTTTGTTATTAGATATATTCTTTATTTACATTTCAAATAATCTCCCCTTTTCCCTGTCCATGCCCACCCCCAAAGTCACATGAGCCATCTTCCCTCCCCTGTTCTCAAATCAAACCCCTCCCACTTCCCTCTCCTGATATACCCCTACACTGCTACATCCAGCCTTTCCATGACCAGGGGCCTCTCCTCCCTTTGATGTCCAACAAGGCCATCCTCTGCTGCGTATGCACCTGGAGCCATGGGTAAAACCATATGTACTATCTGGTTGGTGTTTTTGTCCCTGGGAGCTCTGGAAGTACTGGGTGGCTCATATAGTTGTTCCTCTATGGCACTGCAAACCCCTTCAGCTCCTTGGGTCCATTCTCTAGATCCCCCATTTGGGAACCTGTGTTCAGTTCAGTGTCTGGCTGAGAGTGACCCCTCTGTATTTGTCATGCACTAGCAGAGCCTCCCGCATGACAGCTATATCGGATCCAGTCAGCAAGTACTTGTGGGCATCAATAATAGTGCCTGGGTTTTGTAACTGTATATGGGATGGATCACTAGGTGGAGCAGTCTCTAGATGGTCTTTCGCTCAGTCTCTTCTCCACACTTTGTCTCTTTATCTCCTTCTGTGGGTATTTTGTTCCCATTTCTAAGAAGGGCCAGAGTATCCATACTAAACCCACACATTTATGGTCACTTAATCTTTGACAAAGGAGCTAAAACCATCCAGTGGATAAAAGATTGCCTTTTCAACAAATGGTGCTGGTTCCACTGGCCATTAGCATACAGAAGAATGCCAATCGATCATTTCTTATTTCCTTGAATTAAGCTCAAGTCCAAGTGGATCAAGGACCTCCACATAAAACTAGACACACTGAAACTAACAGAAAAGAATTTTCACCAGAAGAAATTCAGATGGCTGAGAAATACCTTAAGAGATGTTCAACATCATTAGTCATCAGGGAAATGCAAATCAAAACAACCCTGAGATTCTACCTCACAACAGTCAGAATGGCTAAGATTAAAAACTCAAGAGACAACAGGTGCTGGCAAAGATGTGGAGAAAGAGGAACACTCCTACACTGTTGGTGGGATTGCAAGATGGTACAACCGCTCTGGAAATCAGTCTGGCTGTTCCTCAGAAAATTGGGCATGACACTTCCAGAGGACCCTGTCATACCACTCCTGGGCATATACCCAGAGAATTCCCCTGCATACAGTAAAGACACATGATCCACTTTGTTCATAGCAGCCTTATTTAGAATAGCCAGAAGTTGGAAGGAGCCCAGATGTCCCTCAAAGGAAGAATGGATACAGAAAATGTGGTATATTTATACAATGGAATACTACTCAGCAATTAAAAATAATGAATTCATGCAATTTGTAGGCAAGTGGTTGGATCAGGAAAATATCATTCTAAGTGAATTAACCCAGTCACAAAAGAATACACATGAAATGCAATCACTGATAAGTGGATATTAATGAGCATAGAAGCTCTGAATACTCAAGGCCCAATTAGCAAGTCAAAAGATTCCCAAGAAGGAAGGAGAGGACCCTGGTCCTGAAAGGACTGGATACAGTTTTGTAGAAGAGTACCAGAACAGAATAGAGAAATGGTGGGGTCGTGATTGGGGAATAGGTGGGGGGGGGGGAAGAGGACATATGGGACATATGGTGAGGGGGAAACTGGGAAAGGGGAAAGCCTTCAGAATGTAAACAAAGAATATAGAAAATTAAAAAAAATTCAATTGAAAAAAATAACAAAAGTAAAAGAAAAAGAAAGATTAAAACATTAAAAGAGTTATATTACTATTTTAATAAAATATCAGTGTGAGTCTAAAGTAACAAACTAAGCATCATCCCTCACAAAACTCCCATATTCCCTTTCTCTGCTCATAACAATCATGTTCCTTTTTAAATAATTATTGCATATGTGTACATATATGCACACACTATGTATTCGAAAGCATATATGTACATATATGCATAAATACACAAGCTATATATTTATATAAATGTGTTTATATTTGTACATATAATACATATATTTTATATACAGAATAAACAAATTATAATACAGTATATATAAATATATATCTGTTATATATAGACTGAACAAATTACACATACACATACTTTATACAGACTTAAATTATAGTTAGAAATATGTATGTATAATATATAATAATTATGTATAATGCATATTCCTAAGTAAAATTTGTTTAGTCTGTATAATGTTACTTATATGTATATTTTGGAACAGACAATATGGCCCTGGACAAAAAATTGGAGTTGTGCTCTATTTTGGTTATTGTAAATGCAGTCTTCATTGGTCTTCTTAATTCAGTCATTTTATTATTTTAATTTCATTCTTAGAAGAAATTAAGGTCCGAACCTGAGAGTTTAAATGAAGTCTGTTTACAAAAACAATGATAGAAGAAGGTCCAGTGTCAGGCTCAAAGTGAAATCCAGCTCAAGGGATGTTCCAAAGCCTGACACTATTACTGTGGCTATGGAATGCTCCCAAAAAGGGACCTAGCATGACCACACTTCAGAAGACCCATCAAACAGATGAAAGATGCGGATGTTTACACCCAGCCAATGGACAGAAGCAGCTGAAACCTGTGGGTGAATTAGAGAGGCTGAAAGAACCTGAGGAGGATTTTGGTGACTGTTTATAGGATGAATCCCCAGGTAGGGCAGTCTCTGGGTGGCCTTTACTTCAGTCTCTGCTCCACACATTGTCTCCTTGTTTGCTTTTATGAGTATTTTGTTTCCTGTCTCAGTGGAACCAAAGCACCCTCGCTTAAGTCCTCCTTCTTGAGCTTCCTGTGCTCTGTGAATTGTAACTTGTTTATTTTGAGCTTTTGGGCTCACATCCGCTTATCAGTGAGTACACACCATGTGTGTTCCTTTGTAATTGGGTTACCTCGCTCAGGATGACACTTTCTAGTTCCACCCATTTGTCTAAAAAATTCATTGTTTTTAATAGCTGAATAGTACTCCATTGTGTATATGTACCACAGTTTCTGTATCCATTCCTCTGTTTAAGGACATCTGGGTTCTTTCCAGCTTCTGGCTATTATAAATAAGGCAGCTATAAACATAGTGGAATATGTCTCCTTATTACATTTAGGAGCATGTAGGAGTATCTTCTGGGTATATGCCCAGGAGTGGTATAGCTGGGTCCTCACTATGTCTAATTTTCTGAGCAATCGACAAACTAATTTCCAGAGCGGTTTTACCAGCTTGTAATCCCACCAACAATGGAGAAGTATTCTTTCCCCACATTCTCTTCAGCATCTGCTGAGTGAATACCAAAAGCAGCATGCCATGGTTGTCTCCGGAGGGGCCATGCCAGAGCCCTACACATACAGAGGCAGATGCTAGCAGCCAAACATTGGTCTGTGCATGGGGTCCCCAATGGAGGAGCTGGAGGGTGGTCCAGAGGAGTTGAAGGGGTTTACAGCCCCATGGGAAGAACAACAATGTTGGCCAACCAGATGCCCCAGGATTCCCAGAGACTAAACCATTAGCCATGGGATGCACATGGTTCCAGCCAAAAATGTGGCAGAGGAATGCCTTGTAGGGCATCAGTGGGAGGAGTGGTCCTTGGTCAAGTGAAGGCTCAATAGATGCCCCCAACAAAGGGAAATCAAGGGGGGTTAGGTGGGAGTGGGTTGGGTAGAGGGGCATATATTTGGAGGCAGGGGCTGGGAGGTGGGGTTGGGGGTTTTCAGGAGGGGGGAAACTGGGAAAGGTTTTACCATTTGAAATGTAAATGAAAATTATATTCAATTTAAAAAAAAAAGAAGCTGAGGAGGAGGGCAATACTGTAGGAGGACCAGAAGTCTCAGTTAAACTGGACTCCTGAGAGCTCTCAGAAAGTGGACTACCAAACAGGCCACATATACCAGTGCGTATGAGGCCCCCAACACACATAGAGTAGAGGTCTGCCTGGTGTGTGTTCATTCAGAGATTGTGCCCTCCCCCAAAACCTTGAGTGGGAGTTTCAGAACTAGAAGCTGGCCACTGCTTCCCACCTAGGGCCGAGCTCTAGCCCATTATTCTCCAAGGATCTGCAGTTTCCTGAGAGACACTAGCAGCCACCTGATGCCAGCTTCCTGTGGAGCACGCGAGCCAGTTCCACAGACCTGTTTCCAGCCTTTCAGGGAAAGGTCTTTCCCCATCTATATATATGTGGAAAACCCCAATAAATTTTGAGCCTTGAGCAGGAAGTCTTGTCTTGGCCTCATGTTTCTCTCGCCATCCTATTCCTATGCCCAGCTTTCCTTCCAGGGAACCTGGTAACCCGTTCAAAAGCAGCTACAATAGATGATACACCTAACTCTCAAGAGACTGGAGGCCTCAGAGAGTTTAGAGTTCAGGTGGGGTGGGAAATGGGGACATCCATGTGGAAGGAGGGGGTATAGAGGAGGTATAGGATGTAGAACAGTCAGAAGGTGGACAGGAATGGGGGAAATAAAATGTGGAGTGTAAAAAAATTAATTAAAAAACCAAAAGAAAAAAAAACAAAAGTAATAATATAGTGTCTGAAGTGTCCTCACAATTTGGTAGACTATAAACTAAGGTGCTCATAATTGTAAGGCAGGTATTTTACACCCTTCCATTTTTTTTCAAATATCAAAATAATATTTTAATTAAAAATTTATACAATATATTTGGTCATATCCATTTTATGCTCACTCCAACTTGACTTTCTGTACTCTCAACATAATTTTTACAACTATTTTTATCTTTTAATTTCGTGTCAGTTTATAAATAGAACAATAAGTCAAATTAATGCTCTTTTAAAAGTCCTGTGTGGGGGCCATCAAGTGGGGCATCATTAGCAAACTGTCAGTAGTTATTCCACCAAACAGAAAATTCTCCCTCCCTCGTCAGAAACCAGCTGCTATTAGCTCCTTAATTAGACATGGGACACTGGAAACTTCTACCTGTTTTATACTGGACATTTTAATTCTTGATGTTATACGCATCTTATCTGGAAGTATATGTATTTGGCACCCATGTCATACTCGTAAGTCAATCGTTTGCAGCAGATTTCTCTATTCTCTAGTCTTTACATAAGTTCTGTCCCTTCTATGTTTTGCAAGACCTGAGTGAGCGCAATGTCTTGGTTCATCAACAATGAGACAGTGTCACTTATTTCCAACTTGTTGAGCAGTTATGAAGTTAGAAATTAACAACTACAACTCTGCTTAGAAGGCAATAATACATTCTTAGAAGGCACTTTGATATCCTGACCAATAGGACAAGCATCAATAGGCTATCCCAAGGTTCAGTGACTTCTCTATTATTGAATTTTGACTAATAATAACACTGTAATGAAAATGTCTATATATAAATTGCTAATACTCAGACATATAATGGTTTCTTTTTTATCTTTTATCCCTGTCATCTGGGTGAACATATTTATTAACACTAGAATACTTTTATTATTTCTGAAACTTTTATGCACAAAACAGGCCATCTGAATAGAAAAGTAGTTTATTTCTTCACTTCTAGATATAATGCTATGTATTTATCACTTGTATGAGTTTGAATTTCCTTGAAAATGTTCAGCATAGAAGCCATTTTTTACTGTCTTCTTGACTATTTTAAGAAATATCTTTCCAATATTGTAAGCCTCAGGACCCAATGGGGATGCCATTAGCCAAAATACCCAACAGCAGGGAGACAGAACCTGAAGAGTCCACCTCCAGGAGATAGACATGGCCCCAGTGGAGTCATAGGGACATCCACAAATCTAAAAAAAATTAACCCAGAATTGTCCTTATCTAAATGATATGCAGGGACAAAAATGGAGCCGAGGCTAAAGCAAAGGCCATCTAGAGACTGCCCCACCTCCAATCCTCCTGGGATCTAGTTCATCTGCAGAAAACGAAGAGCTTTCTAACAGTTAGTAATAAGCTAAAATCTGATATAATGACTTAACACAAAACAAACGCTTAAGAATTTAATAATAAATTAACAAGGAACAGAGACCTACTCATTTGAGCAGGCAAGGATCCCATATAAACACTAAACTGGAACCCCTTAATAATATATGCAAAGGACCTAGTGATCCAGACCTTGGTAAGCCCTATACATATGTCATTCTCTGACATTATACGGGCTTTAATCATGCTAATTTAGAGGGCTAGAAAATAGGGTGAAGGCTCTATTTGGGCATTTGCTAGACTTCTGATGTTCACTAAGTTATATGGGTACTTTCATTAAAAAAATGGGACCTTTTGGTCCCATTGAGAAGAGCAATTTATTAGCAACATCCTGGTTTATTTGAGGATATCCATAGGACCCATTTGGCTTAAAAATCAAGTATATGAAATATAATCTCACTACTGGAAGCCTCATTCCATAACAGGAGACAGACAGCTTTAATGACAATTGCATATATTTACATCTACCTGTCTCTCTCAATCTCCGTATCTCTAATATATCTGTATGTATGTCTATGTCTATGTCTATGTCTATGTCTATGTCTATGTCTATGTCTATGTCTATGTCTATGTCTATGTCTGTCTATGTCTATGTCTATGTCTATGTCTATGTCTATGTCTATGTCTATATTTAAAAGAAGTTGGAGAATACCCTTGAACTCACTGCCTCAGGAAAAAAATATGTTTTGACTAGAAAAATGTTATCATAGGCACAGTTATCAAGAGTCTCTTTCATTTTTATTAGATATTTTCTATATTTACAATTCAAATGGTATCCCCTTTCCAATTTACCCCTCTGAAAACCCACTATCACATCCCTACTCCCCCTGCTCAAGAGTTAATAAATGAAACTTCGTGAAAATGAGAAGTTTCTGCACAGTTAAGGTCATGCCATTAGGACAAAACAATAGTCTATAAAATATTAAGTTTTGTAACAGCTATACATTTGATAGAGAGCTACTATCCAAGTATATGAAGAACTAATAAAAGTAGATACTAACCAAATTAGAATATGGGTTATCTCAAAAGAGCAAACTCAAATGGGTGAGAAACATTTAGAGAAATTGTCCACATCCTTAACTGTCAGGGCAAAGCAAATCAAAACTACTTTGGGTTTTCATCTTTCATCCTTCATAATGACTAAGAATGAAAACACAAATGACAACTCATACTGATGAGGAAATAGACTAAAAGAAATATTCATTCATTGCTGGATCTGTGTGTGTGTGTGTGTGTGTGTGTGTGTGTGTGTGTGTGCATATCCGCACCTGTATGTACTCCTGATGAGTGATGACAATTAGTAAAAAAGAGGCCAAGGACGTCTTGGAGAGTAGGGTGAGGTATATAGGAAGGTTTGTAGGGAGGAAAAGAAAATGTAATTATGATCTCATCAAAAGGTTAGAAAAATAGCTAGCTTGCCTTTAATCTCAGCACTAGGGAGGGATCAAAACAGTTGGATTTCTCCTAGTTTGACGTCAGTTTATTGTACACAGTGAATTCAAGCTAACAAGAGGACTATGTAATAAAGTCATGCTTCAACAAACAACCACCAGAAAGAAATTCCTATGATTTGATTAACCCTTTCAGAAGAATCTAAATGGAGAAACGATGGTCATGTATCAAGAAAGAATATTTCATAAACCCATAAGAATTTCTAACTAAATACAACCTGATGAGCTTAATTACCAAGTTTAGATTTTTGTGTTTGTTTGTGTGTGTGTATGTGTGTGTGTGTATGTGTGTGTATATGTTCATATATTTGTGTATGTATAAAAGTTTTGCTGTATATCACACATAAAAAATTATTTCAATGTGATATCACCTTTCCTATTTGGAATTTTTGAGTAGTTCTGTTTGTTCAAAATCATAAATATGATGAAAACCATAATGTTTCAAATTTTAAATATAAATTAATATACAATTTATAATTATTTCCTATTTCATTACTTTTCTTTCATGATTCTTTCCAAATAAAAATAAATTTTTTTCATGTACCATTTAATAAAATATTTTCACTTCATAATTTTCTAGTTGTTTTGAACTCAACAAACTATGTTTCCATTTTAAGATCAACACTTTAAGTCTGCTTACTGTGTAAAAATCTCTCAGGATGATGATAATTAGAAATCTGCTCTACTGAAAACTTGCATTCTTCTAAGGGTCTATGTTATAATGTGCTCTACATGAGTAAAGATCTGTTTTCTTTAATTGGTATCAATACAAGAAAAGCCTTCACTGTTTAATTAATAGAAAAATAACTAACATACTGCAAAATGTTTTACCACATAAACGCAGATATTCATTTATTTTATTATGCATCTAGTAATGTCATCTTATATGACAACACAATAGTTTTAAAAATAACAATCACAAATATCTGTCTATTTTTTGTAGTATTTCATATTGTGATATATATCTTACAAAAAATTTTCAGATATGTTGGCTATCTGTCTTTATATCTTAGTGTCAGTTAACTCGAATACAGGGAAGTGACATACTTACTCTATTTACATTAAAGTAATATTAATTTAAAAGAAAAATCCCAAGTGAGGTTATATAGAATAACCAAAGAAAAAATTAACCTGCTGTGTGATTTTATATTTTTCTGTGTTTTGAAAGGCATTTCTTAAATTTTGTATCTCAGAAGGGAATTCACCATTATTCAATGGAAATACAGTGAGTAACTTTTATCTATGTGTACTCAAAGAACTATAAAACAAAACATCAGATTATGAACAAGTCAAAACAGAGCTGGATATAATTCTTTACCATGAATTTCAAAACTGCAATATATTTTAATTTAACTGTATTAATTTTTGTGCATGTTTAAGAGTGGTGTACTTGCACATATTCACAGGTGTCCATAAATGTCATGGGCAATCAATGGTACAGGGAGTTGGGGTTTGCTAGACATGTGCTGGGAACAAAACTGAGATCTTCTAAAAAGAGGAGCAAGCACGCTTAAGTGTACAACCATATCTTCATACCCTAACTTTTAAATTTATTCAAAGTATTTGCTTCCATAACATATAGCATAAATCTTTCGAATTTATAAAGTTACATAATTAAGGATGTGAAATTCAACAATGAGGTACTATTTTAATATCCTTATACCTAATATAGTTCTAATATTATATGAGGCTTTTTGTGTGTTACTATCTCATATTCTAATAAATAAAATTACAGTAAGTCTGTAATCCATGAAGTCTCCTTGACTTAATCAGGATTTGAGATTCAGGCTGCAAATTATCCAGAAAAATATTATCTCCTCCAAAAATAGTATATAGATCAGTCTATTCTGCTCCATGTTCCTGCCTGGGCACACCTCTTCACCTGCCCAGGACCCACTCCAGATCCACAGATGAAACAGCACATACATTAGCTTATTTTTGATATTCAATTTAGTTCAAGGGTTGAGCACTTCTAGCCCTAACTTGCCCTTATCTTCACTCCCAGATCAATACCTCTAAACCTTCCCTCAGCTTAGTTATGTTTCTAATCTGCCTGCTACCACAGGCACATTTGGGAAGCAGCCAATGGCCTCTCCACCCAAGGTCTCACATAGCTGGTGGGTCTCTTCTTCTGACGCATAGAAACATCAGGAATCTCCTTTTCCCTTCTGCTTTTCCTAACCTGCTTGCAGGAAACTGGAAGTCCTGCCTCTTCTGTCCAGTCATTGGCCACTAGCATCATTATTAATTGATCAAAAATCAGTTGGGGAACAGGACTGTCAGTGATCACATGCATAATATCAATCAAATCATCAGATCCACCCCTACATCAAATCACTATCTGAAATAGCTTACACCATCTAGTAAACAATAGATTGTAATACAGTAAATAATAATTTCACCCATGCATTTCATCATATTGTGAATTATTCAAACTTGTACATTTTAATGTATACTTTCCCAAGAGGAATGTTTACCATGAAATGCAACATAGCATATGTCTTCTCCATATTAAGTAAGCTTTTTCTAAACAGAAATTATGTTTTGTCATAAATTGAATCATTTATACAATGTTTCTTAGTAACTAAATTAATTAAAGTCTACAGATGTCTCAACCACACAAACAAATGTTATTTTTGCTGAAACCCATACCTTGTCAAGTTTGAATCATTACATCATTAAATATAAAGCAATTAAAGATCTAAATGATTAACTTAAATAATATTTAATGATCTAATAAATAGTTTAAAAACTGATTTTAACAAAATATCATATTAACTAATTTTGATATATCATGTACAATACAGTTTCATATACTTAGAACAGAATATCTTATAAAGTATGTTTTTATACTAAATTTGCTATATAATAAAGTCTGTTCATATATTTTGCTATAGTTTGTATATCAAACAATAAGACACTCCTGTGGCATTTAAGACATTAAATATCAGTATATCACAGTTTTAATGGTTAATGTCTTATTGCATTAATATATGTATGAGGGGATGTTAGGTTCAGAAGACCATTTACTAGAATGAGTTCTTGGCTTTCCTCATGTAGATTTCCAGGATCAAGTGCCTGTTGTCTGGCTTTGAAGAAATTGCATTTGCCAGCTGAACCATCTCTCCAGACCTATAAAACATTTTAATCACTTTCAATGTTCCAAACCATTGGCAAATGTAAACTCTTTATTTTAAAAATGGTTGTGGACTTTTATTGTTCATAAATAAGAAAAAAGATAATGAAATAAGATGTATAATGTAATATAAAATGGATAAAAGACAAATGTGTTCTATGCATGAATTCATGTTTTATGATGTTCCTTACTGACATACAATGTAAAAAAATCAACATTACATTAACAAATTGAAGCTCAAGAATAGGTAATTTCTATGCCAATAGAAATTATCTTTCTCATCAAGCATAGCCCATCTTACATGAAAATGTATGCTATTTAAAGAACTTTGATTCCCAATTTAATCATATTACAATACAATAGATATGTTAGGTTAAAATAAGTTAGCCACTGCAAATAAAAGAATAGTCTAAGAAGTCCTTATTATTTAAATATGGAGAAATAAAAGAGTGAACAATTCAACTAATAAGAGAATGTTATTTGTAGTACAACATACGAATGGATATTGCATGTGAGAAAGTTTTAAAAGAACAATCTGAGGGAGGATTGGAAATTTCTATGATGCGAGATGAGCAAAGTTGGAGAAAATACTGCTAAGATAAAGTAGTATTTCATGCCAAAAACAGGAGAGGACACAACTTGTACAAAACTTTGAAATATTCATGCAGTAATGGGCTGCTAAATATATCAAAAAGGTTTATATGGTCCAATCTGTTTCTGGCCTTGATAAACATTGTTTTGTTTACCAACAACAAAAAGAAAAGAAAGAAAGAAAAGGAGTTATTTATGAGGAAGCATTTCAAATGGTAACACTTGTTAGGTAGAATGAATGGAAGGAGAAATGATGTGAATAAAGTAACATCCCCCCCCACCCCCGTTCCAGATTACCCTCTGGTCCATAGCAAGGTTTTTGTGTTTTAAGATTTGATTGTTTTGTGTGTGGATTGTAATTACAACATTTCTCAATTCCCTTTCCTCCCTTCAAATTCTCCCACTATCATTTACCATATTTAAATAAAATAAATTATAATTTTAAGAATGTAAGGATTACTCAATTCTAATATATGTATATTGGTCCCGCAATATTATTCATACCATTCTTTTTGTGTTTGTTAATATATAAATGGACTTCTGTGGTATGCCAGAAATTAACCATTGAAGGTGACAGCAAGTAGATAAAATTAGTCTATTTAGGAGATGAAAGTACAGATAGAAAGGAGCATAGATATGAAATCAAGTCAACAAAGAGAAAATATCCACTATTCTAGGTAACAAAAGTTATGGAGTGAACAGTATTGCCCAGCAAAGGCACTGGAGTGGGAATTGAGCTTTGATGCTACCGAAGGGGAGAGTGGGGTGCAGTGATAAGAAGTCCATCTTCATCTTCACGGTTTCATCATAAAAAGTCATCTTTCTGGGGAAAAATTCTGGCTGAAAGATAAATATGCAACATAGATTAATACTTCTGAACTCTCAAATGGTTGGAACTGGAAAATATCATCCTAAGTGAGGTAACCCAGTCACAAAAGAATACACATGAAATGCAATCACCAATAAGTGGATATTAATTAGCCCAGAAGCTCTGAGTACTCTAAACACAATTAGCAAATCGTATGATCCCCAAGAAGAAGGGAGGAAAGGGCCCTGGACCTGAAAATACTTGATCCAGTATTGTAGGGGTGTACCAGAACAGAGAAATGGGAGGGGGGTGATTGAGGAATGGGAGGAGGGAAGAGACCTTATGGGACATATGGTGAGGGGGGAACTGGGAAAGGGGAAAGCATTCTGAATGTAAACAACGAATATAGAAAATTAAAAAAAAAATCTGAAAAAAGAAAATTAAATATGAGTAGCCTTTTTATGTTTTATCTCATTTATTTATTTATTAGCAGAAATAAATTCTTCTCTCCTACATTACATCAGATTACTAGGAAGAGAGCCAAAACCTGATAGCAAGGCACATTGATAACTAGGCATAATTTAGATAGAGTGAAAAGTAATCATATCTGACGAGAATGGATTTAAAACAAAATGAAATGAGAGTCTGATAGTTAAAAATTCTTTAAAAATCACACAATAAGTAGAAAATATTTTAAAGTAATGTGTAGCTGTTATAAAACTGTATTTGTAAAGGTTCTATGTACATACTAAATAAAACCTAAGGAGTCCAATGGGAACTTCACATGCAAATAAAAAGCACATTGCATGCAAAGAAAATAAATTCCACACATATATAACCTTTATTAATGTTTCATTTGTGATTCTAACAATGTATTAATTTATATTATTTATTTCCTTTTTTACTTTGATGTTTATCCTTTCATTTAGAAAACAGTCTAATCATAATGATTTTAGCCTTTTAAATAACAGTAAAGATCATTTTTTCATCTTAATGTTCTTGTCAAGGCAATACAGCAAAGCCAAACTCTAACTGTGGCACATACGGTGCTTTCCTTGAAGCATTGCTCATTGCATTAGAAAATCAAACGTAAGCAAATTCAATAGATTATTCATGAAACATTTAAGGTGCCAAACCTTTATTATAAGAATAAAATGTAATATACAGCAGAATCCTTTAAAAATTTCATGAACCAGGAAAGTTCTTTAGTCTTGAAATTACCTGCTCTGTAGATTGGAACACCTTACAGTTGATATAACTAAATCTTTTGTTGGTGGATGAGACAAATATTATTTTATCAATAAAGGACACACTATATACAAAAAGGTTTGGAACTATTCCACACAGATTTGTTTGTTATTCTCAAGCTCTTAAAATTAATCATAAATTATACAATGGTAAGTCAGCAATTCTTTACAGAAACTCAGATATTTTAGGTTAACAATGAATACTATATAGGTAGTTAAATTTAAAATTGAGTGGCTGATGATTATAAATCATAAAAGTTGTGATCATTGAAAACATGAAAAGATTGTTATTACAATAATTAACAAGTGAGAAAGAATGGAGCTCAATTGCACTCTCTTTCACTCGAAACTAGTAAATTCAATGAAGTAAAATCTGTAAGCAAACAATCAAGCAAAAGGGCTAAAATACTTCCCTAAACCTTGATATATTTGTCAAGATTATTTATCACTTTTTAAGAGTAAGTTTAGCTAAATATCAAAAAGAATATCTTTTCAACACTCTTAAAAATTGCACATCATTAAGAGAATTTTATTCCTGTCACATCTACATTTACACTGATAATTTTAGGAAGCTGAGAACAGTGGTAAACCTTTGCTATAGCTACAAGTCCTGAAATTAGTACAGTAACATGGGATTCAGGGACCACTCTGCTGACGGATCATCGAACCTCTACATCACTGCTTACTGGGAATAATTCCGTAATGGCAAATTCATAAAAGAAACTTCAAATCAACTTGAAGAATTAAGAGAAATGAAAATCATATGAGAAATGGTTTGGACACAGAGATAGCAAACATGAACAGGAAGACCGTCACAGAATACCTCTCTAATTATTCTTCCATGCATGGGACACCTGGAATTAACTAATAAATATAAGTAACATATATTCCTTTATTCTTTCAGAACATTCTCCAAAGGCAAAATAATATATTTTAAAAATCTGTTATAATAGCATAAATGAGCTATTCAATAAAATTTCACACTCAGTGAGAAACTATACCAAATAGTAGACTCTGTCAGTTTTAAGACAGAGTCCAGGTATTAAAAATGTTTGTTGAGGAACCTAGTTGGGTTTTCAGCATTCAAATAGTGGCTAATAACTATTTGTAACTTCACTCCAAGAGCTGCCTCATAATTTCTCTGGCCTCAGTGGTCACTGCATGTATGTGGTTCACTTACATACATTAAGGCATAACATTCACACACATTATGAAAAATAAGTAATTTTAGATTAGAATATTCATCTTCAAGATTAAAAAGTCTGGAAGAGGAAAAATTAATCACAGTAATATGTAGTTACAAAACTGATTTGGATATAGTATAGACATTCATGAAAGAGGTGACGATAAAATTTGTAGGAAAAGTTTCATAGTTTCATACAAAATGTCTAAATCTGTAAAGCACAAACTCACTAATGCATAAAGATTTCTGTATTCTCCCATGCATCATGTTTTGCTTAAAATAACACTACTGTATTTTAGCTTGTCATAAAAATGTCTTATGATGTATAATATCTTTAATGCTGAAATCAAACAAATAAAAATGAAAAATAAATTTTGTCTTGTTAGATAGTAAAAGAGTTATAATGCTCTAAAATGTTAATAAAGAAATGGGAGTTATTCATGCCTTATTTATTTTTAACCGTTTTGTATGTTTGAATTATATCCTAAAGTTCTAGAAAATGCAACAAATAATAAGCAAAAAAATCTGATAATTCCATTATGTAAAACAAACAAACAAAAAGATCCATGTTTAATGTAAGTCAATATGTGAACTTTGGTATATCATCGACCTGTATTTTATAGAAATACCTAACCATATAAATAAAATTTAGTTGCCTTAGGAGAGCTTATTAGAAACATGAGAGAGAGAGAGAGAGAGAGAGAGAGAGAGAGAGAGAGAGAGAAAGAGAGAGAGAGAGAGAAACGTTTAGTGAGTACTAAATTGTTTTACATTATAAATTGCAGAATGCAAACTGAGGAGGAGACAGGGAAATGAGTGAGAATAAGGAGAGTAGAAGATGGTCTGTAAGGGTCTGTTCCATATGGAGTCCTGAAGCTGGAAGAAGTGGACACTTGCTCCCATCATAATGCAAAAGCTACCTCCAATTCATAGCCATTTGCAATTAAAAAAAAAAAGCCCCCCCCAAGGGAGTTTAACTGGAGAAACCAATTACTCTGTTATTAATTAATTATTTCCTAAATGTTGCCCTGCCTCTCTGTCCCCCCCCCTCCTGGAGTTCTTTGCCCTACCCCCTTTGATTCTGAAAGGGAGTCTACCTCCTACACCATGGACATCCCCCTTCCCTAGGGCCTCAAGTCTGTACAAGATTAGCTGTATCCTCTCCCACTGAGGCCCGACCAGACCTCTGCTAAGTATGTGCTGGGGCCCTTGGACAGACCATGTGCTCTTTGGTTG
Source organism: Apodemus agrarius (assembly GCA_964023405.1). NCBI lineage: Eukaryota > Metazoa > Chordata > Mammalia > Rodentia > Muridae > Apodemus > Apodemus agrarius. The sequence continues at coordinate 30,317,633 of OZ030013.1, read as the reverse complement.
GTAGTTTATTCTCCGAGAGCTCCCACGGTTCTCTAAGACTAGACTGGATGTCCAGCCATAGAGGACAAGTAGAAAAGTAACTAAACAGCATCATTGGAGTTACTTGTCTCAATGCCATGTCTGGGTCCATTCCTCCCTTCTTCCATCCCTCACTCCCTCTTTCCCTCCTTTACCTTTCCTTTCCCCTCCCATCTTTTCTTCATTTCCTTCTTTCCTTCATCTCTTTCTTACTTAAAAAAAAAATTCCCTCTTATTTTCTTATAATATAGGTCCTTTACATGTATATTATAGTCATGAATTTAGAGTGTTTATGGATTCTTGAGAGGGGGAACAAGTGGGCCTCTGAATCTGTATCTATTTCCTGTGCATTTTATGGAGGAACTTTTTCTTTTTTTAATGGTAATCTTATTCATTTACATCTCAAATGTTATCCCCCCCTTCCCAGTCCCACCTCCCCAAACCCTCTATCCCCTCCTCCTTCCCCCTGCTTCTATGAGGGTTATCCCACACCCAAAGCACTTGCTGACAGAAGCTGGCTCTGCCAGATCCTGACCAGTACAGGTGATTATACAGTCGACCATCACACTGAGCCTGCTGACCCCAATGGAGAAGTTAGGGGAAGGACTGAAGGAGCTGAAGGGGGTTGCAACCCCATGAGAACAACAACAATATCAACCAACCAGATCCCTCTAAACTCTCAGGTTTTATTCCTTTTGTTTGTTTTGTTCTAGTCTGATGTTACCTTTTGTTTTATTATATTATTTCATTATCCCTCAAAACCTTGTTTGATATTTCAATTAGGGATTAGAAAGAGGTGGATCCAGATGAGAGGGAAGATGAGGATGAGATGTAAAATCTGTAGGGAGGAGAAATTGTAATTAGAGTATATTATGCTATCTATCTATCTATCTATCTATCTATCTATCTATCTATATATATATATATATATATAATGATTTCAAAGAAAAGATGAAAACAAAGAACAAAAGTGAAAGGGAGTGAGGAAGTGAACATAGATCAAGGGGAAGAAGAAACAGAACAAGCAGAAGAGGAAGTGACCTTCCACCAAATAACAAGAGTAGTTTTACATAATGCCACTGTCATTCAGGTAAGCACTTCAAGGAACATTGCTTCTGAAAAATTCCAGCAGTGCTTCTATTCAACAACTTATTTAGAATGAGAATAGGGCATGTATCTCAGTTTCTCTCCTCATCTCTCACATATGTGATTCTCTGAAGAGTTTCTGAATGTGTGTATACCATCATGGTACATTATTAACATTAGTTATATATCATTAAATGTAGAGGTTTTCATATAAAAATGAATGCACAACTATTTTTTAAAGATCATTAGAGATGTGAAATAGAATTCAAATACTAGGAGATTAGTAGAAATAACAATAATAAAAATATTAGATATTTTATTTATTTACATTTCAAACATAATCCCCTTTCTGGTTTCCCCTCTGAAAACACCCTATCCCACACCCTTTCCCCTGCTCACCATTTTACCTACTCCTGTTTCTCTCTTCTAGTATTCCCCTAGACTGGGGCATTTTCTTTCTCAGGGCCAAGGGCCTTTCTTCCCTTTAATGTCCAACAAGGTCATCCTCTGCTATATATGTAGCTGGAGCCATGGGTCCCTCCATGTATATTCTTTGGTTGGTAGTTTAGTCCCTGGCTCTGGGGGTGCTGGTTGGTTCATAATGTTGTTCCTCCTATGGGGCTGACAGCTCCTTCAGATTCTTGGGTACTTTCTATAGCTCTTCCATTGGGGTCTCTGTGCTCAGTCCAATGGTTGTCTTAAAGCCCTCACCTCTGTATTTGTCAGGTACTGGCAAAGCCTCTCAGAAGACAGCTATATCAGGCTCCTGTCAGCAAGTGCTTGTTGGCATCCACATTAGTGTCTGGGTTTGGTGACAATATATGGGGTGAATTCCCATCTCTGGATGACCTTTCCTTCAGTCTCTGCTCTATACTTTGTCTATGTATCTCTTCCCATAGCTGTTTTGTTTCCCCTTCTAAGAAGGACCAAAGTATCCATACTTTGGTGTTCCTTCTTCTTGAGCTTCAGTTGGTCTGTGAATTGTATCTTGGGTATTCTAAGCCTCTGGGCTGATATCCACTTATCAGTCAGTGCTTACCCTGTGTGTGTTCTTTTGTGGTTGGGTTACTTCACACTGGTTGACATTTTCTAGTTCCAATCATTTAAAAAAAGTAAAATTAATTTGGTTTGTATGGATGGCTTAGTGATAATGAACTCTTGCTGCTCTTGCAAAGTATACAAACCCACATGGTGGCTCATGATTCTCTTATTTTTGAGAATCCAATAACTTATTCTTTCTTTTCTTTGAAGGCACTAGGCATGTAGGCAGCGCATACGCATGCATGCATTAAAACACTCATATATTTTAAAAAAATCTTCTAAAAATTAAAATAATGATCATTTCAACTACAGATACTCTCAAATATTCCAATCATTTCTATCTTTTCTTACTATGATTTTTATGACAGAAGTATTTCTTAGTGATTATTATGTCCATCTATTGCCAGTGGAACAAACTTAACATTCAACATGGATTATATCAAGACTTACTGTCTATCATTAGACATGAAACTATTAAGAGTACATTTATTATTCTCTTAGACTTTTCTGATATAACATCATATTATATATACATTCCATCATAAAAGGGTGATTTTGAAGAATTATTACATGGATATTTTCTGAGGATACATACTTCTGTCTGATTTCCTTTCTGATGCAAAGCTTCTGTTGCTTTACATAAAACGACAGTTTTTATGACCTGCTGTCTATTCTCTAAAGCAATATAAAATGATCTAAGAAACACACTATAATGGGGCTTTTATGATTTTTCTTCCCATTATATGGAGAATGTTTAGCATTTCTCCAAAGAAAGTGCTTACAGCTAGAATCCTAATGAGTTAAACATTCTTCATTACCACAAACACTTCCCTGTCTTCTTTTATGTAAAAGTTCAAGGTAAGCAAACCACTGAAATGGTATTTAGGAACAAAAAATGTAAAGGAGAAAAAAATGCAAACATTTTGTTTATAAAGGTGGTGAATACTAAGTTTCTAGCAGCTGCTGTTTCTCAATTTTGGAAGTTATTTTATGCCAAGGTCACTGCATATGAAATTATTGGCATCTTTACTAAAACCCAGCACTTCTTGCACAGAAAAGCAGTAAATCCATCTAAAAGAGTGATTGAGATGCTAAAGCAGAGATACAACATCTGTCAAGTAGTTCACGCATCTGGACTGCAAAAGTGACTCCTTGATTTCAAAAAAAGGCAACTTTTACCAGATTGTATGTGGGAATAAAGATAAGCTTGTGCCCTGACTATGATACATGTATTTTGATAAACATGTCTTTTAGGTGGCCTTCTGGTTACAAGACTGAAAGCTGAAAATACTGATAGTATTGAAAATTAGGGATCAATGTAAAACAAAAAAGACTAAATCCCTATACATATTAATGGAAAAGACACAATGTTAGGATAATCTCATATGAATGTAGAAAATTGAAAAGTGATTATATTAAACATGACATTCAGTTTTAAACCTCCAACTAATGAGGGGTGAAGAGAGGATTCAGTGGCTAATGTCCTTAGTTTGAAAGCATCAGGATTTGGTTTGGGTTCCCCAGAATGAATATAAAAAGGCAGATATGACAGCAGAAGTCTATAAGCATGGTGTCAGGAGATAAACATAGACATACCCAGAGCACACCAGTCATCTAGTGTAGCTAAATGGCCTTTTTCATGTTCTGCAAAAGACTCTGACCAAAAACTAAGATAGAGACTGACAGAGAAATAACACTGAACTCAAGTTCTGGCTGCCTCCACATGTATCCACATGGATAAGCAGGTACATGCCGTAAACACACAATTCATCCAATCAGTACAAAGTAGAGGTATTCACCAGTGAGGAGAAACAAAATACAGCCAAAGATAGAATTGACAATTATTTAACTGTTCAGTGCCCATTTGATATTAGAAGTTATATTAAAGAACAAAAGAGAAAGTCAATTTTTTGTTCTAATGATAATGTATTCAGTAGCCATTACTATGCATTAAGGCAAGCAGGAACCAAGGAAGAATATCAAGCTATGTATGGAAATGTCTAAAACTATGGAATACAGGGAATCACTAGTTTTAAATGGCTATTTTACAGGGAATAGAGATAGCACAATGATTCATTGTTTCAATCTTCCATATGTGACAGGCTTTAAATCAAGCATTCCTAGAGATGACAGAAACCTTCATCCATTTTTCTTATTTGAGAGATATAGATCTAGGTTTTGGTTATGGGAGGTAATTTACTAGAAGCAGGTGGAAGAATTTCAAGAAGAAATGTTTTGGAACAAGTGGAAAGAAGTAAAAAATGTGTGATCATTCGTGCTGTTTAATGTAGCTGAGAATTTAAGAAGCTTTAAAAAAGTTTAAAATTCAAAAAGATGTAAGTCATCCCTGGTGGCTTTCAAAGAGAGAACAAATAATCTAATTTACACACAGAGCATATTCATGCCATACAGTTCTAAGCAAACTTAATAGATGTTGAAATAGTCTATTTTATGCAAACATTAATCAGAAAGTAAAAGTTTGTTTGGAGTAGTTAAGGAGTATCAGAAAAAAATATTTTTAGATTTCTAAAAATATATTATACATTTGTGTTCAAACTTTGAATTCAAAATATTTATATTTTGGAATATTTAAGAACCCTGGAAATGCACAAGTGTCCATATAGAACAACTGAAATGCATTCTGTAAGCAGTCTAGGAACAGGAATAGAAACTTGGAGATTCACTGGGAGGTGACTGAGTTTTGATTTTATGTTCTTTTGTGACTTTCACCCAAGGATAGTCCTCGATCACAGCAGCAGTGTAGAGTACCTAAGGAGCCAAGAGAAACATTAATTTCTGTCTAAAGTAACTACTAAAGGGGTTTTTAGAAAGTACAGAAAACATACCAGTGAGAAGAGTGATAAAAAATAATTTTATGATTCTGCACGTGAGCGTGCACAAGCACCTGTGTCATTTGAGCTGCTTATATGAGCCCAGTTCAAAATGAGAAATGCAAACAGAACTGATTACAAATTACAATATACATTTAAGAAGTACAAAAATATAATTTATTAACTTTTCTATAAACAGAGGAGTACTGTTTATAAATACCTGTGCAAAATTTTCAAATTAATCGCCTTAGTAGAATAAAGAAAGAATGCATGATAAATGGTGAACAGATCAGCTTTGTCATGAGAATTTGATACAAATCACTATTTTACATTTATGAAACTCCTAGGATGAATATGAATGCACTGAATAGAAGCAGTAGTCTCTCAATGGATGTAGCAAACATATTTGCTGAAATTCTGTGTGTATTTTTACATAATAAATCATGATCACTTATTCATAGATGAAACCACTTTATTGAGGTACTGAGCACGAAAACCAAGTCTATTCCTTATATAATATACAATATCTCACTACATCTATTCATAAATAGCTGTAGCTAATGTGGGCTTATTAGCACAAACATATCATCTTATCATTCAAAACGCTGACAAGAGGATTACTAGTTTGCATGCAAATTTGTGTCATGTTTCACATTTCCCGAGTAAGCAGCAATTTATCAATATATTGGATTGTGACCACTTGTATCAGTGCTAATCACCATCTACTACTGAAAGTTTCTCTAATTAAGGCTGAGACCCTCATTAGTCTTTTAATACATTTATAAATCTTTAGTTGTCAGTTCAAAACTATGTTCAGCAGAGAAGAAATAGCAGTAAATTCTTTCCTAAGGTCTACCATATATTCGACCCGAGGTTCTTGGTCACAGTAAAGGTACCAGATATGAGTTTCAGCTTATAGAATAGGCCTGATGTACAAGAAAAAGTGGTGGCTTACTCCAATCACATTTATGTCACTGTTACACATCTGAGCATGTCTTACCAGGCTAGTTATTTTATAGTTTGCAAGTTTCACAGTTAGATAAGTTTTATGATTACTTTTCTATTCTAGGAGCATAAGCAGTATCTTATAAAACTATAAATGACAGCTAAAAGGGATAAAGCTTCCAGAATGGTATCAGTTTGGTTTCCCCATGTCCTATGACTGTAGTCTGTAGTGTCTTCAGCAAAAGGGTTCTACAATTAAGTTATGAATGGTAACCTAAGAAAACAGACAAAGATTTGTAATGCTTATGGGTCTATGAGACCTTACTAGCCAACAATTCCACAAGGTAACTCTTCCCAATATTAGGCAATTTATTTGTGAGTCTATGATGTCTAGTTGGCTGGTTAGGGGTTGATTTAATTTAAACTATTTGTTAAACTCTATTTTATAGAGGAAATCTTCTACACTAGTACGTTTCCATGTAACATTTTTGAAAGTTCTGTTGCATTAGATTTGTCTCCCTGTATTCCATGTTATACCTTACCACTGTTCGAGATCCCATATATATTCCAAAATTTATGTGTATACTCTATACTCTTATAAACTATTATCACACTTTTGAAATTTCCCCCATTGATTCTTAATAATTTCATGATCTTTATGTGTAGTATACCAAATATAGAAAATAGATCTAGAAATTCAAAGCTATCACCTACAAGTGAAAGAAAACTTACTTTCAAATTCACTGAAATATCAATTTAATTTTATAATTCAGAAATGTTTATTAAGTGCTTCCAAATAAACATTTTCAAACTAATTATGCTTTCATAGATCTGTTTCAGTTACTGCATATTTTTAGAATTTTGAATTGAAATAAATCCTTTCTCTAAACTTAGGTCATAATATCCTTTTAAAAACATATTAGCTAAAATGTCTATACTGTTAGCTTTGTTGTAACAAATCTTCTTGTGTATATTTGATCTGTTAATCTATCAATCAAAAACTGATTAATTTTTATGTTCATCAAAATTTATCTCTTACATGTTGTTTCACTGTCACTTAAGCTAAATTGGTTTTTATACATCAAGTTCTCATAGAATATTAAATGACATTGCATGCATATGTATATATATAATTAAAATACCAAAATAACTCTTTTAATGTTTTAATCTTTTTCTTTTATATGTATAATATAATGTATGTATATCATATATGCCATTGCATATATATATATATTTATTTCTATGTAGATATAATTAATACCTTTGTTATAAACAATGTCCATAGTCTATTAATATTTTTATGTTTCAAAGAAACATATTTACCATTGTTTGTCTAAAAGTAATAAATCTATTTGAATTTGAAATTTGTTACCCATTAAATATACAGCAGAATATGCAATAGCAACAATATAAAGTTTTGTTCGTCACCATTCAATAGAAACCAAAAGAAGAGCTACATGATACTATATTTTACTAACAATAAGTCAGGTGAGACAACTGTAGTTTCAAGGAGGGTCTAATACCAATTCCTGAGATTGGTACTCCTACCAAAGTTCTGGATGGGTAAGTGAACACTGATGCTCAGATATAATAAGAATCTAGGCCGGGCGTTGGTGGCACACGCCTTTAATCCCAGCACTTGGGAGGCAGAGACAGGCAGATTTCTGAGTTCGAGGCCAGCCTAGTCTACAGAGTGAGTTCCAGGACAGCCAGGGCTACACAGAGAAACCCTGTCTCGAAAAACCAAAAAAAAAAAAAAAAAATCTAGAGTGAGTTAAAGATAGGATTCATTTCCTATTTTCATTATGAATCTTAGCAGACATTGTATACTCTTTAGAGATATAGTGTTTATATTTATTGTTAACAGTTACCTGAAAAAGTAGAAATATAACAGTTCTACATGGACTGATATATTCAATATCAGGATGGGTCTGTTTCAATAGGCATTTCACAACAGCAGGTTTGTTGTATTCCACATAGAAGTATAAAAATATGATTGAACAGAAATAAGTACATTGATAGTCCAGCACAGGTGCAACAAATATTTGTAAGTATCTCTAGAGAAAATGTAAATCCATGTGGAGCACAGGTCCTATTTCCTTATTTTCCTTGAAGCAGAAATTGATGTGTATTTTCTCAAATCGTCAATTTAGGTGACATAAAGGTTTTCAAAAATAACTAGATATCTGTGTACTAAGAAAGAATATCTACATTAAGGAGGTCCAGATGCTTTGCAAGATGCATAACAGGGGTCAAAATTATCACAATGTATATTAAGCAGAAGCTGAATAAAGTTGACAAGAGAAAATATATCACCAAATATGGCAAGTGTTCAATACAAAAACATCACAAGAAAATTAATGACTGCCTCAAAGAATAAATCATACCAGATATAACTTTCTTCACTAAGTAAGTCCAAGTGGATCAAGGACCTCAACATAAAACCAGATACATTGAATCTAATAGAAGGGAAAATGGGAAAGAGCATGGAACTCAATGGAACAGGGGGAAATTTCTTGAAAAGAAGACCAGTGGTTCAGGCTCTAAGATCAACAATTGATATAAATAGGAACTCGTGAAACTGAAAAGATTCTGTAAGGCAAAAAAAACAACCAATCCGCACCACCACAGTACCTAATATCAGGTGTAGGCCTGGGGGATTAAACAGAAAACACATACACGGGTCATTCAGTAAGGAGAATGCCAAAGCTTTACTGAGAGACCAGCAATATATATATATATATACATATGTATATATGTATATATGTATGTATATATATATATATATATATATATATATATATATACTAGAGGCCAGGGAAGGGAACAGGAAAAAACACCTATAGCCATAGGTCAGGCGCATGGGAAGTCCCTACCACACCAGCGGGAAGGCAGGAATCAAGCTAAGCAGTGGGATGTTTTGCTCAAGAAACCTGTGCGAACAGCTCAGTTGGGGGCTTTGAGCCAAGCTCACCAGTTCCCAAGAACCAACCAACCAACCAACCAACCAACCAACCAACCAACCAAAAACAATGTAAAGAGGACAAATTGGTAACCTATAGAAAAAAAAATATTCACTAACCCTAATTCTGGCAGTTCCAAAAAACCAAAATAACCCAATTAAAAATGGGGTTCATCTAAACAGAAGTCACAACAGAATCCCAAATGACCAAGAAGCACTTAAAAAATATTCACAGTCCTTAGGCATCAGAGAAATGCAAATCAAAACCATCCTGAGATCCCACCTTACACCAGGCAGAATGGCTAAGATTAAAACTTCTGGTGACAGTACATGTTGATAAGGCTGTGGAGAAAGAGGAACACTCCTCCATTGCTGGTGGGATCGCAAGCTGGTGCAAGCACCTTAGAAATAAATCTGGAGGTTCCTCAGAAAATTGAAAATAGTTCTTTCTGAAGACCTAGTTATACCACTTGTGATGTATATGCTTGGCCCAATGAGTGACTTTATTGGGAGGTGTGACTTTGCTGGAGTACGCGTGGGTATAGTCTATGAGACAGACATTCTAGCAGCCTGGAAGTCAGTATTCCTCTAGCAGCCTTCAGAATAAGATGTAGAGCTCTCAGGGTCTTCTGTACCATGACTGCCCAGACAATGCCATGCTCCCAAGTTGATGATAATGGACTGAGTCTCTGATCCTGTCACCCAGTCCCAGTTAAATTTTTTTTAATAAGATTTGCCTTAGTCATAGTGTCTGTTCACAGCAGTAAAATCTTAACTAAGACAGAAATTGGTACCAGGGGCTGGAGTATTGCTGTGATAGGACTGACCATGCTTTTGTTTGGATGTGGGCCTTGGTACTTTGAATTTGGGAAAAAAAAAGTGGAATGCTTTAAATGGGGCTTAATGGGATATCCTAGTAAGAATATGGAAGACTTTGTTACTGAGAGTGATTTGAATTGTGTGGAACTGCTCCAAGAGGTTTCAGTGGAGAATTTCAATATGTGAAGAGACTCATGGAGACTGTTTTTGTAGTATTTTGGTAAAGAATGTGACTATTTCTTTTCCTTGTCTGAAGAGTCTGTTTGAGGATAAGGTAAAGAGACTCAAATTAACTGCATTAACAATGGAATTCTCAGAAAGGCCCATTATAGACTTTGTTCTCTGGTTAAGTCTAATGAAGAGCACTTGAAACAAGTGTAGCAAGCTGAGAAAGGAAAAAGAGAAAATATATGGTTTGAGTATTAAAGGGGCACCAGGCAATGAAATGGACCCCAATCATCTGTTCTAAGAGATAGTAGGTCAAGTAAGTAAGTAGGATTTGGGGGCAAGATCTTACCTATCTAAATTTATATTCAGGCATGGTGGTAAACACATTTAATCACACCAGACAGGCATGCAGATCTCTGAGTTCAAAGTCAGTCTACAGAAGACATTCCAAGACATCTAAGTTTAGGCAGTAAAGGAGTTTGAAAACTGAACCCTGGTGGTAATGTGATATAACAAAGGTGACAAGGTCCAGCCACAGGAAGCAGCAGAACTCAGCATCTTTTGTCCTTTGGCTCTGGCTTTATAGTCAAAAGGAGAAGGAGACTACTATGACATTGATGCTGGTTAGCTGTAGCTAAGAACTTAGTAGACTAGCACCATTGAGGTGAAGTTTTCTGGGAAGTGTTTTCTGAGAGCCCAAAGAAGCTATGTTCCAGAAATAGCCCAGGTTGTACCTCCTACTGCAAATGCACTTGGTAATGTGTAACAGTCACCCAGGTGGTACTGGTTTTGAAGGTATGAAAGTGCAATAATGAATAGCTGAAACTCAGCAAGGAGAGAGGCCATTAACGGTCACTGGTGAAGGTGCAGCCTCAGTTGCAGTTGATAACCCTATCTAAGCTTAGAATGCAAAAAAGGGTAGAGGTGGAGAAGTGACACCAGCCCTTTGGAGGAGCTCAGAAGGTCATGTGTAGATCTCTAACATTGGAACAAGAAGCTGTAACATTGAAGTTGACTTAGAGATCCCAAAATAGTCAAGATGTCTGACACATGGGCTATCTGCTGAGGAAAGCTGCTAACAGAGAGTGGAATCAACCCAGGAAGTTTGTTGCAATCAACAAAGATGAAAAAGGACTTGAAGTTCTGAAGACCACTTTGATGATGCCCATAGAGATGCAGAGATTGGAGTTTGCCCAGCTGGGTTCCTGTCTTGCTTTGGGGATTACCGTTAAGTGATTGGATGGATTTCAGAAAAAACTTTGAACATTGGCCTTTAACATTTTTGAGACTGCTATAGACTATGGGGACTTTTAAAGTTGACTAAATGTACTTTGTATTATGCTATGTTTATGTATGGCCTCCACAGACTTGAACAAGCCTCTAGGAGCCAGGTAGTAGAATGTGATGGTTTGTATGTGCTTGGCCCAGGGAGTGGCACTATTGGTAGGTTTGACCTTCTTGGAGTAGGTGTGTCACTGTGGGTATGGGCTTTAAGACCCAAATCCTAGATGCATGGAAGACACTATTCTGTTAGCAACCCTCTTAGCTCCTCCTGCAATGTCCCTGCCTGGATGTTGCCATGTTTCCACATTGATGATAATGAACTGAATCTCTGAACCTGTAAGCCAGCCCCAATTAAAATTTTTTTATTTTTAAATAAAAAATTAATTTATTAATTTAAAAATTAAATAATTTGATAATTTAAAAAAATAATTTTCCCCCCAAAATTGGGAAAAGATCTTCACTAACCCTACATCCGACAGAGGGCTAATATCCAATATATACAAAGAACTCAAGAAGGTAGACTCCAGAGAACCAAATAGCCCTATTAAAAAATGGAGTACAGAGCTAAACAAAGAATTTTGAGTGCCTGAGAAACACCTTAAGAAATGTTCAACATCATTAATCATTAGGGAAATGCAAATCAAAACAACCCTGAGATTTCATCTCATACCGTCAGAATGGCTAAGATTAAAACTCAGGAGACAGCACGGGCTGGCGAGGATATGGAGAAAGATGAACACTACTTCACTGCAGGTGGGATTGCAAGATGGTACAACCACTCTGGAAATCAGTCTGGTGGTTCCTCAGAAAACTGGGCATGACACTTCCGGAGGTCCCTGCTATACCACTCCTGGGCATATACCCAGAGGATTCTCTAGCATGTAATAAGGACACATGCTCCACTATGTTCATAGCAGCCTTGTTTATACTAGCCAGAAGCTGCTAAGAAACCAGATGTCCCTCAATGGAGGAATGGATACAGAAAATGTGGTATATTTACACAATAGAATACTACTCAGCAATTAAAAAGAATGAATTCATGAAATTTAATGCAAATGGTCAAATTATGTGAAGAATTGAAGAATCTCAACCTATAAACCTGTCCCAATAGGAAGACCAGCTGTCTCATATAACTCAGACCCCAGGGAGCTCTGAGAGACCAGACTGAGCAGACAGGAGAATACAGGGGCTGTTACAAGGCCCTTGGTGCATATATAGCTTAATCATCTAGAGACCTGAGGCCCTAGGGAAAATGGAGGTCTGGTGGGGGGTGGAACATCACATCCTCTTGGCAGTGAGGAGGAGAAGGAATGGGATTGAGCAACTGTGGGAGGAAGAACCAAGAGGGGTAGACAATGACACACAGTCAACTCTGTTCTGTATGTTATTTTCTCTTCTAGGGCTCAGAAGTTATATTCTTGAATTTAGCTATGTTTCTGTAGTAAGCTACAGTCTATTATACTTCAGTCCATTATCTTTGAGCTTTTTGGATGGTGTAATTAGATGTCTTAATAAATGCTCCCCACCCCAGGAAAACAAAAAGCTCAATTTGTAATGCTGATAAAGTCTTTATTACATTTGGACAACCTTCATAGAAAGAAGAAAGCAGAGTGTCTCTTGTTAAACTAGAATTTTTGCCTTTCAGTAAGATGCTCAAAGAAGCATGTTTGCAGAATATTGAGCTACTGAAGCAAGAAGATGGAACAGTTCAAGTCATCTGAGAATAGGGACATGAGACAGAGGCCATATCCACAGAGTTAGACTATTGATGTTCATTACAGAGTGTCCAAGCAAACAAATCAGATAGTAGCATAGGCTAATATCCCACAGATCTCCCAGGATCGCCAAGGATTACAGCTATGCTATTAAAATATGCTGGCAAGGATGTGAAGAAACAGGAACACACCTCTGTGGCTGGTGGGATTGCAAGCTGGTACAATCACTCTGGAAATCAGTGTGGTGATTCTTCAGAAAATTGAACATAGTACTACCTGAAGAACCAGCTATTCCACTCCTAGGCATATACCCAAAAAATGCTGGAACATACAACAAAGACACATGTTCCACTATGTTCAGAGCAGTATTATTTATAATAGCCAAAAGCTGGAAACAACTCAGATATCCCTCAACAGACGAATGGGTACAGAAAATGTGGTGCATTTACACAATGGGGTACTACTCAGCAATTAAAAATGACTTCATGAAATTCTTAGGCAAATAGATGGAACTAGAAAATATCATCCTGAGTAAGGAACACACAGGGTATGTACTCACAGGTAAGTGGATATTAGGATAAAAGTTCAGAAAACTCATTATATAATTTACAGACCACATGAAGGTCAATAAAAAGGATGACCAACGTGTAGGTGCCTTCTTCTTACTTGGAGGGGGCAAGGAAGGTTGAGGGCAGGAAGAGAGGAGAAGGAGAGGAAAGAGGAAGGAGCAGGATTAGGTGTGGGAGGAGACAGGCAAGATGTACAAAGAGTAAGGAAACAAAACAGAAGTGAGTAGCAATAGGGAATGGGAAACAGGGTTAACCACCAGAAATTAACAGATGCCAGAAAAGCAGAGGCTCCCAGGACACGGTGGGGATGACATTAGCTGAAATACCCAACAAAGGAGAAAGAGAACCTGCAGAAACCATATCCAGAGTTTAGGCAAGGCCTCAGGTTGAGGGATGGGGCCATGCGCTCTTCACAAAATGTTAACCCAGACTTGCTACTGTCTAAAGGAAACTCAAGGACAAGGAGTGAAGCAGAGACTGAGGGAGGGGCCATCCAGGGATTGCTTCACCTTGGGGTACATCCCATGTTTTGCCTGGGAGGCTGTTTCAGAGCCTTGTGAATGTGGAGGAGGAGGCTGAGGCAGCCAAACATCTGACTGAGCACTGGAACCCCAATGGAGTAGTTGGGGGAAGCACTGAAAGAGCTGAACTGTTTTTGCAACCCCATGGGAGGAACAACAATATCAACAACCAGACCCCTCAGAACTCCCAGGAACTAAACAACCAATCAAATAGTAGAAATGGAGGAAGCCATGACTCCACCTGTATATGTAGCAGAAGATGGCCTTATCTGGCATCAATGAGAGGGGAAACCCTGGGTCCTGTGAAGACTCATTTGCTTTCCTGTAGGCAGGGGGAAGGAAGTATAGTTGGGGGTTTTCAGCAGAGCATACTGGGAGGGAGGATAACATTTGAAATGGAAATAAACAAAATAATCAATAAAAAAATATGTGTACTAGGGAGACAATATGAAATTTTCCTTGACATCATTGTAGGGAACATTAAAACCTTTCCTAAAAATTTTCAACAAAAACATGAAATTAATTATAGAAAATTTAAAATTCAAGCGATGTTAATCTTGGGCAAATGGTTGGAACTGGAAAATATCATACTAAGTGAGGTAACTCATTCACGAAAGAACACACATGGAATGCAGTCACTGATAAGTGGATATTAGCCCGAAAGCTCAGAATATCCAAAACACAACCCACATGTCAAATGATTTCCAAGAAGAAGGAAGGAGAGAGCCCTGGACCTGGAAAGGCTTGATGCAGCATTGTAGGGGATTGCCAGGACAGAGGAGTGGGAGGGGGTTGATTGGGTAATTGGTGGAGGGAAGAAGACTTATGGGACTTATGGGTAGGGGGGAACCAGGAAAGGGAAAATCACTTGGAATGTAAACAAAGAATATAGAAAGTTAAAAAAAAAGAAAAATTAAAATTGTCCAACTTGTAATGTAATTGCCTCTATGTAGGGGCATGTGGAGATGACATAGTTACAAATATATCATTATACGCACCAAAAATATAAAACAACTAAACCTACATTGTCAAAATGTTCAAATTGAAAATGTAGTTCATGATAAACTATGTATGGTACTAATGTTTTATTAAGAAGTTAATGAGTATAAATAACATTCAGCATACTTAAAATTAAAAAAATATTTAATCCACTAAAAGAAATAAGAAGACTATAGAAATAATCAAAGAAAATGTTAAAATTCTACACTTCAAAATTTTGGAAGAACTTTAGCTTATATATTCAGAAACTACAGCAAAGAACAAGAAAGAACAAAATGTCATGTGTGAATGTTGAATTGTGTTGGGTGAATTTTCTATGAACATTGATTTCTTTATCTGTAATAAGGAGAATACTGGATACATTTTTCCATAGACACAAAAATATATCTCTAGATACAAAACTACTAAGTAATGAGGAAAACAAGCAAAAAGACAGGATATGTTTTTACTAAAACGGAGCTAAAAAGTACATTCACTATAGTACTGTCATTATAAAAATAAATCTAACTTTATATTTCAGAGTAAAATACTGAAGTCTATGCCTCTACATTTCTGAAACACTGGGAAGAACTTCAATTATAACTCTTCCTATATCACAATTTATATATGTGTTTTGATATTTCTAGAACACACTATATTTTTCCAAGTACATTTTACCAATAGTGTTATATGTATGTGCTGGAAAATATAAGTAGTTAAAATTTCTGAGTTTCTGATAATCAGTTTCTGATAAAAGGAAATGTCTATAAACCTAATATACTAATGAATACCATTTTGAATTATTATACAAGTTTGCACTGCTGGCTACAATCCTTAAGGTTTTTCCAAATATTCCATATAACTAATAATATTCTGGGTTTAGTAGAACCCGGCATATTATTGTCTCTGAAGACAATTATATAGAAAGTTAAAGACACTACAGGACTTGTTCTTCTCAAAAGAATCTAGTTACCTGATAAGTTATCTCTTTGTAAGAAAAAAATGGAAAAAAAGTAACCATGTAATCAGCCATTTTCATAGACCTTGGTTTTGTTCCAACTAAAGTATGGTTAAATATAAATATTGTAGTTTTCCCTCCATCTCAGCCAATGTAGGTTTATTTCTGGTTCAGAATCATAGTCTGATGTGAGGCATATATTCATGGATTCTGGAAATTAAGGTCTAGGTGATCAAATGTTAAACCATAAATTTATGAAGAGAAAAAACTTGACAGTTCTGGTTTAAGACTGAAGTCTTAAGTAACTGTTAAAATCTAACTTGAAGTTATTGCTCTAACCACACAATAGCAAAATACTCATGAGTATAATATGGGACATTGAACATTATTGGAAACTAAGAGCAAAGACAATCCCTAGAAATATAATGAACTGAATGACACATGTCAGAACAATCAGAAGAAATAGTCAAAAGCTGATGGAAGTTAAGAATTATAAAGAATGGTTGAAAAAAATATTACTTTGCCTAGAAATGCTTAGTGTTTGTGAACGTTCCTATGAATATATATAAGATCCGAAAAGAAGGGGAGCAACAGAGGTTGACTATTTGATTGACTATGTCTCACTTAGGTATATCATAGTTCAAAGGATAAAAGAACAACCCATTATATTAGAAATGAATGGTTAAATTAAAGGTAAAAAGTATAGAGCAAATCAAATTTTACACAGTTTAAGATTTTCCTTGAGACATTTCCCTTGAAATATCTTACAGATTCCTTATAAATCTGCCAAAAGTATTAGTTGTTACTTATTGTACATTTTATTAAATAATTCAATTTAATAGTATGAATTCTATATGTATATGTCATCAAAATGAATGTAAGTAAAGGGATGAAAACTTCACATTTGCAGTGAATCTTTCTGTACTCTCCAGTGACATCTTCATGTCTAATACATTATTGTTTAGGAATGGAGCTGAATATCACTGTGTCCTTCTCTTTTCTGAAAATCCTCAGAGGTATTTTAGCAGCAAAAATTACTCAAGAGCTACATTCTGTACTTTGATTTATTCACTGCCAAAATGATTTAGTTCAGATTTCATTCATCTCATTTGGTGATTTCAGTTTCTGTGGACAAAAATTGAAAACAGTCCACTGAAATTTCCTTTGAAATTATAAATATGCGGCAAGGGCATTTTCTGGCAGATTCTGTATTAAAGATTAGCTTTGGTGGATTCTTTCCAAGACCCTCCATGGCCAGTACTATTCCTGTTGCTGACCTCCACTTGATGCACTCTGGTGTTCTTTTACAAAAAAACATTATTAATCGTTCCATTTCTTGGTTAGGAGATTTGTACACACATACATACATACATACATAATTCATACACATGCATGCATACATACATGCATGCATATGCATTCATTCATACATGCATGCTTTATTTTTATTAAAACTGCCCCATTCTTTGCTCTTCAGTTCCTCCCTATCCTTTACACCACTCCTCCATCTCAACTTCATGTATTCTTTTGAAAAACTATTTCTTTTTTATTTGAGATTAGTGCTGTCTGGACATGCATGAGTGAAAGATCATCTAGATTTAAGGTCACTTAAAAACCTCACACATTACAAACAAAAATCAAACAAACTTGTTTATTTTGTCACAGTATCTATGTGTCCAAGTGTTCTGCCATATATGTCAAATATTCATTAACCTCTGCTACTGTGGAATTTTTACCCACTATTCCCCAATGATCCTTAAACCTAGGGGAAAGTGGATATTATATAGATATTCCATTTACCACAGAGCATGGTCTCTTATTCTCTGAATGTTGAAATTCTACATCTTTATGTTAGTCATCATATACCTCAAATGTTTACTGATGATGATAAGGATACATTACATGAATAAAACTAAGAATTTAGTCAGCAGTTTGTTATTATGTACATTTAACAGAAGACAAGCTCTAGCTTCTCTACCAAAGACCTTTGATTTTCCAGTCACAATATTTTTGGACCAGGTAGCAGTACCAGGAATACGTTCCTATCGTGTGGAATGGGCTTAAATCCATTGTTACTCCCATGATAGCCATACCACGATCACATAGTGATCCTATATTGCTAAGTTGGTCATGACTGTGCTTTTCAATGTTCTCAGCTGGGAAGCAATGATGATCTTTTCCATTCCCCAGTAGAATGATAAGTCTTTAAGCAGTAGCACATCACTGAAGATGAATCTTGATGGTCTGTGCCACTTGATTTTTCTATATCCTAAGACTCAAATACATGCTGCCTTGTTATGAAGTTCTGGAGGACACCAAAATGCAGTTGTAATCTTTTGTAATATTTCAGAATCTTTGGAATCCCTTTGACCAACAAGTTGAAAGAGGTATCACATACCTGGCAATGATTTTTTGTTGGGTAGCCTTAGGTATACATGGGAGACTGTTCCACCATTATGTTACAACACCTTAAACTATATGAGAGTATTATGCACTTTAGAAAGTTTGACCTTAGAGGGCTGGGGAAACAAAAAAAGGGAAATGAAATGTAAATATAGAATATATCCAATAAAAAATTAATAAAAAAAGAAAAAAAGAAAAAAGGAAAAAAAGAAAGTTTATACAGTTATTTTGTTTGTGTATAGCATTTTCTGAGGTCTTCAGTGTCACTAACACGTCCTTGTACTTCTATAAGGTGTTCACATATTTCTCACTGATTTTAACCCTTTCACCAATCCACTTTCACTTTAAATAGCATTTGGCTTCTGCTATTCTTCCTTTGAAATACCACCCCATGGTCTTTTACTATCTATGGGCTTCTATGGGTATCCCAATGAGCAAAGACAAGCTAGCATTTGTATATGAGGAAGAATATGTGACATTTCCCTTTTAGGTCTTCTTTATCTCAAAAAGAATGAGTCTCATTTAATTTGTAAATGAGTGTTTACAAATTAAATCATTTACTTATGATTTAATGATAATACCTTGCTTTTAAAAATAAAATATTTCTTTTAGTTTTCAGTTAATAATGTCATTCACTCCTTCTCTTTTCTCCAAACCCATTCATGTGCCATTTATTTTTCTCATCTGTGACCTCTTTATATTATTTTATACTCATTATTATTAATATTATTTTATTAATACTATGTGTATACAGTGTGTATGTATGAGGACATTTTCTATCCACATTGATGGGACTTTATGGACATAGTTTCTGACATTCTTAGAATACAGTCTCACAGCAAACTGACTGTTATTCTGGTTCTTATTTTTATACCCCACTTCCACAATGAATCTTGATCCTACAATGCAGGTGTTGTGTTTTAGATGCAACAGTTGGGACCAAGCTCATCAACTCTGTATTTTGATTGGCCTTGGGTTTCTGTGAATAATCTCTGTCAGTTCCAGAGAGAAGTGTTCTTGAGGGGGGAGCACAACACTTATCTATAGATATAAAACAAATATTTTAGAATGAAGTCAGAGATTATGATACATTGTTAAAATACTAGTGGCAGGCTCCCTTCCAAGTTCCATGATCTCAGTATCACTAGATAGTTGACTTGGTTTCCACTTCCAAAACAATTTTCCAGTACTTGAAGGGATCGTATGTCCCATTATAGTGCACGTTGTGACAACAAAGCTACACATTCCTGTACTGCCTTGGTCATTGTACTTCATAGGTATCAGAGATGAGTAGGACTATTGGCTGCTTCATTGCTTTGAAAGATTCAATTTTACCTTCTTCTACTACAATGAAATTTAGTCATTAGGGAAAATGAATACAGGTGAGTTTCAACATTAAGCTTCCAGGCCCTGCACTGGAAATTTATGATCTCTCTTATCTTCTGTATAACCAAGGGAAATAGTAATTGACTATCATTTTTTGGAGTCTCTTTGGCAAACCTAACTGACAATTCAAAATGTACTTATAATGCCTGGTTTTGTTTTGATTTGTATTGCTTTGGGCATTTGCAAGTAATATTGTCATAGTGTATGTTTTTTAGGTACATATGATTTATTATGACTTCTCCAGATACCTAGATATTTTTACCATTTTTTTGGATTTAACATCCTCCCCATCCCTAACTAATATCCTTAATATTTTTGTATTTCTTTGGTCAGATAAGTTGTACAGGAAATCCCATTTCAATTGATCCCCTGTCCTCATTCCTGCAAGGATCTCTTTTAGTTTTCTAGTTTCTACACTTACTCAGTGAAAGAACTCACATTTGAGTAGCTACGAGATTCTGATGAGGGAGAACACATTACATTTGTCTCTGTGGGTTGTGGTTTATCTCACACAGTGTGATCATTTCTGGCTCAGTCCATTTACCTGCAAATGTCTCCACTTTCACTGTAGTATTTGTCACGATCTACTGCTGCAGCTGTTGTGATAGTAGTACTAGTAGTAATAATAGTAGTAGTAGCAGTAGAAATAGTAGTAGTAGTTGTAATACTACTAATAGTATTAGTACTAGTAGTTGTAGTAGTAGTATTAATAGTAGTAGTAGAAGAAGCAGTAGTACTTATTCTGAAAAGGTAAGAAAAAAAATCTCACATAAGTTTTAATTTGTATTTTCCTGACAGAAACGATATTGAATTTTGGTGGAAAATACTAAAAAAAAAAATTAAAACAATGACTGTGATAATGCCTCTAAAAATTATAACAGTAAAATATGAAAAGATGAAGCAAAATATATGACAATCAAAAAGTAAATATAAAGAACTGCATATCTCAGAGGATGCATGGCTTTTGATAAATACCTGTTCTTAGAGAGGGATGAATATGATTGAGTGTGAAACCTTTCAAAAGCATTGTTAGTGTTGTATTTCATCTCCCTCCACTGGCAAACTTAATTAAAGTTCAACAGAAATGAAGCAATGGCATATTACAAATTCACTCTAAGAAACTAGGTGTTACCTAATAAGTAATTCTCTTTTATTTTTAAATATTATTTGACTACTTTTGTTTCATTGTCAAATGACAAAGTAGATGACAGAGTTTCCATATTTTCCATCATTATCATGGACTTGGTATGTGTGCTCACACTGGTTTTTCTTTTCCAAGTGTTTCCTACTGATTTTAAATTATTTTTATTTAATAAACTCAATAAACGTCTTAGTCAGGGTTTCTATTCCTACACAATCATCATGACCAAGAAGCAAGTTGGGGAGGAAAGGGTTTATTCAGCTTACACTTCCACATAGCTGTTCATCACTAAAGGAAGTCTGGACTGGAACTCAATCAGGTCAAGAAGCAGGAGCTGATGTAGAGGCAACTGAGGGATCTTAATTACTGGCTTGCTTCCCTGGCTTGCTCAGCCTGCTCTCTTATAGAACCCAAGACTGCCAGCCCAGGTATGTTACCAACCACTAGGAGTCCTCCCTGTTTGATCACTAATTGAAAATATGCCTCATACCTGGGTTTCAGTGAGGCATCTCCTCAACTGAAGCTCCTTTCTCTGTGATAACTCCAGCCTCTGTCAAGTTGACACACAAAGCTGGTCAGTACAATAAACAACTTTTAAAATTTTGCCTTCTTTGTTCAATTATATTCCAATACTAGAAATTACCTTTCTTCAGTAAATAATGGATAGAAATCACTACAAAGAATTGTCTATAACTGAGCATATTTTAAATAATAGAAAAAATACTTATATAGGCAGGTTAAATTGTGGAGAAAAAATTAAACATAAAAAAACATAAAAAATGAAGCATTCAAATTTGAGGCAAAGCTGAAGGGATGCCAAATGGAAAACATTCCCAGAGATAAAGAAGCTCTAGCTAACATCTTTGCAATTGAAATTAGACAACAAGTACCTAGGTATAAACTACTATGGGACCACCAATAAAATGATGTTTCTGTTGCTAAATGATGTAAATAACCCCAGCAAAGAAAGCAGGGATGAAAAACACTACTTCGGGGGGGAGAGGAACTATGGGACATAGGGAGGGGGGGAACTGGGAAAGGGGGAAGCCTTTGGAATGTAAACATAGAATATAGAAAAAAAATTAAAAAGATATCTAATAAAAAATAAAATACAATTCTGTGGCTTTGAGGGTATAGCATTATTAACATGTGAAAAAAAAGAAAAACACTACAGAGCAGGTAAAAGAAAGCAATTACAGCTGTAGGAGTTCTCTGGTGGAGTTTTTTCGGTCACTTAAGTATACTATCATATCATATACAAATAGTGATAGTTTCACTTCTTCCTTTCCAATTTGTATCCTTTGACTTCCTTATGTTGTCTAATTACTCTTGCTAGTAACTCAAGTACTATATTGAAAAGATATGGAGAGAGAGGGCAACCTTGTCTAGTCCCTGATTTTAGTGGGATTGCTTCAAGTTTCTCTCCATTTAGTTTGATGCTGTCTACTAACTCAGTTCTTCATAGAGTTAGAAAGAGCAATTCTCAAATTCATCTGGAATAACAAAAAATCCAGGAGAGCTAAAACTATTTTCAACAGTAAAAGAACTTCTGGGGCAATCAGTATCCCGGACCTCAAGCAATACTACAGAGCAGTAGTGTTAAAAGTGCACAGTGTTGGTACAGTGACAGACAGGTGGATCACTAGAATAGGATTGAAGACCCAGAAAAGAACCCAACCATCTATGGCCACTTAATCTTCGACAAAGGAGTTGAAAATATCCAGTGGAGAAAAAGATTTCCTTTTCAACAAATGGTGCTGGTTCAATTGGAGATCAGCATGCAGAAGAATTCGAATTGATCCATTCTTAACCACTTGCACTAAGCTCAACTCCAAGTGGATCAAAGACCTCCACTTAAAGTAAGACACACTGAAACTAATAGAAAAGAAACTGGGGAAGACCCTGGAGGTCATCAGCACAGGGGGAATGTTCCTGAACAGAACACCAATAGCTTATGCTCTAAGATCAAGAATTGACAAATGGGACCTCATGAAATTACAAAGTTTCTGTAAGGCAAAAGCCACCTTCAAAAGGACAAATCAGCAACCAACAAATTGGAAAAAGATCTTCACCAATCCTACATTTGGCAGAGGGTTAATATCCAATATATACAAAGACCTCAAGAAGTTAGACCCCAGAAAACCAAATAACACTATCAAAAATGGGGTACAGAGCTAAACAAAGAATTTTCACCTGAAGAATTTTGGATGGCTGAGAAGCACCTTAAGAAATATTCAACATCATTAGTCATTAGGGAAATGCAAATCAAAACATCCTTGAGATTTCACCTCATTCCAGGCAGAATGGCTAAGTTTAAAAATTCAGGAGACAGCAGGTGTTGGTGAGGATGTGGAGAAGGAGGAACACTCTCCCAGTGCTGGTGGGATTGCAAGATGGTACAAACACTGTAAATCAGTCTGGCAGTTCCTCAGAAAACTGGGCATGACTCTTCCAGAGGACCCTGCTATACCACTCCTGGGCATATACCCAGAGGATTCCCCATCATGTAATAAGGATACATGCTCCACTATCTTCATAGCAGCCCTATTTATAATAGCCAGAAGCTGGAGAGATCCCTCAATGGAGGAATGGATACAAAAAATGTGGTATATATACACAATGGAGTACTATTCAGCCATTAGAAACAATGAATTCATGAAATTCTTAGACAAATGGATGGAGCTGGAGAACATCATACTAAGTGAGGTAACCCAGTCTCAAAAGAACTCTCATGGTATGCACTCGCTGATAAGTGGGTATTAGCCTAGAATCTTGGAATACCCAAGACACAATCCACATATCAAATGATGTCCAAGAAGAAGGAAGGAGTGGCCCCTGGTTCTGGAAAGGCTCAGTGCAGCAGTGGAGGGGAATACCAGAACAGGGAAGTGGGAAGGGGTGGATGGGAGAACAGAGAGAGGAAAAATGGCTTATGGGACTTTCGGGGAAGCAGTGAGCCAGGAAAGGTGAAATCATTTGAAATGTATATAAAGAATATATTTAATAAAAGAAAAACTTCCCATGTATTAGTTATAAAAAAGTAAAATGTTGTTGAGTATAGAAAAAAAAAGAGAGAGAGAAAGAAAGCAACTCCCCTCCAACCATCCAAATGCATGGGTTTATTGTGAAATCCTGACAAGACTAGAACACAGATTAGTCTCAGAACTCTATGGCTAGGAAATAGCATTTGTGATGAAAAAGGAGAACATACATTCAGTTTCACTAAACCATTTTTATGTTTTAAGAAATACACAGTTAAATTCTACTAGAGTGTGATTTGTAGCTCAGTGTTGAAGCTATTTATTGCCTTGCTATGTGAAACTTTGAGGATAATGTTAAACATAGTACAAAATTCTAAGTAATACAACTCCTTTATTTTGTTACAATAGGAAAATAGGTTATGTTTTGACCATAAGGCCACTAAATTGAAAATTTTGAGTTCTAAACATACAGTAGTAAAAATCACAGGATATTTTCTATAATTAAAGGAATATCATTTCTGTTTAAAAAATTATACCATTTATATTATCATTTTAAATAATCAAAGTTAGTCAATGTTTAAATAATCAATTCACATGTACTTCTTTTTAAGATATCAATTAACACTTCAGAATAGATATATTTGACATTATATTAATGTAAACAGTGCAAACGATGTCTGCAAAGTCTCCCTCTAAATCATTTCAGTTATATTGCTGAAGGGATTATGATTTCAGAGAACAGGTATTTACTTCTGCATGTATAGTAGTCATGGAGGTAAATAATTTTTTTCTACAACAAGTGTTCACTCCATTTGGTGTTATTTAGCAAATTGTTCCCCTGATACAATGTTGGTCTAATATCCCCCTAGCCATTGTCTCTGTTAGCTAACAGTGACTCTATTTTCATTGTGTTTTTCCAAACAGCATATACTGTGCTAAATTGTTGATAATCTAACTCTTGTTATTGCATGACCATCCTTATTTATTTATTTATTTATTTATTTATTGGTGTTTTTCGATTCAAGGTTTCTCTGTGTAGCCCTGGCTGTCCTGGAACTAACTCTGTAGACCAGGCTGGCCTCGAACTCCGAAATCCACCTGCCTCTGCCTCACAAGTGCTGGGATTAAAGGTGTGCGCCACCACTGCCTGGCTCCATCCTTATTTATTTAAATAATACTTCCTTCTTCCTTGTTCAAACTTCTTATTGAGATGTCAAATCAAAGCAATTTTGCTTCTCCAGTCACCATTATATTGTCATCCTATTCAAAGCAACCATTTATTTTGTTTTCTGTTCATATAAATTTTATTGTCTCTGAAAGATCTATAAAAATATGAAATTAAGCTTTTCAAGAAATTTTACCTGTTGCTTTTATGCTAACACAAGTTTTCTCTATATATAATTAATCCATTTAATCTCCCAAAGATTGCTATTGGTTTTAGGCCATAAATATCCCAGAGATAAAAAAAAAAACAGAAAAATTTACCTGAATTATTCTGTAGTAAGATTTTAATCAATTTAGAAAATAATCTTAAATTTTCCTTTTATATACTGTTAAAAATTTATAATTCTCTTATGCAAATTATTTTCTATATATTTTCCATGAGAACTATTAATGCGTTTCATAAATAAAAATAAGTAGGTTACATTTAATTCAGTGAGTTCGGACAAACGTATGTCCATTTATCCCACTTACACTGTGAATAATAGTGTACTCTATAACCTTCAAACAAACATGCCCAACCTTAACTTTGTTAGCCTTCAGTTTTTCCATACCCAGGCTATACTGATCTGATAACTGTCATGAAAGATTAGTTTAGCCTGCCCCAAAACTTCATAATATTGAAATAACACAGTTTATACACTTTGCTTCTTTCATTGTCCATAAAGCAGAATGTATTGTGAGTCTTTTTGCTGTAACAGCTTTCACCTGTATCTGTCATGAGCACACATTTATCAGAAGCTGTTCATAAAACTTTGTTGGTATATGTATGTGTATTACAAGAACATCTATTTTATGTTCTCTGTGAGAAGTATTATATTTTAATTGTTTATTATAAGTCAAATGTCTAATGTAAAACTAATCGAGCTCTTAGGCTTTCTGTCTTCCTTATCCTCATTCTTACTATCTTTCCTCTTCCCTATTTTGAAGTATTTCTAGGATTTAATACATTCTTATTTAGCGTTTCCTTACATGTGATTTATACAGTCCCATACCTTTTATATAACATGATTAATACAATCCCTTAGCTTATTTGTTCTACCTTTCTCATTAAATGGGTAATAACATTATAACAGAGATAGCATTATGATGATGCATATAGTACATACATAAGTCTTTCCCCAAATTAAAATGTTTAATCCTAATCCCTGAAGATAGGGACTTCTATTTTCATCACTGTGTACAAAGAAAAAAGAAAATAGTTGAAGTATTTAAGTGAGTTACATTTTTTAATAGTAAATGTCCTAAATCAAAATCTTGCTGTTTGATACTACTTATAATTTTCTCTATTTCTGCCATAATATTTATCAATATTTAACAAAAAATCAGTTTATAAAAAGTGGTTAAAATCAATAACAAATACGATGGTGGTAAAAAGAAAAACAGAAATTATTTATATTTTAAATATTAATATCAAACTAAACTTTTCCCATTGGTATTTAAAATGTTTTAAAACAGAACATTTTTTGTTAATATTTAAAAAATAATTTGAATCCTTATGTAGATTAATTTTCACAAAACTACATGAAAAAATGACATTTAATAATTTTGTATTCATTGGTATTTTCTTCGTAAACCTTACAACTACCACCATTTACATACCTAATTTCCCTTTCTCAGTTTATTGTTTCTGTGGAGTAAAATATTACTCCATTTTATATCCTCACATTATAAGATTTGGAGCTAAGAATTATACATGAGAGGGAATAGTCTGAGTGTCTTTGTGTCTGTGTTATTACATTCAGTATAATGTTTCCTTACACATCTTAAAAGATGGATGACCCTTTAGCTGACAGTGCTTCCCACAAGAACAATTGAATAACATAAAAACCCAGTAACATTCATAACAAACTTCTTTTTGAATGACTGATCAAGGAAGTCCAGGTGACTCTCAGTAGTATATATAATATTGATGCAGCCTTTGGTTGCTTCTCAGAAGTTAAAGGTATTCTCCTATTACTGAAGACACCTCACACTTAAGACACAGAAGTATATAATTTGAGCAGGATATAACCTGACACTCTATGATCTGTCTTCCATAGTACCAGAAATTCAATGCAAGCTGTTACAGGAATGAAACAATTAAAATCCACACCCATCTGCCACATCTGTGAAAGATATATTCTGGAACCAAAGTCTAGGTATCTGTGAAGATACAATAAGATACTCACATGTTGGTGACAGTCATCTATTTGGCATTCAGGCACATTAAAAGGAGCAAAGTCATATGTGGTACTAGAGACCTGGATGATTTCATTGGGGCTAGTGGAGTCATAAAGCTTAGAAAGATACATTCACATCACTTTGCTAGACCAGTGTAAATACTAACTCTATTCTAAATCTTATTTTTATATCCAGAGATAAGTATAAATATACCCTGATCAAAAATGCTTCCCTGACAATCCATCACAGAAAATCAAACATGAACAAAATGCAGAGATTAGTGAGGGAGAGCCTAGACATTGCAGACACGTCTACATCATAGCTATGGTATCCACATCTTTGGAAACATCAAAGAAGCATGCATAGAAAGACTCTAAGAACAGGAACTCTTCAATGAAAGTCTCTTCTAGAAATAGCTTTATAAACAAAAACAAAACAGAAACAATATCAATGAGCATGCTACTGCTGAAGAGGGAGATTTTATGGGTTGCCACCTGTGATGGTTTCTATATGATTGATCCAGGGAGCAATACTATAGAAGGTGTGGTCCGTTGGAGGAGGTGTATCCCTGTTGGACTAGGTGTATCACTATGGGTGTGGACTTTAAGACACTCATCCTAACTGCCTAGAAGCCAGTCTTCTGGTAGCAGCCTTCAGCTGAAGATGTAGCACTCTTAGCTCTGCCTACACCATGTTTTCCTAGATACTGTCATGTTCTCACCTTGATGATACTGGACTAATTCTCTGAACCTGTAAACAAGCCACACTTAAACATTGCCCTTATAAGAGTTACTTTGGTCGTGGAGTCTGTTCAAAAGTGTAAAACGCTAATTAAGACACAACCACTAGATAAAGGACTGCAGGAAACTTGTTGCTAATAGGGGAAAATTATTTTCTCTCAGGGGTGAGCCCTTTAATTCTATTTTGTTAACCAATACAAACTTTTCAGTCCTGAAGTCATCTGAACACAAAAAAATAAAAGTTTACTCAATGGGATGAACATATATAATATATATATTTAATAATAATATAATATATACTATATTTTATATGTGAATATAACAATAAGAAGTCAGGTCATAAGTATGAAAGTGGGACTGGATATATGACATATTAAAGGGAGGTAAGATAAGAATCCCAAGAGAAACTTAAGATATGGGTTAAGATATGGGTTAACACAGTTCCTGTGTGTGTATATTTCATTTTGTTCTTTCTACTTTGAGAGCCACCCCTATAATTACCAAGGTAGACAATCATTGACTAAGAACATAATAGCAATCCAAGCTTATTCTAAGTTGTCTGGAAACATGGCTGGATTTCATACATGCTTGTTTCTGACCCTAAGTTCTTGACTTTCCTTTCATGAGAATATATCTTTAAATGAACACCTATAAATTTTTTTCATTATCAGTCTGGCATATATAGACATTATTTAACAAAACAATAATTCATAAAGAAAAATTATCGTTTCTGTTTATCAACACAGAAACTTGGAATGTAGATATTATATAATATATTTGTGGGAGAACCAATAGGTAGCAATCAGCAAACACAGATATTCTTCTAATTAATAGAAACATTTGAGAATTCAAATATTTTCAGCCTATTCTGACTGTTTCACAACTTCACCTCAATCTTCACTGTTTCACTAACTCATTCAATACTTAGAAACTTCCCTGTGTCCATTGTTTCAGAAGAATTTTGCACATAACTCATTCTGTTCTCTTGCCTTAATGTTAATCAACTTTCATATATAACTCTTTCTAGCTTGTTTAATATTGTCAAGTATAATTCTGACATGACATAAGAAAAATTGGGGGTGGGGTGTGGAATGACACTCTGAGAAATGGCTTTATGTTACAGAAAAGGAAATTTGACTGTTACATACAAATTCCCCGTGAATTGAATTGGCATACCTTTGTTTTAGTATGGACATCTAACTGTGTCCATACTAAGGATTGGAATTGAACTGTGTCCATACTAAGGATTGGAATTGAAACTCAGAGGACCATATTATAATAGGAACATTATCAGGTATATGACAGATCCTTAGTCAACCAAGACACCATATACCCATCTTGGTTTTATCAATAATATGACTTGAAGAGGGGCTAAAATGTTAGCAAACTGTTTCCTATACTATAGAGAAATAAGTATAATTATCTTATATTCTAAATTTCTTATCCTTAACATGGCATATCTTTAATATGATAAAAACAAGAAGCTTATTTTGATAAAAAAAGTTCCATAAATTAGCTGCAATAAAACATTAAATCTACAGGTCAAACCATTTGTCTGATATGTACGTACAAGGTATGTATAGATTAAATACTTCATGTAACTTTCAATCTTGATTAAAATGATATGTCTTACAAAATGTTTTGCCTCCCATTTTTTCCTGTTTCTATATGGAAAATAAGAATTTATCTACCTCTTCAAATACTAAATTTAGAGGAGCCATGATCACTTTCTGTAATAGTCTCAAGTCTATGATAACTTCCTATAGCTTCCTTCTCCTTCATCGTAAATTACATCCATTTTCACTCAATCCTAGCTCATTCAAGCCTAATTCAATGAGACAATAGATTTAATAAATGAGGTCTAGAAACACATTTTTGATATTATCTTAGAATAAACTTGCGGACACAGATATGTCAGTGTACCTACTGTCACATGCCTTTTGAAAATGCCACAGATTCACAATGAGAAAAATAAGCCAGACATAATTTTTACCAATTGATGCTTGAAAGTTGAAAATCTGTCTATCAAAAATGGAGTATGCATTGCTCTCTCTTACTCTGCACTCAATCAATTCCAGGTAGATCCAAGAACTCTGAACCTTCTAGAAGAAGAAACCAAGAGAATATTTCTTGATATTGCTCAGAAAATATCCTTCTCAAGAGGACCCTGGTAACCCAGAAAACATAGCCAACAACAGATAATTAGGACACCACAAAACTAAATCATGATTTTAATTCTCTTTATTTTTTTTTCCACAATAACATAAATCGATTGCTTTACAGACAAACTCGAATCTGGTATGTAACTGCTTTCTTTTTATTTCGTTTTTCTGTAGTATTCTAATGTTTATAATCAGTTATTAATTTTTTAAAAAAAAATTAAACAGTTTAATGGTATATTTAAAACTTAACATGGTGATATACTCTCACTATTCCCATGTATTAATCTTGTAGCATGTACTAGTTAGTTTATAAAAACATACAGTCAATATGTAGTTACATCATGCTACTTCAATACACATGTGATATTCCTGACATTCCTGATAGTAATTTTTACTTTTTATATTAATGGAAAAAACTACTAAGCTAAATAAAATAGATGCTTTAGATGGAAATCCATATATACCATATACTATCAAATTCATATTTAATAGATATTTCAAGATTAGAACTAAGCAAATTCTTCCCAGAGAATGAGTTTTGAACCATATAAATATGACCAGAAATATTTTTAAGATTTTTAACCAACATAAAATGCTGTATTAAAATAATTGAACCTCACATGCTAGATTATAGAAATGTGATTTTTTCTTTGCACTATAAATAATCTTAATTGAGATCTTAACAATAGAAGCCACCTACTCTGAATGCACTGACATTCAGCTACTCTCAAAGTTTCATATTATACTATGAAATATCTTATACTATTATAATCATCTGACTATACACACTGAAAAGAACTCAAAACTCAATACTATGAAGAAAATGAGGGAAGAAAATCACATCTGTGAAGTGAGGGAATGAATTTCGTTTCAGAGAAAAACATAAAAGAGAGCACTTTAACTATATCAAGCTTTTCTTGCCAATTTCATCTGCAAATCATGCTTGAAAAATCTTACATATGTTCTGCTATTATGTAGCACAATACATTTAGATTGTATATTCATTACCAAATTGAATTCCTGTATCCTTTTGAATTTACTGAAATACATAATTAAACAGAGATTGTCATTTCTTTTTTTCTGATCATAAATTAGAAATTGTAGCAAATAGGCTATAAATATATAAGTTAGGTTGACATAGAAATTAATTTAAATATATTGAAACATTTATTTTCTAATATATTTTAGCTATGTTCCTATAGTAATATTAAATATCATTAGCTGTACAAATTTTTAGCGTAAGTACTTCTTACAATTAATAAAGCATTTTGACATAAGAATAAAACTTTAAATCTTACAAGACAAATTTTATATAAATACAATATAAATATGAGTGATATTAACATTTCCTCAATAATATCTCCCAGTTGAATATATTCATGTATTTTAATTTTATTTTTCCCAAACAATATTCTAAAATATTTTAAAAACCCAGCTGTGTGAAATTCTGATAGAACTCAACCAAATATTCTTTCTTTTATTGTAACATTATATAGCCATGGATAACAGGTATGTTTTTGGTAACTAATGATCTAACTAAAATAAAGTAAAATTAAAATAAGAAAGTCTATCATAATTGTTACAGGTTGTATGTTGTTCCTTGAGTTTTCTATCATATATTAGCTAAAATAAAGGAATATATTAGCTTTGGCATAATTTATTTAAACAAAATATAATTCTTAATCTCATAGCTTTCCATTTTCCAAACCTTTACATACCATGAATATCACACCCTTTTGCCAGTGCTCTGAAACTCGACATTTCTTTATGAGTTATTATTGTTACATATTCACATATAAATGTGAATACACATTTAAACACCATATAAAACCTAGTAAATTTACTTGGTGTCACTTGTGCTTAGTATTGCATGCCCTAAATTTTGATTTTTGTTTATTTTCGAAAGCTCCACTATTATATCCATTCAGCTAGAACAGGAAAAAGAAAGTTAGTAAAGAATACTTTGTTGGGGAATGGAAATATGTTTCCATAGACAAAGACACTGGTTTTTCTCTCACAAATCCCAGACTTAATACTCAACATTTCCATGGTGGCTCAGAACCACATATAACTCCAATGTCAGAGGACCCAATACCCTCCTTCTGTACTCATAAGCATCAAACATGCAAGTAATGCACAATCATACATGAAAGCAAATTATCTGTACACACAAAATTAAATTTAAAAAAAATCACTAATTACTAGAGTATGGTTTTAAGAAAGAAAATGTTTAATCATTCAGAGGAGAAGGACTAATAAATGCATAATAAATTACTATGAGATTAAGTATAAGCAAAACCCATAAAAATTAAGAATTTATATTAATGCAATTTCTTTGCTTTTAAGTCTATATCATAAGTTAAATTGATTATTCTTCAAATTATATCTTATCAGTTTTGAGCACCCATTTTTTCAGATTTAATTATGCCTTATTTTGTTGTTCAAGAAAGTATTCCAATATTTATTATATAATATACTCTAGAATTATTCTAAAAACAATTGTCATGGCATGTTTGTTTTTCTCTAATGTGAATATAAATTGTTTGGAGAATCTTAACAGTAATGGAATCACTGTAAGATGCCAAAAATAAAATAGCATAACCGGATGGTCTTCCATGTCATCAGTCAGTGAGATAGATAATAGACCATAAAAATCTGATAACTTCACAACATGTATAACCACATACTAAATTGATAAGTACTCTTAAACCAGCTACACACAATAGTTAATGAAAGCTACAAAAAAGGATGAATGACTTTTTGTGATGTAATGGTAATAATTTATTTGACATGGGAACTGGATAACTGTCTTGCAATATCTATGTGTTGATTTTCAGTTACGAACATATTTATTTCCCCCTTCAATTTGTTTCTAAGAAAAATTTGAAAAGCTAAGGACTTAGGTTGAAGAGAAAATATAAATTTATAGATGTGTATTCCATTGTATCATCTATTAGATTTTACTCACTGGAATTTTTTCTTTAAAGATTTTGAATTTTAAGGTAATTACATAATTCTGATATAGTTTCTCTTTTTATTTGTAATTATGTGTTTTTTCTCAGATATATTATTTGTAAACTTTAGTTGATCTACTCTATTTCCTGCACCTAGTTTTCATGTTATATTCATAGTGTACTACATCAATAATTTGACATAATGAAATATGATTTCTAACCTTGACTTTGTAGAGACACTCAACACTCAATTAGTTTTCCCATCATGGGAATTCTCAAAGTTTTTCCTCAATCCCAAAAGAATCTCAAAGGAAAGAAGGAGTGCCTGTTATTGTTCATCTTCACAGGAGAATTGAGTAGGATCAAAATTTACTTTGGGAAATTCACTTGATAAGGTCTGAAATGCCACAATTTTATCATTTAAATTTGGAAAGAATTTTGGGGATATAGTGGTAACTCAGACTTTAATAGAACACACTGCCCCTGCAGAGAACCCAAGTTCAGTTCTCAGTACCCATATGAGGCCACTCACAGCTGCCTCTAACTCTAGCTCCAGGAGAGCCATTTTGGCCAACTTGTGTAACATATACATGCATACACATGTCCTAAAATTAGTAGAATATTTATATCAAATAATTATACTAAGGATTATTGTAGTCATTACTGCAAAGGGAAGGGCTGCAGATTCTTTTCCTCTTAAGACACTTCAAAACTGTTGTTTCACATACACCAGTAATGATAGTTGTCCTTTTTCTCAGAGAATGATTTCCTAACAAAATACCCATTGTCCAGAATTGTGTATGAATAGTAATTTTATTTAGAGAACAATTATTTAAATCTATAAAATTGGTTTCCCATGGAAGTACTTTCAAACTACCAATACCAAGGGAAATAATAACAGACAAATAATACTATATGTGACTGGGACAAAAAAAACTTAATAAAGATAATTAAAAGAAGAAAAAATATTTTTAGGTTTATCATCTTAGAGATTTATGTCCAGGATCACCTGGCTTTGGGTCTGTAGCAAAACAAAACAATTTTGTTGGCATAATTATACTGAAATGGAAGCTACACAAAGCACATCACTCAAAATAATAATAATGATGATAATAACAATGATAATGATGTTTATGATGATGATGGTGATAATGATGATGATGATGATGATGATGATGATGATGATAAACCATAATGAACTCTTATATGACTCTATTATAGTTTCTGAAGGTAACTGAAGGAAATAAGATTCCCAGTGATTTTATGACTGGTTAACAATAACTTCAAAAGAGAATCATGTTATATACAAATATATCCAAGATGAAATGAATGGAAATCTGCTATTTTAAAAAATTAAATTAATTGTGATTGTATTAGTTTAATTAAAGAAGAGAGTTCTGTTTGACTACTATCTATCTATCTATCTATCTATTTATCTATCTATCTATCTACCTCTCTACCAGTCTACTTACCTTTGTATTAATATTTCAGACTGGTCCGGGCACCCAAAAAATCATAGTGGAGAATTCTCAAAATTATAGAAATATGTATTATATGAACCAGATATATAATATATACTATAGGAACCAGATATATAATATATACTATAGGAACCAGATATGCCACTATTTGCATGTGTACAAGATTCATCTTCATCACCCACAAAAACTATCCATTGTCATTCTATTCTGAAGTTGTGGAAAATGGAAACAACCTAAATGCAATTCAATTAATTAACAGATAATAGAAGTTTTGGTACATGCAATGACTTCATTTGCAATGACTTTTATACAGTGGGAAAGAAAAGAAATTACAAAAATTTTCAAATAAATGGAACTAGAAAATATTATATTAATAATAAATATTATTTTACCCAGATCCAGAATGACAAGATTCTTGGGTTTTCTCTTAGTTATAGTTCCTATCTCTTAATGTTTAGATATAAGCTTATAATCATAAATAAATATCAAACCAAAGAAAAAGTGAGCAATTTGCATGTTGGGGCAGATAACTTACAATAGACAAGTAGCTTGTGGAACAAGAGCTAATCTCTAAACTTCCAAAGGGCTTTTGAATACTGGGCACAAAGTCGTCATTAGTATTATTCATTCTGTAATCACTGAAGAACAGATGTTAATGAGATTCACCAGTAAGATGAGAGTGATAATGGGTATGATTCCCAGGTATGTTTGTTGCTGACACCAAGTCTTTAAGTAAAATGCTCCTGTGATCTTAATTGATGTGATTAGAAAAGTGTTAAGTAAACCTCATCTAATCAAAACGTGTTAACTTTCTAGAACCAAATTGTTACAATGAGTAGGAATATGGGCACACTATAGGAAAAATCAGTCTCTGGGATAATAGCCCCACTTCTCCAGTCCAGAATTACTAAGCTATGAACAATTGCCATATTCCATCATTTCTGTCACAGTGATCAGAGCATCTTAGCAGAGCAGAAACATGATTTACTTCATTTCATGTATGAACAATGATCCCAGAGGGGAGCCCAGAGACCACAGATGAAGAAAGTTTGGGCAAAACTAATGAAAGACACAGGGGAAGGCAACAGGGGGGAGGGGAAAGGGGGAAAACAAATATCAGCTTGCATTTTACAAAGTAGTTATGTAGAGTTGTCTTAGATTACTGTGGTTCTTAACATGCAAAAGAAGCAGGAACAGAAGGCTCTGTGAAGACTTTGACAGTAATTCAAGGAGACAGAAGTAAAAGAGGTATGCAAATAGATACAAAACCAATGGAATATAATTAAAGAACCAGAAATTAACCCACACACCTATGGACACTTTATCTTTGACAAAGAAGCTAAAACCACTGAGTGGAAAACAGACAGCATTTTCAACAAATGGTAATGGTTCAACTGGTGGTTAGCATGAAGAAGAAGGCAAATATATCCATTCTTATCCCCTTGTACAAAGCTCAAGTTCAAGAGTTCAAGGACCTCGAAATAAAACCAGAAACACTGAAACTAATAGAAAAGAAAGACCCTCCAGCACATGGGAATAGGAGAAAAGTTCCTGAACAGAACATCAATAGCTTATGCTTTAAGATCAGTAATTGACAAATGGAACCTAATAAAATTACAAAGCTGCTGAAGTAAGGGAAAGGACACTGTCAATAGGACAAAACAGCAACCAACAGATTGGGAAAAAAATTTTTATCAATCCTACATCTGATAGAAGACTAATATTCAATATATACAAAGAACTCAAGAGGTTAGACTCTGAAGAACCAAATAACCCTATTAAAAATGGGGTATAGAGCTGAACACAGAAGTCTCAACTGAGGAATACCAAATGGCTGAGAAGCACCTACAAGTTTTTTTTTCAACCTCCTTAGTCACCAGGGAAATGAAAATCAAAAAGTCCCTGAGATTCCTCTTCATGCCAGTTAGAATGGCTAAGATCAAAAATTCAGGTGACACAGAAGCTGGTGAAGATGTGGAGAAAGAGGAATACTCCTTCATTGCTTGTGGGGTTGCAAGCTGGTAAAACCACTCTGGAAATCAGTTTGGCAATTCTTCAAAATATTGGACATAGTAATACCTGAGGAACCAGCTATACCACTCCTGGACATGAACCCAAAAAATATTCCAACATATAATAAAGAAACATGTTCCACTATGTTCATAGCAGCCTTATTTATAATAGCCAGAAGCTGGAAAGAACCCAGATGTCCCTCAAGAGAGGAATGGATACAGAAAATGTGGTACATTTACACAATCGAGTACTACTCAGCTCTTAAAAACAATGAATTCATGAAATTCTTAGGCAAATGGATGGGACTCAAAAATATCATCCTGAATGAGGTAAACCAATTACAAAAGAACACACATGGTATATACTCACTGATAAGTGGATATTAGCCCACAAGCTCAGGATTTCCAAGGTATAATTCATAGACCATATGAAGCACAGTAAGAAGGAAGACCAAAGTGTGGATAGTTTGGTTCTTCTTAGAAAGGGAAACAAAGTACCCAGGGAGGAAATACAGAGACAAAGTGTGGAGCAGAGCTGAACAAAAAGCTATCCAGAGACTGCCCCACCTGGTGATGCATCCATATACAGTTACTAAACCTAGACACTAATGTGGATGCCAACAAGTGCTTACTGACAGAAGCATGAAATAGCTGTCTCCTGAGAGAATTTGCCAGTGCCCAACAAATACAGAGTGGAATGCTCATACCCAACCATTGAACTAAGCACATGGTCAACAGTTAAGGAGCTAGAGAATGGACCCAAGGAGCTGAATGGTTGGCAGCCCCATAGGAGGAAGAGCAATATGGACCAACCGGTACACCCAGAGCTCCCAGGGACTTAATCACCAACCAAAGAGTACACACGGAGGGACCCATGGCTCCAGCAGCATGTATAAGAAAGAATGGCCTTGTTGGGCCTAAGAGGAGAGGCCCTTAGACCTGTGAAGACTCATTGCCCTAGTGTAGGGGAATGCCAGGTCAAGCAATCAGGAGTGGGTGGAGGGTATAGTGAGGCTTCAGAGGAGAAATGAGCAAAGGGTATAACATTTGAAAGGTAAATAAAGAAAATACCTAATAAAAAGAATCTGAAGGAGCAAGTTACTTACCCAGCTAGTAAACCAGTCAAATAAGCCAAGGAGGAGACTATTTTCTACTTAGATTAAAAACAAAACAAAACAAAACAAAACAAAACAAAACAGGATCATGGGGAGGAGAATGGAATGCTTCAAGATCAGGTGTGCCGAGGGACAGGGTATATAGCTAGATGGCCATGAAAATGAATGAAAATCTGCAACAGGCAGGGGTGAGGATGGTTTAATATACAGGAGACATCTCCAGGATTAAACAGAGATCTGGGATAAGAGAGGTGTCCAGAAATCAACAGGGGTGACCTTAGATGTGACTCACACCATTGAGGATAAGGAATTTGAAGAGGCAACCTCCTTTAGCCAGGCAAGAACCCCAGTAGAATGACAGAGCTACCAACCCACCCACAAAACTTTCCACCCAAAATTTATGCTGACTACAAGATATGCAGAAGGGAACAGAAACTAAGGGACTGGCCATACAATTACCAGAGCAATCCATTCTATGTACAAGTACCAATCCCTAACACTATTAATAGTAGTCTGCCTTGCTTGCAGACAAGAGTCTAGCATGGCCATCCTCTGAGAGGCTCCACTCAGCAGCTGACTCAGACAGATACAGACACCTACAGCCAAACAGTGGATGGAGCTTGGGGACTCTTATGGAAGAACAAGAGGAAGAGGATAGGAGGAATTCCACAGGAAAGCCAACAGAGCTATAACACTCTTTAACTGGGCATTTGGAGTTATGCAGATTTGTCATTTACATGGTTAATGAGGCTATGGTTTTCAAAAAATGCTTTTAAAGATAAGGAATTTTATGTTTTGAAATTTGTTTAGTGTTTTTCATTAAGCTGGTAAATGTGGAATTAAGACATCTTTGGAGGGTAGGTCTATGAATAGTAGACAAGAGTTATATTTGCAACTGAAGAGCTATTTCCCCAGTGTAATGCTGGGGCAAATAGATGGAAAGATGGGGGAAGCCAAGTCTTCACAACATATATTCTTAGTGTGAAAAGCAAAACTAGCATTATAGAAAGAACACATACAATCTTTGCTCTCTTCTATACCTATAACCCTTAGGTTTGATCTTACTCCTTCTATGAAGCCACAATTACACTGATACCAAAACCACATAAAGATCCAACAAAGAGAACTTCAGACCAATTTCCTTTATGAATATAGACACAAAATACTCTATAAAATTCTTGCCAACAGAATCCAAGAATACACCAAAACAATCATTCACCAAGATCAAGTAGACTTAACCTCAAGGCATGCAGGGATGATTTAATATACAGAAATACATCAATATAATCCTCTACATAAACAAACTCAAAGAAAAAAAATCCCACATGGTCATTTCATTAGGTGCTGAAAAAGCATTTGAAAAATTTCAACACCCTTTTATGTTAAAGGTTTTGGATAGAACAGGAATCCAAGGCCCATACCTAAATATAGTACAACAATATCCAGCAAACCAGAAGACAAAATCAAAGTAAATGGAGAGAAACTGGAAGCAATCCCACTAAAATCAGGGATTAGACAAGGCTTCCCTCTCTATATATATCTGTACAATATAGAACTTGAAGTTCTAACTAATTAGACAACAAAAGGAGGTCAAAGGGATACAAATTGGAAAAGAAGAAAAACTATCACTATTTCCAGATCATATGATAGTGTATTTAAGCAACCACAAAAACTTCACCAGATAACTCCTACAGCTAATAAACAACTTCAGTGAAGTGGCTGGATATAAAATTAACTCAATCCAATCACTAGCCTTCCTATACTCAAAGGATAAAAAGACAGAAAGAAATTAGGGAAAGAACACCTTTCGCAATAGTCACAAACATGATAAAGTATCTTGGTGTGATTCTAAACAAACAAGTGAAAGATCTGTATGAGAAGGACTTCAAGTCTCTGAAGAAAGGAATTAAAGATGACCTTAAAAGATAAAGCGATCTCCCATGCTCCTGGATTGGCAGGATTTATATAGTAATAATGGTCATCTTGCCAAAAGCAATCTACAGATTCAATCCCCATCAAAATTCCAACTCAATTCTTCATGGAGTAAAAAAGAGCAATTCTCAAATTCATCTGGAATAACAAAAAACCCAGGATTAAGACTATTCTCATCAGAAAAAGTAACTTGTGGGGAATCAGTATCCCTGACCTCAAGCAGTATTACAGACCAATAGTGTTAAAAAACTGCATGGTATTGGTACAGTGATAGGCAGATAGATCAATGAAATAGAATTGAAGACCCAGAAATGAACCAACACACCTATGGTCACTTGATCTTTGACAAAGTAGCTAAAACCATCCAGTGAATAAAAGATAGCCTTTTCAACAAATGGTGCTTGGGGTCATTAGCTTAGGTATCACAGATATAAATTTTATTGTGTACACTCAGATTCCTCTGTATTGACTATTTTGAAGCACTCAATAAATTGTTGACCACAGTCATCTTTGCAAGGTCAGTTTTGATGGGATGAAGTTTCTCAACTTATTGTGTAGGAGATTTTCTCTGAGAAACATCCAGTATTTTGTTGACTGCAACATGTTTTCTTATTCTAATCTTAACATCCATAAAAATATCAAGAAATATATATTTATGTTTTTATTTGAGTTTTGATAATGACTATAAAATTGATGTGATTCTATATAAAATCAATTATTTTTACAGTAATGACAAATATCACATATTTATTTATTTATTTCATTTGTCCAAAGAAGAATGTTTTCCCCACATTGTTATTCAGAACTTGATGAGATTTACACCAGAGGGTTTCCAGGTGAGTCTTATGTGAAAATCAAAAAAGCATGCTGCAAATCCACCTCCCTAAGGACAAGGTTTAGAAGTGCTTATTAGGAAAAGAACCATGCCTTGAATCAAGCACATCAAGAAGCATCAAGCACGGGAAAAGGTAAGAAAATAGAAGAAAAACTGACCTCTCCATCAATCAGTTTACAAAGAAGTAAATACCTTCTTCCAGTTGTGAGAGATCATGCTTACTTCTTTCTACGCTGGTATTTATTCTCTGGTGTTGCTCCATCTTCTGAATTATACATCGTCTCATGCACCACTCCTCCATGCCATCATCCAAAGCTTGTTTGATTGAAGTGTTCTCCATTGGCCTTTCCAAGTTAGTGACATAGAATCAGCTCCTTCAGCCAACCTTCAAAAGAACCATTGCAAATATACATTGCTTTTTTTCACCCAGTTGCCCCCAAGCAAGGACATAAACATCCAACTTTTCTTTCCAAGTTAGGGGTGTATTGAATACATAAGTAATGAATTGGTGTGTGATATATAATAAATTTTCATATTTTACTGTAGATAGTCTTGTATTTGATGCTTCTGGCATTGTAATGAAGCCTTCCTTACATTCCACATGGGCCATATATTTTTAATAACACAATGTTTTCTAGCAAAGCAACCTTACATGGCTTATTGTCTTTGAGACATCTTAAAAGTATGTTGTATTGAAAGATTCCCATGAACTTCCTAATATATCTATTCAAGGAAAAATATAATATACTGATAAAGATTAAACTTCATTAATTTTAAGCAGGTTTTGATCCAGTTTATTAAAATAGGTTTGTCATTCATTGACTATAATACTAACCTATTTGAAATATAAGCCAATAAAATAAAGCTAGTTATTGTAGTCAGTGAAAATACAGGTGTTACATTTTCACTCTCCTTTTCTCTTCTAGAATGGAAAGTATGTGAATGCATATCAATGATGTTTTTATTTTACTTGGAGTATACTTTTCCATAGAATTCCAATGCTCATACATTAATTACTTGGTTGTGCCTTCTGTGACTATGAAGTCATTAGGAGGTGATAACTAGGATAAGAAAGTAAAGTCTTTGTGGGACATGTCAGTCAAAGGGATCTTGAGGTGCAATAAAAAGTTAGGTTTTTTTGGTTAAAATTACTTTTATCAAGTAGGAAATGTCATACAAAAGTCAAACAAAAATCTACAAATTATAATGATCTGTGTGATGTTTCGTTTCTCCTAATGGAATGTCATTATATCCCAAGAGACTGGCAGCTTTTTGGAAAAAAACAAAAAACAATAAAACAAAATGAGATCACTTTAAAACATTAAGGACCTATTAAGCATCAAGACACCCCCCTCCTCTATAAAACTGGTTAACTTTAAGTCTGTTGCAGATCTTTGGTACGTAAATGTATATGAACCTTGTCTCATCAATGTGTTTCTTTCATAAGGAAATGATTTGTTTGTTTGTTTCTTAGACAAAAAATAGCAGGGATTCTTTCAGCTCTTCCTGGCTGCCTTTAAACAGTAGGTACATTACAAAGTCCTCTCACACTTCTGGCTAGCCTTTGTGATTTTCATTTCAAATTCTGCAAAATTATTTTCTATATTGTAGCTGCTCAGACAACTTTACATGTGCATTAGCAAACTGCTTATCTTTTATAGTTTCAGTAAAAATTTGGGGATAAAACAATTGCCTGCAAAGCTGAATGGGTTTTGGCTGTAACTCATCGTAAGTATTTGTTCGAGAGGCCAGTTTTTTTCCTACATTCAATTTATCACAAGAAGCAAAGATATGCCTAAATGAGCACCAATATTTTCATACTTTAGAGGAAGTTCATCAGATATAGCAAGGCCACAAATAAGTAGTTTGATATATTATTCTTCAGAACTGAATAAAATACATATACACTTGCTTTTTTAAAATTGTATCATTAATAGTGGTTGTCCATTTATAAAATCCATGATTATGTATTTTTATAATACATTATTAATAGAGCTGTGACATGAGCTGAAAAATGAAATAATTATCTCTTTCCTTATTTGTTGAAATATTCGAGAATATTTACTTTTAAAGAAATAGGTGCTTATTCATAGAAAACCATTTTACTACCAATAGGTAAATAATATATTAATTTCATGATGAAATTGTCATAGTCTTTCAGGATTCATAAAGTAAAGAGAAAACATTCATTAACTTATTTTATAAGACACAAACTATGAAGATGGATAAGTTGGGTTTAAATTGCTATGACAAAGGTTAATTCAGGAGACAGAAGTCTATTTAAATATTATGTCACTTAGACATGAAAGAAGAATTATATTAAGGTTATATTATGTATTATATTATATAATTAAGGTTGACTTGAAACTTATCAATGTAAAATTATTTCTTTGATACATGATTGGAATAAACTTAAACACTATAAAACTGACCTAAAGTAAGGTATTATTTTGCATTTTCTAGAATTTCAAACAAATCAAAACAATGAAGTTGATTAAAGACTAAAGTTTGAATACACAAACTGAAGAATTTGCAATCACAAAATAGTCCATAATTTTTTATGATTTACAGCTGTGTTTAAATAAATCTATCTAATTATACTGCAGCCTGCAGAGTAATCACAGGCTAATCCCATTCGCATGCTTAGAAAATGATAACAATGATCTCCTCTGGGCTCGGAAGACTTAGATAAACAAATTGTGAAGTTTCTAGAGTAATCCTAGGTATTTCTTTTTCTGATTTGTTTTTGGCTCCCTGCTTCTAACAGATCATGTTTTTGACCTTAAACCAAAAGTAAGAAAGACAGATAAGTCAGTGCTTGACACTTTCCCGCAAAGACTACACCATCTGGACACTTTATATTTGTAACAGGTGCTTCTGGGATTTAGAGCCTAATCCTGGCCCAGATTCTGTTCTGTATGGGTGACTCTGTTGCTATGTGCAATTGTGCATTGCATTAATTGGAGAGAATAGAAAAGGCCAAGTACTGCAATTAGTCAGTTGGTCATGCAGAAAAGAGCCTAGTGGCTTCGAGCCATGAAATGCTGAGCGCACAGATGCCCAGCACCATCAGCTTGGGTCTGAGGTGTGCTTCTAGCCTGTCACAGGTAAATGCCGCTGTGACTTGATGCAAGCTTTCTGTCCTCTGGAAAAAAAGAAACGGAAAAAAAAAAAGAAAGGAAATGAAAGTGCTTGTGTTGAACAGCCTGAAAATCAGCAATCTTGGCAGAATGTGACTTGAATGATATAAAATGAATATAGTTGATGGAAATGCATACGTGTATTTGTACTGCTATATGCTTTTCAATTACGAGTAAGGTTTCAATTGTGTTATTTGTTAGTTAAAGTTGCTAACGAGCTTTACTTTTGTAATTAATAAATTAGGAGAACTGCCAAAAGTCAAATGGTAAGATGAATAACAACACTGAAATATAATTGAGTTCTCTATCGGAC
Organism: Apodemus agrarius; assembly: GCA_964023405.1. Taxonomy (NCBI): domain Eukaryota; kingdom Metazoa; phylum Chordata; class Mammalia; order Rodentia; family Muridae; genus Apodemus; species Apodemus agrarius. Next base: position 30,273,759 of record OZ030013.1, on the reverse strand, counting down.
AGTGATAACACAAAGAAGCAATCAACATAATCTTCTTAACCGAGCATGCCTTTTAAACTCTTCTCCTATTTAGAAATTATACGAGATATTTTCATACTTTTAATGACTGTTGCATGTTAGTGTTCTCAATATTCAGCATAATGCCATGTGCACAACTTTCTACTATTAATTTAGCAAATTCAACAGATACAGTAAGAACTAGTCTAATGCCAGGTACAAGGAATTAAATGAATTAGAAATAACCTTACCTGCATGGAACTTGGATGTATGAAGAGCTCATGATGTACACTTAATGCCTAGTTTTGTATGTTTTCAAATCACAGAAACGAAATTGGATCATGGGTGAAAGTGTGAGGTTATAGCAGGTGGGAAATGCACAGGGACTGTTAAACTGTGAGGACAGGGAAGAATTCTGTCAGGGGGCGACAGGTATGTAAAAACAGTGACATGAAAACAAGTGTCATTGTTTTATATATCACCTACAAGCTCATAGATAGGCACATTTTGGTGGCTTTGATGGGGGGCAAATGGGGATAGTTATTGCAATTTATGTGATATTGATCAATATTGTGATTGGAGCCAAGCCTATCTACATGGTTGGGTTTCTGGTGAGTGGGTCTTGAGGTGTATAATCAGATTAGGCTTCACTTCCGGTTCTCCCAAATATGCTTCAAGTATGGAGAGTTCTGGTTACATTATACACTGCCACAAAAAACACATGCATACCATATGCAGTGATAAAGTGGATGCTCACACCATGAGCTCAAATAACTCTGAAGTCACTTCTTCTCAGGTCTTTTCCTCTAGTACGATGGTACAGATAACAATTCCACCACTTAAAATCAGTGCTTGAAAGGATACTGCAGGCCAAGAGATAAGCAGAGGGGACAGCAGTGTATGTTTATCAAAGTGTGTGTGTGTGTTTGTGTGTGTGTGTTTGTGTGTGTGTGTGTGTGTGTGTGTGTGTGCATGTGCGTCAATATAGGAATAGCCTTTAGCATATCAATCACACCTCAACATGTTTTTTTCCCGATGATATATTGTATATTTCTTTTGAGGTTAGAAATTACACAGTTTGGGGTATGTTTTTGTTTAAGAGTTTAGTGTTTAAAATAAAACAGAACTGTAGTGCATGTGAAATCCTACCTACACTACCATGGGCCCCACAAGAACTGCTTCATTTATCTTCATTTGATCATACACTAGGAACTGGTTACTAAACAATAAAATTCTGGATCTAGGAAAATGATGTTTGATTGTAGAATAAACAGCCAGGAAGATCTGATATTTTACAAGACAGGGTACAATCAAAGGAAGGGTGTGGGACTGTTAAGCAGACCAAATGCTATCACTTCGGCCAAGTGCTTCCTGAAGTACTAGGAGCACACTATGTATTCTATAAGTGTTAACTGTCATCACTATTAGTATCAGCTTCTGTGAATCATCAATATCACAATATCGAGTAAATTGCATGTCAGGTTTGATTAATTCTGGCTGATTTTGCTAACTCCAAGACACTTTCAAATAGCAATTGGCACATACAATTTATACCAATTCTATAATTTTCATTGAGGAGACTTTTCTGGTAACATTTATTGTTTTATTTTTAAAGAAGAAGTCCTTTATAAAGAGGAAAACATATTAGTGCTAAAATTATATTTTATTATTTTTTAAATGTAATTCTATCTAATCTTTTAAATTTTATTGCTTTTAAGCACATAACCATAAAATAATCCTCATCGTTCAGTATATAACAGTGGATAAAACCATAATTTCGTGGATTGTGTGGCTAACTTGAAACTCAAACTTCAATGTCTTGGGCATACTTACTTCCACCAATTAAATAAATAAAGTGTTAAGATTTTTTTGAAAAATAGAAATGCTTTTTTTTCTTCTGGATTATTTGGGAAAATATCACAGTCATAATGATGATAATGGTGACAATAATAAGGTTATGTAGCAGAAGAGATGGCAGAAAATGTGTGCTTTCCTCAGGAATAATGTATGTCTGATTTGCAGAATTGTAGAGAAGACTGAACAATAGCATCTCCTTATTGTAAAGACTCCTGACTTTAAGGATAAATCTTATTGGCACAAGACTCCCCATATTGCAGTTGTGACTAATGTTGCTTCATGAAGTCAGTCCCTAAGCTCTTCCTCTCTCCATAGCAGCAGCTGTGGCTCCCCTCAGACTGATAGCATTAGCCCTCAGAAGCTCTGGACGGAAGCCTTCCCTTAAACTACTCTCATCTGTTGCATCAACAACAAAGGATATCTGGTATTGTCGACTTTTAGGCTTTTCTTTACGTTGCTATAACCTGAAGTTGTAAAAAAAAAAAAAATACCATCAAAAAGGTCTGAAGAATCTACTGAAATGAAAGATTGTTGCTTTAAATTCTGAGAAATCTCCTTAAGGTGTACCTCCAAATGAGATAGGAAGCCTTGCATCAAACAGGACCATTTATTTTCTTTTTCTTTTGTTTCCTTTCCAAAGGTTGCAAATTTTCTGTCTTCTGTGTTCCTTGCTAGATGAATGCAGGAGTAGAATAAGCTTTCAACATTTAATTAGTACAAGAGATGTCTTAAGAAAGTCAAGAATCATACACTAAATACTCCTAACTGTTCAATATAAAGAAGGAAACACTGATATATTTTTAGGGAAAATCTCCTAATGCTGGATTTTAAATGAAGGACTATAAGTAATCAATAGTTGATGTCTTATTTAGGTGATCAGTACATATACTTCTGAAAGCAACAAAAAAATTAACTCAGGAGAGAAAAAGAGAAACAAATAAACAGTGTGTACGTGTATATGTGTGTGTATGTATGTGTGTGTGTGTGTGTGTGTGTGTGAGAGAGAGAGAGAGAGAGAGAGAGAGAGAATATAAAATAATGAAAACATGGAAATATTGGTCAAGAGGTTGAGAAGGAAGTGATCACTACTATAAGTTAAAGCTATCTCCTATATCTACATATGTTTGCATCACTATAAAAATATAAATGCACACATATGATTATCTTGTCATATGAATATACATATTTATAAGGATATTTATCTATTTGTTTAACAGTTGATATTTATTTTTTAGTATATTCTATATAGTGATGTAGCATGTTTCTTGAGCAAGCATATAATGGGAAATAAGACTTAACCAATCCTTGCAAGAAATCCCTTTTCAATGTCAAAGAACTCTCTTGACTTTATTCTCAGAAAACAATTTGGTGGCTATAAAGTATCGCAATTGATTTAACTGAGAAATAAAACCGAATACTCTTCGTTCATAATTCCTTTAGCAAACCACAAGGTCACATACACTTTTGGATCTGAGCCTCTTTTTAAATAATATTGATGATATAGATCGGTTTCCAAGAATTTATATTCCACTGAGAGATTAACAATACAAACATTGTAAATAAAGTTATATCCTGCTGACTAACTTACAAAGTACTCTAGAAATAGGGTTAAGAAACAGAATAATATTTGGCAGAAATAGCAAGGTCTGCTCTGAGGTTAAAGACTTTACATTTTTTTCTATTTTTTTCTATAATTTTTTTCAATGTAAGGTTTTGGTAGGAAGGTTGGTTATATTAACTCACACTTAGTCTTGATTACTGAGGTGCTTACTGTTTGTTCTGTGTCCTTTAATTTTTCCTTTGGTTATATTAACTCACACTTAGTCTTGATTACTGAGGTGCTTACTGTTTGTTCTGTGTCCTTTAATTTTTCTCACTCTGCTTCCTACAATTATTTATTACATTGAATTATGTTTATATTGTACCTATTTACTCAAGACCTAACATAACTGCCTCTCTTTCTTGCATTAGCTCACAAGCATTATCACTGCATTATCACACTCCATGTTAGTGCCTGCATCTTTCAGCTCAGCTCCATATCTGCCATTTCACTTTCTGTGTGTTTTCAGAGTTACTTGTATGCTGTGGGCTCTTCCTGATTGATATCTCAATATCAATCAGTTATTCCTATTGAGAGAAGAAAGTAACTCTCACCTAAACAACGACTAGCTGATAATTTATTTAGGAGCCAAATATGAGTGACCATGACATAAACAAAAGACTGAGTTACTTCAAATTCATGTACCAGTGTAGCAACATTTTCATAGAATTTACAGTAACAGGACAAAGTAAACTGTAGCTCTCAGAAACCAATTTTCAAATAAGTTGAAGGAAACATCAGGTTACAGAAACACCAAACAAGTTCTGCTATATGCTTCAGATATATGTACAGCAATGTTTACCTTTTAGATGGTAGACACTACCTGAATAGTGTGCCTGATAGTCACAAGGATGTTTGATTAGACACAGAGGTGTACAGTAAATGCTATAAAGGGTCAAAGACAGACAAATAGGAGTTGCAGTTAATCTGGGCAGACAACATTCTAAAACCTCTGAAATTACTGAAAATGCATTGTAAGTGGTGTGTATGTGTGTGTGTGTGTGTGTGTGTGTGTGTGTGTAAAAATGCTTACCTGAACGTCTGTTCACATTCCTAGCTTAAAGCAGGCTTCACATTTGGTTCATATAAAAAAGTTTTATGTGTTTCTCTGCTTTTCAAACGGCTCCGTTCTCCCCAGCCAGCTCCAGTAGCTGGCTCTCTCAAGTATTGGTACATCTGCTCAGCACTGCTGCCTCTGTTATTTCTTCACTTTTCTTATAGAAATGTGTCATCTGTAAGACATCGGGTTATCTTGAGAATCTCAGAACTACAAACAAGCACTTTGCATCACAAATATGTCCTTTGAGTCTCTGGATCCTCTGGTTGTAAGGAAGGCTCAATAGATGGTCTAAGGGAAACACTGAAAGGTCTTTCTTGGTGCGACTTAAGTAGAAACAAAGAAAGCGACAGGAAAAAATTGAGTGGTCTAAGCAGAACTTTCACCAGTGAAAGGGAAGTAAAATATCAACTAAAATAATTTTGCTATGGCTCTCCAGAAGCAATCCATTCTCTAAGTGGGAGAACCGGGCTGCTTGGCAGTTCTGGGGCTGACTAGCTCTATGGTCTTGGGCAGGTTGCTCAGTGCATTCAGACCAGCCCATCCTCTGAAGGAAGAATGTTGAAATCACTTACATTTCCAGTCCTTTTACTAAGCAGATGCTGTATTAGAGGCAATTTTATTTTTACGATGAATTTTAAGCAATTATTTTCATTCACTTACATTGCCTTTCCATTCTTACTTCATATGTCGATGTATTTTACAAATATCCTAGCCTCTTGTGTTATCTGTATCTATCTCCAGTATTCCGACATATACAACATTATAAATCTGCCAGCTTTGAGTCTTATGTGGCACTTTATGTTAGTAAGCTTAGCAATCAGTAGTCAGAGAATGGAAAGTCACAAATAGCTGAAAAAAATCTGACCTTCTTATTGAGTTGCAAGCTATCCAGGGCTACATAACAAGCCTTGTCTAAATACATACATACAGACAGACATACATACATACAGACAGACAGACAAGTTAATAAAGGAAATTTATTAGTTTCATTAAGCAGTTTCCTTCTAATGAATTCTACCCATATTTTTCAGTGAAAATTACTACAGTGCATTCTGACGCTGGTTACTAATTCTTTATCTCTTGCAGGATCCTCCCCACCTCTGCATCCATGAATCTAACACCTCCTCCCTGTCTTTCAATCCCTCCTTTAGGAAAAAAAGAACATGGTAAATAAAACAAACAAATGAACAGTGTAAAAGTACAAGAATCATACACACAGAGACAAAGAGAAGAGAAACAAACACAGACACAGACACACACACATAGACACAGAAAAGAGAGAGACACATGGAGAGAAGAGGCACATAGACACAGAGAGGATAGACACATATAGACAGGAGAAGAGAGACACACACATAGACACTGGGAAGAGAGAGAAACACACACATAGGTTTTAAAAGAAAGAAAATAGCCATTGTTCTCAGTTTTCCTTCAAAGCTTACCAAGGGTGAATGGCTGAGAACACCTAGTCATAATTAGTTTTCTTTATTACTTAAATTTCCCTAACCAATTGACTTAGAATAACAATAACCTTTAGTCTAGCCTCCCTGAAACTTATGCATGAAAACTTGAGTCTTTAAATGTATGTAAGGTGCTGAACAATTGATGCAACTGGCTGTTAATACATATTAATGGAACAAGGGACCTGATTAGTACTGTGAAGAATTCTTTCTGGCTTTTCACCCTGGGAATGTACAGGATGGGGAAAAAAATAGAAATGCTATTTAGTAGTGTTCAAAATACTTTCTATAAAATGTGTGTTTGATTGAAACTTTGAAAAAAACAATACATTCTTCTATCGCAGGAATTCATCTGGACGAGAGGACTTAATGGTTATTGAATCTCTCTCTCTCTCTCTCTCTCTCTCTCTCTCTCTCTCTCTCTCTCTCTCTCTCTCTTTCTCTCATCCCTTTCCCTTTCTCTCTTTATCTCCCTCATCTTCTATCTTCTCCCTCTCCCTCTCCCTCTTCCTCTCCCTCTCTCCCCTCTCTCTGTGTTTACTCTGTGTGTGTGTGTGTGTGTGTGTGTGTGTGTTGATAATTAATATTGGAAGAAATAGTTTAGGATCTCGGGTGGATGAATGGTGTGATATTTAAATTTTTAAAGAAAATTGAATATGATATTCAGTGTATAAAGGAAAAGAGAAACGTATTTTTATTCACAGGTATGCTTTCAAAATGACTAAAGACTTGGGGGAATTCCTAGCTAGCAAAAACAGTTCACTCAAAATTCATGGCATCAATTCATTCCTCTAACTCAAAACTAAAATAAAACTATACTTTTAATTTTTAAAATTTAGTGTTATTGGTGATTTTCTCCCTTTTATACTTTCACTAGTATATTTTTTCTCTTTCATATATTGAAAGTGTACGTTTATTACGAAATACACAGGGAACTCCTACGTAGGAAGTACTAACTGATAAACTCACAGTAGCCAAGTGAAAAATGTCCTATTCTGCACACTATGTGGCCTGAGCTCTTGTCTCTAGGAACTTAAAGCTGGCAATACAGATTTTCCAGGATGATTTTAGACCCACAAAACTCATATGAGAATAATCTGTGCAGATTTTCAAATTCTACTACCCATCTTACTGTGTGACAATTGAAAACCTTGTGCCACAGGGGTGCTCAAGTCTGGACCTCAGATTAGGCACTGACCACAACCCCAATACCAATTTCCAAGACAAAGAGGTCCTTTCTTATACAAGACAGAGACAGAATGACTGAATTTGAATAGGGCAGAAAAGGTAGCAGGTGCATCTGTAGGGTCGGTTTTAAGGAGAAAAAAGAGGAAGTCCACATTTGAATGAGTTGGACATGTTGGTCAATGTAGCCAAATTAGGAATTCTTACAGCTGAACCTTGGTAGTAAGCCTCAGTAATGAGTTAGACATGAGAAAGTGGTCAAATAAATACTCTACTCTGATAGACTGTCCTCTGAGAGGCTCCACCCAGCCACTGACTTAGACAGATGCAGACACCGACAGCCAGTGGATGGAGTTTGGGGACCCTTATGGAATTATAGGAAGAATTGCTGGCCTAAGTGGATAGGAACTTCACAGGAAGGCCAACAAAGTCAAGTGTCCTGGACCCTTGGGGTTCTTAGAGATTAAACCGCGAACCAAAGAATATACACAGACTGGACCTAGGCTTCCCCGCATGTAAGTAAGTAGCAGATATGCAGTTTCGTCTTCACGTGGTTCCCAAAATGGAGCTGGGGCTATCCCAAAAGCGGTTGCCTGTACCTGCGATATGTTCTTCTAAGCTGGGCTGCCTTTTCTGTCCTCCAGTGGTAGAAGAGCCTAGCCTCTCAGAGGCTTGAAGTGCCAGTGTCAGGAATAAGGGTGGTGCACCTGCTCAGAGGAGAAGGGGGAGAAGGATAGGGAAGGATCATGGGAGGGGTTGACCAGGATAGAGACAATAAGCCGGATTGAAATTGAAAGTCAAAAAACCAAACCAAACCAAAACCCTCTAGTAAGGGAGTGTTTAGGAAAATGTAATGGGGGAAGAGCAGGACCCACTTTCACCATATTTGCCATGTGTTTGAGCCTGTTACAGCCCTTCAAAAACAGCCAGGAAAAAAAAAGTTAAATTTTTACTATCAACCGAAACAGACAGTGAGAAGAACACTTGAAAAGGTTAGGTCACTGTCAAATGTCCAAATCACATCAGAACCTCACACTGTCACTTCCAAATTATCTTTTCTCAGCAGGGGGGGAGATCCAGACTCAAGCTGCAGAAGCTTGCATCCAGCAGCTCCAATCTACGCCACAGAGAATGCTTAAGTAACTTAATTCTTCTCACAAAACCTGATGTTGTTGGCAGCTTCAGGAACTGGCTGGGTGCCCTGACATGAATTGCAGATTCTCTGTGCTCCTTTGGAGAGGAGTTTGAGGAGGATGAAAGCAGATGCAGGCAGACACAGATGGAGCCCAGAAGCCAAATAGCACGAGGCTCCTCACCACACCAGCGGGCTTGGCAGCTTCATGCTGTTTTAAGGAAGAAAGGTAATTTTCTATAGAGTAATTAGATCATCACTTAAACCATTGCTGGGATTAACTTTAGGAAATGTCCTTTGAATATAGGTTAAAAATTAAGTGGCTGATTTGAGGAGTGGAGGGTTTGATTTTTGTTGTCGGAAGGGAAGGGACGGAAACGTGGAAGCTAGTGTTTCTTTGGAGCACATCTTGCTTTCGCTCCACAACCTAAGTCAGTGTCAACTTTTCCAAACAGGGAGCACAATGAAAGGCTGCGGTTGCCTGGCCTGTGGAAGAAGACCTTACAACAAGGCCAAATGTTTCTCTGTCTACCACTAAGCCTCCTCACGCTGCCTTAGTAATCTTAATAGGGACGCTTGTAGAAAACCCCAGTCTCATTCCTGTAGCTGAATGCCATTCCATCTGTAATTTCCCCCAAGGACAGGGCTCTAAACAGTTTCTTAACACATCTCTTGTGATAGTCCTCAGTCTACTTTCTGTCTTTAAGTGTCGGTCCTTACTTCTATCTCAAAGGTGTGAGGTCTATTACTTTTGTAGCCTGTAGTAGTGAGTACCCATAAATGTATTGACTACTTGTTATTCGTTATACTGTCTGTCATTTGGGCATTTCCAATTTTATCCTCTCAATAATCAGAAATTGATTATGCTGATCTACTGGCTAGATAATCTAATTCATATGGCAAAAATAATTTGTAAGAACAACTGAAGCTATATCTGTACAGTATTAGAACTGTCTCAGGTTTTAGTTTGAGGTTGTGGTCTATTGAGAAATTTTTACGGTTGAAAGTATCATGAGGGCTAAAAGAGATATATTAGTGAACATTGTGGCACTGCAGAAACTTAACAGAGATGCTTATACTGCCAAGAGAATTGCAGGTCATCTACTTGGAAGTCATATGGACCTCAGAAAATGCTTACAGGAAGCCGTTTGAGGCACTGCAGTGCTTCACAGGACAGACCATGTGTGCCTTAGCTACGGTCAGAACCCAACTGTGATCTGTCAAGCAAGAACTGACTGTGGGAGGCTTAGCAAGCAAAGGTGTAGGGACTGCGGGCTGCCTTCTGCAAAGGGTAGATTACTTCCAACCCAGCAAGCTCACACTTGTACCTGAAGCTAGCACAGGTGGCATTAGACTTCACGCTTTGACTGCTTACTTCACAGGCTCAGCATTTTCAAAGGAAATCAAGATGAAATAAAGATTTAGGCTTAGGGGAGAAAGGAAGGAAGGAAGGTAGGAAGGAAGGGAGGGAGGAAAGGAGGGAGGGAATGGAAGGAAGGGGGAAAGGAGGAAAGAGAAAAAAGAAGGAAAGAAGAAAGACAGAGAGAGAGAGAGAGAGAGAGAGAGAGAGAGAGAGAGAGAGAGGGAGGAAGGGAGGAGGAAAGACATTAGTCCTTTATAATCTCTTTAAACCTTCTTTGTCATAACTTTCTAACCAAATTTGCTCTTGGGGAAGCTAAATTTTATGGATTCATTAAACATCATTTGAGCCTTCACTTTAAATTGTATTTGTTGTGAGACTTTTTTTCCCTAGAAATATCTGAAGCTAGCTACTACACCCATGAACTTTCAACTAAACATGCCCTGAAGGAGGAAGACACTAATAGACACTCTAATGAGGACAGAGGAAAGTTCAAGAGGTTCAGAATCAGCAGAGATGGGATTGACAACAGAGGGACTGCCCAGATACAGCCTGTCCTCTGTGGCAGACTGTCGAGATTGTTAACTGATATGGGGGGGGTGCACCCCACTCTGAGTAGCCCCATTTCTTACAATAAAATTAAACCTGAAGCAAGCAAGCAAGCAGGTTCCCTCATGGTTTCTGCTCCAAGGTCCTGCAGCTTCTCTCCTGCTCTGCCTTCCTTCAGTGATGGACCGCGCATAGAAGTGTGAGTCGCTGGAATCCGTCCCTCGCCAATTTTTGTCAGAAATGAATTCAGAACCAGATTGTCAAAAGTGAGAAATTCCGACGTTTATAATTTTCTACAGATATTACAGATATTGTATTTGTAAAAGTGGCATTAATATCTTGTAAATATCAAAATACAAAATAGTTCATAAAGTCAGAAACAGGGAGAAACATTTCAGTGACATTGAATTAAATATCTTCTCCTTTTATAATAAGTAGTGAAATGAATAAATCTTTCATTCTTAACTCCCCTCACTTCTACTCTCCTTGTTTTCTCCTTCTTTGAATATGAAGGACATAATGACATATGGACATATGAAAGACATATGAAGGACATATGAAGGACATAAATTAATGTTTTCATATGCCTTTTAAACATCCTTAATATTATTCCTCTTCTTACCCCTTCCTCTACCCTAAATTCACAGTCCTTTCTCCACTAAACTTCCTCCCCAGTTTCCCCCTTCTGTATCTATTATCTGTATTCTAGTAGACCGCCTACCCTTAAGATCTGTCTTTACTCCTTATGTAGCTAATGGCCCCCATCTAACTTCCAGATTCTAAAGGAATTGAAAGTTAATCATACAAATCCAAAGATTGTGCTTCACATCCACAAATGTTTGAGACCATATGATGTTTTCCTCTCAATGTAACCTAGCACAATATAATGTGTCCAGTCCTTTATTTTTACATAATTTCGTGATTCATTTTACTCTAGCTTTCTAAATATATATGGACATATTTATTCATATGAATTAGGATGGACTTACCCTGTGTAAATTTGATTTACTGTTTTACATGATATTGAATAGCCTAATAATCTTGTAAACTTAATAGTTTAGAATTAAAATATCAACATGTCTCTTTGACATACAAATTTCCTTTATTCATATAATTTAACAACAGTCTTATTTTTTTAAACAAATTCTCAACTATTCATGGATTTTCTGTTTGTTAATTAAATAACACAAACACTTGCCAAAAATAAAATACTTGACTAATGGTGATAAGTCTCACTTTAAAATCAAATTTAATAATTTATAAATAAGTTGGAGCTACATAGTTATATTTTAAGTTAGTAATATTGAGGATATCAAATATAAGCTTTCTTATTTTTCCTAAAACACATGCCTTGAAAAACCAGACTGCATATGTAGCCTCTGAGTCACTAATGTTACCCCTAAGTGACATCACTGTAGATGACTTAAAGTGCTGCTTATGTGTTTTCCTTTAGTAACAGTAACCAGGCTTTCAAGTGACTTAGAGAACACAGCAATGTAAGTCTGGCTGGTTGCCTAAATCTTTTACTCTCCTAGAACGCTAAGTAAATACTGTTATCAATAGTTTATATTGCCTTAAAATATCTTCAATGTCTTTCCCATTTTCTTTTTTATCTCTTTTTCCCCCCCATAAGTTATTCAAAGCTAGAAACCTCTTAAATGAGAAGAAAGCTTCAATATTAGGTGGTACCACATTCAAAGACAATGAACTCATATTCTTAATATATAATAATATAAAACAGTAATATTGATTAGAAATAACTTTGCTTATGAACAGATAAAAATCAGCTCACTACACTTGATCCATGTAATGTCTTATGTAGAATAAAGTAAAGTCTAAATCAGATTTTGTTTAGCTTTAATTTTGGTGGTATCAACCTAACAGTAAACCTACTAACTTTTATCTCTCTTTTCACTTACCTCTAGCGGGCCGAGCTGGGCATTGTGCGGCTACCTTCTGAATGACCCGTTAAGAAGCCAACAGACAGGCAAGACTACATGAACAGATTTAGGACATTTTCTGTCTCGACTATCAGTAGTGCACCGAAAAACAATGGATGTCTCTGGATCAAAACAAACACACAAAAGGAAAATACTGCGGTTGTTTTCTTGTTTCTCTTGTACCCGAAATCAGAAGAAACTCAAACAGAAATCCCAGGAAGTGGAAAAAAAACTCTGTAGAGAAAATAAGGCATTGAGAGATGAAAACAGAGCTCTGAGAAAAGACAACAAGTTTCTATGGGGGGAAAACAAAGCCTTAGGAAGAGAAAATAAAACCTTCCGAATGGACAACCAGTTCATCAGGGAAAGGAATCACATCCTACGGCAGCAGAACCAGCTACTCCGGAAGGTGAAACGGTTGATTTCAGAGAACCCAAAACTGTCCGGGGAAGAATTCAACGCCTTGAACACCGAAGGAAAGTCATTTTGGCAACAGAACCGAGCCATGGAGGCTCAGATCACAGCTCTCCGGCAGCAAGAGAAAGCCTTCCAGAACGAGGCCAAGGCTCTACACGAGGAGATCAAATCCCTGTGTGAGGAGACCAAGGCTCTGCAGCACCAAGAGAGGGCTCTCAGAATGGAAGAGAAAGCCCTGATGAGGGACGGGGTGGCTGCGGAGCTGGCGGAGGCCCTGACCAAGGAGGGAGCTGCTCTAGAGATGGAGGAGCAGGCTCTGTGGAAGGAGGAGCAGGCTCTCCGGGAGGAGAACAAGGCCCTGAGGGAAGAGCATGGGGCTCTCCAAGATGAAGAAGTTGCCCTGCAGGAAGAGGCGAAAATCCTTCAGGAGTGGAATAATCTTCTTCAGGGGAAAATCACCAACAACCTCCCAGGGAAAATGCAAAACCAAGACCCAGAGAAGTGAGACCTAAGAATGTAACCACGAAGTCACGGCAATAATTGACATTCCAGAACATAAAAAGTAGAATTCGATCATCGATCTTGTAACCTTATTGTCAGAAGCCTCAGAAATTGGCATGCTCAATATTTGGTCCTGGAAACAAAATAAAGGCCTGAGAAACGAACTGAAATGTATGCTTGCGGAGTTTTCTCTGAGTTGTAGACGGTAGTTGGTATCATTAAGCATTTAATGTGTAAGTTTGTTTTACCCCTCGAGAGACCTGTGGTGAATATTATAGACAATTGTGAAGAACTAATAACAAGTATTTTCCGTTGTTTTTATGTTTTGGCTTAATTATGTTATAATATCCATCATATTTCTGTAATCTCAGCATATGGAAAAAAAAAAGATACAGAGGGATCGGAGGGTTAAGATTCTCCTTAATTTTCCATACTGATTTCAAGTCTGGTCTATAGCAACACTAGTTTTCGTTTATATATTATATGGAGTAAGGAATAAAAACATTTATAATATGTGTACTGAGGAATGTTGCCTCTGCCTCTTGATGATACATGTCCGGTGATGTTAAGAATTGAATTTTATGTTTTACTTATTGTATCCATTTTACGTAAAGGAATGCTTCTTTTCAGAAAAATCTTAAATAAGTGGAGAAATTCTGCCCCGTTAGAGGAAGCTTTGTGAGTCTGAGTCTGACTTCAAACCATATTTCTTGCTCATCTTTCTAGCCCATCTGGGGTTACAAAGTGAAATCCTGCCTAAAAAACGACGACGATGATGACAATGACAACAACCACAACAACAACAACAACAACAACAACAACACACACACACACACACACACACACATACAGAGAGAGATTAGAGAACTATTTGCTCTTTCATATTAGTAGTGACAGTTGATTTAATTGTGCTTTTAAAAATATCATACCTCTGTAGAGTTACATGGATTCACTATTCTCTATTTTCAGAACATTACAAAAGCTATGGAGGCTGTATACTAGGTTCATTGCTTTAAAACTTGAAAACAATTTACTATAAACAGTAGTTTCTATTGAATATATCTGAAATAGCATCTCTATAACTGTGTGCTGTTTAAAAAAAAGCGAGTATAAGAAAAGTATAGAAAAGGAAACACATTTATGTTCCCATGTCCGCAAAACCCTAATATATGTGCATACAATGTGAATTTTATCTCCTATCTTTCTCTACTTTGCTGTTTAAATACATTTAATAAAATGAAAATTATGCTTAAAATTTAAGATGCCATGACCTGTTTTGACTCAAACACTTCATTTATTCTGCCATTTACCTATCTACATTTTCATTGGCTACTTTTTTACACCATGCTTAATTTCCACATTTGTGATCTGACCTTGGAGAGAGCCATAGCATGGCATGGGATTTAGACATATGTTTGCCAAAGTTGTAATCTGTTTAAAACCAAGAAAAAAATAACAAATGTATGATTGGTTCTATCTCAGACAAGGTGGACAGGTTTGAAAGCCAACTGTTGTTACTTAGTCATAGTGGAGAGACTCTTCAGTACTTGATAGATTCTTCACAGATGAGGGCCATGGTACTTTAAATTACCTTAGAGTTGGCTGATGAGGGCAAGAGGCATTCTCCCTCTGTGTGGAAACTGTTACCAGGGGCTTTCCCTCCGTCATTACCACCTCATTATTACAACACAGGTAAAGAGCATAGATCAGTTGAAAGTGAAAATTTTAACAAGCTAGTCCAACCTTTTACCAGAGACCAGAGACCATACACCATACATAGACAAAGTATACACACAAATGGAACAAATAAAAAGTATTAAATTTATGAGAAATTTTTGTGATATGGTTATTTTTGGGGCCTGCATTTTCATAACTCAATCATATTTGTAGAATGTGAACTTTGTAGATGACAACATGTTATCCCCATGTCAAGATGCTGAAAATATACTTCAGGTTTTTAGTCTCTCTTCTTGTGCTGTAACCTTCCACACCTCCAGATGAACAAGAACAACAACAAAACAGTTTCCAGTAACTGCACTCTGATGGGGGAAACATCAACCCCCTTGAAACTTAGCATATCGATTATATACAGTTATATTACATATACAACAGTATGGAAGGTCGTCATTTACAACTGAACAAAGAGATGGTATTATTGTGTAAACATAAACAAGGACACATGATTTAAAGTATTCAGCTTGATTGAGGAGATAGGTTGTGCAAAATCTCCATGATTATAGTCTCTTTTTTGAAAGCAATCTTCAAGCAGTAAACATGGAAAGGAGAAGGCCTGGTGTGTGTTTTTTTCTGTACATACAAGTCAGCATTCACATTTAGACTCCCAAGGAACACCTTGCTCCACATTAGGGCTGAGAAGTTGGAGTTCTTCACATGGGTGTGGCAGAACTTTACTGCTGGTGTTCTGCTCTTAGAATTTAAATATTAGGACTGGAGAGATTGCTCAGTGGTTAGCACTGACTGCTCTTCCAAAGATCCTAATTTCAAATCCCAACAACCACATGGTAGCTCACAACCATCCGTAATGAGATCTGACGCCCTCTTCTGGAGTGTCTGAGAACAACCGCAGTGTACTTACAATAAAGAAATGTCTTTAAAAAAAATGAATTTAAATGTTAAGTTTAAAATCAGTATTTCTAAGAAGTCTTGATTTTTCTCTACATTTACAAATTACAAATGATGAATCACTTAGAATTGCTTCTGTAAATATAATTATTTTGATATCTTATTTTATTATCAGGCACTATTCAAAATTTTCTACTGAAATTCCCAGGTAGCAGTCATCACATTCATGAAATACTATAAAAAGAACTATATTTGATAACCAAAACAAACTGGATATATTGAGGTAAACTGTGATTTTTCTTATTTTTATTAAATGTATGCTAACCTTGAAATTTCCTGGTAAACAAGAGTTTAAAGAGAAACACAATCCTAATATAAAATTCTCTTGTAGTAAACAGACAGGATAGGTTACTCATACAATCTAAGATGGTCCAGCTTTCAAGGCCATTATTGGTTACATGCATAGAGCACTTTTAAGGGAATCCTGGTACAGGAGACACTACCACTAAAACAATAACAATTAAAAAAAAGACATACACTTAGAACATACTTAATAAGTTTTCTTGTAACTTGTAAGTGTATTTTTAAATGTGTTCTATAGGAAAGTTAATAAAATCTAAATATTGCAGAAATCCAGAAAATATATTCTCTGAATTCCCCATATTATTTACTTTTGAAATTAACTTATTTATTCAAATTTATCATTCAGCAGTTCCTTTCGTCTGTTCTACATGATAGATGCAAACCAGTTCTGCATGTTCTGTGGTGATACTGAATGGGGATGGAAAAAGCCAGTTTTCTTTATGGTTTCCAGGATGTCTAGTTATGGATAACCAACTGTTTCCACTGAAATAGCCCTACCATAAGACCAGCAAAAGTCATGAACTTGAAAACACACTAGTTTTACAGATGTTGTCAACATCTTAAAGATAGCGGATAATTGACTTCTGCAAGAAAGCATGAGTTTTTTTAAATTAACATTCCAAATATTATCCCTTTGACAGTGTCAGCTCTGCAAACCCCTTGTCCCATCCCTCCTCCCCTGCCTCTCCGAGGGTGCTCCCCCATCTACCCACCCACCCACTCCTGCCTCAGTGTCCTAGCATCTGCCTAGCCTGGGGCATCGAGCCTTCACATGTCCAAGTGTCTCTCCTTCCCATTGATGCCCAACAAGGTCATCCTCTGCTACATATGTGGCTGGAGCCATGGGTCCCTCCATGAGTACTCTTTGGTTGGGAGATTCATATTAAGCTGCCTCTAATAAAGTATTTCAACATTCTCCACTTTTCCACTTTTTTTGTGGTCAGGGGTACTCCATTATGCTCTACATATACTTAGTATTTCTTGTTGCTCTTCGTTTGTTGTTTTTTTGTTTTTGTTGTTTTAATTTTCTTCGTGATTTCCATGTCATTTAGACCTTCAATATCTCCAAGCTCTCTTCTGCAAGGTTCCTTTAATTTTCTTATCCTGTGTTATTCTTCAACCTGAAATATCCTCCACAGGTTCATGTTTTGAATGCTAGTTTTCCAACTGGAGGTATTTTTGGCATCACAGAACTTTTAGGAGTTGGACATAGCTAGAAAAAGTAGTTCCCTTGGATTGGTCATGGAAACTTAAACTTACCTGCCTCTTCCTTCTTTGCATTTCCTGTGTCCTGGTCTGATGCTGGAACCTGCTCCACATTTTCCAAGTCCTAGCGGACTCACACTTCTTGATCCATTTAGATAAAATAGATCTTTTGTCCAATAAGCTGTCTGTCCAGTGTTTCATCACAATGAAAGCAAGTTCCATTCACACATCCATTGGACCTCTCAATGGTATCACCAAATGGTTTTCTTCTCAGGGAAAGAATTAGCAAAGTAGAGCTGAGATCTATTTCTTCCCCTCTCTGTGTGTTCTTATAATTTATTCTGTTTTCTGTGGAGATGACACAGTTTCTGTGAGAGCAGCTAATATTATATGTAACTAGATTATCTCCCACATAAGTCATCCTCAGTCTATTGTTCAGTCTTTTAGTCAATCTAATCTCTAATAGCAATGGGAATATCATTCTGGATCTTTATTCTAATCGGACTTCTTAGATTTCAAATTGCACATGAGTGATTGCTTCATCACTATGGTTTTCATGTTTGTTCTTTGATTTTACATTATAAAATCACAGATATTCCATAAATACTTTAAAATATTTTTTATTGTAAAGCTTAGCTTGAAATTAGAAGGGTGAATTGGTATGCCCATTCTCCTTAGTTCCCTCACTTAGCCAACTCCTGTAGAATCAAGTGTATTTATCAAGCAGACTCATTTTGCAACTGTTGCTTCTCTTTTCTCCTATTTCTCATCTCCAATTCTGGGTTATTATAATGCCTATTTTTTTTTATTTCCTTGATTCATTCTTGTTTGCACAAATGTGACAAATATGGACTGCTGATTTCCATGTGGCTGTAGACCTTGATTTGAATTATCAGAGGAGAAGAAGCTGAGGAAAAGTAATACAAACATAACTAAAAACCTGGCAGATGGGTAACACAAATATGGTGATATGAGTCAGAAACATTTACATTAATATTCAAAAGAACTATGCACGAAGACTTATCCCTAATACATACTTTTAGGGACATTTAAATCCTCATTTTACATCAAAATTCAAAACACACACAAAAAAATCAAAGTTAATTTCTGAGAATGGATTTGAAACCATTGGATTCGGTAGCACACTGGTTCTTCAACTTGTACAATATGCCCCTTCTACACAAATATCGAGTTATAATATTACATAATTACTGAAAGGTCTTAAATATTCATATTTTAAAATTTAATTTATTTTACACTCTTGACTGCTTTATTATTGTCAAATAGTTATCATTTTAATGCATTTTATTTTATACCGAAAGTAGACATAAAGACTATAGTACTTAACAAGAAGTTGAAATCAATTTTTTTTGCTAGCAAATGTGTAAACTGTGTTACCAAAACCAATAATTTTTCTCTCTAACTTTAATTTTATCTGTATTAACTTAGAGACCTTAATTAACCTCTAATGAGGTAGACTTAACATAAGAAAATATACTTGGTATTTTATTTGTCCCTAAAGTATATTCAGTTATTAGATAAAATTGCTATTCCTATTTCTTGGGACATGTAAATGATATTTTAAAATTATTTTTTAAATAATGAACAAATTTAGAGCAAAAAGAGAATAATGCCTAGCTTCAGAGATTGGAGTTCTTGAGATCCCAACAAATCTTTGGTTAATTCATAACAATTTTATTTCAAAATGTATTGATAAACAACAATGTTGACTTTGTCTGATTTTATTTATTTTATGTGCATTCGTTTTATGAATGTCTACCCATATCACATGTAGACTGGAGCTCACGAGATATGGATTTGAATCTCAGGTCACCTGGGATAGGACTTCTTTATCAAAGTAAGACATTGTATGGGTTGCCTGGTTGCAATTTGAACCAAAATCCTCAGAGAAAACAGCTAGCTTTCTTAATCACCTGAGTCAACACTTCAGCTACAGTGAAAGAATTTTGAGATTTGCAGGGTTTTCTCCTTTGTGAATTCTATGATAACTATGCTTCAGTGTTCAATATATTTAAGTGCTATTTTAATTATATTTTAGTGTTCTTTTTCAGATACATGGTTTTTTTCTTTTGTAAAATAACAAAATTATAATTAATATGTTAGATAAAATCTAACACATTGGACAAAACAAACACAAAAATAAACATGAAAAAATACCTTAAGAGAAGGCACAAGATACAGAGACCCCCATCATTGGCACACTTAAGAATGGCATGAAAACACTAGACTAGAAGCTATTAAATATACACAAAGAAAAATGTATGCATTTGTAATAACATATATTTTAAAAAGCCATGCCATAGATTGTGAAACAAGGAACCTTCATGTAAGCTTATTTGTTGTTACTGAGTTCATTTGAGCTTACTGCTGAGCACGAAGCTCTGTTTCCCCAGTGAGCCTTCTTTGGAGAAAAATAAATTTTCATTGGCAAGTGGTTATCAATTGGAGAATTTTGCAAGATTAGAAATGGGGGCATGTGACTATATCTTTCAGCTCTAGAGCCCTGTCTGGAGTCGATCAATGATTTCCCTGTTCATACTGCCTCAGAATTTGTGAGTTCATATATGTGTCAGTAAGGTTGATTTAGAGGTTGATGTATCTATCAGTCAGGTTGATTTTAAAGTCTTGGTTCTTGAAACAGGTTGTTGACTATTCTGTCAGTGAAACTGTAGAAACTCCTTGCCATTTTAATATCATATTAATTTCAAAGATATCGGATTATTATTAATAGTGCTTAGTAACTGACATCTTTACCTACTTTGCCTCCCACATATTAATCATCAATTCCATTGCAATTAGAATTAATATATGATTTCATTTATAGAGAATGAAAGAAGGAAAGTAACTGAAAAATGACAGGCTGAAGAGGAAATTTAGAATTTTATGCTCAGTGTACTACCCTTATGTTCAACAACTATTACAGGACAGACTGCAATCCTGAGAAAATGGATCCCTATGGCTCTCTAAGGGGAAATCATTGCACTGTTAGGGAAATAAAGAAATATTACAGCTGCCAGACATAATTGCCTTTATAATGAAGGAATCATGACAAAATATAGGAAATTCTCATTGAAAACCAAAACTGCAACTAATTAGATGAACAAATAAAAAGAATAGTTCTTGTAATTTGTTTTCCTAACTAAACTAACAAGCAGGATTCTCTTATTTTTTTATAATCATATTATTTCTGGAAAAAGGCAAGACAGAGCTACCCCAATCATCTTAAAACATTCCCAACTTTAAACCTACATGTGTATTTGAGACAGCTATGAATTTGTATCCATATGTACACCTGCTGCATTTTTCACTTCCTAAAAGTATATTGCATATTTAAAGATATATCACATATTTAGATTTGTAGAAAATCTGATTGCTGTTATAGAGAGGATATGGGAATGCCAGTGAAAACGTTTTGCAATTCAATGAAAATAATTTCCAGCTAATTAACAAAATTAAACCTTCTAATGCAATTGAATTAACTGTATCACAAAAATCCAAAATGAGCATTAGCTCCTTCTCCAATCCATTTTCATCACCACCACCAAATCAACTTTGAAATTTTAGAGTTTACAGTAATACCATTATTTTTCATCACTCTGTGTGTGCCCTCCAGGTGCTGGTCTGCACAGAACCACCAGTAACCTACTGGCCTTGCTTAGACTACAATGATGTGTGCAGTTGATTCCAGTTGCCTCCAGCAAGTGTCAACTGTGTCCATCACCATGTTCTGCTACCCTCCCACCCTGGTGGGGATAACTTTCGGTAGATGAGAAAAGAACAGAGTATTTGCACTCCATGAGTCAGCACAATGCATCTAATAACCAGTGGGGAACACGAAAACTCAACTGGAAGTTTAAATTATTGAACCATCGACTTATAAATTAAATATATGATCATAGAACTTAATTACTAATGGTGAACTTGCTGCACAATGTGACTGAGATGATTGAAAAACCTCTTCTAAGGCAAATTTGTTATTATCTCTATTATAATCATATATGTTTCATCTGAATATTCTAAAACATATACTTCATATATATCAGTTAAATAACAAATGTGTTATGTTCATTTCTAGCAATAAAAATCAACTTAAAAATAAATATATAAATTAGATAATTACATTTTATTAAAGCATTAGGAATATATCAATTAACTAAAGCCTTTAGGGATAATATGGAGCACCGATTTTAAATAGAAAGCAAGAGCCAGGACAACAGTTTTATGAGAAAACATACTTACTGGCAAGCCTGACGATGTGAGTTTGATCAGCAGAATGCACATCATGGAAGAGGAGAACATACCATCTCAAGTTTCCCGCTTACTTTCACACACACGCCACAGAATTGCATGCTCTCACCATGCTAAAAAATCTAATGAAAGAAAATTAGACAAAAGGAAAGAAAAACGAATCAAATCATATTGTTTTATCATTTATCTTGGGAAATTTCTGACAACAGTGATCCGAAATATTTTTAGTATATTTCACAGAAGCCAGAAAACAGCCTAAATTAGAAAAAGCTTTTTCTTAATTATCTCAATGTCATTTTTCAGAGGAGATGACAATTATTTACTGGATAGCTTGACATTCTGACACTTTGCAGAAGCATTTAGTCTAGCTATGGATTCAATTTTTCCTAAGGTACACACATATGATGGTGAGGGTATATTTAGAAATTGAGTTAAATGTCACAATTTTCAGAATCATAAATTAATGACAATATTTTTTATGTATCTTTATCTCTCTATCTCTGCATGTTTATGTGTTACAGCACTAGAAATGGAGTCAGAGCTGGGACATTTGCACAAATCTCCGTGTCATTGACCTACATTTCCAGACCTTCTGTGGTTTCAACTCTTAAAACTCCTAATTTGTTTGCCAGGGAAAAATTAAAATGCAGCCTCTTGTATGGTGAAATATAAAGTTCAGAATTTATTCCACATGAGAATATGACTATTTTTACTAAAATTTATTAATTGGTATCCTTTAATATATTGACCATATTGTACAAACTCTCTTAATGATTCAGTACTCATTGTGTGAGAAGTTAGCCTACCTGCCAATATTGTCATCTGTAGACACATAACTGTATATGCATAAATCCATTTTAAAGTTGTTGTCACAAATTAACAAAAAGGAAGCAATAATTTTGAAATATTAAGATTTCAGCAGTCCATTTTTTTATATTATTTTCCAGAGTATATGTACCCTGGGTTAGGTTTAAATGCTTTCTCTAATTGAGCATATCCTTAAATTCTTGATCTTTCTTCCTACACTCCTCAATCGCTGGGATTACAGGTGTGACACACCTTGCATGACTTATGTAGTGTGAAGGACTGAGTCAGGAACAGGTTTATGATTAGCTAGAATACTACTAATTGATATACATCCCTAAATAAGTTTATTTAGTTTTCAAAATGTACATTCTTCAAGAATATTCTGACACTCAAGACTTTAAGATAAGAATTTTCTGGAGAAATTTATTCCATAACACTGTAATAATATATCAAATAAAAGGTGTCATCGGAAAAATATAGAAATCTATACTCTGCATTTGTAATGAACTCTACATTTACAACTTAGAGACAAAAAAATCTGCAATTAAATTTTTAGTATTAGCAATAAGGATAAACAAAGATTCAGGGGAAAATTCTAACTCACCAAATACATGATGGATATATATTAATATTAATGCTTTCCCATAGTAAGCCCCCCAAAAAGACAATGATTTTTATGGAAAAATGTGATGAACAAGAAACATAAAAGGGAATCAGGCAGAGAAGTGATCATTCTTGACCATCACTGAGTACCTGACGTTGGTGTCTCCTGAGATATGATATTTATCTAGCACTATTGAGAATCTCTTGGCCACCATTGCCTCCCCTGGTCAAGTTAGATTTTCTAAGATTCTCATCCTGTAGAGAGGGATGGTATGTTAATTTTCTTTTCAATCTGGTCCTGTGGGCTTAACATCTGGAACCTTTCTTTTGACATCTACATATGGCTTGTATTACTTCAGAGATAGAAATCTCAAACATGAGGTGGTTGTGCTGTTCTGGGAAAGGGAGTCTCACTGCTGTCCCATTCATCCTAGCTTCTCAGACGTCTGAAATAAGTACATCAGGGAATATGCCAGAGTGACAGCAGGAGACTCAAGCTAGCAGCCTGTTCAAGAACTTCTGCAAATTTCTGGGATTGTAGATAGTCCTTTGAGGAATGTTTCTGAACCAACTGGCAGCTACCACTGTTGTAATTATTCAGGGCAATTAATTTGTAATTTTGATATACAGACTAAAATATCTGCTAAGTCACAGAGTAGAATGATAATATAGTATGAATGATGGAAATATTACTAATACAAAATACTATGAACAAACAAAACTAGTGTCTGGGGAGTCAAGTGACATTAATATGAACTGGACTACTGTTTTATAG
Organism: Apodemus agrarius; assembly: GCA_964023405.1. Taxonomy (NCBI): domain Eukaryota; kingdom Metazoa; phylum Chordata; class Mammalia; order Rodentia; family Muridae; genus Apodemus; species Apodemus agrarius. The sequence continues at coordinate 30,250,095 of OZ030013.1, read as the reverse complement.
ATTGGACTTTGGTCCCACAAGAGGACAAAACTGTTCTTTCCAAACAGTTCCATGTCCTAACTCTAATGCTAGCGCATGTTAATCTAAAGACTGATGCTAAACCTTTACAACAGTGTCTGAGGGGCTTTTCACTGTACCTAGGCATTAAATATAATTACAAATAACCACAATCACCTTGTTCTTGTTTTAAAGTTTCATATTTTCAAAGCTTATCCATAAGTCTAGGTAATTTTCCTCCTAAATAGTATATGACATAAGTTTAGGCCTTTAAAAAATTAAATGCCTAAAAATGTCCTTCTGAACACAATAAAAATACTACATTAATATATATCAATATTTACAGACACAATATATATCTAATTGTATAACATTTTTTAAAAATTAAAATAAAATACAGAGAAATAAATAAATTCATTTTAATGCTTCTGAGTAAAAATATATGTGATAAAAATATCTTTTCTTGCCATTCCATGAGTTGCAAATGAAACCCTGAGAGGGCTAGGCTCCCAAAAGAATTTCACTAAGAATGCTTTAATTCTGAATCAGTCACAGCTCTGTCTCAAGCAGAAAAAAAATATTCTTTTCAATCCATTCTGTGCAAGTTGTTAGTGAACATATTAGTTAATGACCTGAAGGCAAATCTCTGACAATGTGATTTTGTGCTAATTGTGTGGAAAAATATTTCTAGCTTTTAAAACGCAGCAGTCTGGGTGGCTATAGGGAATTTGTCTTCCCTGTTTGAGCTCCTCTATTCAACCTTCCTCAAGGGCACTCAATCATATCAAATGAGTCATCCAGCATTCATATCATGTGTGAAATCAAGGAAACCCTCAAGAGTCAATGCCATGGATTAGACGTTGTCAGTCTGTTTGCATTCAGTAGGCATTACAACGACAAATAAGATAAAATTATTTGGAATAAGCACATGCATATTTTAGCATCTCATTTTCATGTTTTATATTGGAAAGACTGTTTCAGATCTAACATTATTTTGTCACTCAAAACATCCCTATTTTAAGTTTATCATTTTAAAGGTATATTTGATTATTAATGAAATAATAATTATATATTTAGGATCTTAATATTAGGCCATGTTTAATATAAGTAAAACAAAGAAATAGTGGCAAGAAGACTAAGAGAAAATTACCTTTTATGTTTTTGATTTGTTATTGTTACTTTGTTTTATTTGTGTAAGTATGTTTTTTTTCTTGAACAACTCTTGGTTTGTTGATGAGTGGAATGCAAAATAATCATACAGACACATTAGAGGACAGACTGACATCTTCGTACAAAACTATACAAACTTCCTTTATTTTTTTCAACAGCCCTACTCCTTGATATTGACCAAAACAAGTTAGCATTATATCAACACAAAAACAAGAAATATGGACAAAGGCCGTCTGTGAACAATGCAGATTTGTTCATAGTTTATGAAATATGGAAGCAACTAAGAGGTTCTTCAGGAGGGGGGTAAATAAATTGTAAGAAATTCCAACAATGGAACAGTTATTATTTAGGAATAAAAAGAAATTCATTCTGAAGTCATGAGTGTTATAAAATAATTCAAATGTATACACATTGTAGCAGAATCAGAGGTGCAACTCAGGTGCTACAAGGTTGCACCTGATGGTGTGGCACAAAAGACACTATCTGCATGTAAGCCAAATGTGCAATGTGGCATACTAAAGATGAATAAAGTGAAAGGAATTATACATCACTCAAAATATTCTGTGATGCTATAGTGATAAATATTATGTGAAATAACATGAACTAGACAGAAGCTTGCCGTGATAGGAAACAAACCAAGAAGACAAAGACAAGGAATACATGATTTACCTGAGAAGAGGAAAATGAAAGCATGGTCTTGATAGACAGAGAGTTGGAGGCCAGCAAATTTATAAGGCAGCTGAGAGGGAGAGGTGTATAATTGTGCTAAGAAAAAAAATCAATTCAATCTCAATTACATATAATTGTGTATTCAACACTTGTTTACAACATAGTGACTATAGCTAATAACAATGTACAATATTCTTAAATTCTGAGAGTCAGTTTTAAGATTTCTCATTACGCAAATAGCAATTTTGTGATATAATGTTAATTAAACTTAGTCATTACAGGCTATGTATGTATATGTATATACATAAATATGAAGCAAGATATTAATATGACAAAATCACATTTTATTAATTCACTTCTTTTTAAAGGAAGGACAGTACAATGAAATGCAGGATAGCAGCTTATAGAAACATTTTCTCTAAATACCCAACTTACAATATAATTTTTGTTTCTCTTTCAAATCTTTTATTTCTGTTCACAATATAGACATGTGTGTTTGAATGTGTCACGAAGCACAATGTGAAATATTTCGTAGCACTTCTTCTGTAAATGCATCATTAATTTAGAAACATAAAGGTACTCATACATTAAAAAAAACTGACTAAAATAATACTTTTGCTTTCTACATATGTATGAGTATGTGAGTGTGTGTGAATGTATATGTATGTGTGAGTACATGTGAGTGTGTATTGTGTGGGTGTGGTAGGGTGTGTACTGGAGAAAAGAAGATGGGTGCAATATTTTGTGAGCAGTAGGTTCTTTGGTGTGGCTGCTGTAAAGCAATGTATACACATACTACTCATAAGTTACAGTGGGAAAGCATTTGTTCATCTCTTATTGGGTCAGTTAGGCTATTTGGACCACCCAAGTATGCTATTCTTCATAGGTTTAGGCAAAAATAAAGGATGCAATCAATCTGAAATATGGTACGGTAATTACCAACAAGACGGTAGATGCAGCATATCTTTGACAACATGATTATCTCTTATTTATAAAACCCAGAGGCTATAAAAATACTGTCTGTATTCGTAACATGTAAAAGAAAACATATATGGGCTGGACTTCAGAATTCTTGCACATCTGTAGCAGATGTTCTCCTTGGTCTTTATGTGAGTCCTGAAGAACTTGATCATGGGCTATCACAAAAGCTGTTGCCTGTCAGTGGTATATGTTCTGCTATACCACTGTTCTAGCTCTGCTGCCTTATTTCGCCTCTGTGGAAGAGGATGTACCTAGCCTTACAGAGACTTAAATTGCCAGGGTGGAGGATACTCAGAGGGACCCCATCTACTCAGAGGAGAAGAGGAAGGGGAATGGGGGAAAAGATTGTGTGCCCATGAGGGGAACAGTGAATAAGTAAACAAATAAAGATTTTAAAATGGTCGATTATATGAATGCAGTTATAAACAGTGGTGACTTTAGAATGGTATACCTAATAAAATAGCAGGTTTTCTTTATGAGAGGAAGTATAAATTTACAGTATAAGCCAAAGAACAGAATAAATTGAATATTCTCATATAAGTGAACATATAAACTAATGCAAAAGATTTCAGCTTGTGGAGAGAAAAAAGTGATGTCATCATGGTGAGAAGAACATAATGAAAAGACAGGAGAATGATGGAGCAGTTTGCCTGATCTATATTACAAAATATTGTAATTCACTTCCTATCTGATGTAAACTACTTAATCACTTCTCAAGATTACTTAATTGGGAACAGAATCTATATTTTGTCTTTTTAAACATATTTTCCGAAGTGGCAAACAATAACTGTGTATATTTAAAGAGACATAATGAAGTGCTTTGACCCATGTATTAACTAGAATAAATTAAATTAGCAGTTCATTTCCCTCCTCTGGCCCCTCACTTGTCTTTTGGAATCCTATTTTATAACCCTTTCACTTTTAGACATAAGTGTTAGGAGAGACTTTTCATGACTACATCACAGATTACTTGTGTTATTGATGTTGTATGTCCTATTAACTCTCTTGGATAGAAAATGGTAGAGAAAAAGAAAGTGGCTCTCCAGGGAGAACAGCAGACAGTGGAGAAGATAAAAATAGCCTCCCTCCAGTGCCATTGTACTCCTTTAGCAGGCATCACTGCCAAACACACTTACCTTCTGTTTCTTTGAGTTTTAGCTGCCTTAGGCTTGAAAGTCACTTGTCTGAGGCACTGTAACCCCCATTCTCACAGGAAGAAAAGTGGAATCCTATTCTCTCGAAGCTGTTTGGCCTCAAAGTGTCATATGCTAAGTCACTTGTCATTGCTGCCAAATCATCCTGAGTATAGTGTTCTAACTCCCCAAAAATAATTTAAACTTTGTGAATCACCTTGAAATATTTGAAGTTGATACCAACATGTAAAATTAGAAAATATAATTCACAGTACAATGGAAAGATTGGTGAAAAACTCACTACCTTAGTTATTTTTTTCTCATGTCTACATCTAAACACTTAATAAGAAGGAGCATAGATGAGTATGAGTTTATTTTGGCACATTATCAGAGAGGGGCAGTCCACCTTGTCAGGGTAAACATCTCAGGAGGATTGGTTGAAGCTCTATAGCAGCTTTAGTATGAGGCAGTTGGTAGATCACATGACATAGGTAGTGTGGAATCAAAAGGAAGAATAGAGTTGGGGGTGACTATAAACCCAAAGATGTATGCTCCTTAACACACCTCTCAAATATTTCAAAACCATCCTAACTGTACCATTATATAAGGACAAGAACAACATCATAGTTTGTCAGCTTTAATTGTAAAATTTATGTGTTTAGATCATATACATCCCTCTCCCCACTCTTTTAATAATCATACCCCCTTCTCTACTCTCTCAACTTTCTGTCTTTTTTTATAGAGTAAAGCTGTTTCAGAAAATAAATATCAAGTACATATTGTGTGTTCGATTACTCATTTATTCATTTACTTGGTTCATTTTCAGACAAGCTTAAATAGTTCAGGGTGGCTCAAACTTGTTATGAACTCAAGACCAGAATTAAACTCAAGGCTTGTTCAAACATGCTACTTTTATAGTCCAGCATCAAGTTTTGATTACAAACTTTCTCTATAAGGCCACTTTTAGTAGATAAGAAAAGGTGATGAAATGTCCTAAAATATATACTTATACGAAGACAATATAAACAAAATTGCAAAATAGTAGGAGAACCATAGTCCCAACTGGTCCTCTTTGTCAATAAAGAAAGCTTCCCTATAGGGATAGGGTCATATCTAATTGAGTTGTTTGCTAAAGAAAAAATCCTCTGAAATCTCCAAACTACCAGGGCTCTTACTAAGACTATAGGGTTGAACACACCTGAAAACAACAACCAAATAACTCATTGAACACGGAGATGTCCAGCTAGTGCCTCAATAAGCCTTCATCCCTAACAATCAGAATCTTTGCCACAAGAAAGTACTATTCGAGCTATTGAAATAAATATGTTAACATCCAGTTATCCATAAACCTTTATCTAGATTGTACTACCTTCAAGATATGCTAGTGTAATTTTGTTACAAACCTTGTGGGAGTAATCAATCAATAACTGACTGATCTGACTTAAGGCACATTCCATGAGATAGAACCCAAGCCCAATACTGATTGAGTGACCAAAATTTGATTCTAGATTCTCCATGAATAGAGGGTATTTGAATCGCATATGTACAGTGATTGCAGAGGCCAAACGAATGCATCAGATCCCTTGGAACAGCATGTATGGGCGGTTCTGAGCAACTTGAAATGTGTACAGTAAACTGAACCTGCGTCCTCCAGGAAGGACATCAACTGCTTTTCAATACCGAGCCATTTCTACAACACCAAAATTAAATTCATAAGGCACATCTCATAAAGTATATTATATTCTAAAAGTGAACAGATAAAAATGTTATAAAAGATTCTTTAAAACTTTCTCTGGAATAGTGGAAGATAAGGGAAATTTTCAGCTAATACTGTTCAAAGGAATCATCATTTCATTTGAATTGGCATTATAGTCTATCTTAATGTTTTTATCAGAGTAGGTTTATATTATGAAGTAGGTGGAAAGTGAATATAATTATATGTCTTTAAAATACAGCACTTTTATCATATATCTCTTTAGGTTATTCTGATTTTTATTCTGTCTACGCTTGTACAACAGGTTATTGACCCTAGTACTCTTTGTGTTACTGAAACAAAAGCAGCATCCTTGAAGTAGAATAGGAATAAATACATGAGTCTGGAAGTAATGTATGGATGTAGGACTTTCCTTTTTTTGGTATTTATTCTCAGCACTCAAGGTGGGTATTCAAAGAACTAGAGCTATACATTAACCTCCAATATTTTCTTGTCTGTAGTGCCCAGATAAAGTAAAATTATGCCCTTAAATCAAATAGTATTGCTGTAGTTATATTGAAATAGTAAAGTATCATATGTCTGAATTCTTACAAAGTTGTATAGGTACATATTCAGGCCTTCATTTTGTTTAACAATTTTATAATTGTCTTTATGCTCTAGTACATACCACTTTCACACATACACACGCAATACACACACATAGACACACACATTACATGTATATATATATATATTATTTATATGTGTATATATACATATATAGGTAGATAGATATATTACACATATTATTTCATTTCCCTGTGACAATTTGAAGCATTAGATAATCCCATTTTTTTATCATTCCTGAAATGCAACGTAAATATACATATATACACCCACTTCTAGAAAAGCAGCCAAATGATCTAGGCAACAGATGGGAAACTCGGAGCCCATGTGTTCACTTTCCAACAATGCCAATAACTTGCTGGGTGATCTTGAGCAAGCTACATATCTTCAGCTAATTGCCTTCCCCCTAAAAGAACAGAGCCATAGGGCTGAATATTAGCTTTCAGAAGCCAAGTAATGAATTTGTCCCACCATCCTTCTTAATATGGAAAACATATTCAAATAATAAAGAGCTAGAATTGATCTTATTATTATTGCATAATCTCATTAGGGCCCTCCTGGTGTTCTGAAGGCTATAACCAAATGCTTTATAAAACCTACCTTGTAAATATAGGGCCTTCACTAATAGTGAGACAAGGAACAAAAGGAAAACTTAAACATATCTAGCTTCTCCCCTGAAAATATATTAGCAAACAATAAATGCCCATTACAATCCTTAATATTATTAGTCATTAAAAATGCAGTCAAAATCTAATAAAATTAAAAACCAATATTAAAAACAAGAATCAATTATACTATGGAAAAATTAAACTTCTACTCAAAGCTGTTAAATGTTTAAGCGTGGCAAATTCCTTTGGCAAACATTGGAAATATTCTTCAAAATGTTAAAATTCTTTTAAGCAGATATTCACTATGAGTTGTTTTAAGTGAAGAACATTGAAAATATATCCTTCTAATATTTGAACATTTTTGGTAAAGAAAAAGTACAAAATGAAAATATCCTAAATTCCTGTATGAATAGGCAGAGTATGGTAATTTATGTAAAATATTATTCAGTTAGAAAGAATGATGTTCTGAAAAATGTGTCAGCAGGAAGCATGAAGCTCAGAATTTGAATGTCTCCCAAAGCCCTATTTGTTGAAGGGTATATTTTGGAAGATCTAGGAAGATGCTATTAGATGATATTATTAAGAAATTGCAGAAACTTGATGATGTGGTAACTGATGGGTGTTCTAACATTAATATGTGACACTTGATAGAATGTCTTCAGGTCAACTTGCAGATGTGTTTGAGACGATTTGAGACCCAAACCACTTCTCTTGCTCCTGGAAATGACGTAAGCATTGCTGGTTCATATGGTACTAAAACTTTTTTATGTTACTTCTGCATTGTTTCAGAGGATGTGATACAGCAAAATGTCAACTATAATCTCCATGGCTCTGAGACAAAATACTTTTTTTCTGTTCATAAGTTAATGATATGTTATTTGGTATAGTAACAGAAAATATGGCCATGAACATTGAGGATATCAAAATAAGTTCAAAGAATCCAGTCATAAAATATCACCAATTGCTAAATTTCACCATAGTTTCTGAATTTTAATACATAAAATATATTTGGGAAATTGTCTGGAAACCTTAGGCTGATTTTTGAAGAATATAAAACCCAAGAAAAGGGTTTTGCTTAGGTTGGTAATTTGGTTAATATTTGAAGGTATTCTCAATACCAGATTACATTATTGATGAAATAACACTGTAAACAAGCATCATCACCATATATGACATATATAGAATTATTCCCCAGATATACATTGAATATGAAACATCCTCTAAAACCTTATATGATAAACACTTCATGGCCAGTTAGCAGAACTATTGAGAACATCAAATGATGAATGTATTAACCTCATCAGCCACTTTTACTGATGAGTGTCTAGCAGAATGTGCTATTTAGGAAGTATGATCTATTGGAAGAAAATAGGCCACTGGCAGCATGACTCTGAGAATGTATTTTTGTGTTGAGAATTTATTCCCAGTAACTCTTTTGTTTTCTAGTTTCCATGTAGTAAAAAATATCTTCTTGCATTCCCTAAAAGAAAATGACTATTATATTGCATGCCAGAGACCAAATTATAACACAACAATAATACATATTAATATGGACAAATGTAGCATTTAATTAAAGTAATTGCTTTTGTGTTTTATATGACCATGTCATAAGACTTTTTGTACTTTGGATATCTGATGAATTCTCTTAATAAATTAAATGATATTAGTTGCAATAGTGCCAATGCTTAGGGAAGAAAGATGACTAATTTGGATATTCTACTAATTTCTGCAGGAAATAATATTAATGAATAATATTTTAGTTGCTGTGTCCATCCCATAGCCTTGGATACTTGTCACATGTTTTTATAATCAGGAAACATCTTTACAGAATTCTAATAAATTAAAAAAAATATCTGGACATTTTCACTACTCTTTAAGTTTTCTCTTTCTGAATTCATATTCTAATAAACGAATAATAATAAATACAATTTTGTCTGCCTTTGTCTAGGCATTTTCTCTCTACTATCATTTCTACAAATTAATAACAGATTTAGATATTGCAAAGGTCTGAGTGAGGGGTACTTGACTCATGACTGCAGGACATATATTAAGAAAGTAAGTTCTCCAGTGTAAAGGTGATTAGGTCCTGTCTACTAAATCTATCATTGAGCAGGTACATGAAATCAACATTGATCATATACATTGCTTTTCACTTAGTGGTGTTATTAAAGGCTCAATAAATCTGGTCAGGTATGGTAATGTTTCTACACAATCACAACATGGGGGAAAGTTAATCATAAGGATCATAAACTTTAAGACAACAGGAACTATATTGCAAAATTATCTGCAATATGAAGTCAATACCAAGGATGATTGGGAAAGACAATTTTGAGTGGAAAGAAATTTATCCCACTCATTGAACCACAAATAATCCAATCCAAAGGAATCATGTAATTGAAATTTGGGATCTAAGAGAGAAGAAAAGGACAAAAAATGCATACAAAGCTCCTAAAATAATGTTTTGTTTTACTATTCACAAAATACAAAGGAAATTTTACCATTAAAGACAAATTACTTGCATCTCCTATACTTCTAAGGTTAACCTGGGACCCAATGTATGTTCAGCAAAGTAAATGTATTTCAGAAGAAAGCTTGTGAGAACAAGTGGAGATTCTTATATGGCAGAAATACAATCACAAACAAATCTTTTGCTATGCCTTTGATATCTTGAGAAGAGAACAGTGTAGACTGCACTGTGCCATCAGGTACTAGATTCTTTACTGTTTGCTTTTCTTAAAAAAATTATGCAATAAGGGACTTCAAAATAAAAGTTAAACATACTATTCACATATGACCCTGGAGACAGTAAAGTTGAAGAAGTACTAATTGAAAAGCACAGAAGTTGGCCTGCTCTACATCCTGTTGAGGCAACACTCAAAACTGTTGAGGAATGGTCAAAAGGGGAACTTCTTGGCTCCATGTGGGACATTTAGAAACTCCTATATTCATTGCTTCAGTTCAGGATTTCTGTAGGCCTTTGACATTAATCTGGATTATAATTGTGGTTTTCAGGACCCTAAGAATTGTATTTAAATCAATATCATATTTGGGTAGATTTCTTCAATGAACTGATGATGTGGAACAGAAGTTTCACACAAGTTTTTATCAGACCACTAAGGTAAGAGATAGAAAAAAAAATGTAATGATTGTACAGCAATGTGTGATATGATAACTAAAAAATATTCATCTCATAATACCAGCTGGATTTCAGAATGTACAGGGGGCATAGTGAAGAATGGGTAGTTTAAAAAACACATTTCTGTTTCTGTTCAGAGAACTGGGGAACTTTACTAAGAATAGAAAAAAAGCAAAAAAAAAGTTATTTTTTTCTAGAAAAAAAACGGTTTTCTCAGAAAATCGTGATTGTATTAAATCTATAAAGCAAGAAGGATGACTATAAAATATAACTACTTTACGAGTTGAAGGTGTTGAAGATGAAGATAGCTTCCTACCAGACCATATTTTAAAGACATATCATCCGATTAAAGATGTAATTGTTTTAGTTCAATAAAATTAAAATTTGGAGACCTTCCATGGAAAAACTTGGGAATAGAAAATATATATTTAATCATAATATCAACCAGTGTGTTTGCTGTTGGCACAATTTTGTTCATTTCTTTTGTAAGTTTTGAAAACTTTGAGAAAAATTTAATTAGTAGGATTAAATCTAATTATATGTAAAACTCCTTGTTTTAAAACAGTGTAAGTGTGGATTTATGTAATTCTTAGGCTATTTGGAAATAGGAACTAAGTATGAGGCTTTAGATAAATAGATGCTAAAAATAAAAAGCATGAAACAGTATATGATATGTGCCTATTAGAATTCTCAATGGATATTTAATTTTTTAACAAACATGTCCTATTTGTAGGAGAAAGGGATATTTGAAAGCACAGGGTGTTTTTTTTTTAATTCTTAATTTAAACACTGTCTCACACTCTAAGCTGTTACTAAATTAAAACAGAGAATAGAACCCCATTGCAATAAACATCCATCGAGGTCAAAACAAGTAAAAGTGAACAAAAAGATGATCTGAAAACTACAAGTACTATTTTTTTTATAGTTTAAAAAAAGAAGTTAGATATAAAAGCAAATAGCTTTAAGAAATTGCATGTCCTACTTAAAAGGTATACAGACTAATAAAACAAAACACTACTCCAAAGCATTTGCTCGCAGCTCTATTGGCATTTCCTGGTTGCCATAACAAAGTCATAAAACTCAGCAGCTTCTAGTAGCAGAAATGTGCTGCCTCACAAATCTGAAGGCACAACTCTGAAACTAAGATGTCAGCAAGGTTGTCTTCTGTCAGCTGTGAAGAGAATACATTTCTCTCTTCTAAATTCTTGTTGGCTTTAGATTTTTTTGGACCTATGGATATCATTTTTACTGTGTATCCACAAGCTTATGTCACATATTAAAGCCTATCAATATTCTCATTAGATGAAGGTGTTCACAGTTTCCAAATTCATAGTTCCATACCCTTCCACATTAAATTTTCCTCAAACTTGTGCCTCTTCTCAATAGGTACTTTTTCTTAGAAATACCTTTAAAGAGGTCAGATTGATGTTATATTCTTTTGAACTGGTGGTGTTGAACTTTTCTTTTTGAACTGGTGATGTTAAGAAGACATTAAACAAATAAATAAAATAAAAACCTGAAAATTTGTTTACTTCAGCTTTTGAGACAGTTCTTGAAAACAAGAACTTCTAACAAAAGAACATCTGGAATTTTCTTACATAATCAAGAAATGCCTTTGGGTTTTGCCAAGATGTTTTAAACAAGGCTCCTTCTTTGACTGCTTTTACCCCTACAATCATAAGAAGCTGATGTATTAGTCAGTTTGCACTTGTGATGCACCTAATTGCTAAGCATTACACCTAAGCATCCCAGAGCTGAGTAGCTGACAATAATAACCCCTGTTTTCTCACATCTTTAAAACTTAATAAACATTGTCAGTTTTCCCGATTGCTTTACTTCTGTGTATCTCTCTCTGTTTTTTGATTTACATTTTGCATTGGTGTATACTTCATAGTTTGAGCTTTTTTATCTTTTCTTTTTTTTAGTAGATATTTCTTTATTTATATTTCAAATGTTATCCTGTTTCCTGGTTTCCCCTTCAAAAACACCCTATCCCATACTCCCCCTCTCCCTACTCACCAACCTACCCTCTCCCTCTACCCTGTCCTGGCATGGCCCTATAATAGGGTATACAGCCTTCTCAGGACCACCTAGGCCATCCTCTGCTTGAGCTTCATTTGGTCTGTGAACTGTGTCTTGGATATTCCAAGCTTCTGGGCTAATATCTGCTTATCAGTGATTGTGAACCATGTGGGTTCTTTTGTAGTTGGGTTACCTCACTCAGGACATTTTCTAGTTCCATTCATTTGCCTAAGAATAAATTACTCTGTGTTTTTCCTCAACTATGCCTTGCACTCCTCTGTTCCTTTCTACTGAGAATTCACTTTCTATTTGATGACTGTGCCCATTATTGTAGGTACTCTGCTTATAGTGATAGTATCAACAGATTTCTGGACGAAATAGTACCTTCCTCTTCCAGACTCTCTACATTGCCCATTGCCTTTTCTACACAGCTCTCTGTCTTTATGTTTTGAGACATTGAAAATGAAGGTCAGTGTATCTTGTTTTATGTTGAGGTTCTTGAAGCACTTAGATTTGAGCTTTGTGCAAGGTGACAAATATGGGCCTATTTTCATTTTTCTACATATAGACAGCCAATTAGACCAGCGCCATTTATTGAAAATGCTTTACTTTTTCCATTGTATGTTTTTGCCTTCTTTGTCAAAGATCAAGTGTCCTTAAGTGTGTGGTTTTATTCCTGGGGTTTCAATTCTTTTACATTGATTAACATGTCAGTCTCTATAAAAATACTCTGCAGTTTATATCACTATTACTCTGTAGTAAAGCTCGAGGTCAGAGATGGTGATTCCTGCACCTTTTCTTTTTTTTTAAGAATTGTTTTCTCTATTCTGGGATTTTTGCCTTTCCAGATGAATTACATAATGGCTCTTTCCATGTCTTTGAAAAATTGTGCTTATTTAGATGGGGATGGTGTTGAATCTGTAGATTGCCTTTGGTAGAATGGCCATTTTAACTATATTAATTCTGCCAATCAAGGAGCATATCAGTTCTCTCTTTTTTTCTGAGATTTGATTTCTTTCTTGAGAGAGTTGAAGTTATTGTCATAAAGATCTTTTTCTTGTTTGGTTAGAGTTACCCCCAAGATATTTTATATATTATTTGTGGCTATTATGAAGGAAGTTGTTTCCCTAATTTCTTTCTCAGCCTGTTTATTATTTGTACAAAATAAGGCTACTGATTTATTTAATTTTATAACCAGCCACTTTGTTAAAGTTGCTTATCAGCTGGAGAAGTTCTCTGGTATGATTTTTGGGGTTACATATGTATACTATCATAACATCTGCAAATAGTGATACCTTTATTTCTTCTGAATCTAATAGAAGAGGAAGTGGAAAAGAGCCTTGAACTCATTGGCACAGGGGGAAATTTCCTTAACAGAAATCCAGTGGCTTAAGCTCTAAGATTAAGAATGGATAAATGGGACCTAATGAAACTGGAAAGCTCCTGTAAGGTCAAGGAAATAGTCAATAAGACAAATCAGCAAACTACAGGTTGGGAAAAAAGACTTTATTAACCCCACATCCAGCAGAGGGCTAATACCAAAATATATAAAGAACTCAAAAAGCTAAGTACCAAACAAGCCAAACAAGCCAATCAAACAATGGGGTATAGGTAGAGAACTAAACTGAGAATTCACAAGAGGAATCTCAAATGGCTGAGAAGCACCTAAAGAAATGTTCAAAGTCCTTGGTAATCAGAGAAATGCAAATCAAACTGTCACTGAGATTGTACCTTATGCCAGTCAGAATGGTTGAGATCAAAACCTCAGGTGACAACACATGCTGGAGAGGATGTGGAGAAAGAAGAACACTCCTCCATTTCTGGTGGGATTACAAACTGGTATAGCCACTCTGGAAATCAATCTGGAGGTTCCTCAGGAAATTGGAAATAGATCTACCTGAAGATCCAGCAATACCACTCTTGGGAATACACTCCTAAGATGTCCCACCATACCACATGAGCATGTGTTTCGCTATGTTCATATCAGGCTTACTTGTGATAGCCAGAAGCTGGAAACAACCTACATGTACCATGACAGAAGAATGAATACAGAAAATGTGGTTCATTTACATAATGGAATACTACTCAGTTATTAAGAGTGTGGACATCCTGAGTTTTGCAGGTAAATGGGTGGAACTAGAAAATATCATCCTGAGAGAGGTAACTCAGACCCAAAAGGTTATGTACTCACTAATGGTATGTACTCACCAATAAGTGAGTACATCAAAAACAAAACAAAGCAAAACAAAACAAAAAACAAAAAGAGTAAATACCCAAGATACAGTCCATAGAACTCAAAAAGTTCAACAAGCTGAAGGGTCCAAGTTAGGATGCCTCAGTCCCACTTGGGAGGGAGAAGAAAGCAATCACAAGAAGGGAGGGAGGGAGGGACATGGGAGGGAAGAAGTGTGTGGGGGACTGGGGAGAGGGGAACCTGATCTGGGATTGGGTAAAGGAAAAGGACTGAATACCTAAGGGCCAGTAGAAAGAATAGAAAGAGGTATCCTGGGAGTTAGGATGTTGGGGTGAGCCTCCAGAAAGGTCCAGAGACCTGGGAGTTGAAAGACTCTCAGGACTCAAAGGCAGGCACCTTAGATGTAATGCCCTACAGTGGGGAGAGGGAACTTGTAGACCCCACCTCCAGCAGAAACACAGGGCATTATGTGAGGGATGGGGTTGCCATCCCACAGCCAAAACTCTGACCCATAATTTTTCCTGTCTGAATGAATAATATGGATGGAAATGGAGAGGAACCTGAGGAAAAGAAGGTCCAGCGCTAGGCCCAAAGTAGAATCCAGCTCAAAGGGAGGCCCCAAAGCTTGACATTATTTTTGAGGCTATGGAGAGCTCACAAAAAGGGATCTATCAGGACTGCCCTCTGGAAGAACCAACAAGCATCTGGAAGAGTCAGATGCAGATGTTTGCATTCAAACAATGAACAGAAGCTGCTGACCCCTGTGGCTGAATTAAGGAAAAGCTGAAAGAAGTTGAGGAGGAGGGTGACCCTGTAGAAGGACCAGCAGGCTCAATTAAACTGGACCCCTGAAATCTCTCAAACATTGGACCACCAACCAGGCAGCATACAGCAGCTGATATGAAGCACCCAACACACATACAGCAGAGGACAGCTGGGTCTGGATTCAGTCAGAGAAGATTCATCTAACCCTTGATAGAGTGGAGGCCCCAGGGAGTTTAGAGGGCCAGTTGGGCAGGGGAGGGGGTGGGGACATCCTCATGGAGAAAGAGGGAAGTGGAGGAGGTATAGGATGTGGAGCAGTTTTAGGGTGGACAGGGAGGGGAATAAAATAAGGAGGGTAATTAATTAATTAATTAATTAATTAATAGATTCAATGTTAAAAAAAACTAAAGAAAAAGAAAATGAAGGTCATTGTTTCCAATCAGGCTAGCTGGCAAATGAACTCCAGTATTCTGCATATGCAGGTCCCTGCTGACCTAGGGGTGCATGAACCCACTGAAACTGCCAATTTTACATAGCTTCTGGGGGGGGGGGCTGGTATAGGTATTTCTTTTTGCATGGCAGACACTTTACCACTAAGCCTTTTCTCTAGCTCTGATTATTAAATTTTGAATACCTGCAGGGGTCCGGGGAGAGGGGGAAACCTTACTCTAGACCTGAAAGATTTATGTTTGAAAACCCAATGTTGCTCAATGTGTTTGTGCCTCTGAGCTGAGTTGGGTGACCTCTGGAATTAGGAACAAAGCTTTTAAAAAGAGAAAGGACTAGTTGCTGACATCTCTGGAGGGTGTTAAAAAATGAAGCAGCTCTTTGAGAGGTAGGGAATCACAAGCCATACTAGTAACACTTGCAGTTTGCTGGCATTGAGTTGAAAGAATAAGCTTACTATAGTAATAAGTGGAGAAAGAAAACATAAATATGATTCCCAACAGAGTGATCTATAGAATATCCTGCTCCAGCTTTACAGTCTCTCAACAGCACACCTCCGCTTTTATTGAAAATAACATTTTTTTCACATAATATATCCTAATTTTGGTTTCCCCTCCTTCTCTTTCAGTTCCTCCAGGCTTCCCCTCCCATTGGATTCTACTCTTTTTCTGTCTCTTATTAAAAAACAAGCAGCTTGTTGGACTATTCAAACAGTCCTTCCAAATAAAAAGACCACCAGGAAAAATTGAGAGAAAGGAGAAGTGGAATATGCAATGTGATAAGCTGTGTCACAAATGTAGGTATGGAAGAGAGACTTTGGAAATTAACCATCATTTTTCAAGTATTCAAATATGATAATTGTGACTAGATTTCACTGATTAAGAAACATTTCATAACCTGTTTAATATTTATGACCTCATGCCTGTGAAAATTATCAACACTGATTATGATTACAATTATAAGAAATATTAATTATTAACATGTTATTAAATAGTATAATAATCACTCTAGAATGAGGAGTAAAGCATTCATAAATCAAGAACTCATTGAAATAGTTGAAATGTGATACTTAGAAGTTACTCTAGGATTTCTATGAAGATATGCTAAATGTTTCACACCTCTAAAAGTAGATACATTGAATTGTCTATAACTTTTCTTTAGAAAACTTTAAACTATTGTAGCCTTTGGATTGTGATCTCATCAATTGCCATGAAATAACCAGATGCTAACAACTTTACTTAAACACAGCAACTTTTTTCAAACATCTGGAGAAAACATCAGCCCAATAACCAATATAAAATATTGGTCCAAGTTGATGCTTAAGAGCAAATCTTATGAGTAAAATACATACTTTTCCTGATTGGAAACTCTGCAAGACTATGCTGGATGAACTTTCATTGAAGATTTCAATTAAGAAGGTTATAATATCTGAGAACTGGAGAGATGCCTTGGTACACAAGATATGCAAAGTAAGGTCACAAGAATTCAGGTCTCCAACACCTCCACATAAAAGCTGCAAAGAATACTGAGAAGATTCTTTTTTTAATTTTTATTTTTTATGAGATATTTTCTTTATTTTCATTTCAGATATTATCCCCTTTCCTTGTTTCCCCTCCAGAAACCTGCTATCCCATCTCCCCTTCCCCTGCTTACTAACCCACCCACTCCTGCTTCTCTGACCTGGCATTCCCCTACCCTGGGGCAATGAGCCTTCATATGTCTAAGGGCTTCTCCTCTCATTGATATCTGACCAGGCCATCTTCTGCTACCCATGTAGCTGGAGCCATGGGTCCTTCCATGCGTACTCTTTGGTTGGTAGTTAAGTCCCTGGGAGTTCTGGGGGTACTGGTTGGTTCATATTATTGTTCCTCCTATGGGGATGCAAACTGCTTCAGTTCCTCAAGTCCTTTCTCTAGCTCCTCCATTGGGGACCCTGTCCTCAGTTCAATGGTTGGCTGAGAACATCCCCCTCTGTATTTGTCAAGCACTGGCAAGGTCTCTCTAGAAACAGCTGTATCAGGCTCCCATCAGCAAGCACTTGTTGGCATCTACATTATTATCTGGGTTTAGTAACTGTATATGGGATGGACCCAACATGTAATAAGGACACATGCTTCACTATGTTCACAGAAACCTTATTTATAATAGCCAGAAGCTGGAAAGAAGCAAGATGTCCCTCAAAAGAGGAATGGATACAGAAAATGTGGTACATTTGTACGACGGAGTACTACTCAGCTATTAAGAACAATGAATTCATACAATTCTTAGCCAAGTGGATGGAGCTAGAAAATATCATCCTGGGTGAGGTAACCCAATCACAAAAGAACACACATGGTATGTACTCCCTGATAAGTGAGTAGCCCAGAAGCTTAGAATACCCAAGATATAATTACAGACCACATGAAACTTAAGAAGGAAGACCAAAGTTTGTATACTTTGGTACTTCTTAGATAGGGTACAAAATACCGATAGGAGGAAATGCAGAGACAAAACGTGGAACAGAGCCTGAAGGAAAGACTATTCAGAGACTGCCCCACCTGGAGAAGACTCTTGAGTTCAGTTCTTTAAGGCAGGGGCAAGTTGAATGCCACAGCTCACTGGTCAGCCAATGTACTTAGAGCTGTGAGTTTTTGGTAACAAAATCTATATCCATATAAAATAGCTGATTGGACTTAATGAGACAATACAGATCTTTGATTGCTACATGCATGCATAAACATATGCACATGGTTTCACATATTCTTATGCACAGAAATGAACATATAAGGACATATACAATGTGATTTCAAAAATTCTGGAATATAAGTTATTAGTAAAAGTAACAGTACATTTGCGTGTGTACTAATAGATCAATCAGAGAAACCATATTATATAATTACTTAGAAGTTTTAATATTCATTATATATCCATATAAAAGTACTATAAGGCAGTGTAAATGCAGTGAAACTAATCCTTAAACTTGAAACAAATGTACACAAACTTAGAAACTCATGAATAAGGTGATATGTAGAAAAAGGTCAGATAAATATCATATTTTGGTAGCTATAGTAGTTCTTACTAAGCCTGCATTTAATTTCTCTTAAATGATTCTAATTTGCAACCTTTCTTAGAATGTCTATACTAAGCTATATGAATTATGTTAATTATCAAATTTTACATTGGTATAGTTTAAATTATTTTTATATAGTTATAGTTTTATAATTTTTATTTTATAGTTTTATATAATTATTATATTTTATATTATTATACTTTACATGATGCTGTGATAACCTTCGTGGTAACTGTAACTTCTATTGTTTATTTAGCTGATAGAGATGATAATTTATTTAAAATTGAGGAAATGAATACAGCAAGATGAATAAAATATTTATTTTCACTTTAAAAACTAGGTATAAACTTAACCAGTTAATAAAATGTAGCTTTAAACTCTATAGTAAGTTCAAAGCATTATCTTAATATAAACACTTACTAATGGTAAAAATTATGGTCTAACTTTCCTTATCTCAGTTATTCAGAAATTATTAATAGGTTGTTTTGAAACTCCAATGCTTAACAAATCTAAAACTCTTAAATATACTATAACTTAAAATATATAAATTTAAAATCATTTAACAATGTGTTTTCAATAATCGATAGAATAGCCATAGTACCAGGGAATGCCTTTATTCCAATTTTAGCTGTAGTTCAGCATTGACTACATTTCATATGTTTGTTTGACATTAATAAATAATATCATAGAATTTGAGCACATATCTCTTTTTTAATCATTCCTAGAACTGTTAATTTTATCTAATAACCTAGTGGTAAGCTTTTTGTTGTACTTAAGTTTTACCTTTATTTGTGGAAAATCATTTGCAGTCACATTATAATTAATTTATAAAGATGTTAATTTTATAATGTTAGAGTGATATTTTCTACACAAAATTTTTCATGGAAATAAAAAGATGCACGATTAACTGAGGAAGAAAGTGTTAACAAACTTACAAAACTTGAGACAAGATAAAGAAAGATTATTGCACGTAAATGATTTAGTGGTTTGTTTTTCATTTCTCATTGTTTTTTACTTACAAAAGTTGGACTATATGATCAGAAACCAGGAACATCCTTTACATCCAGTCTTTCAGGGTGGTCCAGAGCCCTGATTCCTGTGCCAAAGGTCCAAGTTTGCTTTCCTGGACCACGCTTGGTTTCCAGCACCATATTGGATCAGAACTGCTTCTCAATCCCATTCCAGGAGGGCTGGTGACCACTTCTGCTCTCAATGGACATGCAGCAAGATGTGGATAAAGTTTATTTAAATCTCTGTAAAGATTGTGTTATTTTCAGGGATATTCAACCTAAGATGATAGTTTTCATATTCCTACACGAAATTCAGGTAACGCAGAAAACAAAAGAAATTGTACACAGCTGCATGTCATAATGACCGTCAGGAGTTTTAGAGGTATTTTTATTTTGAATTATTAAGATACATACAGAATGTAAACATAAAAACAAACTAAAACCCAAGGTTAAATTTTGCATTGTGAAGTCTGGTCACATACATATGTGACACAATGTCTGTAGGAGCTATGTATGGTTAGATGCCAGTTGTTTCCAGGAGCACGTGAGCTTTGAAAAGGCTTATTCATAAGTTTAAAAAGCAGAACACTTTTTAATCTCTGTTTTTCTATGTCATCTAGGATCTGGATATGGAACCTTTGATAACCAGAAAGTATTCCCTACACCTGACTTATCTTAATGAACCTTGCGACTGACTCTCAGGAGGTAAAGATCCTGAGTTCTAAGCATGTGTTAGACTTAGCATTTGTCTAATAGTGACAGCTGATAACTGAGATTTCTCATAGAATATTTAGTTTATTTAAATCTCTGTAAAGATTTGTTATTTTCAGGGATATTCAACCTAAGATGATAGTTTTCATATTCCTACACGAAATTCAGGTAACACAGAAAGCAAAAGAAATTGTACACAGCCACATGTTGTAATGACCATCAGGAGTTTTAGAGATATTATTTTTTTTTATTTTTTTTAATTTTTATTTTCTATATTCTATGTTTACATTCCAAAGGCTTTCCCCTTTCCCAGTGCCCCCCCCACCATACGTCCCATAATTCCTCTCCCCCCAACTATTCCCCAATCATTCCCCCCCACATGATTTCTCTGTTCTTGGTCTACAAAACTGGATCCAATCTTTATAGGCCCAGGGTCCTCTCCTTTCTTCTTCTTGGGAATCATTTGACTTGCTAATTGTGCCTTGAGTATTTAGGGCTTCTGGGCTCATTAATATCCACTTATCAGTGATTGCATTTCATGTGTATTATTTTGTGATTGGGTTAACTCACTTAGGATGATATTTTCCAGATCTAACCATTTATCTACAAATTGCATGAATTCATTATTTTAATTGCTGAGTAGTATTCCAGTGTATAAATATACCACATTTTCTATATCCATTCCTCCTTTGAGGGATATTTGGGCTCCTTCAAATTTAAGAATTTTCACCAGAAGAAATTCGGATGGCTGAGAAACACCCTAAGAGATGTTCAACATCATTAGTCATCAGGGAAATGCAAATCCAAACAACCCTGAGATTCCACCTCACACCAGTCAGAATGGCTAAGATCAATGGGAGGGGGAGCCCTTGTTCTGGTGATGGCTTGATGCCCCAGTGTAGAGGAATGCTAGAATGGTAAGGTGGGAGTGGGTAGATGGGTGGGAAAGCACCCTCTTTGAAGCAGGGTAAAGAGGGATGGAATAGGGAGTTTTCAGAGGGGAAAACATTTGAAATGTAAATAAATAAAATATCCTATTAAAAAAACAAAAAAACCCAAAACAACAACAACAACAACAACAACAACAACAAAAAAAAAAAACTCAAGAGACAACAAGTGCTGGCAAGGATGTGGAGAAAAAGGAACACTCCTCCACTGTTGGTGGGATTGCAAAATGGTAAAACCGCTCTGGAAATCACTTTGGCGGTTCCTCAGAAAATTGGGCATGTCACTTCCAGAGGACCCTGGCATTCCCCTCCTGGGCATATACCCAGAGGATTCCCCTGCATACAATAAAGACCCATGCTCGACTATGTTCATAGCAGCCTTGTTTATAATAGCCAGAAATGGAGATATTTTTATTTCAAATTATTAAGATACTGTAAATGGAAGAATTAAAAATAGAGCAATTAATATAAATAAATGCTTAGAATCATCATTTTATTGAGAACGTATCTGAGAACTTAACTAAACATTCAGAATCACTCAAACCAATAAAAGGTAGTAAGTATAAAGAATATAAATTTAACCAGAGGTAAATAAACTGATTCTAATGGTGAAAACTCTATACTGTCTGGTTTTTTAAACTCAATTGCTTTCTCTTTTAACCTTCATTCTACTTGTGGTGCTTAATTTAATGTTCCTATCTAAAACCTTCCCCTGTAAAATGAAGAAACAAATTTTCATCCTACAGATGTATCTACTGTCTACTGCTCAGCCTTCTATTTTGTATCACACATGTTTAAACACATCATCATTGAAAAATAATTATCATGATATTGGCTTAGTTAGGTATGTCTTTCTACAGGACAGAATGAAGAAGATTTTAATTTGTGTAGTTTCAGGAAGTGACTTGTATATGTCTGAAAACCCTGAAATGGGAAGCCTATGACAGGAAGACAAGGAGTTCGAAGCCAGCCAGTAGTCTCTTCTCACCTCCAGTTTGTTCTGAGATAGGACCTTTCTTGCTATTGTTGTCTTTCTGAATGAGCATTATCGCATCCTTTCTTATATATTGGTTCTGGGGATGCTAGGAATACCTGCAGGCTGACACGTAAGTGATTTACCTATGGAGTCATCTTTATGACTCTAGTTCTGTTTGTGATACAGGGTCTTGATATACAATTTGGCCAACCCGTTGCTCAATCTGTAGCCCAGGGTAATGTGAAATTTATAGGAACCCCTATATCTTAGCCTCTGAAATGCTGGGACTATATATGTGCCACCCATCTTTAAAAAATGAAGCAAGGGGATCTCAGTAAATACCATAGGATATTCCTGCTACTAAACATGTTTGTAAAAAAGATACTACATATAATTAGTATATGTTTAAGGACAGAAAGCAGGTATTATCTTCTGACACTGCTACACCAGATACTGAAAGTCAACGTGAGTTAGAGGAGCTGTCAGTCAATGTTTTAACATACTTAAGGACATAGTAAAGGCTTCTCTTTTTGAAAATTGCAATGCATACTTCATTCAGCCATGAAATAATAGAATCTCTTCTGTTTTTCCATGCATTTTTGTTGATTCTTCTTTTCAAACACAATGTGTATAAAGATAGGTAATATTACCTTTTAATGTAGAAATATTTGGTCAAGTTTTTAGTGTAAGTGGGAGTTAGAGAGATGACTTGTCATTTAAGTGCACATTGGCAGCTCTTTTAGAGGACCCAAGTTCAATTCCCAGGACACTCATGTGTCTAACAACTATCAGTAACTTCAGTCCCATGGGATCTAACGCCCTCTTCAGTCTGCTGTCCTCCACTGGCATTGCGCACTTATGATACACATACATTTATGCAGACAAAACATCTTTACCCATAAAAGAAAATATAAAAACCAGTAAATATTCTATAAATTACTAAATTAATTTTATACTGCATTTTGGGGGATAGCAGCAAGAATTAAAGAGGATGTTTTAAAATTATGTACTCTGAGTTATATTGAATTGCATTTAAGACACAAACTGGGTATATCAAGCTGTCCAAATATCTCAATGATCACCTTTCAACTTACATCTTAAATATAGTTAGAATTCTGTAATTTTTTCAAGAGATAAATAAAAGTAGTTTTATGTGGTACATCAACTTCACATATACTTTGATCCTTTTACTGTACTGATATCTAAGTCATAGATATACTGACGGGTTTCCATACATTATCATTATATCAATGGAGTCCTTTGGCATGTGTTCCCTATTAGCCTCTCCTCTCAGCAAACTGGTTTGACTTTTAATGAGGTAACCCTCATGTGATATTAAAATATTTATTTTACTATATTACTTGTATCTTCTGTATTATAGTGAACTTTTTTTCAACAGAAATAGCTGTTTTCATGTACGTCAAAATAAGTTGGTGACATTGAGAATAAAGACTCATTCACATTTAATAACAGTTATGGAAAATACACAAATCCCAATTATGATAACTTCAAAATGTTTTAACTATGCAAAGCTTTCTTTCTTCCTTCCTTCCTTCCTTCCTTTCTTTCCTTCCTTCCTTCCTTCCTTCCTTCCTTCTTTCTTTCTTTCTTTCTTTCTTTCTTTCTTTCTTTCTTTCTCTCTCTCTTTCTTTCATTCTTTCTTTTTTGCACTCCAGATTTTTTCTGCCTCTGTCCACCCTCCAACTGTTCCACATTCCATACCTCCTCCAGACACCCCGTGTCTACATGAGGATGGCCACACACCACACTCAACCAGACCTCTAAACTCCCTGGGGCCTCCAGTCTCTTGAGGGTTAGGTGCATCTTCACTGACTTAAACCAGACCCAGCAGTCCTCTGCTGTATATGTATGGGGGCCTCATATCAGCTAGTGTATGCTGCCTGGTTGGGTCCAGTGTTTGAGAGATCTCAGGGGTACAGTTTAATTGAGACTACTGGTCTTCCTACAGGGTCTTCCTTGTCCTCAGCTTCTTCCAGCTTTTCCCTTATTCAACCAGAGGGGTCAGCCACTTCTGTCCATTCATTGGTTGGGTGAAAATATCTGCATCTGATTCTTTCAGCTGCCTGTTGGATCTTCCAGAGTGTAGTTATGCTAGGTACCATTTTGTGGGTGCTCCATAAGTGATTGTGTCAGGCATAGGGACCTTCATCTGGAAAGGCAAGAAAAAAAAACAGAATAGAGAAAACAATTCTTTTTTTTTAATTGTATATATTCTATATTTACAATTCATTTCCCCTTTTCTGGTTCCCCACCCCCAAAGGTCCCACATGTCCTTTTCGCTCCCCCTGCTCCCGCATCCACCCCCTCCCACTTTACTGTTCTTGTACTCTCCCACAATGATGTTTTGGTCCATTCTAGCACCAGTGTCCACTCCTTTCTTTTTGTGAGACATCACTTGATATGTGATTTGTGTCTTTGGTGTTCCAAGCTTCTAGGCTAATATCCACTTATCAGTGACTGTATACCATGGGTATTCTTTTGAGACTGGGTCACCTCACTTAGTATGACATTCTCCAGCTCCATCCATTTCTCTAAGAATTTCATGAATTCATTGTTTCTAATGGCTGAATAGTACTCCATTGTGTATATATACCACATTTTTTGTATCCATTCCTCTGTTGAGGGACATCTGGGTTCTTTCCAGCTCCTGGCTATTATATATAAGGCTGCTATGAACATAGTGGAGCATGTATCCTTATTGCATGCTGGTGAATCTTCTGGGTATATTCCCAGGAGTGGTATGGCTGGGTCCTCTGGAAGTATCATGTCCAGTTTTCTGAGGAACCGCCATACTGATTTCCAGAGTGGTTGTACCAGCTTGCATTCCCACCAGCAGTGGAGGAGTGTTCCTCTTTCTCCACATCCTCGCCAACACCTGATGTCTTCTGAGTTTTTAATCTTAGCCATTCTGACTGGTGTGAGGTGAAATCTCAGGGTTGTTTTAATTTGCATTTCCCTAATGACTAGTGATGTTGAACATTTTTTAAGGTGTTTCTCAGCCATCCGAATTTCTTCAGGTGAAAAGTCTCTGTTTAGCTCTGTACCCCATTTTTGGATAGGGTTATTTGGTTTTCTGGGGTCTAACCTCTTGAGTTCTTTGTATACATTGGAGATTAGCCCTCTGTCGGATGTGGGGTTGGTGAAGATTTTTTTCCCAATTTGTTGGTTGCCGATTTATCCTTTTGACAGTGTCTTTTGCCTTACAGAAACTTTGTAGTTTTATGAGGTCCCATTTGTCTATTCTTGTTCTTAGAGTATAAGCAATTGGTGTTCTGTTCAGGAATTTTCCCCCTGAGCCGATGTCTTCAAGGGTCTTCCCCAGTTTCTTTTCTATTAGTTTTAGTGTGTCTGGTTTTATGTGGAGATCCTTGATCCACTTGGATGATACCTTAGTCCAGGAAGAAATAAAGAATTAAATCAAAGAATTCTTAGAACTTAATGAAAATGAAGGCACAACAATTCTTAACATTAAAAGAACAGCTGCAGGAGTCACCATCCCTGACCTCAAGCCTTAGTACATAGCAATAGCGATAAAAACTGCATGGTATTGGTACAGAGACAGACACATTGATCAATGGAATAGAAGGAAAGACCCAGACATAAAACCACACACTTATGGACGCTTGATCGTTGACAAAGATGCCAAAAATATACAATAGAAAAAGGAAAGCATCTTCAATGAATGGTGCTGGTCTAACTGGCTGTCTGTATGTAGAAAAATGAAAATAGACCTATATTTGTAACCTTGCACAAAGCTCAAGTCCACGTGGATCAAGAACTCAACATAAAACCAGATAAATTGAATCCAATAGAAGAGAAAGTGGAAAAGAACCTTGAGCTCATTGACACAGGGGTGAGTTTCCTAAACTGAAATCCAATGGCTCATGCTCTAAGATCAAGAATTGATAAATGGGACCTTATAAAATTGGAAAGCTTCTGTATGGCAAAGGACATAGTCAATAAGACAAATCAACAAACTACAGGTTGGGAAAAAAATTCTTCACTAACCCCACATCCAATAGAGAGCTAATGTCCAAATATATATAAAGAACTCAAAAGCTAACCACCAAAATACAAACAAGCAAACAAACAAGCAAAAACGAATCAAAAAACGGGCTATGCAACTAATTCGAAAATTTACAACAAAGGAATAAAGAATGGCTGAGATGCACTTAAAGAAATGTTCAAAGTCCTTAGTGTTCTGAGAAATGAAAAATCAAAACTGTTGTGATATTCTACTTTACACCAATCAGGTTTTGTTAAGGCCAAAACCTCAGGTGACAACACATGCTGGAGAGAATGTGGAGAAAGAGGAACACTCCTCCATTGCTGTTGGGACTGCAAACTGGTACAGCCACTCTGCAAATCAATCTGGAAGTTCCTCAGAAAATTGGAAATAGATCTATGTAAAGATCCAGCAATACCAGTCTTGGGAATATACCCAAAAGATGCCCTGCCCTGCCACAGGGGCATATATTCTACTATGTTCAAAGTGGCCTTATATGTCATAGGCAGAAGGTGGAAACAATCCAGATGTCCCACAACAGAATAAAGGATACAGGGAATAAAAGGTACATAATATCCAAGATACAGTCTATAGAACTCAAAAAGGTCAACAAATAAAGTGCCCAAGTGAGGACACCTAACTCCCACTTGGGAGTAAGAAGAAAGCAATCATGGATGGGGAGGTAGGTAGGTGTCCTCACCTGGGAGGGAAAGTAAACTGGGCTGGGGGGAGTGGGGGACGAGAGCTACTTGATCCAGTATTGGGTACTGGAAAAGGCCTGAAGCCCTGAGAGCCAGCAGAAGGAATCTAACAGGCAACCTCAGGAGGTTGGGGGATCCTCCAGAATGAACCAGAGATCTGGGAGATGAGAGACCCGCAGGACTCAAGGGAGGGACCTTAAATAAATTGACTGAGAGTAGAGAGAGGGAACTTGTAGAGCCTACCTCTAGCACAAAGATGGGGCATTAAGTGAGGGAGGGGTTTGCCATCCCACCGTCAAAACTCTCACCCATAATTATTTCTGTCTGAAAGAACAGGGATGGAAATGGAGAGAAGCCTGAGGAAAAGGCGGTCCAGGGCCAGGTCCAAAGTGTGATCCAGCTCAAGGAAAAGATTAAAATAATTCAATGACCACTGTATTAAACCGCTAAAAGAAAACCCATGGTCAACTCCAAGAAGGTCTGTAAGTATTTAGCAATATACTTCTCTTTATAGTAGACAATGAGTTCCCCACATAGGGGAAAAATTATGAGGATTCCAGAAAAACATAATTTTAATCAGTTTTGAATTTCCAAGTTTTGGAAACAGGTTCTTAAGTAGATTTGGATAACTATAGCGAAGTTGGATCATGGCAGAAAGTTTTTCTTTCTGCCTCTCTTCATGTGAATGTGACATGCAACATCTGTGTGCAGATCGGAAGCCAACCTTTGGCCCTCTTCCTCACATTTCTCCTTGTTTGAGGCATGAAGATTTAGGTACTTTTCTGTTGCTGTGAATGACTACTTTAATAAAACATGTTAATGGAGAAAGAGAGAGAGAGAGAGAGAGAGAGAGAGAGAGAGAGAGAGAGAGAGAGAGAGAGTTTGCTTTTGCTGATAAAGGTCCATGCAGACATGCAGATATACCATGACAGTTAGAAATGAAGCAGGCAGCAGAGATTGCAGAGAAGAGGAACTGGCCACATTTCATAAACACTCAGGAAGCAGAGTGAAGGGGAAGTATGGTTGGTTTAAAAAGTCTCCAATTCCACTTCCTGTGACACATTTGTTCTTGTAAGGGTTGATAACCTAAAGATGCCACAGCCTGGGGAGCAAGTTCCAAGACATGTGAGTGTAAGATGTTTCTTAATTAAATCCGAATAGTGTTTTCGTTGTTTGCTCTTGCACACTGCAGAGTAGCTGCCCAATGAGCTTCCCAGGATTCCCCGGGGTCTGCTTTTCTCCCATCATATCACAGGTAATCATAGATCAGACACACAAACTACCTCTTTATTTTCCAGGAGGATTTGAATCAAGGGCCTCATGGTTACATGGCAAAGTACTTAACTCACTTAGCCATCTTTTAATCTCCAACTCCGACAAGATTTCCTTGACCTCAAGGGAACAATTGAGATTTGAAAGGATATAACCTGAAACAGAAACCGAAAACTGATACATTTGATGATTGAAGCAAACCATATATGGTTTCCATTCCATGACTCATGTATGTAGGTTAGAAAGTGATCCAGTAATTGATAACATCATTACTGATGATCATCAGAACCTTTCCACAAGTTGATCGAACCATTGGGGAACCTAGAGAAATATGCAGAAGCTATTGTTGGCATTCAAAATGGAACACATGCCAATTACTTTCTATTATGAATTGATTAGGAGAAACATTAATAATATTCTGTGACAAACTTCTCTTCATATCATGTCACAAATTTATCAAGTGAGAGTCTCCAGGTGGTATAATTAGTGTCCCATCTGTGACTGTTTCAGGACTTTTATAACTGGCAAGATAGGCAAAGATAAATGGTTTTATTTTACAATGTAAATCTCTACACACAATACATTTGCACACAGACATGTGTACCTTTCTCTTTTTATATGGGAGAGATTATATTATGTTATTTGGTTTAGCATACAACTGATTGAACTTAATGGCTATAATGACAGGGATGTTCTTTCTGTGTGTCACAGCAACAGATCTAGACATGCTTTTCAAAGCATTTATAACACAAAGTATTTAAATTTAGTCAAATTAATTTAAATGAATTGATAGTGTGTGTTGTTTATGCTTACACAAACACTTTGCATGTATGTCGGTGTAAGTGTAAAGCTATATTGAATATCTCCAGAAGAACTTTACAATATTAACATCTAATTGCAGAGAAAAAAATATCTTCTGAAACTTTAATATATTTTTTTAATTGAGCTTAGTACTAACATAAGATTTCTTGTAAATTCTTTCCTCAAATAATTTTACAAGGTCGCCCTCTTCTGGTTCCAGCAATTATTTCATTTCTTTTTTATCTATACTATTTTATTACAAAGTTACAGTAATCTGTGTAGTGTAATACAGTTATAGTAATCTGACATCAAAGACGTAAGTACACAGACACTAACAAATAGCAAATACCAGAAAGGTCTTTTTAATATTTATAATGCTCGTGGCCTTCTACTAATGTATACTTATCTAGTTTTTATTTTTTTTTCCTGCTTCACTGATAGTCTGAAAATTCATATGCCAAGCTTGGTAATAAGTTAATAAATGGGTTGAATGCTTGAGGTGTTCCAGATGGGCTTAAATTGACAATGCTCCCAATTGCCAGATAAAAGGGGTTGTATCATACAGCTGGAGTTCAAATTCCAAAAGCGGACCTTACTCATGTACTTGAAAGCAGCCCTCACTCAATGTTCATTTCCAGAACTGAACTTTCTAACTCAAATTTGCACAATTACTTGAAAAGTATTAAAAGATGAGATAATAGCATAAAAAATGAATGCTTATATACAAGACTCACCCCTATGGTCTATGTAAACATCATTCGCGTGTATATGTATTTGTGTGATTGTATGCAGCATCTATAGGCAGGCATTTGATTGCCTAGAACTGGACTGGCAACTTGTCATATGCTGCCAGAGGACATGGGTGATAGGAACTGAACCTTGGTTCTGTGGGTTATCAGAAAATTGACTAAACGATCTTTGTATACCCTTAAAAAACCAAAGCATGTGCATGTGTGTTTGTCATATTTATTATTATGATTTCATCTTTATATTTTATTTCCTAGGAATTCAGATAAACACAGATGGAATGTTAGGTCAGATCTACCTTTTAAAAACAGCCTTTGTTGATAGATGTCATATTTTTAAAAAGTACCAACAGTGCAATAATCATCAGAACAACTGACAGTAGATTAAAGTATGGATGG
The DNA here is from genome assembly GCA_964023405.1 of Apodemus agrarius. Classification (NCBI taxonomy): domain Eukaryota; kingdom Metazoa; phylum Chordata; class Mammalia; order Rodentia; family Muridae; genus Apodemus; species Apodemus agrarius. The sequence goes on along the minus strand of OZ030013.1, from coordinate 30,220,014 downwards.
TCTACTAAACTACAGAAGCAGAGATTAAAAGAAAGGAAAACAACAATAAGAACAAAGGCAAGTCCATTCAAAGAGTGGAATGGGAACCTGAACAGTGAGCTCAACATTAAAAAAAAATGGCTAAGCAATGTCTCAGAATGTTTATTGTCCTTAGCAATTAGGAAAAATGAAACTCAGATAACTTAGACTCAGGTAACTTAGAGAGGTGCCTGGCTTCCCCACCTCAACACCAGCAGAAAAAGAGGGTATCAGGATGCCGGGGGTAGAGGATCTCCCAGTTTTGACACATGTATTTATATTTGGAAAGTGACCAACACTGAGCTCAGAAGCCCCCCACCCCCAGCAGCAGTTAACCTGTACCTCCATCCCTGCTTCTGTTAGAGAAGGGAACGGTGTTCTGGGGGTGCTGGGTACAAGCTTTGGAATGTGGAAAGAAATTTTTTTGAACCCCTGTCTCTCTTTTACTTAAGATTAAAGGAAAGAAAAACAAAAGGCCTGTTCTTTCTCTCATATGCAATTTGCTCCAAATCTTCTCATGAGTAGATATCCTAGAATGATTGCAGATCAATCCAAATACTATTACTACTACTACTGATGATGGTGGTGGTGCTGCTGCTGCTGCTGCTGTTGCTGCTGCTGCTGATGATAAACAGCAACCAATCAAGCAACAGACAAGGAAAGTTAAAAGGGACCATTGCTTAGGAGGCAGGAATGGAGAGCAACAGAGGGAAAGGAGAGAAAGTACAAATAGTCTGAATAGAGAAATTGGAAAAGGGGGAGCTTAATTGTAATATAAATATAGAAGAAGGTACAGGTAAATTAATATGAAAGATGTCTGAAAAATAAAGAGTTGTAATATTAGCTATCTACCTAAAATTTATAAAAATGCAAGTATAGAATATAAATAAGCATATATACTATAAATGAAATATTTTCATCTGAGCTGATGATTCTCTCTTCAAGAGCCAAAGATCTTCTAACAAAAACCTCTGGTGAAAATTCTTTGTTTAGCTCTGTGACCCATTTTTTGATAGGGTTATTTGTTTCTTTGCGGTCTAACTTCTTGAGTTCTTTGTATATATTGGATATTAGCCCTCTGTCGGATGCGGAGTTGGTGAAGATCTTTTCCCACTTTCTTGGTTGCCGTTTTGTCCTTCTGACAGTGTTCTTTGCTTTGCAGAAACTTTGTAATTTTATGAGGTCCCATTTGTCGATTCTTGATCTTAGAGCATAAGCTATTGGTGTTCTGTTCAGGAACTTTTTCCCTGTGCCCAAGTCCTCCAGGGTCTTCCCAAGTTTCTTTTAAAATTGGGCATGTCACTTCCAGAGGACCCTGGCATACCACTCCTGGGCATATACCCAGAGGATTCCCCTGCATGCAATAAGGACACATGCTCCACTATGTTTATAGCAGCCTTGTTTATAATAGCCAGAAATTGGAAGGAGCCCAAATATCCCTCAAAGGAGGAATGGATACAGAAAATGTGGTATATTTATACAATGGAATACTACTCAGCAATTAAAAATAATGAATTCATGCAATTTGTAGGTAAATGGTTAGACCTGGAAAATATCATCCTGAGTGAATTAACACAATCACAAAAGAATGCACATGTAATGCAATCACTGATAAGTGGATATTAATGAGCCCAGAAGCCCTAAATACTCAAGACACAAATAGCAAGTCAAATGATTCCCAAGAAGAAGAAAGGAGAGGACCCTGGGCCTGTAAAGATTGCATCCAGTTTAGTAAAGAAACCGAGGGGGGAGGGGGAATGATTGGGGAACAGTTGGGGGGGGAGAGGAACTATGGGAACTATGGTGGGTGGGAACTGGGAAAGGGGAAAGCCTTTGGAATGTAAACATAGAATATAGAAAATAAAAAAAATAAAAAAGACAATAAACATACAAACATGCTGTTATAAAATCAAAAAAAAAAAAAAACAAAAAACAAAAACAAAAACAAAAACAAAAAACCTCAGCACCAGACATCTGAAGCCCATTCTGAGTTATTGGTCAGGGTTGTCCAGTGGATTCCCAAAATATTACAGGCTATTGCTATTGTCATCTTTTACTTGGCCAAAATTGGAAGACAAGTACCTAATATTGGAGAGGGCATGCACTCCAGATATAGGGCTCAATGTTCACTAAGCTGGGACAGACATATACACCTATTCACCTCTTCCCTGAGAACTACATATTATTATAAAAGAAAAAAAACATGCATGCTTCCAAAGGAGGGAAGCATTCAACAGTTTTCACCTGCCATGAAGCTTATAAACCACAATGATGACTAGCATACCACTACGACCATGTGTTATTAATAAGTAAGCATCAACGTATGCCTTACTCCTGGTCTTCAGTGTTTGCTACCTGTGCCTTGCTTCCTACTGGGGTATTTTTGCAGAATTATTAACAAGAGGCATTCTAATAAATTATCCACCTCTACCTATTTCTGGTTGATTTTAAAGGTATTACATTTCTAAGGTGTCACATCTGAATAATACATTATTGGTTTCTTAATGAATTTACTGAAAAAAAAAAGTGAATGAAGCCATCTCCCAGACAGGTCAAAAATTGTCCTTCCTGTTCTAGGAAGAACCTTTTCCTCATGGAGGCATACACGCTAGCTAGATTATTGTGGAAACGTGCAGCCTTCTTTCTTTTGAGACTCCCTCCTGGAGTCAGCATTACACTCCTGCGTGACTGCCCCATAATCATGATATTCACTCAGTGACTGTCTGCCTAAACAAGGGTAGTCATAAAGATACATAATGCTGTTTAAATCTCCCTTAAGATTGGATTCAAAGAATGGCAGAATTCAATCAAAATGACCACATCTGAGATAAGGACACTTATCTTTAAAGGCCTGGGCTGCAAGCCAGGGAAGAAATAATTATCTTATAGAAAACAGGATGAGTCTTTCATGTAAATGCAGGATATCAACCTTATTCCTTGAAAATGTTCAGGCCTGGAACTTAAGAAAATGATCAACAGGACCAGGAGCAGTCTGGGACTGCTTAGCTCTACACATCGCATGCCCTGTGTGCTGCATAGATTACTGCAGCCTGGTTGGTGGGTCAATCCCCAGCTCTGACTCAGCTGACATGAGGTTACAAACACTCAACGGATGTCAATACTACCAATATTACTTCTCAGATGTCTTCTCAGTAACAGGAATAGCACACACAAGTTTAATAGAATGCCTCTTGGTAACACTTCTGTAAAAATATACCAGTAAGAAAGCAAGGCACATTCAGTAAGACACTGAACACCAGCAGCAAGGCACAGGCTACTGCTTATCTATGAAAGGAAAGAAGTAAATAGGCGTCAGACTGATCAGTTAGCCTGTCAAGGGCATTTCAGCTGGTGAAGTCCAGTCAGGCTGTTAGGCTGTCAAGCGATGCTGGCTTGGCCCTTTTTCTAGCAGTGGTGATACAGAAGAGGTGCAGGAAGCTGCAGGATGGTCTGGAGCAGCATTAAGGGAGGACGCATTGCTCAGCCATGTTATGGGGAGGGTATCCTTGCTGTAGCTGGTTCTGCAGAGAAGTCTTTCATTTTTCCCAATTCTGCTATTTTTAATTATTTAATTTATCACATCTCAAATGTCGCCCGTAACTCTAGGTCTCTCCTTCCAGATTTCTTCACTCCATCTCCCTCCCCCTTGGTTCAAACACGGTGCTCCTCATCGGCATCCCTCTTTTCTGGGGCATCAAGTCTCAACAGGATTATACACATCCTTTTGCACGGTGGCCAGACAAGGCAGCCCACTACTACATATGTTCTGGGGGGGGGGCTTTGGACTAACCTGTGTATGCTCATTGGTTGGTGGCTTAGTCTCTGGGAGCTCTCAGGTGTCCAGGTTAGTTGAAACTATTGACCTTCCTATGGGGTTACCATTCCCTTCAGTTCCTTTAATCTTTCCCCTAACTATACCATAGGGGTCAAGGACCTCAGTCCAATGGTTGCCTATACTTATGTGCATCTGTCTCAGTCAGCTGTTGGTAGAGCCTCTCAGAGGATATCCATGATAGACTCTTGTCTGAAAGTTTGTTTGGTTTTGTTGAAAAATCAGAAGAATGGAAGAAGTACAGATCTAGGATATCCAATAGTGCCAAAAGTAAAATCAAATAAAAATAAACTTGTGAAGTAAAGAGTGTTGGACCTGGAGGAGATGGAAGTAAGAGAAGTAGGAACCTAAATTACTGCCTGGTGAAAATAGATCCAGAATGGAAAGTTTCTTGAGACTACAGGGATTTGGGGTGTCTGACTATTTTGTGGGCGGCCATGGCTGTTGAATTTGTGCATTTGTGTTTTAGAAATTACTAGGGAGTACTCTGTACAGTATGACCTGGCCAGAAGGTATTCATACAGAAAGGTATGAATAAGCAATTTGTTTGTGTTATTTCCGTTCCTGAGACAATATCCTAGACATAACAATGTTAGTTCAGACCTTTTGAATGTTTGTAACCTTCAGTTGACTCAGTGGGAGCTGGGGATAGAGCCCACCAACCAGGCTGCAGTAATCTACACTACTGAGAATGGCACATGGCTCTTTTCCCCGAAGATCTGTGCCAACCCTAGTCCTGGTTGTTGTCCTCCGCTGTGCTATGAAAAGTGCCTCAATAGGGAGTGGTGATGGTGGGCAACTAGGAGGCCTTTTCAGTTTTGGTGAGACAACAGTTAAGATCTAAAATAATAATACTGATGTCAGTTCACAGATCTGGCTAGTTGAGAAGAACCAAATTGGAAATTGTGAGTTTCCTAAACAAGGCAATACCAGGACTTAGACAAAGCCATGGTCTCCTGGGATACCATAATGACCATCAGATCACTTTAAATTAGATGCCTGTGGTGATGGAGATGAAAGGATTCAGCCTACCACTAATGTAGTAGTGCTAGCTGGCACCTATTGCCCAGATATCCAGGACCCATCCCAGGCAAGCCCTAGATAATTTGACCTTCAGTTCTATATGGGTCCCCCTGATATCAAAGGCAGTGCCTCAATTTTTAAGGTCTACTTGCCTCTATTCCAGATACATGAAAACCTCAATAAAGCTGTTTGTTGAAGAAGCTAGTAGCTCTTACTTTGGGATTCACTAGTGCTAATATTTCTAATGTGTGTAATGAAACATCACTGCTTGCTGCTTGACATCTTACTCCCAGGAGGAACACTTTGGGATAGCCATCAAGAGGGTCATTGGAGCCCTTGAGAAGATGATCCAGGTCCTGATGTCCAATAACAAGACAGTATAGGCAATTACTAGGCTGAGAAAGAAGTGGTAGGCATGTTTTTGGAACCCTCTGCTGAAGGTGACCATCATAACTCAGTGTAAGGAGCTTGGCTCTGCCAAGCACCTTCCCTTTGAGAAGCACCTCTACACATGTGTGCAGCTATGCAACTGAATGTATATGCTGTTGGAGTGTATGGTGACTGAGAATCTTTCTGGTCAAATCACCACAGGGGCTCAGGATGACCTGACTTCATGCACAGTACCTATGCCCAGATTGTGCAGTTTGGAATATATAATTTGACTTTCCCACGGGAAGCCAAACCATGGTGGAGAAGACATACAGCAAGGAAACTGCCCAGTGCATCGAGGAGGAAATCTGCTCCCTTGTCAGGTCTGCTTATGATTAGAATCTGGATCTGCTCCCAAGTGCCTAGAGCAGAACAAGAAGGTGAGCAGGTGATTCCCAGAGAAAGATGTTCTAGAGAAGGCCAACATGTTAGAGCTCTTAGGCCTTTGATTCTGTCCAGAGAAGTCCACCTATGAGGAATTTGTACAGGGAACTGGAATCCTTCATTAGGGGATGAAAGACTGCAATCAAGCTTGGGAGGAAGGAGACACTGAGTAGGGCTTGCAGGAGAGCTCTGGGTAGCCTGTGGCCTCTGGGTAGCCACTGCAACCATTGTTGACTGGGAGCTGCTCAGTCTTTGCAGAGCAACTGACACAGTGACTGAAAAACAAATTAAAAACAGGTGACAACTGCAAAAATAATTGGTTTATTTTGATGGGCAGCTGAGCCAAGCATATTGGAGCTGTCAGAGCTGGGACTTTTGTCCTCAGACTTCCATTTTATTGTCACCTCCATCCTCCAGAGGAAATCCACTTTCATCTGTCTTCTTAATACTCTGTGGAAATGTAGCTTTGCACACTTTTCTCTGTTCTTCAGGGAAAAGGCCAATTTCTTACTCTAATAAGCTACACCTGGGAAAAGAAAATGAAATTCGTGAACCATGAGCATTCCTAATTTGTAACTTTTCATTCACAGAATGGGAAATACAAGGTGACAACTCAAAGCATATGCATGCATGTGTGCCCACCCCTGTGCATGCACACACACGCACGCACACACACACACACACACACACACACACTAACACCTCTGTCCTGTGCTCACCTGTGTGATACAGGGTCAGAAAATACTTATGATCCATGTGTCATGTGTGTAAACACTTAAACAAACTGGTCTTGTAGGTGATAGCCTTTGTCTTCAGTATTCGTTTGGCTATGAAATTCATCTGTTTTCTTGCTCTGACAATGTTAGCCTTCTCAAGCCACAAACAATGAGCCTGGACACATCACTGAAAGGGCATCACCCAATTTGTGTTTAACCTGCTCAAACATAAATCACTCGGGACAAGGAAGGCATTAGAGCGTAGGAAGTACTGACAAAGCATCAGCAGAAACTCACAGTTACCTGGAGTAAAATTTTAAAAAGCAAGAAAGTTTTCAAATTTCAAAAGAAAATACATTCCTATATTGGAAAAGAGGAGAAAAAGGACTAGTTGAAATAAATTTACATCTTTTTCTTAATTTGTGCTGTGAAAGAGAGAACTATTTTGTACTACATAAAATATATGTTAAAGTCAAAGTAAAAATGAGAGATGGATAATTTTCGATAGCAAGAAAAAATGCATTTAATCTTGGGTACCATTGGAATGTAAATGTAAAAGGTAAATAGTGTTAGAAACTGCATGGTTTTGTACAGAGACAGACATGTTGATCAATGGAATAGAATTGAAGACCCAGAAATGAAACTACACAATTATATGCACTAGATCTTTGACAAAGAAGCCAAAAATATACAGTGAAAATAAAAGAAAGAATATTCAATAAATAGTGCTATCAGTGTGTAGAAAAATGAGAATAGATCTGTATTTGTCACTTGCACAAAGCTCAAGTCCAAGTGGGTCATGGACTTCAACATAAAACCAGACACACTGATTGTAATAGAACAGAAAGTGGCTTGAGGGTAGGGGATTTCCTAAATAGAACTCCCATGGTTCAAGCTCTAAGATCAAGAATATGATCTCATAAAACTGAAAAGTTTCTGTAAGGCAAAGGACATAGTCAATAGGACAAAATGGCACCCTACAGATTGTAAAAAATCTTCATTCACCCCACATCCTATAGATGGCCAATATCCAAAGTATATAAAGAGCTCAAGAAGCTAATCACCAAAACACCAAGCAACCCAATCAAAAAAATGTGGTATATAGCTAAAAAGCAAACTTACAACTGAGGAATCTCCTTGAATGGCCTAGTGACTGGGGAAATGAAAATCAAAATGACCCTGAGATTCTACCTTAAACCAACCAGAATAGCTAAGATAAAAAATTCAGGTATGTAGATATGTACAGACAAAAGCATCATATAACACATTTTATTATGTATTATCTTAACTTCAGATCATAGTATGTGTACACACATGAATACATGGAAAGGTGATCAAATAGACCCTACTTAATGGTGTTTTCTTGCTATTAATACTTTTAGAATGATCACTTATTTTGGAGTACTGCAGCAATGAAGATTTGAATAAATCCTCTAATCTGTTACAACTAATGCAACTTTCTCTCTGGGATTCATAACTTTAGGATGGTATCTGTGTTGTACAAGAAATGTCTCACCTAGATGATTATTTGAATCAGATTCTTCATCTACATCACAGTTTTTAAACTTTGAACTGTGACGCCAAATGGGGTCAGGCAATTAACTGAACATGGAAGATGTGGTATTACTGAAGATTTTTGAACACATGGTAACCATAAGTTAAATCACTCAAAATCAAATGCAAAAGTGAATCCAAAGTATTTTTAGCAGAACTATCCTATGCTGCATTACATAAATACACTGCACACTTGGTTATGAACTTATGACACTCACACACTTTGCACTATGCATGCCTCACAGCATGTAACATCAAGGACACTGCTGGAATATTTGGGCTCAGATTTCAGCCTATTTTGCTATGTGCTAAGAACTTTACAGTGCTTTTACTGCACATACAAAGATTCGTTAAGTAGTAGACATAGTAATTTAGAGAACAGAACATTTATTTAATATTCTCCTACCAACAGTTGTCACTACAGAAGTCTCAAACTGCTTTATCTTTGATTGTATTGACATAGGATTGTAAAATCTGCTGCATGAGATCATTTCAAAAAACATTAAGAAATTTTTGCTTGTGATCATAATTTCTTTTTTTCTTTTTTTATTGGATATATTCTATATTTACATTTCATTTCCTTTTTTTGGTTCCCCACTCCCCAAAGGTCCCACATGCCCTTCCCCCCCCCCCCGCTCCCTCATCCACCCCATCCTACTTCCCTGTTCTGGTATTCCCCTACACTGATGCCTTGATCCTTTCCAGCACCAGTGTCCACTCCTTTCTTCTTGTCAGACATCATTTGGTATGTGAATTGTGTCTTTGGTGTCCCAAGATCCTAGACTAATATCCACTTATCAGTGACTGCATACCATGGGTATTCTTTTGAGACTGGGTTATGTCACTTAGTATCATGTTCTCCAGCTCCATCCATTTCTCTAAGAATTGCATGAATTCATTGTTTCTAATGGCTGAATAGTATTCCATTTGTATATATACCACTTTTTTTTTGTATCCATTCTTCCGTTGAGGGACATCTGGGTTCTTTCCAGCTTCTGGCTATTATATATAAGGCTGCTATGAACATAGTGGAGCATGTATCCTTATTGCATGTTGGGGAATCTTCTGGGTATATTCCCAGAAGTGGCATGGCTGGGTCCTCTGGAAGTATCGTGTCCAGTTTTCTGAGGAACCACCAGACTGATTTCCAGAGTGGTTGTACCAGCTTGCAGTCCCACGAGCAGTGGATGAGTGTTCCTCTTTCTCCATATCCTCGCCAACACCTGATGTCTTCTGAGTTTTTAATCTTAGCCATTCTGACTAGTGTGAGGTGAAATCTCAGAGTTGCTTTGATTTGCATTTCTCTAATGACTAATGATGTTGAACATTTTTTAAGGTGTTTCTCAGCCATCCGAATTTCTTCAGGTGAAAAGTCTTTGTTTAGCTCTGTACCCCATTTTTGGATAGGGTTATTTGGTTTTCTGGGGTCTAACTTCTTGAGTTCTTTGTATACATTCAGAACCATACATTGGCATTTCATTTTATGTAGTTATTAAAACATTATTCTTAGCATTAATTATAAAATAAAAAAATGGTAAACTTTGAAAAAAAGGTAAGATTCTGTGAATCCTGAAGCTCTAAATATTCAGCCAGGATATACTTCGTTTTATAAATACAAGCTCATCTATCCACTTAGTTTCATGAACCTATTCCAGTTATTTTTGACATATAATGCAGCTAGTTTGATTGATTGCAGAAAGTTAGTTCTTAGCAAACATGACTCTAAAAACCCTACATGCTTGCTTTCCCTCCATCCATAGGCATATTTACTTTCTCTCTAATAAATGGTAAAATTATATGTATGCCAAAGAACTGTCTTAAATGAATATATTCATGATGAGCTATCAGTAAATGTTTGATTTGTACTTATGTTTTAAAATACATGTGTACAGACACACACACATACACACACACACACACACAAAAGCAATTTTTTGAGGAAAATAATGGTCATATGCCAAAAAAGTTTAAGAGGGCCTAATAAAAGGTTTGCCTCACAGTACAGTTAATAAAAAGATGTAAGGAGACACATGGAATGTCACAGTGCAGTATGGCACCCAGAATTTTAAGTATCTCGAAGAAAATCACTATAACTTAATATTGATATTAGCACTTTTAAAGGCCATACTCAAAGCCACATTTATAAATCTATCTTTTGAAAAATAGAAATTCTTTTTTTCCATCAGCCTTGCTATTAGTAGTTTACTAATAATTTGGAAATTATACTTAGCACATCTTAAAAGAATAAGTAATAGATAATTGAATATGTGTTTATTGTAATTAATATTTCAAACATTCTATATTGAAAGTAATATTGATCCCTCATGCTAACATAATCAATTCAGCGGGTACTTGTGTAAAAAGGATTTAAAGTTGTGTCCGCTAATTACTTTCTGCAATCACTCAAATTAGCAGCACTATACATCAAATAGCCAAAAATAACTGGAATAGGTTCTTTTCATTATTCAGATTCCACTCAAAATTGATCATTTGTTGAAGTGGCTGATCATAATTAGGGCTATCTGAGCAGTGGCAAACAGAATAAATTCCTATAATAACCATATAGGATTTCTTTGCAAGGGTTAAGGTTCAACAAGGAAAATAAAAAGTATTTTTCTTAGCAATATGAAATTTAAAATTTTACATTACACAAGATATGTTGAATTAAAGTGTGGATGGACTGCTGTTTCCCAGTTTCTCATAAAAGTGAAATAAATCAAATTCATTGTCACTACTGTTTAGTTTTGTTGACAATTCTAGGCAATTCAACAAGCTAGATAAAAAAAAGTCCTTTATCTTTGAGCTTTATTCCAATGACTCCAGGAAAACTTTGTGAGTTATTTTTAATTATGTGTATTTTCTGTGTACAGTGACATGTATGTATCTGACAAAGCCAGAGGTTATTGGAGCCTGGAGCAGCATTCACAGTTGATGGTGAATTGGACCAACATCTGTTCATCTGCTAGACAAGTTCAATCACTTAATAACTCAGCCATCTCTCAAGCCTCATCCAATTCCATTTAAATCTGCACTGTATACACATATTCATTCTACACAGAGCATAGGCCCCTACTGCAGAGCAAGTCTTATCCAGGCAAGAAAACGTAGTTACTGATCTCAGCATTTTTATTTTACTACTATACATCTAATGAAAGCTGTAATAAGAATGCAATAGTACCTTCAACCCACAATATCCATAGGTAGATAATTTCAAGTATCCTGAATGTCAAATGCTCCAAGTATAACAGATTCAGTGGTGGAAATTTATAATTTAAACCAAATTTTAATGAAATGTATAGTCTAGCAAAGTCAAAACAGGGTTCAATTAAGTTAAATCCACTACATAATATGTGTAAATGTTCAACTCTTTAATAGGGAAAACAAGGCATAGCACTTCTAAGTCATTCTTAAGTACGTGTGTTTTATCAATTCTGATAAACTGTTATACATTAAAGGTTTTTACTCATGGAAGATCTGACTATATACAAGGCTTGGGCCATTATGCTTATGTAAAACAACCAGATTCTTTGAATATTTTTAGCTTATTAGAGTCAGAAATGCAGTGCTTACAGGTGAAGGTAACTGTTACAATGACACATAAGGGATTGTGGGACATATACAGCAAGTAAGTCAGGATAAACAACCCGAGCTGAGCAGCAAGCAGCCTTTAAGCTTCATTGTGAATTAATTAATGTATGAGCAGGAGTTATAGGTGTGTGATAAAGGTATTGCTTTGGTTTTAGATATGTTCTAAACATCCATAGGTAGATAGCCTCAAGTATATGTGTCATATGCTCCGAGTGTAACAGATTCAATTGTGGACATGTAAATTTAATTTTTATGGAATTTATAGTCTAGCAAAGTCAAAATAGGATGTATATTAAAATGTCTATCATCAGATCCAGCTCAAGGGGAGGCCCCAAAGCCTGACACTTTTACCGAGGCTATGGAGTGCCCACAAAAAGGGACCTAGCATGACTGTCCTGTGGAAGACTCAACAAGCAGTTGAAAAAATCAGATATATATATTAGCACCCAACCAATGGACCAAAGCTTCTGACCCCTGTGGTTGAATTAAGGGAAAGTGGGAAGAAGACGAAGAGTAAGGCGACCCTGCAAGAGGACGAGCTGTCTCAATACCTGGACCTCCAAGATCTCTCAAACACTGTACCACCAACCAGGCAGTATGCACCAGCTGATTCAAAGCTCCTAACACATATATAGCAGAGGTCTGCCGGGTCTGGATTCAGTCAGAAAAATATGTTTCTAACCCTCTAGAGACTGGAGGCCGCAGGAAGTTTAAAGATCTTGTCAGGTGTGTGTTTGGCGAGGGGGTGGGATGTGGGGATATCCTCATGAAGACAGGGTGTAGGGAGGAGGTACCGGATGGGGAGCAGTTGTAAGGTGGATATGGAGGGGGATAAAATCTGGAGTGTAAAAAAAATTAAAAGATTAAATAAAATTAAAAAAACTGTCACTGGGGGAGAAAGTGAAACGATGAGGGTTGCAGGTCTGGGGACATCCCCAGAGTCCTTTCGGCTGGGGCAAGGGCAAACGAGGCTGGCTGTGGAGCTTGAGCCTGCATAATACGTATGTGACAATGTGCGTAACCCTGGCATATCCCTGTGTGTGGCGGCCACATAAGAGGAAATGACTTAACTAGTTATAGGAAACTGATTGGTTCTCAGAGAGCACGGGCTCTGATAATTTAAGCTGATTGGCTTGGAAACTATGGAGTGGCTTGTGTAGGCGGGTTTTGCTGTAAATCTATAAAAGCAGTCCTGTCTCTGCACCCGGTATTCACTGTCATCTACCCTGCATGGGGGAATGGCTGTGACCCCAGAGCTCTGGAATAAAAATCCTCCTGCTATTTGCATCAAGACTGTTTCTTGTGAGTGATTGGGCGACAACTTCCAAGATGTGGGGTGCTGGGATACCCCTGTTTTTCTTTCAGGTCTTACAAAAGCTTCTAATATGAAACGAAGAAAGTTATTTTATCCCTATAAAGTGTAAAGTTAGACCAGTGTCTTGTAAAAAGATTATATTCTGTGTCTTTGTGATGAAAGATACTGGCACACCATACCAAAAGGAGCATGTCATGATTGTTTCCTTACCCATACAGAGGCAGATGCTAGCATTGGACTGAGCATGGGGTCCCCAGTGGTGGAGTTGGAGGGTGGTCTGGCAGAGCTGAAGGGGTTTACAGCACTATAGGTAGAACAATGATGTCAGCCACCCAGACGTCCCAGGATTCCCAGAGACTAAACCATCAACAATGGGGTACACATGGTTCCAGCCAAAAATGTGGCAGAGGAATCCCTTGTTGTGCATCAGTGGGAGGAGTGGTCCTCAGTCAGATGAAGGCTCAATGGATGCCCCAACAAAGGAAAATAAAGAGGTTGAGAGGTGGGAGTGCGTCAGGTAGAAGGGCATATACTTGGAGGCAGAGGGTGGGAGGAGAGGTTGGGGGCTTTTGGGGAGGGGGGAACCAGGAAAGATTTTAGCATTTGAAATTTAAATGAAGATATATTCAATAAAAAAGTAAAAAAAAAAAGAAAAGAAAAAAGAAAAGATACTGGCACACCACATAAATATGGGTGGTCATTAAAATATTGGATTTCTTTTTTCTTGGTTCGTCTATCCTAACATGTATTAGGAGGTATAAATGGACAGACCTAAATAAGGAAGAAAATAGATCTAATACAGTTATATAAAATCACATGTTATATTTTAAGTTGCAAGTAGGTTAGGATAAGAATGAGTGCAAAGTACATAAAGTGACAAGACTGGCTTATTGTAACACACAAAGATGGCAAAATGTGGGAAACTGATGACTAATGACTGGAAGGAACACAGGAAAGAATTAAAAATCATCACAGACTTCAAGTCCTGAATTTAGGTTAATAGGTTAAGCAAATTACTAATTAGAGGCAGATAACCGAAACAAAAACATAGGCCTTTAGAGACAAATATTTGTTCAATTATGACATTCCAATGCTCCCCTGTGTTACCTGTGTTTGAACAGCATGCAAACAATTTGGTTAATTAATCCTGGAGTGCAAAGCAATTTCTAGGAGAACAAATAAGTTTGGATGAAAGGACATAATCAGAAGAAATAAAGGGACAATAAGAAAGAGACACTCTAGTGCAGTACAGAAGAATATTACTGTTAGGATGGACATCAATAGACCTGAGGGAGAAGGAGGAAAAGGCAGGGAGAGAAGGAGTTGCAGAGGAAATAGTCTACAAGTTTAAGATCTGTCCATGATATAAGCTGATTGGGAATTCAAAGGTGAGATTGTTGTGAAACTACACTATTTGTTTTTTAATGGGCAGGACTGTTACTCTTCAACCTCAAGGTTTTATTTTATCACAAAGAACAGAAATTTATAAATGCTGCATACAGAGCTGTTGAAATGAGGAGAAAGGAAGATAATTGCTTAGATTAAAGGAAAAAAGTAAGTCATGATGGTTTCATTACTGGAGGAAATATAGAGTTGACATTCTTAGAATTGCATTGTCTTTGCCACTGAAAGATAATGACAGTCTATCTTGTCTCTGCTTCATATGTGGTTATTTTTTGTTGCCTATTTCCAATTTTCCATCCAGAGAAATTAATGACCTCTTTAGTAAAGTTTGTTTTCTGAAGAGGACATAGTCTTATTGTGGGTGAATTCTAAGCTTGATCTCATCCAAAAGGTTGCAAAGCCATGTGGGTGAATTCTAGAATATTCTCCATGTCTCATGTGCTGAAGATTTGTACTCCTAATCTGAAGGTCATTGAGCCTTGAAAAAATGAACACTGTCTGGTGAACACAGGTAACTAGAAGGATATTACATCCACCATGCTTCTATACCTGATTTTTCTCTTTCTTGTCACCTCAGGTTGGTTCTTGTGACCAGAGATAGTAAAACTTACCTGCCTTCATTTTTATAATAGAATGAAATGCCAATTAAACCATGAGTCCAAGTAATGATTTCCTCTGATAAGAATCTCCTGTAAGGTATCTGATGGCAGTGATACAAAAAGAGCAAATAGGGAAAATAACCACAAACAACAGTGATCACTAAATTTCATAAGCATCATCATTTGGTTGAGGTCTCCATAAGTGTTTTTGACAGGAAACTGGAAAAGCCTACAAATCCATGTTAAGGGTGTCCAAGAATCATGACAATAGGCATTACTGGGAAATTTAGAAGATCACAATGCTGGTAGGATAGAAATTTGGATGTTAAAGATTGTTCTTCTAAGGCTTTCATAAATTCATTGTTTCTAATTGCTGTGTAGTATTCCATTGTGTAAATATACCACATTTTCTGGATCCATTCCTCCATTGAGGGACATTTGGGTTCTTTCCACCTTCTGCCTATTATAATTAAGGCTGCTATGAACAAAGTGGAGCATGTGTCCATATTGAATGCTGGGGAATTCTCTGGGTATATGCCCAGGAGTGGTATTGAAAGGATGGGGTTGCAGGCTGGGAATCCCCTGTGCCTGGGTCTGGCGTGACCCCAGGGGAGCGGAGATTTGACCCATTCTTTCCTCCGGGGTCCAGCTGCAAGCCTCTGGCTGTGAGTGTCCCTGGCATCTTTTCCCGTCTCCCTCCTCGGAGTGGCTGTGGCAGGGACGGGCATGGCTGAGGGCTGGCAGAGTCACCGTGGGGGGCTGTGGAACTCCTGCCTGTGGGGGCGCTTAGGTCCCCCCTATTTCCAGTGGGGGAGGGTGGGCGCGACACTGTGCATGGTGGCCACGTAAGCGGAAATGACTTAACTTGTTCTTCCCGCCTCTGTGAGAGGCGGATAGGTTCTCAGAGAGCACAAGTTCAGATGGTTTGAACTGATTGGCTTAGAAGCTTGTGGTAGGCGGGTTCTGTTATAAGCCTATAAAAAGCCCATCCAAGCCAACCCACAAGGGCTCACTTCTTTTACCCTGTGTGGGGAGACTGTGACCCCCCCCAGAGCTCTGGAAATTAAAATCCTCTTGCAAACTGCATCAGGTCTGTCTCTCTCGTGAGTGTTTGGGGTTCCTATTTCCGAGGCATGGGGTGCTGGGTTACCCCCGCTTTTTCTTTCGGATCTTACAGTATAGCAGACTCATGCCGAGTTTTCTGAGAAACCAACAGACTGATTTCAAGAGTTGCCGCAAGCCACAGCCACTCATGGAAGTTCAGTTTGGGGGTGAACCAGGATCTCTGAGTCAGAAAGGTACGAATCAGTGAAAAATGAAGACACACAGACAGGATACTTTACATTGTTGAAAAAAGTGTCAATTTTCTCTAGTAAGGAGCCCTCTTTTAAAGCCTCTTACTCCAGCATCAGGCTCTGACAATTACATACTAAAAATTGTGAGTAGCTAAGCAAGAACAACCAGCATCTTTAGGTTTCACATAGCCTCATTAATATTTCATGAGCTGAAATCTGAGTCATACCTGGATTAGACAAAGATGATATTATGGCTTTCCTGGATGACTGTTGAAGTCCAGCATTAGGAAGACAAAAGGTGGTAGCTCTGCAAGTCTCCATTAAGGAAGTTCTGAGCTTAGTGCCTACTCAGATGCAGATTTTCTAGTCTGATCCCATTGTCTCAGACTAGACTCGAACCTGAGTATTCTGCAAAGACTTATTGAAATAACAAAAAAGGAACACTGGTACTCTTATGAATCCCAGAAGATTCTCCATAAGCAGCTTCATACTTTCCATGGAACTTCTGTCTCGTAATAAATATGGTCGTATCAAAGCATCACAGTTCTAAAGAAGGTCATTGGCCAGTAATAAAACTTTAGAGAATGGGTTACAAATTATTCTCTCGAATCTACATGGTCTTGGCTACCAGGAATAAAAGAAATAGAAAGGTGTCAAATGAAAAATTATGGCTTCTAAGTTGTGGGAACTCTGCCAGCCCTAAGATGCATTTTTCCCCACCTCCATTCTGCAGAATATAATCTTACAGAAGCTATTAGGGCTTTTGCAGCACAGAGTGGTTGTATCAATTTGCAATCCCACCAGCAGTGGAGGAGTGTTCCTCTTTCTCCACATCCTAGACAACACCTGCTGTTTCCTGAGTTTTTAATCTTAGCCATTCTGACTGGTGTGAGGTGAAATCTCTGGATTGTTTTGATTTGCATTTTCCTAATGACTAATGATGCTGAACATTTCTTAAGGTGTATTAGAAACTCTTCAGGTGAAAATTCGTTGTTTAGCTCTGTACCCCATTTTTAATAGGGTTATTTGGCTCTCTGGAGTCTAACTTCTTGAGTTCTTTGTATATATTGGATATTAGCCCTCTTTCAAATGTAGGATTGGGAAGACCTTTTCCCAATTTCTTGGTTGCCATTTTGTCATTTTGACAGTGTCCTTTGCCTTACAGAAACTTTGTAATTTTTTGAGGTCCCTTTTGTCAATTCTTGATCATAGAGCACAAGCTATTAGTGTTGTGTTAAGGAAATTTTCCCCTGGAAAGGCTTGATGCAGCAATGTAGGGGATTACCAGGACAGAGAAGTGGGAGGTAGTTGATTGGGGAATGGGGAGGGAGGAGGGAAGAGGGCATATGGGACTAATGGGGAGGGGAGAACTGGGAAAGGGGAGATCATTTGGAATGTAAACAAAGAATATATATAAAAAAGATTGTGAGTATTCAGATTTAAGCTAAGTGTATTAGGCAGTGGTATACAAAGCATTCTGCATTCATATTGCATTCTGGCAAAGAATCTGACTATATTGTATTCATGTCCTGAAATTTTGGACAAGTTTGAATTTAAAATAAACAAATGAATTAACTTGGCGGTGAATATATCAATACAGCATAACACTTATTTTCTGAATTGCTTGTTTCTTTGTTTTGACAGACTCTCTTCCCCTAGTCTTGGAATCTATGAGCGGATGATCTTCAATTTCTTACCGTGCGACTTCTACCTCTTAAAACTACAAGCATGTGCTGACATGCCTTCCTTTTTTTTTAAATTTTATTTTCTATATTCTTTGTTTACATTCCAAAGGCTTTCCCCTTTCCCAATACCTCCCTCACCATCTGTCCCAGAAGTCCTGCCCCTGCCCCCCATGCATTCCCCAATCACCACCCCCCTCCCCAACCCTTTCTCTGTTCTGGTACTCTCCTGCAAGACTGGAACCAGTCTTTACTGGACCAGTGTCCTCTCATTCTTTCTTCTTAGGGAATCTTTTGAAAGTGCCATGAGTCAAATCCAGGGCTGTGTGTATGTGATACAAGATATATGATATCCCCAGTGTTATTGCTCTGAAAGGTTTTTATTGTTTATTATCTTCAACAAGCTTCACAGGGAGACTAATAAGTAAAAAATGTGTGAAAATATTAGGCATGGAAGCATTTCACATTATATAACAAAGGAAACAACAGCAGACAAAACAACTCTACTTGTTAAATAATTTTGCTCTCTTGTGCCGGTTACACGGAAATAATACAGAGAAGACCCCTGACAATTCAATGCCTCCAAAAAAGTATAAAAATATTGAAGGATTTTCTTTAAAAAAATAATTAAAATAAGAAATGTCACCTGCTTGAAAAAATGCATAATCTGTGAGTGAACACGCATCCCATATAAACTATTTCCCTGTGTTCAGTCATGCAACACAGATGCTGTTGGCTACTGCTTCCAAGTATCAAGGGGAGCCATCTATTTTGTAAGCTAGCAATAAAACTCAGCATTGTCTTCGTGGTCTTGACTTTACAGACATATGAATTTCAAGAGTACAGTGTTATGTGATCTTGAACAAATGCTCCAGAGAAAAGCCTATGAGACCTAACTAGACAATATGTATCAAAGTTCAAATAGATGAGAAAAGTTTTGACCTGGGATATGCATAATAATACATAATTGAAGGTGTAGATTAAGTTATCACAGAAACACTTGAGGAATTCTGGAGATAATAGAACCACAAGACATCTATTGCAATGAACAACAAACAAACAAAAAAATAAACAAGAAAAAACAAACAAAACAAAACAAACAAACTAACAAAAAACTAGAGCCACTCCAAGAGATATGTCTGCCTGCTTCCAACCAAATCCCTGTTTCATGGTCCATTAGTGTTTGAGAGGTTGTCTGACGCAAACATCTTTTCAGAGAGACAAGGACATTCATTTCTACCTTTATCACCCTCACCGGGATAGACTGAAACCTTTCCAAAGCCATGAGAAAAAAAAGTTCCTCCTATATGTTATTTCTGCGAGGTATTCCATCAGAGTGATGCAAAGATAAAAATAATATCTACATTCAACTGTTTATCTAAGATGAAGGTTGTGCCTGTGGTACAAGGCATATCTAACATTTTAAGGCCAAAGCTTAGCTGTCAAGCTTCTGAAAATAAAAAGGTCCCTGTGATATAAATAATAATTGTCCTGTCAGTACATGCCTACCTGCACAATGGTGACAAAAACTTCCTGATTGGATTAAATACCTACTTCATAAAACGAAAATCACTCCTGACACTAATATCACCGCAAGGAAAAGTGCTAATCAGCTTATAGTCTGTAGGGTGAAAACCTACTATTATTACTATGCTAAATAAATTATATGGTAATGACTTATAATTATACCTGTATATTGTTACCCTCATTATAGAAGGTTCTATTTGTAGTAGATGGTGGCAAATGGAAAGATTCAAACTCATCAAAGCGTAGATAATTAGACAATACGAAAGGTGAAGTATCTAGAACACACCCCCTTTCTCCCAAGTTTCATGGATCATTCTCAGAAACCAGGTAGAAAGAATTGAGAGCTACAGACAGTAGATGATTACAAGGAGCAGTGTCTTCTAGACACAGGAGGACAGCTCACATATGAACTCTCACAGTGGTGTAAAATATGACAAGGACTTAACAAGACCAAACCAGTGTGAATGTGAGCTGTACATGAAGTCTGACCTTCAGCACAGGAGCCATT
Organism: Apodemus agrarius; assembly: GCA_964023405.1. Lineage (NCBI taxonomy): Eukaryota > Metazoa > Chordata > Mammalia > Rodentia > Muridae > Apodemus > Apodemus agrarius. Next base: position 30,200,140 of record OZ030013.1, on the reverse strand, counting down.
AACAATTGATAACAGCTTGGAAGAGAGAATAAGTTTTTCATAAGTGTAAGTTGGTCATGCTCCAGTGGAAGCCACATACCCAGTAATATTTGGGCAATTTAAACTTGATTTGATGAAACTTATTAGGGAAGAGGAAGGGCTTATTAAAGGAGTGGGAAAAGAGGAAACTAATCAAGATGGGATAAGCAAAATTATCCAAAAACTAATAAAAGATATATATATATATTTCTTATATATATATAAGAAAGCAAATTAAAAAAACCAAGGGGTAGGTTAAAATAACTTCTGATGCATACAAAATATTAATAGAGATAAGAAAATGAACTGTATAGTATATCAGTATACAAATAAGGAAGGATTATATTGAATACATGAATAAATGCTAAGGCTAGTAGCCAGACTCTGCATATAGCTAATTACTTGGATGATTTATTCAAATCATTTGCAGACAGTGCTTCACCAATGTGTAAAATAAGAAATCACAATATATAAAATGAGTGTTCTTATTTTTGAAGCTCATGGTTCAATTGTACCATTGACCAATACATCACAGGGAGTATTCTCTCTGCTTATCTTTGAGGCTATTAAAATAGAATGGTACAGTAAAAAAGAGAGTATAGGTGAAAATCAAAACAAATTCTTAAGGCGTGTGTGAAAACAGAGGTAGAATAAGCTAAAGAACACAGGACAAATGCAAGATAGAAATTACTTATTTAAATAGTCACAAACAAATTTCAGGAGGAGTACATTTTGTATAGCTAAAGTGTACCTGAAGACTAAACATTTTACAAATTTCTTTTTATATTTAGGGTCCCCGAAAATAAAAGGCAAATTCTGTGGCATCAGTTCTCTATATTTAAATAGAAATTTGTTCATGTTTTGTTTCAGTTTTCAGAAGAAGTAATATACAAAATGTACACCAGATGGCAGCATAGGAGTGCAAATGTTTCTCCCTGAACCCTGCCTGCTATACGTTTATGAAAGCATTTTAAAGTAACATAAAGTAAAATAATTGTTTTATATGTTTGTCTGGGAACATTAAGAACTTTATTCATCAATGGAAGACTTTTTGAAATATTTTGTTTAATATTTTCCTTTAGGACAAAATAAATATTTGTTTTATGACAGTGACACTTAAATATATTTTTAATGAATAACTTAAATCAAACTAATGCATAAAAGTTAATCTTACATCAACCATTTCTATGTAAAATTTTCCATGAAATAGTCAATTTTAACGTGTTTGTCTATTTCTAGAATTTTACCAGAAGTATTTTCCATGTAAATCTTCAATGCTATCTGAAAATGTTTATAATTCCACCTTCAATAAACTTAGGATTATCTTTATGCCTACCATTTTATCTATATAATTTCCATGATAATCTTTAATTTTAACATGTTTTTCTATATATTTCTACAATTTTATCAGAAATATTCCCCATGTAAATCTTCAAGTTTATCAGAAAATGTTTATAATTCCACTTTTAATCAATTTAGGAATACTTTCATGCCTACCATTATTAGAGCTATATGAAAATTTCCATGATAATCTTCAATTGTAACATTTTTTTTACATTTTTCTACAATTTTATCAGAAGCATTTTCCATGTAAATCTTCGATTCTATCACAGTGAAGTATACATTGCATTTCAAATGGTATTAACTACATACATTGAAGAAATTGGAAAGACCCTTCCTTCAATCCCTAAAATGAACTCAATCTGCACTTGTCATTTTAGATTTATGGGATACAGAGTTATAAGGTAACAACTTGTTACCCAGCAAAGCATGGGATCTGATGATAATTTGTTACAGTAGCATTAGAAGCAGGTTCTTAACACAACACTCTGGCTAGAAAGGATGTATTTATGGCTCTTTTCTTCTGTGACCTGCTATTACAGTTATGAAGCAAATGGTACATATTTGGAAAGACACTCTTCCCATTATCTGTAACACTTTAGATGTGGATAAGCAACACATTTTTTTTCAGAGAGTGCTTAGTTTATTTTTTCTTTTTAAAACACCTTATGTTAACAGGACATTTAATTGATTTTTTTTTTTTTTTTTGGTTTTTCGAGACAGGGTTTCTCTGTGTAGTCCTGGCTGTCCTGGAACTTACTCTGTAGACCAGGCTGGCTTCGAACTCACAAATCCGCCTGCCTCTGCCTCCCAAGTGCTGGGATTAAAGGCGTGCGCCACCAGGCCCAGCTTGATTTTTTTTTTAATCTTAGAAACACTGTTATAGAAAATATAAATAATAGTCTACTGTCTTGCTAATGGGAAGTTATATTTTGACTTCATATCATTTTTTTCTCCAAATGTTGCTAAGTATACATTGGATGTATCATAGTTACTATAATTTGAAAGCAAATTATAAAAATTATGAGTCATATAACTCACAAAGCAGTCAAATATGTAATAGTTTATTAAGATAATTTAACTAGTTGTCCATCAAGAGATTAATGAAAAAGATAAACAATTTTGTAAATAAAATGAAATGTTATTCACTTGATAATGGATAGACCCTGCTCTTGGTGGCAAATTGGATAGAAGTAGATACAATTGTCTTTCATGAAACACTTCCCTCAGATCTAAAGAAAAATAAAATTAAAAATTAGCAGAAAAATAGATGGGTTTAATGTATAACAGCAATTGAAGTATCACTTTCTGAGAAAGAAACACACTGCCTTTCATGTAAATTAGCCAATAACATATAAATAACATGTATATATATATGTATATATATGTATAAATGTGTGTATGAATGTATGTATATATGTATGTATATATAATTGCATACACACAGAAACACATGAACACAAATGTATATGTCAGTCCAGTATAAAATGAAGAAAAGAGGACCAGAATCTCCACATATAAAGGAAAAAGAAGGACTGAAATAAGTTAATGGGCACAAAATATAAAAGTGGATGTAGAGCTCATGGTTTTCCTGCTTCTAAGTCTGTCGTGAATCTTACTTTATTTTTTAGTTGTACACACATGCATTAAATATATTCAGTAGTGAAAGTGTAAAGTGTAATGGGAAGTTACTTTGGTTGATTCTTTGTATCATCCTCTTTATTTCTACTTGGTTGAATTCAGCCTGGAGTTTGATTATTTCCTGCTATCTACTGCTCTTGCGTGACTGTTTCTTTCTGTCTTAGAGCTTTTAGATGTGCCTTCAAGCTGCTTGTGTAGGTTCTCTCCGATTTCTTTTTGAAGGCACTCGAAGTTAAGAGTTTTCCTCTTAGCACTGCTTCATTGTTTTCCATAAGTTTGGGCAATCTGTGCCTCCATTTTCTTTAAATTCTAAAAGATCTTTAATTTCTTTCTATATTTCTTCCCTCCCCAAGTTATTCTTGAGTGGAGCATTATTCTGTTTCCACGAGTATGTGGGATTTCTGTTGTTTTTGTTGTTATTCTTTTGCAAGCACTTATCCAGGAGAGTTGCTAGAACAGAAGGGAGAAAACGGTTCTGTTATGCTTGACTAAAAATTAGGAGAGCAAAGAAATTAATTTTGGTATTTCACGATATTAAAGGATTGTTATAGTCCATAAAAATGTACTATGTAATTCAAACTATTGCAAGTGGTGAGTCTGAGTGCCATCAACACTTTTAAATGATACATAGTTATGATAAAATGTTCATTGCTGTGGATATGTTCATTACACATGTACCATTTGTTACTGCAATCATAAAATATGCAGAGATGTTTTGTATCCATTAAAAATAAACTTAATTTTATTTGATATTTAATTCATATTTAATATGAATTAAAGGTATTTATTCAGTGGTAATCTTTCACAGAGAAAAATTTTGCCACTGAATGAATACCTTTAAGTGAGTTTTATTTCCAAAGAATATTTGAGAGAAATAGAGACAGAGAAAGAGACACACATGCACACATGCATACACACAGATAATGAGAGAGAGAGAGAGAGAGAGAGAGAGAGAGAGAGAGAGAGAGATCCTTAATTTCCATGTTGAGAAAACGTCAGATGGTCTGGAGAAGGTCAGAGATATCCTTGAGAAAGTGATAAACTCTGAACCACCAGAGGAATCAGAAAAGCAAAAGATCTCATTAATAATATCTAAGGTCTCCAGATCAAAGAGATTGACTGCTAAGATCAATAGGAAGGTACTGGAAACTGTTAACAAGGGAAGTAATGCTAGAAATCTGCATCTTAGAAGATATTACAATAATTGCAGTTTTAAAATTTATTAATGAATCAGAGTGATTACTCAATATATTGCTGTAAGCAAACAGCATCTAACACAAATCTACTCTCTCATTATAAGACAATTACTTAAGAAACTTGTGTGTGTGTGTGTGTGTATGAGTGTGTATGAGTGTGTTTACATGTTGTTTGGCTGATTTTGAGTGGAACAATGTTTTTTTTTTTTTTTTGACACTGGGTCTCGTGGAGCAAACTGATCTGTGATTTGCTGAATATATGAGGATGCCTTTTATTTCTGACCTGTCTGCCTTCACCTCCCACACATTGCTAGAACAGCAAGGCATAGGCAAACAACATTGCTTAGATCTTTTAAAGCTAATGTTTTAAAGTTAACATCTCCTCCTTTCAACTCTCACAGATGATGGTGTGCATATTCCCAATATTCCTGTCCAACGGTAATGTTATCCAGAGATATGCTGTATGAGGCATTGGGAAGCGGAATGTCTAACTTCCTCATTCAGAACCTGCTGGCAAAACCACACAAGGGCCAGTTGCACAGGCTATGTGAGAGGGAGGCTCTTTTTGCTTATGCATTTTATTATCTGTCTCTTATTATGCTTGCTGTCTTATGCAAAAAATGTTTGATAAGTAGTTGAATATTTAACTATTTAAATAGTTAAATATTCCAAGTTCAAATATTTATCCTGTCCTCTTAACAATTTATGTTAGCTCATATATCTGTCTAGAACTGCTAAATATAATAATTTCATTTCCGTGTGTCAACTTCAAACTCATCAGTGAGTAAAGACATAGTTATACAAGAAAACATTCTCTACAAATCTATGACAGGTTCAGCTCTAATGCAAACATTTCAATTGCTTTGAAAATTAAAATATATGGGTTTTCATTTAAGCTACTATTAAATTGTGAGATTCATCCCTCAGTATAAAAGAATTTTCCATGCATATTCCTGTGGATCTAGCTACTCCATCAAAAAAAGAAAGTGGACGTGGATGAAGTTTTCTTTCTTTGCTGTCAATATCTTATTGTGAAGAAACTATATTTATTCATAACCATGTTGTATTTTTCTTCTTATATTAAAAAAATGTGAATCATCTAGCTGCACTTTCTACTTTTCCTTCATGAAAACAGTCTCGTCTTTCCAGACATATAGTATTCAGGGTACTTGAAATTGTTTCATTTTCTCTGATCTATTCACTAGAAAATATATTCATCTGATATTGCATTTTTAAAATTATCCCCAACTGAGCACCTTGAAGTAGCAATTGTCCTTACCTTTTATCATATAAATATAAATATATATTCCTTTATATCCTTAATTTGAAATTAGCACATACAAATCTTATTTGGATTGTCATATACATTCATAGTTTTTCTTCTTGAAAACACTATCTATTTCATCTCTTATACTTTGCAGTCCTACAATGTGGGCAAACTAAGCTCATCAGATGATATTTCAACCCTGTGTTGTCTATTGAAACGATTCATGTGGATACTGGAACAGGTCTGTGAATACATGTATAAATACAGTCTTATAAAGACATTCTTGGCAACTAGAAACTAGGAGAAAAGTAAATACTATTTTGCCTAGCTGAAAATGAAGCATGTTTTATATTTTATATCAATTTTCAAAATTGCTTCACCAAATACAAATTGAATATTCAATGAATCTCTAATATGGGGGATGACTGGGCACTCACTAATACTGAAAGGAGACATGTAGGGATATGCATATGTGCATCTGTGTATATGCTCGTGTGTCCTTTTCCTAGGAAGAGCCCTAATGATGTATGCAGTGTGAATAGCTGTTTACAGATAAAGGTGTGATTTTGTTATCAATGCTTTCAACAATTTCTGTTATATCAACATAATATGAATATCTTCTATTCATTTTAATAATCCAGTGTTAACGGGTTCAGTGTTCTGTAAATTTGACTGGGAAATTTCTCCTGCTGGTTGGTTCCAAAGGTTAAGGAGGGTGCTGGTGAACATACTACAACTGTATTTTGGTCTCAGGGACAAGATTTTTTTCTCCAGCACTAATCTGACAGAAAAATATGACAATGTTTTGTATATTTTCTGAACTTATTTATACTAAATTCCTTATTGTTTGGAAACTTGAATTTTCTGTATATGAGCAAACTTATTTCCTGCAGATTTTCTCACATGGGGCTTTGGCAAAGAAATCGGGAAGTTGGCAAAATGAGTGGCGTATGGTCACCAAATTGCCCGAGTCAAAAATCTTGTTTCTTGAAGCAGCTTCCAGAGCAGGTGCACAGAGGCAGGTAAATGTGGAGGGCAGGTGCACCTGTGAGCAAGACAGGCTGCATGGCTTTAGTAAACAGATTTGCAGGTTTCAATGTACTGACAAACATCGGTACATTGCCACACCTGCTCATGCAGAATTGACAAATGCCCATAACAGTGCCTTTTTCAAAAAAGGGAAATTTGTCAAGAGAGACCAGATTTTCCTTGAGGGAGAGGTTCAAATAATAGGTACCTCAGTCCATGATGATGGAGTAGATTTTATGTATTTAAATTGCTTTGTGAATCATGACTGCAGTTCTAGTGAATATTAGAAGGTGGTCATAAAATAGGCTATAGTAAGTATTGTTCACATTTTAGTTTTAAATGTTTTGTGCCAAATGTCTATGTAATATGGAACTGCATACTTTAAATGCTATATTTAGACATCTCTTAAAATGCATTTACAGAGAATAATTTACTAAATATAATATAAACTATAAACATAACAAGTATTTCTGTGTAGATATTATAATGAATATCCCTGCATGATCATTTAATTAGAAATTAATGTAAATATATGCATAAAAATTATCAGATTCTTCCCAGGATATAATTCTATTTTCTGTTACTTCCTTTTAATTTTCTGATTCCCATTTATGGTCACTCCTATGCTCTGACATTAATTATTATTTAATGTTGAATAAATAGGCAGATGCTATTTTTTCTCTAAGTATAATAATACAATATAATCACTTTTATTAATCCATTTATTTACTTAGAGTTTTGGGATATAACCTAAGAAGCTTCTATAATTGTATGTTAACTTGGTTTAGCATATTTTATAAGCTATTAAAAAAATCACAGTCCTTTTATCTATACCTCTAATCTTTGTATAAAATACAATTCAATAAATCAAAATCCTAATGTGGTCCTCTCATTTATGAACTCCTGAAATTCCATTACAGGCATTACATTTTCTGTGTGGCATCCATTTGTTAAATACTTTCATAAATAATTTCAAAATTTGTTTTGGAATAATAATAAATATATACATTTTTATATATATATATATATTTATTTATATATATATATTAGACAGACAGAGACAGAGAGACAGAGAGAGACAGACAGACAGAGAGGGAGAGAGAGAATTTTGATAAGTTAACAACTCAATATGTGTATATAGTTTTAAGTATAAATGAATTATATGTAACATTTTTGGGATATTTTAATTATAAAATTTTGTGATGACATTAGGTAGTATCATGAAATGAGTAATAGTATAATAGTATTTTTTTTGGTCTTTGGAGACAAGATTTCTCTGTGTAGCCCTGGCAGCTGTCCTGGAACTCACTCTGTAGACCAGACTGGCCTCAAACTCAGAAATTGGCCTGCCTCTACCTCCCAATTAAAGGGATTAATTAATCCCTTTAATTAAATTGAGTGAGTAATTGTATTCTTTTTTTTTTGAGTAATTGTATTCTTAAAAATGCATATATGAAAACTCCATTAGCTTTCACTCTGATGAAATACAGATGTAGGCAAAAAAAATGAGTTAAATTAAATATTCATAAGTAGAGAGGTCCTGATGGAAAGAGAGTAAATACTGTATTTCCGGGATCATTTCTTTCTCTTGGAATGGTCCTGTGAGCACATAGCCAGTACGTAATCACCTTCAAGCTGGGGAGTTAACCTTGTCTGCATTGTCCCATCTAAGCCTTTTCTTGCCTTTTGGAGACTAAAAATGTTATGAGAAAATACTTTTACTGTTGTATATCACTCAAACTAGTTAATTTTGCTATGGCAACCCTAGAGGACAAAGGTAGAAAAGATTTCTTCCTTCCCCAAACCGATTGAACCATCGATTGTATTACCTAAGGTCAGAATCAAAACTATAATAATAAATCTATTGTCACGGTTGGCCAAAATTTGTTCTATAAAAGCCTGTGAGATAAACTTTTCTGTATTAGCTAGCTGAAGCTGGACAGGAAATTTTCTTTTTCACTAGGGCTGAGACAAACTTCTCAATGACATCAAAGAAGATGGAAAAGTAGCAGTTCACCAACATCATTACTGAAAAGGAAATGTCAGTGAGCAAGAGATTAATCCCAGGCACAAAGTCATCTGGAACATCTCAGTCTTGGGTAGTGGGGCTAAAACCCATTGAGCACAGACCCTAAACAACGTGGAGAAGAACCATAAGAGGATTGACCTTCTGCCTGGTCCTAATCCCAGTACCACAGAGAATGCTCTTGCATTTACAACTTCCACACAGAGAAAAATATAAGTTGGAAACAATCTCTAAATTTCCACTAATATAGCTATAGGTTGGGTTAAGTGTTCTATATTTTCCTATTAACCAGTTTTTTTTGCCTTATCATAATTAAAGAGCTTGATATGTAATTCTGATAGATTATTCACTGCTGTTTCATCATCTTTATGCAATAAAGTTATTTTTTATTATGTGTATACAAGTTTAATTATTTTTCTTTTATATTTTGTGGTATTTATTAAAGGAAAATGCTACAAAAATGTGGGTGGTCTTAGTTAACTGAATGGAAAAGAAGGAAAATATTTCCTTACCATCTCCATTTACATTAGAAACTATGCAATTCTAAGCACACTGCATAGAAGGCAGGAGTCCTACCACTGTGCAGGACCCCAGTGTTTTGTTTTTGTCTTCAAAACCTTTTGGAAAGAAGGAAGACTTTGGTTATAATTTTCAGTAAGAACCTGAAATAGGTCTCTGAAGTAAGAGCTTAAGGGAAGGTTGTTTCCTTTCTCCCATTTCTATGGGATGCAGGGAGCCCAACATTAATGAATGCATGGCTTCAAAGTACACATCACCTGCCTGCCACAAAGCTACAACTGAGAGATTGTTTCCTTTGAGCAAAGTCAGTTAACTAGCACAGATGGTCACCAGTTACCAGGTAGTGGTAGAATGCATTAAACTTTAAATTATGACAAATGATTCTGTCAAGTCCTTTTTATTTCATGACTGTTATGGTGATGCTTAACAAGACATATGCAACTGATTTGGATCTACTTTACTACAGGGTTGTGTGGGATTTCATTCCACACCTTCAAGGAATTTACGGTTTACACTGCCATCTTTGCTTGTGTATATGCCAAAACAGACATATAAAACACAACACAAAACATAAAACAACCTTATGCAAGGGTTTATAGAACTGAAACCTTTTTTCATTTCTCCAACAGTTCAGTCTGAGATATCTTGCAGTCATATATTTTTGTTCTCATACATCCTCACATAAACCTGAGAATTATACCCTCTAGTTACACCAGATTCTTCTACATTATTAGTTTAACATTATGCTTTGTTTTCTCACATAATTTGCTACCTTTACTTTATTTCTACTAGAAACTATCAGCACCTCTTTTTTCTTTCTTTGTTTTTCTATATGACTTTTTTTATTGATTCTTTAAGAGTTTCATATCATGGACTATGGTCACAAACCCTTTTGGTTCCTTCTGTGAACACTTCCCTATGACCACCCCCCCAAAACAAAGGAGAAATAAAAAATAAAAATAAGAAAAACAGTAGAAAGTGAAAGGGTCCACTTTGTGTTAAACATGTATTCATGGAAGCATGGTGAAATTCTCACAGCCTGACTTGTGAATAGAACTGAGTCTATTTACTGAGAGTGTAGAACTGAGGGTATATCTCCCATATGACTGCCAGAAGCCATCAATTATGGAGAGACATTCTTCAGGATCTCCCTTACACTTTTTAGGAGTTTTTCTGTCTTTTGGGGGAAGGGGTTTCAGGGATAGGGTTCATCACAGAAGCCTTTTGTGTTCCGTTCTCCAAAGTGTGCATCTACAGTCATCCGAATCACAACAACAGAAGCAACTACTCAACTCTTCCCCAGGCAGCAGGAATACAGATCATGGACTTCCAGATGCTTTCTGACCACAGCAGAGACCATGATACGGTCCCCTATAGAGTAGGCCCTGGACCCAGACAAAGCCAGGAAGACTGCCAGGAACACAGACTTCAGAGGACTCAGGTAACAGCACAGGCCACACACATCAATATGGTTTCAGGCTGTAGGATAGACCGTGGAAGCCAGCATGACCCTCCATGGTAACATGCCAAAGACTCCACCCATGCCCACAGCAGGAGGCAGCTGACTGGGCAGTGGTGGGTAAGGGTTTGGCAGGTTTCTCCAGCTGCTGGGTTTTCTACCCTGCTCCTACCTGCCAGGCTGAAGAGCAGGGAAACTGCCTGCAACTGGGTTTTTAATTTTATATATAAGTTTATATTTGTACTGGTAAAAGTATTTTTTTCAGTTTGAGCATTGATTTTTATTTAATTTTGTCAGTTTTTTTTTGATTTTTTTTTATTTTATATATTCTATATTTACAATTCATTTCCCTTTTTCTGGTTCCCCACCCCCAAAGGTCCCACATGTCCTTTTCCCTCCCCCTGCTCCCACATCCACCCCCTCCCACTTTACTGTTCTTGTACTCTCCCACAATGATGTTTTGGTCCATTCTAGCACCAGTGTCCACTCCTTTCTTCTTGTGAGACATCACTTGATATGTGATTTGTGTCTTTGGTGTTCCAAGCTTCTAGGCTAATATCCACTTATCAGTGACTGTATACCATGGGTATTCTTTTGAGACTGGGTCACCTCACTTAGTATGACATTCTCCAGCTCCATCCATTTCTCTAAGAATTTCATGAATTCATTGTTTCTAATGGCTGTATAGTACTCCATTGTGTATATATACCACATTTTTTGTATCCATTCCTCTGTTGAGGGACATCTGGGTTCTTTCCAGCTTCTGGCTATTATATATAAAGCTGCTATGAACATAGTGGAGCATGTATCCTTATTGCATGCTGGTGAATCTTCTGGGTATATTCCCAGGAGTGGTATGGCTGGGTCCTCCGGAAGTATCACGCCCAGTTTTCTGAGGAACCGCCATACTGATTTCCAGAGTGGTTGTACCAGCTTGCATTCCCACCAGCAGTGGAGGAGTGTTCCTCTTTCTCCACATCCTCGCCAACACCTGATGTCTTCTGAGTTTTTAATCTTAGCCATTCTGACTGGTGTGAGGTGAAATCTCAGGGTTGTTTTAATTTGCATTTCCCTAATGACTAGTGATGTTGAACATTTTTTAAGGTGTTTCTCAGCCATCCGAATTTCTTCAGGTGAAAAGACTCTGTTTAGCTCTGTACCCCATTTTTGGATAGGGTAATTTGGTTTTCTGGGGTCTAACCTCTTGAGTTCTTTGTATACATTGGAGATTAGCCCTCTGTCGGATGTGGGGTTGGTGAAGATTTTTTCCCAATTTGTTGGTTGCCGATTTATCCTTTTGACAGTGTCTTTTGCCTTACAGAAACTTTGTAGTTTTATGAGGTCCCATTTGTCTATTCTTGCTCTTAGAGCATAAGCAATTGGTGTTCTGTTCAGGAATTTTTCCCCTGAGCCAATGTCCTCAAGGGTCTTCCCCAGTTTCTTTTCTATTAGTTTTAGTGTGTCTGGTTTTATTTTTAATGGTCTCATTTATTTATTAGGCTTCCTTGGCTTTTATTTAATTTTTACTAATTTGTTGCTTGTTTTTTGTTTTGCTAATTCTATTTCTTCTAGAATGCGAATTGACCCACTCTTATCTCTTTGCTCTAAGATCAACTCCAAGTGGATCAAGGACCTCCACATAAAACCAGACACACTGAAACTATTAGAAAAGAAACTTGGGAAGACCCTGGAGGACTTGGGCACAGGGGAAAAGTTCCTGAACAGAACACCAATAGCGTACGCACTAAGATCAAGAATCGACAAATGGGAACTCATAAAATTACAAAGTTTCTGCAAAGCAAAGGACACTGTCCGAAGGACAAAATGGCAACCAACAAAGTGGGAAAAGATCTTTACCAACCCCACATCCGACAGAGGGCTAATATCCAATATATACAAATAACTCAAGAAGTTAGACTGCAAAGAACCAAATAACCCTATCAAAAAATGGGGCACAGAGCTAAAAAAAGAATTTTCACCAGAAGAATTTCGGATGGCTGAGAAACACCTTAAGAGATGTTCAACATCATTAGTCATCAGGGAAATGCAAATCAAAACAACCCTGAGATTCCACCTCACACCAGTCAGAATGGCTAAGATTAAAAACTCAAGAGACAACAAGTGCTGGCGAGGATGTGGAGAAAGAGGAACACTCCTCCACTGTTGGTGGGATTGCAAAATGGTAAAACCACTCTGGAAATCAGTTTGGCGGTTCCTCAGAAAATTGGGCATGTCACTTCCAGAGGACCCTGGCATACCACTCCTGGGCATATACCCAGAGGATTTCCCTACATGCAATAAAGACACATGCTCCACTATGTTTATAGCAGCCTTGTTTATAATAGCCAGAAATTGGAAGGAGCCCAAATATCCCTCAAAGGAGGAATGGATACAGAAAATGTGGTATATTTATACAATGGAATACTACTCAGCAATTAAAAATAATGAATTCATGCAATTTGTAGGTAAATGGTTAGACCTGGAAAATATCATCCTGAGTGAGCTAACCCAATCACAAAAGAATGCACATGAAATGCAATCACTGATAAGTGGATATTAATGAGCCCAGAAGCACTAAATACTCAAGACACAAATAGCAAGTCAAATGATTCCCAAGAAGAAGAAAGGAGAGGACCCTGGGCATGTAAAGATTGCATCCAGTTTAGTAAAGAAACCGAGGGGGGAGGGGGAATGATTGGGGAATAGTTGGGGGGGAGAAGAACTATGGGAACTATGGTGGGTGGAAACTGGGAAAGGGGAAAGCCTTTGAAATGTAAACATAGAATATAGAAAATAAAAATAACTAACAAAAAAAAATTCTGTTTCTTCTAAATTTTCCAGGATTTGCTTTATATTTTTCATGTAATACATACACATAAAATTCTATTATTATAAATTTAAATATTTGTTTCTTTGCAAACACACATTGTGAGAATTTGATATCAACAATTTTTCTATTGGTTTTGTAATATTTTCTAATATTTTCATTTATAATGCTTTATATATTTGAAATAGTCAGATTTTGGAAATGTATAGTTATTGTAAAACATTTTAATTGAAATGGAATTATATCACTTTAAATCATCCTCTTCTGGTTTTCTGTTTCACCCAGTTACCTTTTACCTGACCCCTACCATGGTCCTGGTGTCAAGTGGATAGAATCCTTTTAATTGGTTGTCATTGAATATTTAATTGGTTGCATATACTTATGTACATATCTATGTGTGCACATATATAGTAATAGAAATTTATGAATCTCTCACTGTTTGTGTAGGTGTGGTTTCAGGAATGATCGCCCTTCATAGAAAAACCCATAAGGAGTCATCCTGTAAATACAAATTTATCTTCTAGTAGTCATTAATTTCCTGCAGTTTTTTTTTATTTATGCATCATTTCATTTTTAAAATGTGCACATTCATTCTTCTTGGTTGTATTTTGGTTCTCTTTTTCTGAATATTTTCTTACCTTCTTGAACTAAAATTCTGTTTTGGGTAAAACTTCTTTGCTCAAGTAGTTTTCTTTACAGCATAATCTCCTGTCTCTTTGGATGTTGACTAGTTTTGAGTTTTCATACATGGTAAAAGGAGATACTTTGATGAATATTTGAGATACACAAATCTATAGGCATAAAGAGTGTTTAGGGGTGGTTTAAGTCTCTGTCCAATTAGACTAATAAGAATAGCAGTTTATCCTGTGGACCAACTGAGCTCAACCAGAATGAAGCTCATTACTCCCCAAATATTCATTTGCAAAATCGCAGAATTTTAACAATGGTCAATTTTTAAATTTTTAAATTAGTTCAGAAAAGCACCTAAAGATATGATCAACATCCTTAGTTATCAGGGAAATGCAAATCAAAATGAAACTGAAATCCACCTCACACCAGTCAGAATGGCTAAGATCAAATCTCAGGTGACAGCACATGCTGTTGGGCATGTGGAAAAAGAGGAATACTCCTCCATTGCTGGTGGGATTACAAGCTGGTACAACCACTCTAGAAATTAGTCTGGTTCCTCAGAAAACTAGACATAGTACTACCTGAGGATCCAACTATACAACTTTTGGGCCTATACCCAGAAGATGCTACACATGTAATAAGGACACATGCTCCAGTGTTTTCATAGCAGCCATATTTATAATAGCCAGAAGTTTAAAACAATCCAGATGTCCCTCATAGAGGCATGGATACAGAAAATATGGGACATTTACACAATGGAATACTTCTCAACTATCAAAAACAATGACTTCATTGTTTTTCAATGTTACAATGACTTCATTATTTTTAACATTGAAATTCACAGGCAAATGCATGGATCTAGAAAATATCACCCTGAGTGTGGTAATGTAGTCACTATAGAAGATGCATGATATGTACTTCCTGATAAGTAGACATTAGGCAAATCTCATGTATCCCATAATCCATGATACATATCATGTATCCCATGATACAACTCAGGGACCACATGAAGCTCAAGAGGAAGGAAGAACAAAGAGTGAATGCTTCAGTCCTACATAGAAGGGGGAGCAAAATAAGCAAGGGAAGTAGAGGGTGGGAGGAAGAGAAGAGGCAGAAGAGAAAAGAGGGGCAGAATCAGGTATGGGAGGAAATGGAGGAGATGTTATCCTCTCCATTGGGTACAATGGGTCGGGAAATTGAACAGAGGTGTGTAGCAATGGGCTATGAGGAATTGGGGGTGGCAACCAGATAGTCCCAGATGCAAGCAAGAAAGCAAGATCCTCACAGGACCCCACAAGGATGATATTAGCTGAAATATCCCACAAAGGGGAGGTACAACCTATCAAGATCATATCCAGAGCCTAGGCATTGCCCCTGGTTGAGGGATGGGGCCATCTCCAAAATTTTTACCCAGAATTGTTCCTGGGGCAAAGATTTGAGCAGAGATTGAAGGAAAGGCCATCCATAGACTGTCCCAACTGTAGATCCATCCCACATGGAGACACCAAACGCAGACACTATGGAAGATGCCATAAAGTGCTTGCTGACAGGACCCTGATACAACTGTGTCCTGAGAGGCTCTGTCAGATACTGACCAATATAGACGCAGAGGCTCACAGCCAACCATTGGACTGAGTATAGGGACCCCAGTGGAGGAGCTATAAGAAGAACTGAAGGAGATGAAGGGGCCTTATCTGGCATGAATGGAAGAGGAGGTCTTTGGTCCTCTGAAGGCTTTATGCCCCAGTGTAGGGGACTGCTAGGGCAATGAGGTGGGAGTGGGTAGGTGGTTGGGGAAGCACCCTCATAGAAGCAGGGTAAGGGGGGATGGGATAAGTGGTTGGTACAGGGAAAACCAGAAAAGGGGATAACATTTGAAGTGTAAATAAATAATATATCCAATTTAAAAAAACCCAACATTGATTACAGGCCAGACAGATGGATCAGTGGTTAAATGCACTCTTTTATTTATTTATTTATTTATTTATTTATTTATTCATTTATTTTTATTTTCTATTCTTTGATTACATTCTAAATGATTTCCCCTTTCCGGTTCACCCCTCCCCATAAGTCACATAAGCTGTCTTCTCTCTGCCCTTTCCCCAGTCAACCCCATCCCACATCTCTGTCCTGGTAATCCCCTATAATGCTGCATCAAGCATTTCCAGGACAAAGGCCCTCTTCTTCCTTCCTCTTGGGAATGAGTTTTTTTATATTTAATTTTTATTTTCTATATTCTATGTTTACATTCCAAAGGCTTTCCCCTTTCCCAGTTTCCCCCCACCATATGTCCCATAATTCCTCTCCCCCCCAACTATTCCCCAATCATTCCCCTCCCCCACGATTTCTCTGTTCTGGGTCTACAAAACTGGATCCAATCTTTACAGGCCCAGGGTCCTCTCCTTTCTTCTTCTTGGGAGTCATTTGACTTGCTAATTGTGCCTTGAGTATTTAGGGTTTCTGGGCTCACGAATATCCACTTATCACTGATTGCATTTCATGTGTATTCTTTTGTGATTGGGTTAGCTCACTTAGGATGATATTTTCCAGATCTAACCATTTACCTACAGATTGTATGAGTTCATTATTTTTAATTGCTGAGTAGTACTCCATTGTATAAATATACCACATTTTCTGTATCCATTCCTCCTTTGAGGGATATCTGGGCTCCTTCCAATTTCTGGCTATTATAAACAAGGCTGCTATAAACATAGTGGAGCATGTGTCTTTATTGTATGCAGGGGAATCCTCTGGGTATATGCCCAGGAGTGGTATGCCAGGGTCCTCTGGAAGTGACATGACCAATTTTCTGAGGAACCGCCACACTGATTTCCAGAGCGGTTTTACCATTTTGCAATCCCACCAACAGTGGAGGAGTGTTCCTCTAGGACTTCTAGAGGAATCAATATCCCTGACCTCGAGCAGTACTACAGAGCAATTGTGTTAAAAACTGCATGGTATTGGTACAGCAACAGGCAAGTGGATCAATGGAATAGGATTGAAGACCCAGAAATGAACCCACAGACTTATGGTCACTTGATCTTTGATAAAGGAGCCACAACCATCCAGTGGAAAAAAGATAGCCTTTTCAACAAATGGTGCTGGTTCAACTGGAGGTCAACATGCAGAAGAATGCGAATTGACCCACTCTTATCTCCTTGTACTAAGAACAACTCCAAGTGGATCAAGGACCTCCACATAAAACCAGACACACTGAAACTATTAGAAAAGAAACTTGGGAAGACCCTGGAGGACATGGGCACAGGGGGAAAGTTCCTGAACAGAACAACAATAGCTTATGCTCTAAAATCAAGAATTGACAAATGGGACCTCATAAAATTACAAAGTTTCTGTAAGGCAAAGGACACTGTCAGAAGGACAAAACGTCAACCAACAAAGTGGGAAATGATCTTCACCAACCCCACATCCGACAGAGGGCTAATATCCAATATATACAAAGAACTCAAGAAGTTAGACTGCAAAGAACCAAATAACCCTATCAAAAAATGGGGTACAGAGCTAAACAAAGAATTTTCACCAGCCAAAGTTCGGATGGCCAAGAAACACCTTAAGAGATGTTCAACATCATTAGTCATCAGGGAAATGCAAATCAAAACAACCCTGAGATTCCACCTCACACCAGTCAGAATTGCTAAGATTAAAAACTCAAGAGACAACAAGTGCTGGCGAGGATGTGGAGAAAGGGGAATGATTTTATATGTGAATTGTGTCTTGCATGTTCAGAACTTCTGGACTAATACCCACTTATCAGTGAGTGCATAACATGTGTGTTCTTTGTGAATGAGTTACCAAACTATTCTCAACAGTAAAAGAACCTCTTGGGGACTCAGTATCCCGGACCTCAAGCAGTAGTACAGAGCAATAGTGTTAAAAACTGCATGGTATTGGTACAGTGACAGGCAGGTAGATCAATGGAATAGAATTGAAGACCCAGAAATGAACCCACATACCTATGGTCACTTGATCTTAGACAAAGATTTAAGTGCACTCTTATAGAGAACCAGGGTTCAATTTCTAGCACATAAGTGGTAGCTCACAGCCACACTTCACTCTTTTTTGGATCAAACTCTTTTTTAATCTCTGCAAGTACTATGCATTCACAGTGCAGACTCATACTTGCAGCCAAACAATCATATACATATAAATAAATACATACATACATATATACATAAATTTTAAACAAAATTAATGAGGATTACACTTTCCTTAAGAGAGTTAAAGAAGTCTATGGGCTGGCTGTTCAGAGTTTAGAATTCTAGTTGGTGTATAAACAGATTATCTGTTGTTGCTGTGACTTTAAGCATATTTAATATGTGGAAGAATTTTTGATTAAAGAGATATAACAGAAAAAATTTACACATTGGACCAAATATTGTAAGATCATATGGGATCTCTGATATAATATGTGAATTTAATTTTTCCCCCAGGATATATATTGTTGGAGCTCTGTCCTCTGTGTGGAAAGAGTTTGAAGGTCATTGGATCATGGCATTTTGCCCTTTAAAAGCAGGCTAATTCATTCTCTCTCTCTCTCTCTCTCTCTCTCTCTCTCTCTCTCTCTCTCTCCCACCCAACCCCACGTGTGTTTGTATGTGCTTCATTTTTTTATTTGTTCTTATATTTTCCATTACATTAGATCCAGATCTCATTTCTGTTCCCCCTCTCCTCCCAGTCCCTCCCTTCCACCCAACTCCCACCCACTTTCCTTTTTCCATTCAGAAAAGGGCACAGCTCTTAGAGATATCACCAAAGTTGACATATCACGTTGCATTAAATCTAGGCACCTCCCCTCATACAAAAGCTGGAAGAGGCAATCAAGTGGAAGTGAAAAGGTTCCAAAAGTCAGCTAAAGAGTCAAAGACAGACCTCATTCTCTCTATTAGAAGCAGCACAAGACCAAACAATTCAACCATAATATATATGCAAAGGGTCTA
Source organism: Apodemus agrarius (assembly GCA_964023405.1). Taxonomy (NCBI): domain Eukaryota; kingdom Metazoa; phylum Chordata; class Mammalia; order Rodentia; family Muridae; genus Apodemus; species Apodemus agrarius. The sequence goes on along the minus strand of OZ030013.1, from coordinate 30,181,232 downwards.
AGTCAGACCTTTTGTAGGCTTTCTGGTTGTTCAGTCTCTGTGAGATCCTATGAGATCAGGTTAGTTGATTCTGTGGGATTCTTGAGATGTCCTTGTTCCTTTTTTCTCATCCTACTTTTCAACAGGATTCCTGAGCTCTGGATAATGTTTGTCTATGGTTCTCTTAGTCTGTTTACAGTTGAAAGATGAAGCCCCCATGATGATGATTATGCTAGGCTTCTGACTAGAAGTATAGCAGTATATCAGATGTCAATGGGAACCATTTTATTGACTTTCTAAAATAATAATAATAATTATAATAATTATTCATCTTTGACTTTGTTATTTTTTATTTTTTCATATATTTTCCACCACATTAGATCCAGATCTCAATTTCTGTTCCCATCTCCTCCCAGTTCCTCTCTTCCACAAATCCCCATCCACTTTCCTTTTTCACTTCAGAAAAGGGCAGGGCTCTATTCCTTTAATAATAATAAATTATTATTATTGTTATTAGTAGTAGTAGTATGGTGATGATGATGATGATGATGATGATGATGATGATGATAATGATGATGATGATTATGTTTGGTCCAGGATGTTGGGCTAACCACCCTCTGGTTCCTGATCTACTAGGCAGTGTTATAAATGGGTTTCTTCTTATAGCACCGGGTTTCTAGCTAGAGCAGTCATTAGTGGCAGCAGCTGATTGAGATAAAACTTTCTTTTTTAAATGCCAGAATTTTTGTTTGAAAACTTATTAATAAAATTAAACCTACTTTGTGTGGGATGAAATTTTGCCTACTGGAAGCTTGCTATATATATGTACTGTTTTATTGCAATGGCAAAAAGCAAATTCTGTAACACACACTGTAAACTTAATTCTGAATTTGGTTACAAAGATGCTAGTCTAGAGGATAAAGGAATTTATATGAATTTAATCTGCTGGACTAAGGCATACTGTTTCAAGATTTGATGATTCAACATACCACTATATATTTCTAAAAAAAATGATAACAATACTGAACATATTAACTCCATGATTTTTATATGATAAAACTACCCCTCAACTCTTCTCTACATTAAAATCATTTACCTGATATAAAAATCACTATTAATTTAGTTAGAGGTAGGGGAGAGTTATATTGCATGTAATAATAGGTAATGTGTCCTTTTGACTGGTATATCATACCCTGGTAAAGGAATATATAGAATTCTGAAATTACCTAAGGGAGTTTTTGGATGATATTAACATTTGATTTAGTGTGATGGCTTTTTTGAAAGGTCAGGTGCAATTCCAAAGAGGCAACAATTCTTTGCACCTCTGGGGAATGTTTCTGAATCAGTATTGAATGAATCAGTTATGGGGGATGGGGGCTGTACCCAACGTATACAAGTCCAGAGATTTGGAGACGTAGCAGCAAGCATTTCCAGCTTTAGGGAGGTATTAGAATTTTTTTTTTGCCTCCAGCACCTTATTTTTATATTTATTGTCTAGAGGGTTTAGATCTAAGAGGAAGAGTGATGCTATCAGCTGACATAGTGATTCTACTAAACTGGAAGATAATAATATCTGTCAAAAATTGAATCTGCAGTCAAAACAGGCATCACTGTAACTGCTGGAGTGACTATTAAAGATAGCCCAGGAGTTATATATTACTCCACAAGATAGGTAAGAAATAATATCTATAATCCAAGCATCCACTAGGACATTCCTAGTGATACTGCATTATGATATCCCATGATGACAATGTATAGATAACCACAATAATCTAACCCAGGAAAACCTAGTACTGGCCTAAAATCTAGGAGCTGAGCTTAAATTCACCCCATTCAGAAATGAACCTTAATGAGAATCTGTAATAAATAGTGGAAGAACGTACCAAGACCAGATACATTATAGAGCACTCTAGTTTTAGGGACATATGTAAATTGCTAAGTATGTTTGTATGCACAATATCTTGCTTTGTGGTATTGCTCAATTCTTTGTTATATATCATTAGATACATCAACTTATTATTAACTTTGAAAAACCTCTAACTTTACATAATTAATATTTAAATAATAATAAGTCAGAAAGTAAATACACAGATATTCATAACTGTCTTCTGGAGGAATGGTTATGTGGCTTCTGTTATAACCAGATTGAAATAACATTTTAATTATCTATATTTCCATGTACATTAGTGAGAAATGGAGAGAAAGTAGACTTGAAGAGACTGTTTTATCCTTCAGGTTGACTGGGCCTCAGAAGCTTGAACTATAGCTATATATTATTCCTGATATTGATGTGCAGATATCTTTAAAAAAGTTTATCATCGAAGTTGATGAACTCTGAAGAAAATAGATTGCTCTCCATAGCAAGAGTGTACTTCATCTGATTCTCATTTTATGTCCAGTATCAATTCTTCCTGGATCCAGCCCCTATTCCCATTCTCTAGGTTCTAGTTGAGTTAGGTTTTATAAGAACGTGGGCCAGGTAAGCTTGTTCTATGTAAACAAATATCCTCTGACTGTTTCCTTTGAATGAACCCTGTGCACTAGCACCTAAACAGGTAAGATACATTGACTAAGATAAGAAAATTAGAGAGTTTTTGGAATAAACCCTGAAGTTTTACTAGATCAAAAGAAAAGTGCACATTGTAAGTTGCAACATTTCCTGAGAATTTTATGTTAACATAATACTTAAATCTTTATTTTCATATTTTGTTATTAGAAAAGTTATAATGCAATTTATGCAACTTATTTTGGCTTAGATAAATAATGTGCACCATTGCAAAAACTGCTCAGAAAGAATGATTGAAGTCATAAGTATGTTCAGGCTACTGATTGGTAAAGCTGAGAACCTAACATTTGCACATACTTTTGTGAAATATTTACAGGTCTCGAGAAGCTAAAAAAAATATTATGAAGTTCTTGTTAAGGATAAAGATTATTCAGAGTTATTAGGTATCTTTTGAAGGTAAAAGTAGGACCTCACCCACCAGCTGATCCAAACACCCATAGCCAAATAGTGGATGGAGCTGAGCTGGGATTCCCTTTTATTATTATTATTATTATTATTATTATTATTATCATCATCATCATCATCATCATCATCATCATATTTTATTTTTAATTAATTTTTAATTCGACTTTACTTTTTGATTCAGTTAGTTTACATTATGCTCATTGCCCCACCATCCCCTCCCACAACCTTTCCAGCCATCTCCAGGCAGATCAACAGAGTCAACTAGCCTGGACTTTTGGGGCTCTTTGAGGCTGGACCACCAAACTAAAGAACAGACACGGCTGGACCTAGGCCTTGCCTCACATATACAGCAGAAGTGCAGCTTGGTTTTCATGTGGGTCCTGAACAACTGGATCAGGGACTATTCTAAAAGCCTGTATGTAAATATGTTGTATCTAGGCTGCCTTGTCTAGCCTCAGTGGGAGAGGATGCTCCTAGGGTCACAAACACGTGAGTGGATATCCAGGGTCACCCACACCCACTCAGAGGAGTGCCATGAGTAAATGTAATTAGGTTGAGATTGTGAGAGCAGAGCTGCTCTGAACCCAGAAACTATGTCCATTTTTCCACACAAAATAAAAATGGGGCTACTTAGGGATGGTGATATTATTATGTGGAAATTTCTAAATATATTATATGTGAATTATATATTTCTGAATGTTAACTGATCACAGTAACAATTCAATAAATGTAGGCATTATTATCCTATTATCAACCACAGTTGTGTTTGAATACAGAAAATAGCCACACAAAAAGAAGCAAATTAAACTCCCTGTGGCTATGTTGATTAAAAAATGTCTAAGCACGTGAGAACTGAATTGAAGTTGCATCTTGCTTTCCTGTTTATAATTCATGATAATGAAGTGGAAAAACTGTTCCTTTAGTTTTTGATTTGATTATCCTTCCACTGATTAGAATCCTATGTACAGTTCCAAAATTCAAATTGTCTCTGCTCAGCAAAACAAAATGTGCTATAGATACACAGGGAATTTTATAACTGAAATTCTAATGTTATAATTTGATTTGACATTCATTTTGTTAGGTGTGCTCAAATTCATGTGACACTACAAATAATTAAGTTACATGCTATATTTTATTTTCTTATTACAATTGTTAATCAGGCATGGTGGTGTATGCTTGTAATCCTAACAATGAAAATAGAAAGCAGGAGAATCAGGGTTCACACAAAGCTTACCTTACCACAAAGATAGATTGAAGTCATCCTTGAGCTCAAGAAGAAGGAAGACCAAAGTGTGGATACTTTGGTCCTTCTTAGAAGGGGGAACACAATACCCACAGGAGCAAATGAAGACAAAGTGTGGAATGGAGGTCATCTTCACTGAGGAAGATGCAGCCTACAATGCCAAAATGATCAAACAAATCAGACATCTAGTTCATGGTCTGGGCTATGATTTTAAAAAAAATTTGCAAAGTCACTATGTTGGAAAAAACTCTCAAGTTGGTAATAATAATAATAATAATAATAATAATAATAATAATAAGCCCAAAACCTGCAGAAACTTAAACCAAACACATTCCAGCACACAAGAGGGGTATTTGAACTTATAGTAATAAATAATAGTGGGAAAATTAGTAACTGTAAACCTTAATGGAGTGATATTGGTTTATAACCAAACTCCAAGAAGCTCCCATGATCCAGACTAATTGGCCAACACAAATTGAATTCTCTGTCTCTCTTTCTCTCTCAGTGTATGTGTGTGTGTGTATGTGTGTGTGTGTGTGTGTGTGTGTGTGTGTGTGTGTATGTGTGTGTGTGTGTGTGTGTTTGGGGGTTAATTTTTTCCTTATTTGTTTTGTTTTTAAGACAAAAATCATGAAGTGCAGTGAGTAGAAAGACTTGGGTAATTCAGAATGAGTTGTGGAAGGAAAGAGAACATATTTAAAATATCTTGTATGAAATTCTCAATAAATGTTAAAATATTAAAAAAAACAAAGTATTCTTTAAGATGGCCTTTAGAATGAAATTTAGTTCCTTTGGAATCATCCACACAGTAATAAGAGAGCAATACTCACCACAGGGCAAGAATGTTTTTACCTTGATCCCAGACATGCAAGTCATGAGAAATAGCATTTATTGTTTACTAATGACATTTATGTGGCATTTTGTTATAGCAACAGAAACAGGATAGTACAGAAATATGATGTGGGAATTGCCCTGATCCTATAACAATTAACATAAATAAAGCACTGCATTTAAGACTAGGCAATGAATATATGTTGTGTACTGAGAACTCTTTTATTGGGGTTCAGAGAAAGAGTAGAACTATAAAACTCAGTCTTTTTAGAGAATATTTCAATGACCATGAACATAAAGCCAGTAGAAACACAACTTGAAAGGCACTTTAGCCCATGTATTAAAAACAAGAAACAAATTATTGGAAGGTATGGCAATTTTATAAATAATTTAACTTGATTTTGTTCATCTCTTGTTCTTTATTATGAGAAAACTTTCAAGGCATAAACTGGGATATTTTATGAACAAACTTCTAAACAGCATTTACGAGTGCTTGCCTGAATTTTCTAGAGTAGTTATGGTAAAAATGAGAAGTGAGTTTGGAAAAAAATTGTTAAATGAGAAAGAAAAACTTCAAGATTTTGAAAATAAAGATTCATCATGGACAGATCCAATGTACATCAGTTTAGAATGATAAATGCTCCAACATGTAATAAGGACATATACTCCACTATGTTCATAGCAGCCTTATTTATAATAGCCAGAAGCTGGATTGAACCAGGATGTCCATTAACAGAGGAATAGATAAAGAAAATGTGGGACATTTACACAATGGAGTACTACACAACTATTAAAAAGAATGGTTTAAAGAAATTCTTAGGCAAATGGATGGAACTAGAAGATATCATCCTGAATGAGGTAACCCAATTACAAAAGAACACACATAGTATACACCTACTGATAGTGGATATTAGCCCCAAATCTCATAATACCCAAGATATAATTCACAAACCACATGAAGCTCAAGAAAATGGAAGACCAAAGTGTGGGTATTTTGGTCCTTCTTAGAAGGGGGAACAAAATACCCACAGGAGCAAATGGAGACGAAGTGTGGAATGGAGACTGAAGGAAATAACATACAGAGACTATCCTACCCAGGGATCCATCCCATATATAGTTATGAAAGCTAGACAATATTTTGGATGTCAGCAAGTGCTTGCTATTAGGAGCCTGATATAGGTGTCTCCTGAGAGGCTCTGCCAGTGCCTGACAAATACAGAAGTGGATGCTCACAGTCATCCATTGGACTGAGCACAGTGTCCCCAATCGAGGAACTAGAGAAAAGACCCAAGGAGCTGAAGGGGTTTGCAGCCCCATAGGAAGATCAAAAATGTGAACCAATCAGTATCCTCAAGCTCCCAGAACTAAACCACCAACCAAAGAGTACACATAGAAGGACTCATGGCTTCAGTAGCATATGTAGCAAAGGATGGTCTTGTTGGACATAAATGAGAGGAAAGGCCCTTGGTCCTGTGAAAGCTGGATGCCCCAGTATAGAAAAATGCCAGGACAGGGAAGTGGGAGTGGGTGGGTTGGTGAGCAGGGTTGGGGGAGGTGGTGTATGGGTTTTTTTGAGGTGAACCAAGGAGAGTGGATAACATTTAAAATGTAAGTAAATATCTAATAAGAAAAAGAATAAAATAGAGATGCCCAGGGAAAAAAAAATGAAAAATGCTTGTGAGTAAACATACATTTGTTCAAGAGTTTTGTTATGAATAAACAGAACCAAATGTTAGTTATCAGATGTGTGGGAGAATGGTTCCCAGAGCTCCTCCCAGATCTTTGTGACTGTATACTCTCATTGCAGTCTGTGAAGTCACAGAGAGGGAAGCTTTCAACAACTGAGCCTAAGGACCCCAGGGTATCCTATCACTCACTCCCATGCTAGTCTTAAGCTTCTGCTTTCTGAATTCCCTTAAAGAACACCATGTCAGATTTAATGATTGCTCAAGCAGGCTAGGCCATAGGTTAGGTATGTCCCCCAAAGCCATAGGCAGTCAATAATACCATGGTCCACAAAGTGATAAGTATAGTGCACTCTGTAGTGTCATGGCATCACTAGATCAGTTTAAATATCACATTTCCTAAATACCATATTTCATCTTGTTTTTAATTAATCTAGTGTCATTTTACTATGTACATAACAGACAATTTTGCTATTAAGAAAGCATGTGCAGTGATTTCTTCCTGGAACATGAAAGTAAAAGTCATTAACGAATACAAAACTATAAGATCAGTGACAAATATTCCTTGTCAATCAAAAAATGTCAAATCCCAACAGAACTTTAATTTTGAAGACAGAACTCAGTGTTAGATGATAGTAAATGATGTAATTTATTGCAGACAAAACAACAGAGAGTGAAACTGACAGAAAGGTAAGAATTCCTGTCACACAAGAAGGAAGTTTAAATGGTTTGGACTGGTAGCTAGTTGCAGAAAGAAAACTCTCTTAGAACCATGACAATCGTGTCAAGAGAAAAGCTTGTTTAGAACAAAAGGCAGAACATAGTGCAGTGATGAAAGTATTGATCTCCGTGAAATATAAACAACCCTGGAATTTGGTCTGTAACTACAGCTCAGTGGCAGAATGTTTGTCTAGCATACACAAAGTTCTGGATAAAATGCCCAACATTATAGATAAACTTATAAATAATAATTAATAGATCTAGAATCATTGCCTACTTCATATTGTGAGGGTAAAGTGCACATTCTGAGAATATCCATGTGAAGATAGCTGCAATATGTTTCAGAAAAAATAGGTGATATACTTGTGGAGGAATATTACTTGTGACTAAGAAATTCAAGCTGGTAGGGAAAATCAAAGATATCTAATGAATAACTTTGCTAGATAATTAGGCAACATTAAGTAATATATTTAAGGACTCAGTCACATCTAGGATTGCATTATGTGATTTCTTTGTAGTCATAGTAGAACGAAATGTCCTAATGATACAATGTTTTTAAAAGAATGTATTTATGCCTTTTAAATAGCAATATATCACATATTGAATACAAATATAGGATATATAAATGTTCTGCCATATGAATATATGACATTCCTGCAGGAGCCTTTCTATTCATCCTAAGTACAGAGGACAACAATAACACAATACACAGTTCACAAAAGTCTCTCTTCGTGAAGCAGTGAGTTTGCAAACTCATTAGCCGCAACATAGATGGATGATTGGAAGAATATGCTTTAATGCAAAACTCAACCAGAGTTAGTGATGTTTTGTAAGAGCTTGTTCCATAGATTCCACATTTCTCTGAACCTGCCATTTCCTCACACATTGTAGCACCACCAACATTGTAGTAACCTGCATTGTAGACATTAGCAACCTGGCAGGGTTACATCCACCTGAACCAGGGCGAGGGGAATAAATGGATAACTAACTCTACCTGGATTCCTATGTGGAAATGTTAGTAGGCATATCTTGGGAGGGAAATAAAAATATTTTTGTTTCATTTAGTAAGGCAGAGACATTAAAGTTCTACAAAAAATATTAATTAAACAAATTAAATCAAATTGATCTTAAGAATGAAAAGTAGTAAAACACCAGAAAACTATCAGTTTTATATACCAGATTCGGTTTACAAAAACAAAAAATTTCCTGATTATCTCAAAAGATGCAGATATTATCAATGAAATGACAACTAGTACAATTAGTGAAAATATTCATAAATTATCCATTTGTCAAGAACTTAATGTATAAAACACATATACAGCATAAACTCATCAACAATACATAATAATTTAATAATAATGATAATAATAATAAATTATTCTTGAATGGGCAAAGGATAGGAATACTGATACAATAGAAATATGTAAACTGTTCTCTTAAATATAAGTATGCTAAATTTCATCTCCAGATCCTAAGTATAAAAACTTGATATAGTTGTGTACATTTGTAATCTGACAGGTGGGAAGACTGAGGCAGACAGGTCTCAGGATTTGATAGTCACCTAACCACGTCTACTTGATGAGTTCCACAGAAATGAGATAACCTCTGTAAAAGATACAGGGGACAGTCATGATGCATAAGGTCTGAGGTTGACCTCTGCCCTCCATGCACATGGGCACATATGCCCTAGCATCCTCACATACACTTACACAAATAGATATGCTAATGCTCTCAACAGATATCTCCAGAAGGAGATGTAGAGATAGACAACGAAATATCAATTATCTCATCAAGAATAAGAGTGATGCAAATATGAACAAAGCAACAGAAAGCTCAGACTGTATTCTAGTTACAGTACCTATAACCAAAAATGAAAAAGGAACTATCCTAGGTTGATTAAGGTGACAGTAAAGAGGGAAAGTTAACCCTCAGGTTACAATGTCATTAAAAAACATTATGGAAAACAACTTGGAAACTACAGCAAGAAATAGAACTACAATATGATTCTGTGATTCCACTACTGGCAATTTATGCAGAGGAAAGAAATCAGTGTGTTGCTGTCCTGGGTCTGTTTTAGCTTGGGGTATCCAAACAGGGCTGGGTTATGTAGGATCTTGGTCAGTGTGAGTGCATAAGAAATAGCCCTCCCTGGAGATAGTTTGCAGTGGAACAGTTCTTTTTATGGGTCAGGGGGATAAAAGGTATAAAAAAATTGTGGAGTGGATAGTGGTTTTCAGGAGGAGTATATATTATAGATTGGGCCATGGTACTGAATTGCATGAAATGAAATTCCAGGTGCTGGCTGAATATGTCCTTACAGAAAGAGAGGAAATATTTAACCTTAAACTTGACCACTATGCTCTGAAAGTACCTTAAGGATGGCAAAGGTGAGTGTCACTAGAGCATGGAGAAAGCATTCCTAGTCCTGATAGTGTTAGAAGATTTTAGGGAATGTACATGTCTCAATCAGATACTTGCTCCAGACCAGTTTCCTGATTGCATGGCTTTCCTGACCTGCGAAGTGTTAAAGCCATAATTTAACTTATATTCTTAGATCTGGGTTATTCACAACTGCCGCGATATATAGAGTCAATTTATATACATGTATAGGTGAAAAGAGAAAAGAAGAATGGCACATATACACGAGAGAATATTATTTTACCCCAAATGAAATGCTGTTATGTGGACATTCAGGATAAACATAAAGAATATTATGCTAAGTTAAATAAGGTAATCAGTAAAGAAAAATATTCCATTATCAAAATCCTATAGGGAAATATATAATGTTGGGCTTATAGTACTAGAGAATAGCATTATTTCACAAATGCTGAGTAGGTAATGAATGTGAAGTAGAAGTACAGAATTATAGTTAGCTTAGGTCAAGTATTCTATACCCAGAATGCTAACTATGCTCCATAATATTCTATTACACATTTAAAAATCAGTAATGGGTAGGACTTGGAATATTCTTCCCACAAAAAATGATAAATTATTGAAATGTTGCAGATGTTATCCATCCAACTTTAATTATTACACATTATCCATATGCATTAAATAAGACACTGCACCTAATTAATAATTACGTTCAATTACTATGAGTCAATGAGAAATGAAGGCATTTTAGTGTGTGTGTGTGTGTGTGTGTGTGTGTGTGTGTTATGCCACTTTGGGTGATAATGCTCCCTACAAGAGTCTGTAGTAATTGGTTTGTGTAACAAAATGTCCAGTGCCATGTACTTTCATGGCACTTTCAAGCTCCTTCTAGACAAAAGGAATCTAACCACTGAACAAAACTGTAGAAATTATTACTGTTTGCCTTGATTGCCAAGAGTTTAAAGATAAGTCTCTCTTGGTGAATACTTGACGTATTTTGGACAATGAATGTGGGAGTAATTGAGCTAGAACTGATCCACAAGCCTCCTCCTGGAGGAGTGTTCTTTATAGTACGCAAAGTTGCCTCACTAGATTCCTAGAGAGAACAATCATTCATTCTTCCTGACTGTAAAGCCTATGAATGACAACAAAGATGCTGAAATACTGGCAATTTCATCTCAGGGATTGCTAACAGCTGTCTAATTGGAAACAGGCGCTGCTCAGTCAGACAGAAATCTTGCCTGATACTATAAAACTAGCTAGCTCCACATGAATGGCAAATCAGGAGAATCATATACCTGAGAAGTGAATCTACTACTGATGCTTTCCTAAATCAGCATATTTTCCCAACTGCATTCTCAGTGTTTTTTAATGCAAGTAAATATCAATTTCAATAAACTTCCTCCAATGTGTCAGTTTGCATTAAGATGTCCATGTAAAGATTTTGTTGTTGTTGTTATCCTTTGAACAATATAACTAGAATTATACCCATATTTTTCTTTTCTGAAACAATTTTTTGTTGTAGTTTTTGAATATGTGTAGTTTCCTCAGAGAAAGGAGTCCTCCATAGATAGCAACCATACTTGGAAAATCAAGTTGCAGAAGTAGGTGAATCTTCTCCTATTGTGGGTAGACAAGATATCTCAGTTAGGGGAAGGGGATCAAAAGGCAGTCAAAAAAGTCAGAGACAGCAATCCTGTGATGAGGGGTCCCACATGAAGACCAAGCTACACATCTGAATATGTGTGTTTCTTTTTTCCCATTTTTTACTATATATTTACACCTGATTACAGCTTCCCTTCTCACCTCTCCTTCCACTACTTCTCTTTGATCTACCCCACCAACCCCCTTTCTTTCTGCTCAGAGAAAGGCGTTCTCCATAGACAGCAACCCTACTTGGAAAATCAAGTTGCAGAAGTAGGTGAATCTTCTCCTATTGCAGGTAGACAAGATATCTCAGTTAGGGGAAGGGAATCCAAAGGCAGTCAAAAAAGTCTGAGGCAGCAATCCTGTGATGAGGGGTCCCACTTGAAGACCAAGCTACACATCTGTTACATATGTGTAGAAATGCTGAGGTCTCTCTCATGTATACTCTGTGGTTGGTGGTTCAATCTCTGTGATCCCCTATGAGCCCAGATCAGTCAATTCTGTAGGTTTTCTTTTTTTTCCTTTTTTTAAAATTTTTATTTTCTATATTCTATGTTTACATTCCAAAGGCTTTCCCCTTTCGCAGTTCCCCCCTCCCTATGTCCCATAGTTCCTCTCCCCCCAACTATTCCCAAATCATTCCCCCTCCCCCCACAGTTTCTCTACAAAACTGGATCCAATCTTTCCAAGCCCAGGGTCCTCTCCTTTCTTCTTGGGAATCATTTGACTTGCTAATTGTGCCTTGAGTATTTAGGGCTTCTGGGCTCATTAATATCCACTTATCAGTGATTGCATTTCATGTGTATTCTTTTGTGATCGGGTTATCTCACCTAGGATGATATTTTCCAGATCTAACCATTTACCTACAAATTGCATGAGTTCGTTATTTTTAATTGCTGAGTAGTATTCCATTGTATAAATATACATTTTCTGTATTCATTCCTCCTTTGAGGGATATTTGGGCTCCTTCCAATTTCTGGCTATTATAAACAAGGCTGCTATAAACATAGTGGAGCATGTGTCTTTATTGTATGCAGGGGAATACTTCTTGTGGTGTCCTTGACCTCTCTGACCTCTTCCATTACTCTTCTCCCTGTTCCACAAGATTGCCAAGATCCTCTGTGTCTATGCACCAGTCTCCATCAGTTTCTGGGTGAAGCCTCTCAGAAGACAGTTATGCTAGGCTGCTGTCTTTAAGCACATCAGAATATTATTAATAGTGTCAGAGGTGGACATGAATGCTAAGTTGGGCCAAACACTGCTTGGCCATGCTCTCAATTTCAACTCTTTATCCCTGCACATCTTATAGGAAGAACAAACTGAGGGTCAAAGTTTTTGTGGCTGGGTTGGTATCCCCATTCCATCATTGAATCTGTTACCTGGTTACAGGAGGTAGCCCTCTCAGATTCCATATCACCTATTCTTAGTAGTCTTAATTAAGGTTACCCTTATAATTCTTGAGTATTTTCATTGGCCTGGGTTTCTAGGTTTTTCCAGAGATGCAGAAATGTCCCTTCTCCACTGACTTCAGTTCTCTCTCCCAGTTCTCTCTAGCTCAGTTTTCCCCACACTTGAATTCTCCTGCTCTCCTGGCTACCCCTTGCACAATCTGTTCCCTCCCCTTCTCTATCCCGATGTCTATTTTTTCCATTTCTCAGAGAGATTCAAGAGCTAAGAATGTAGCAAGTGAAAGAAGAGATAGTGACAAGTAACAAATAAATGGAATGCTATATTGTAGAAGATATGAAAGACCAGAAAATACAATTAGAGAGACACTGATGTTGAATCAACTCCAAGCTCAGCTGTAATTCTGAAGCTTGACAGTAAAAATGGAAATTTCAGAGAATATACAGGCATGGAGTTGAAAAGGTTATAATCAACCCAAGAGAGCATTGGGATGGTAGTTCAGAAAAGTTGACCTTCTGTTCTCCTAAGGAGCATGCCTTAATAGTTATTACATGGGTTAAGTCTAGATAGACCAATAGAAACTGAACCTTCCAAGCAGACTGATGCTTCCAGTGCTTGTAGCCATGCAGGGAAGGAGCTATCTCACTCACATATTTGCTATGTTATTCCTTGGAGCCATCATTACCTCTCAGATAGCAGAGTGGCCCCCTAATCAATGGTATATGCTATATATGCTGAATCACACAGATATCAGTGTCCAAGCTTGCCGTTGGTAGTAGTAAGCTGCTCCAGCCACATGAACTGCTATCTGGGCAAGAATCTCAGGATACCTTTTGTGGTATCCCTTTCAGTCAGAAATGGCCTTCAACTGCAGTTCTGGAAACTTCTATGTAAGACACCATAAGTTGCAGGACAAGCTCTTATTCAAAAAATGTGTTAGCAGTTTGAGTTTAGGAATATTTTCATGGATACAGGATGTGCTGTGTACCAGCAAGTCAAACAGTTACTGGAAAGAAAAGCAGAAGGCTGAGGGCAAGAGTCCACTCTACCTTGTCATTGGGAGTAGCAAACCTAGAATTCAAAATGGCACAAGGTGTCATCAGTCTTCTGCTTCAGATAGACAGTTCTGTAAGGGCACCTGAGCAATGTGCTTGCTGAGGAATAAAGTCACAGTGATAGTTTCAAGATTATTTTATTTGAGAGCATAAGTGTTATTGCCACTGTCTTGGTGACATTGTGCAGCAGATTCTACTCTCAGAGTATCCACTGTAAATATATTTTTGCATTAAATCTATATGACATATGTTTAGTGTGTTTAAACACATCTTTCTGTTGAATTACAAGTTGCCATATATATGACATACGATAAAATGTATTATCTATATATACATATATATATATGTGTGTGTGTATATATGTATATGTATATATATATGTATATATATATATATATATGGAGAGAGAGAGAGAGAGAGAGAGAGAGAGAGAGAGAGAGAGAGAGAGAGAGAGGAGTATGTGAGGGAAACTGAGAAAAAGAAAGAGATAGACACACAGTCAGGACAGAGAGTTTGTGTACACAGTATTTTAAGATCAATAGGATCATAACTGCAATTAAAACAAAGTATATTAGAATTGGAATTCTTTTCCAATGTGACTGGAAAACTAAAATAAATTACAGATATGCAAAAATGCAAGTGATACCAACATACAAAATTTACTTTGTAAAATAAAATATATTCATATTTAAAATTTTATTATGCATTTTTAAATTATAAAAATTTATTATGCATTTAAATATTTCATAATCATCACCTACAAATGTTTGTGTCAGCAAGTAGCCCTCATATATTTCTAAGAGAATAATTAGGTAATAGTGCTGAATTAATTTCTTATTGCTGTTATGGTGAACTTCATGCATACAGAGTGTTAATTTGTGATCTTTTATGACAACAAATCTAGCTAATTCCTTCAGTCTCACTACAGTTGTAGTAGTACTTGTGTAATTCTGTATGGCAATGTCCTTTGAATTGACAACTTTTCTTGAAGCATTAATATTCATCACAAAGGATAGGCCTGTACATTGTAGATAATCAATTTGAAAGCTACGGGACAATAGAATTGCATAATAAGATTTAAAGAGAATTCATTTTCTTTAATGAAGAAGGCATTAAAAATTTTCAAATTGACCTTGGAAGATGAACTGATGAGGCTTCCAGCCCACATAACCATATTCACTGTGCTTTGCCTGCTTCTTCTTTCACATGGTATATCTGCTTACTCTGCTCTGTATAGAGCATGGGGCATATATATAAAAAGCCTTTCCTTCCCCTATCTTGAAAAACTAGAGAAAGAATTTGTAATAAAAATTTTTAAATGGATTTTCCACAATTATTTTCTAGAAAATATGAAATTTGATAATTTCAATATTTTCTAGAGATGCCACTATTTGCAAAGTAATGAACAAAGGAACATTTGGAAACACAGCATGTATAAGTTTTCTGAAAAATTACAATTTCCCCTGCTGAACAGAAATTAGATAAAAGACTGTTTGAAAATGGAAAATCGGAAATTTTAGAATTCATTTATTTAATTTGTAATCTGACCCATAAAAATCTATAAAATTAAATCTTCTTTTTGTATTTTTGTTTTTTTGTGACAGGGTTTCTCTGTGTAGCTCCAGCTGTCCTGGAACTCACTCAGTAGACCAGGCTGGCCTCAGAAATCTGCCTGCCCCTGCCTCCCAAGTGCTGGGATTAAAGGCGTGCGCCACCACTGCCCGGCCCTAAAATTAAATCTTAATACTAAATAGGTATTTAGATAAAATATAACATTTCCCCAATGATAGTAGTATCTCTACAAAAATCTCAAATGAGGTTTAATTCACATGAAAAATTGTCACTCTATGGTAACCTAGAAAAAATATCTTTTTCTCCTTCAAATAGTCTTCTTTTCTTGAAGCTAGGGTATCTAATTGATATTTATTTGCACCATGATATTAGTATCACATTTAATTATGCTTCCTATTTCATTAAATTTTCTAACAAGCATAGATAGAATTACAAACAGATCAGCAGATTGACATGTAGAGTTATGATAAATGATTATTAAAACTTTACACTAAATATGCTTTGAAAGAAAATTTTAACTTATTTGTAATAATGTGAGAACGACCCTGTAGATACATCTGTTTTAATGCTTGGTTCCCAATTGGAATTGTTTGGAAGGGATTAGAAGGTGTGGCCTTCTTGGAGGCGGTGTCTCACTAGGAGCAGGGTTTGAGATTTTAGAAAGCTATATAGCATTCTCACTAAAATCTTTTGTCTGCCTTTCTGTCTTTTTCTATCTTTAACTTGTTCCTCTTGCTGCATGTGAATCCATTCCCATTGGATGGCAACATTTGCCAATTAGGAACTCATCTGAAGTAACCTTTTGAATATTACCAGCCAAGAGTTTTTCCTTGCCCCCCCCTTCTCCTTGTATTTTATCAATATGTAGTGTGGTAACTGCTGTCTCTCTCTCTCTCTCTCTCTCTCTCTCTCTCTCTCTCTCTCTCTCTCTCTCTCTCTCCTGTAGTGTGGTAACTGCACTCTCTCTCTTTTTTCTTTCTCTCTCTTCCTCTCCCTCCTTCTCTTTCTTCCTCCCTCCTTCTCTCTCTCTCTCTTTCTCTTCTTCCTCCCCCTCCCCCTCCCCCTCCCCTTTCCCCTCCTTCTCCTCCTCCTCCTCCTCCTTCTCTCTCTCTCTCTCTCTCTCTCTCTCTCTCTCTCTCTCTCTCTCTCTCTCTTCTTCCTTCTCTATCCTTTGCTACTTCCCTTCCATCTTTCCATCTGTCTGTCTGTCTCATGGTCATTTTCCTTATATGTAAATCCGCAGATACTGTTCCAGCATTATGCCTATTTGCTGCCATGCTGCTTACTGAAATTTTCATTAACTGTAACCTTCTGAAACTTTAAACCTCAAATTATATGATTTATTTTGTAAGTTACCATGGTCATGGTCTTTTGTCATGGGAATAGAAAAGTAACAAAAGCACTAATCAACACATACTTACTATTTTAGAGAAATGGCAACTCAAGGATGTAGGTATGTATTTGCCTAATTGAATATTAGAATCCTTTAAATAAAGATATAATTAATGGAGTGCTGGAGTCATTCAACTAAATAAACATAAAATGGGCAAAATATAGACTGAAAGGCTTTGTGGTGGGTTGGTATCTCCATTGCACCGTTGAATCTCTTGCCTGTTTATAGGAGGTGGCCCTTTCAGATTCCATATCTCCTATGGATCAATTTGAAAATCCAAGTTTGTGAGACTTAACCATAAAGCACCAGTTTGAAGGAAAAAAACCCAAAACCAAAAACAAACAAAAAGCAAACAAACAAGGAGTCCAGAAATCAATTTTCTCCATCATAGAAAAATCCAGCAATTCTTGGCATTTTCACTTAAACCTATCAAATATTTAAACAAAGAATGCAAAAGTTTCTAGTGGTTTACAAAAAGTTTACAATTAAGGAGCACTTAAAGTAAAAATTAAAAAGGCAAAATTTCCTTGATTTGGTAACCAGACAAAATAGTACAAGAAAATTGAAGGCCAAGATTGGTCTAGAATGTAGTTTCATCTCTTTTACCTATTGCTGACCAAAACCCATACACATTTAATAAAACCTTTAAATTACGGTTACTTGTGATTCACCCTTAGGATGCAAGGATTTGGCAACATAAATTCTAAATTTGTGGTCATGAGGTGGAAAAAAAGAAAAGATGGGAGGAAGAGAGTAACAAACTCTGTATAACCTTTGAAAGTAAGGAATGAAAAAAAGGAAGGGTGAGAGAGACAAATTGCTCATTGAAAAATACCATAATATCTTGCACTTCTTTGTATGGTAAAATTACTATAGGCTCTTAAAGTTTAATAAAAACAGATTTACCTATAGGTCAGACAAATTTTGGTTGAAAGGTTTTGCAGGTGGATTGATGTCCCCTCTCTCCATCCACGTCCAATGTCTATTTTATTTCCCCTTCTGAGTGATATTGATGCTTCCTCCATTATTAGTTTCTTTGTATTGTAGCATGGTTATTCTGTACTTTATGGCTAATGCCACTTATAAGTGAGCACCTGCCTTGCATATATAAGACAGATATCTAAGGATAAAGATGCAGCAGAGATTAAGGGAATAGCCAAACAATAACTGGCACAAGTTGAGACACATCTCATGGCAGACAGCAAACTCTGGACCTATTAATGATATTCTGCTATGCTTGCAGACAGGAACCTAGAAGATGCTGAGAACCACAGACAAACATCAGGTGCAGCTTGGGGAGTCATGTGAAAGAGTGGGTTCAAGAACACCCACCACAAGAAGACCTTCAGAATCAAATAATCTTGGCACATGTGGTCTCATAGAGACTGCACCAGTAAACAAAGAGCATGCAGGGCTGACCTAGGCCCCTTACACATTTGTAGCAGATGTGCACCTTAGTCCCTAACAATTGGAGCAGGGGGAGGGAACTATTTCTTACTCTGTTGCCTGACATTTGTTCCCTGTCCCCTAGAAGGACTGAGTCCTTGGAGGTCAGTGGGAGTGGATACAAACAGCTTTGATTGGATGGCCAAGGGAAGGTGATACCAAAGGGGAGGGGTAAGGAAAGTAGCAATTTGTGAGTGTGGGACTTGGAGGTGATGAGGGAGGAAGGCTGCAACTGGGATGTAATGTGAATAAATAAACAAATTAATGAAAAAAGAAAAATAATAGAGAGAGAGACAGAGACAGAGAGACAGAGACAGAGAGACTTCTTAAAGACTCCACCAAATTACATAGAACCAATATAGAAATTAAGTATTGATGAAGAAGAACATAAAACCAATCTTTATATAGTATTAGGGATTGAGCTATGAGGCTAGCACATGCTTTTCAAGCAGTTTACCACCTAGCTTACATATCAAGCCTGCAATTTCATTTCAATCACACTATATCTTTGTGCTTAGCTAGAAATTCCTTAAAACGAAACAAAACATGGAAAGGCATATTGATATAAACCATCTACTATTCAAATTGTGTTTATGTACCAATATTGTTAGGCTTGTATAGATGTGCTGTTATTAGAAGACAAGTTACAGTAGATAAACAAATATAGTCTAGTAAATCAAATGGCTGTTATTAAAGTATTGTATTTTATGTGTCTTTTATTAATGAATTGTGAGGAACAGGCAGTTTAACTTAACAAAATTGCATCAAATTGTATCCGAAAGCTTTAAAGCATACAGTACCTAATGAGAAGTCAACATTGTGCAGCTATAAGCTCCTGCATCTTTAATAAAGTATATTAACATCACCGTGGTGACAGGGCTGCATGTGATTTCATTCCCACTGGATGGCAACATTTGCCAATTAGGAGCTCATCTGAAGAAGCCTTTCATGTATTATCAGCCAAATATTTCTCCATCTCCTGCCCCTCCTTGTTTTCTCCAATATCCATTTTTACTGCAGCTTAGCAAAAACCTGTTGTTCAGAATTTGGGGGACTGGAGTCTGTCTGCAATGATACTCCTGCTACATGCTTCATTAGTTCACATAAGGCATCTTTGTCTTCAGTATAATCAACTGTGAAGGCTATGGGCAGAAATAAGCCAGGATATTTTAAAGGTACCCATTACAATGATGATACTGAGTAAACTTGATAAAATGTTATGAGAGTCACTCAGATAATTAGTCAAAAATTCATTGTACATATAATAAGATGGAACAAGGCACATTTATATATCACTATAGTTATTGTTTTATGTTTTCAATATTTTTATTTCTATAGTAAGGCAAATTTTCCTTTTCATTATATTTATTATATTATATTTTAAAAAGTATAAATTATTTTTAACATTTCTAATTTATAGAACACAGCAAAAATTTACAGAAGACGCACTTCATATTTATTAAAAATGTAATTGAAGTGTCTCCTTGTGGAAACTCACTGTGATTGTAATCCTAAATGGATTAAGAAATATCTTAATGGATAGTAAAACATGGCACTAAGTCTCTGTGAAGGCTTTTCCAGAGATAATTAAATCATGAAGGTTTTAATTTAATGAATGCTTTGATCCATTAATGAACTAAAATGTTAAAAGATTATTGGGAATTGGTAGAGGTCTAGGCATCAGAACATAGTTTAAACAAATAGGTGCTAAGAACATTCCCACAAGGAAATATCTTATCTTAGCTGCTTTTATCCTTTTTTAAAATTAATTAATTTATTTTTTACACTCCATATTTTATCCCCCCATCCTGTCCACCCTCCAACTGTTCCACATCCCATACCTCCTCCCCATCCTCTTTCTTCAAGTGGATGTCCCCACCCCAATCCCACCTGACCTCTAAACTTCCTTGGGTCTCCAGTCTCTTGAGGGTTAGGTGCATCATCTCTGAATGAACACAGACCCAACAGTCAGCTACTGTATGGGTGTTGGGGGCCCAACCAATGGACAGAAGCAGCTGACCCCTGTTGTTGAATTAGGGAAGTCTGAAACAAGCTAAGGAGAAAGGCAATCCTGTAGGAGGACTAGCAACAGTCTCAATTAATCTGGACCCCTGAGATCTTTTAAACACTGGCTCACCAAACTGGCAGCATACATCAGCTATTTCTTTTATTGTATTTAATGGCTATCAGAAATAGCACAACCAAAACAACTTAGGGGAGAAAATAACTTAGTTGTTTTTTGTTTCCAGTTTAGCATCTGTCACTGAAAGAAGTCAGGTCAGGAACTGAAGCAGGAATTTGAAGAACAAATTGTGGAGAAATGCTGATCCCCCTCCAGGCTCATGCCAACCTAACTCTCTCACATAGGCTGCCTAACTAAGGGGTAGTACTGGGCTTTCATACTTCAAAGATGGATCAAGAAAATTCGTTACAAACATGGCGACATGTCTGATTTACCTGGGAAATCAATCAATTGAGGCGGTCTTCAGAGATAGCTCTAGGCTCTGTTAAATCGACACTTGGGGTGATGATTGGGGAATGGTTGGTGGGGGGAGAGGAATTATGAGACATATGGTGGGGGGGGAACTGGGAAAGGGGAAAGCCTTTGGAATGTAAACATAGAATATAGAAAATAAAAATTAAAAAAAAAAAACTAAAATAGAATACCTTTTCCTTATTCTTCTTTTCTTCCCTCTCAGCAATATATGAACTACTAAATCATAGGTTCCCTGTTATGAAGGATAGAAATACTTGGAACCTTGAGTAAAAGTAAGCTTCACTCATGTTACTCATAGAGATGGAAAAATCTGAGTAATAATTAATTATAAATGTCACCTTCGGTCTGAAGGTCTAAAAGGAAGATGGTGGGAGGAATTTGCAATCTGCTTCCATGAAAACATTTTTTTAAAAAATTCCTAGATAGGATAGTGATATTAAATAATCGTTGAGGTCCAGGAAACACCACATAAACCATTTGAACAGTGACCTCATAGAAACAAGAATATTTAATTGAATGCACACCCCAAGACTGAACAATCAGGACCACAAAAAGGACTCAGCAAAATAATTGTGGTACCTTAGGACAGGCTAATTTTTTTAAGTTTTATTTTATATTTTTACTTACTTATTTTGCATCCTGCTCACTACCCCTATCCCAGTCCTACAATCATTTTCTCTTTTCTCCCTGTGCTTCTCCCCTGAGTGGGTGGCGTCCCACCCTGGGTATACACCACCGTGGCACTTCAAGTCTCTGTGAGTCTAGATGCTTCCTCCCCCAGTAAGGACATGCATGGCAGCACAGCTAGAAGAACATATTCTACTTACAGGCAACATTTTTTGGGATAGCCCCCACTCCAATTGTTTGGAACCCACATGAAGATCAAGCTGCACATCTACTACATACATGCCAGGAAGCCTAGGTCCATCCAGTGTATGTCCTTTGGTTCAGAGTCTTCTGTGCCATAAAGGTACAGGTTCTAACCTATGACTCTATAAATCTATGACTCTGTTGGTCTTCTTGTGGTGTTCCAATTGCTTTCTAGTATAAGAATCTCCAAACATCATCCACTGTTTGGCTATGAGTTTCTGCATAAGTCAGCTGGAACCTCTCAAAGGACAACATGCCCCTGTCTGTTTAAGAGAGTAACAGTAATAGTGTCATGGATTACTGTTTGTCCAGAGGATGGGTCTTAAGTTGGGCTGGTTATTGGCTGGTCTTCCCTTGTGCCTGCATTTCTTGAAGACAAAAATTTTGGGTTTTAAGTTTTGTGGGTGGTTTGGTGTCTCTCTTGCTCTATTGGGTTTCCTGGTTGCCTACAGAAGGTAGGCCCTCCAGGTTCTATATGTCCAATGTTGTGACTCATAGATAAGGTCACTCCCATTGATACTTGGGTACCTCCCTTATCCTAGGTCTCTGTCTCTTTCTGGAGATGGCTCCCACCTTCTCACCCCCATCAGATGCAGATTTCCATTAATTTTTGTGGCCATCTCTCCTGTCCTTTCCCACACCTGATTCTGAACCCCTCATTCCCCTCTGCATCCTGACTCCCTCCCAGTTCTTTCCCTCCATCTTCTGCTTATGACAGTTTTTATCCCTACTACTATGTGAGATTCAAGTATTCTTGCTTGGGCTTTCCTTCTTCTTTAGTTTCTTTAGGTCTGTGGCGTATAGTTTCTATATGTATTTTATGGCTAATATTCACTTATAAGTGAGTATATACTGTCCATGTCTTTTTGAAACTGAGTTATTTCACTCAGCATAATATTCTCAAGTTCCATCCATTTGCATGAAAAATTCATGTCTTTGTTTTTAATATCTCAATGATATTCTACGTGTTGGTATACCACATATTTTTTTTATTCATTCTTCAGCTGAGGGACATTGATGTTGTTTCCAGTTTCTGGTTATTACAAATAAGCTGCTATGAACAAGCATCTTCGTGGGATGTCAGAACATCTTTTGGGTATATGCCCAGGAGTAGTATATCTAGGTCATGAGGTAGGGCTATTCCTGTCTTTCCTGAGAAACAGTTATGGCAGGCTTTGCATAGGAAAAATCAGATTCAGAAGTTCAAAAGGCAAGTGTGGGGGCATTACTGCATTTGTCTAACTAGACAAATTATTATCAGCTAACCTTTAAGCTGATTTGTCCTAGGTGAAATAAGTGGACAGGTGTTGTGCTCGAAAGTTTCAGACTGTTGAGGTAACAGTATAAGTATTACAATTATAATGCTTTGATCTTTTATATAATTTTCAGTGTCAACTATGGATAATTAGCAATGGGAAGAGGAGTTAGAGAACCTGAACTCAATTTCAACTTTTGAGGAAAATTGAAACTAACCTCTACAGTAATTTTAAAAGGAGCAGATCTCAACAATGATCTAGATGACCAAATGGCCATTTGCCAAAAGCAATCTACAGATTCAATGCAATCCCCATCAAAATCCCAACTAAATTCTTCATAGACTTAAAAAGAGCAATTCTCAAATTCATCTGGAATAACAAAATACCCAGGAAAGCTAAAACTATTCTCAACTATAAAAGAACTTCTGGGGGAATCAATATCCCCGACCTCAAACAATAATACATAGCAATTGTGTTTAAAAAAATGCATGGTTTTGGTACAGAGACAGACAAGTAGATCAATGGAATAGAATTAAAGACCTGGAAATGAACCCACAGAATTATGGTCATTTGATCTTTGATAAAGGAGCTACAACCATCCACTGGAAAAAAAGATAGCCTTTTTAACAAATGGTGCTGGTTCAAATGGAGGTTAGCATGCAGAAGAATGCAAATTGATCCATTCTTATCTCCTTGTACTAAGCTCAACTCCAAGTGGATCAAGTACCTCCACATAAAAAGAGACACATTGAAACTAATAGAAAAGAAACTGGGGAAGACCCTTGAGGACATGGGCACAGGGGGAATATTCCTGAACAGAACACCAATAGCTTATGCTCTAAGATTAAAAATTGACAAATGGGACCTCATAACATTGCAAAGTTTCTGTAAGCCAAAGGATACCATCAGAAGGACAAAACAGTAACCAACAAATTGGGAAAAGATCTTCACCAACCCTACATCTGACAGAGGGCTAATATCCAATATATACAAAGAACTCAAGAAGTTAGACCCCAGAGAACCAAATAAACCTATTAAAAAATGGGGTACAGAGCAAAACAAAGACTTTTCACCTGAAGAAATTTGAATGACTGAGAAGCACCTTAAATAATGTTCAACATCATCAGTCATTAGGGAAATGCAAATCAAAACAACCCTGAGATTTCACCTCACACCAATCAGAATGACTAAGATTAAAAACTCAGGAGACACCAGGTGTTGGTGAGGATGTGGAGAAAAAGGAACACTCCTCCACTCCTGGTGGGATTGCAAGATGGTACAACCACTGTAGAAATCAGTCTGGCAGTTCCTCAGAAAATTGGGCATGACACTTCCAGAGGACACTGTTATACTACTCCTGGGCATTTACCCAGAGGTTTCCCCTACATGCAACAAGGACACATGCTCCACTAAGTTCATAGCATCCTTATTTATAATAGCCAGAACCTGCAAAGAACCCAGATGTCCCTCAATGGAGGAATGGATACAGAAAATGTGGTATATTTATACAATGGAATACTACTCATCAATTAAAAACAATGAATTCATGAAATTTTTACACAAATGCTTGGAACTGTAAAATACAATCCTAAGTGAGATAACCCAATCACAAAAGAATACCCATGAAATGCAATCACTGATAAGTGGATATTAATTAACCCAGAAGCTCTGAATACTCAAGACACAATTAGCATATCAAATGATTCCCAAGAAGAAGGAAGGAGAGGGCCCTGGTCCTGAAAAGGCTTGATCCAGTATTGTAAGGGAGTACCAGAACAGAGAAATGGGAGGGGGTGATTGGGGAATGGGCAGAGGGAAGAGGCTTTATGGGACATATGGTGGGGGGGGACTGGGAAAGGGGAAAGCCTTTGGAATGTAAACAAAGAATATAGAAAATAAAAAAAATCCCTCACCAGTAAGCTTGTTCATATGAAAAGATGTCTTTCTGCTAAGTTTTTAAAAAATCTATAACCAGTAGTTTCATGCAACATGGCTCCTTCATAGGAGAACTCTGACATGTTAAAAAAAAAACAGTGTTTAAAAATATCAGCAATTAAAGGATTAAAGGATGTTGGAAGGAACTATACCCCTTGGTGACTGCATTCTTGATAAGAGCAAGGCCACACCTAAGGGAAAGAAATAAAAAAATGGCATGGCCTCCACC
Source organism: Apodemus agrarius (assembly GCA_964023405.1). Lineage (NCBI taxonomy): Eukaryota > Metazoa > Chordata > Mammalia > Rodentia > Muridae > Apodemus > Apodemus agrarius. The sequence continues at coordinate 30,156,123 of OZ030013.1, read as the reverse complement.
ATCTTAACACCATGTTGTGTGCGGAAATAGAATGCCTATGCTATAGGTGAAGGTTAAGAGAGCACTGTATGAACTGACTCCAAGAACATTTTACCTACTCCAGAAGCCTCTGTTATCACATGAGCTCATGGCTTAGATCTTCTGCAAAGAGTAGTTGGCTACTACATTGTTTTACCTGTACATAACAAAAGCAATGAATATCTAAGCTACTGTCCAGTCTTAATTCATGCACTCCACTGACACTATTCTAGCTTCAGTTTCACTTTGTACCTCTCTGTTTTTCTTTTAATTATTTTGATTACTAATAAGTTTTAATAAAAATAGAATCACATCATGTTGTTCCTTTCATTTTTTCCCTGCTGCCCCTTTCTGATACTGTTCTTGTAACCTCTCCCATGTTCCTCCCATACTCTCAAGTTGATATTCTCTTTTTCTTTGACTATTATTGTCACATGTATGCAAATATGTTTGTATTTAATTTATATGTATTTGTAAATAAACACACACACACACACACACACACACACACACACACACACACCACTGCATTGAAAAACCAATAGAAGTCTCATCTCTGGAAGATTTTTTTCTCTCAGCATTTGTTAATTGCCTATAGTTCTTCGTCTAAGTGGAATCCCACAAAATTTTTCAACTTCTATTCAAAATGTCATTGTACTAGTCTTGTTTATGCGGCCATTTCTAGGAAAGACTGTTTCACACAGACTTATTAATATTTCTATCATCTAGATGGTCCCTTAGTCATAAATGCAGAAGCTGTGATATTGGGGATGGATTCCTCAAGTTTGTTAATCTGTGCATTATTTTCATGTGTGGTTTTGTGTTTGATTTTTTTCTGTAAAGAGAAGCACTTTTGATGAGCAGTGATAGCTGCATGGTGTTCTTCAACAGATGGCTATTAATAAACACGTGGTATATAAACACAATTGCACATATTCAGCATGAACAAAAAATGAAATGTAAAGGCTAATGAATGAATCCAAAAAAGATTATGTTAAATGAAGTAATCAAGACCAAGAAAGAGAAATGCCTGATGTTCTCTCTCATCTGTTTTTCCTGGCTCTACATTCTCAAATATGAGTAAAATAAATGGAGTACCCACAGAATCCAGGGGAATAAAAAGCAGCCATAGTCTTGGGGAGGGAACTGTCAGGACACAGGATATGAAGTGTGAAATGGAGGAACTGGGATGGGCTTCAACTGGAGAGAAGGGTTAGAAGTTAATACAAGGGGAGGAAGGATGAGGGACAAATAACAACATTGTCATTTGAAAAAGCCACTAGGAATCATATTACTTTATACTTACCTAAAGTATACACAATACATATAAGCCTTTGTGTACTTATTTTAAAAATTGAACCCTCCTCACTTAGTAGTGGAGTAATGTATGTAACCATTCACATGTCCTGTTTTATCTTGCTCTCAGGGAGATTACCATGTAATGGGTGGAGAAGAGACTCAAACAGTGTATCTCTCTTTTGGAAGCAGTGGTCATTCATCAAGCTTCATTTCTGCTAGTCTAGATTAAAAGGTTTAGAATGACTTAACAGTTATAGTCTTAGTTTGACCATTTGTTTTGACATATATATGAAAACAAATTTACAGTGACATATCCCATGAACTAAACACAATGATTTGGGCTAGGAAAAAAGCTTGAGTATGTTAAGTCTGCCAAATCTTTCATGCTCCTTCCATGAGTTACTTGTTAGCCACAGTGAGATTCTTTTGTTTTTAAATTGGTTATTTTATTTATTTACTTTTCCAATGTTATCCCCCTTTCTGGTTTCCCTTCCAAAAACACCCTATCCTGTCTCCCCTCCCCACTGTTTCTATGAGGGAGATCCCCAACCCATCCTCTCACCCATCAATTCCCTCTTCACCTTCACTGCCCTAGGATTCCCCTAAATCCCTAAATGGGGCATCAAGTCTTCACAGGACCAAGGGCCGCTCCTCCACTGATGCCAGATAAGACAGTCCTGTGCTACAAAGGAGCAGCAGTAACAGACTTAGTGAATCCTAGAAAAATAAAGGAAAGAACATAAAGTTATGATGGGATAAAAATCTGATGGGATGGGTGGTAGGGGGAGTTGGGAGAGGAAATAGGAAAAAATATCTATGCTTATGAGAAATAAATAAAAATGTAATACAAATATATCTTGGATTGGGAGAGTCAATGATTCTCTGTTTTTACAACTCATGATTGGTTTTTGATGCTTGCAGCAGTAAGAGAGTCACTATCTCAAATGGTGTATCATAGATTCCTTATCCTTCAATAGATCTCTCTCTCTCTCTCTCTCTCTCTCTCTCTCTCTCTCTCTTTCTCTCTCTCCATATATATATATATATATATATATATATATATATATATATGTGTGTGTGTGTGTGTGTGTGTTTGTGTGTGATTAATTGTCCACAACATTAACAAATATATATATATATATACGTATATGTATATGTATATATGTACATATATACATATATGTACGTATATATATACATATACGTATACATATATATATATTTGCAATTTATAGGCCACAAAATAAACAAACCCCAAGCAAAACAATAAAAAGCTATGATGAGTATTGAGAGGTGGTTAGGAGGTGAGATTTAGCTGGGGTAGAGAGAGGATAAGGGAATAAGGAAAACTCTTACCAGATTGTATTATGTACATGTTTTTACATTACAAAGAACAATAAAATATTTTGGAAAATAATCAGGTTAAGTAGACAAATTGTTCCAAATATATAGATGATAAAAAATAATTATGAAAGCCATAGCAAAGTTCAAAACAAGAGAATCAAACCAGTAGCTTACTGATAAACATTATTTGCTCCAGGTCCTAGGGTCAATCATCTATCTATTACCAGAAATACAAAGTTAACTATTACTGTATTCTTTCTTCTTTTTGTTGTCAGCACTAAATTAGGACAATTAGATGATTGCCTGTTGTCTTAGTTTCCTTTTCCATCGTTATGATAAACACCATGAATAAACAAAAGAAAGAAAGGGTTTATTCCAGTTCAGAGCTGTGGTCTATCATGAAGGCCACGCAGGGCAGGAATCTGGAAGCCAACACTGATGCAGAGGCCATGAATGAATACTGCTTATTAGTTTGTTCCTCATGACTTTTCAGCCTGTCCTCTTATAGCACCCAGTACTCCCAGCCCAATAATCACATGATCTACAATGAGCAAACATCCCCTCAAACATCAAGCTAAGAAATGCACCATGGGTTTTCTCATGGACTAATCTGGCGGCGTCATTTACTCAACTAAATGTCCTGCTGCCGAATTGACTTTAACTATGTCAAGTTTACATAAAATTAACTAGAACACTTCCAAACGTTGAAACTGGAGCCCTCCTCCCACACCTTCTCTTCCAAAAATATAGTTTAGCCTTAAAATTATAGGTTTCAGGAAGCTCTCTTTTATGATCTATGGCATCACTAGCTCTGATTGTAGTACAGGGCATGGCTTTCCTTCCTTCTATTGAGTGACCTCAATCCAATTAGACAGCTTAGTTACTAGCACAGGAATACAATTACAACCCCCTTAGGGATAACTTGCATTGTGGTTGATTGTCATAACAGCTGGGTAGGAACATTGATTACCCACCCATCCCCCTTTCAGCTTCATAGTACCTTCTGGTACTCTGGAAGCTAATCTATAGGAAGAAGTCTTTTTTGTTTGTTTGTTTTATATTAACCATTTTATTTGTTATCTTATTTATTTACATTTCATATGCTACCCCCTTTCCAATATTGCCTCTGCAAACCCCCTATCCCATTTTTCCTTTCTTCTAATTTTATGAGGGTGCATACCCACCCACCCATACACTCCTGCCTTACCACCTTAGTATCCTCGTATGCTGGGGCATCGAGCCTTCACAGGAACAAGGTCCTCCCCTCCCACTGATTATAAATAAGGCTGTCCTCTGCTACATATGTGGTTGGAACCTTCAGTCCCTCCATGTATACTTTTTGGTTGGTGGTTTAGTCCCTGGGAGCTCTGGGGTGACTGGATGATTGATTGTTGTTCTCCCTATAGGGTTGTAAACCCCTTCAGCTCTCAGTCATTTCTCTAACTCCTCTGCTGTGGTCCAGTGCTCAGTCCATTGGTTGTGAGCATCTGCATCTATATTGGTCAGGCTCTAGCAGAGCTCAAGTACAAGTGGATCAAGGACCTCCACATACACGGAATCTATTAGAAAGAAATCTTTTATGTTAGATTAAACTCAAATAATCTGAGTCCTGTGTCCAGAGTGTCTGATATAGAGTGAGGATGGATAATGGTTGGTGTTTGAGGGATGAGATTTTGAAAAACCAGGATGGAAAAAAGGGTAAATGGAAGTACTGTAATTATATTTCAATTAAAATATTATTAGTAATGTAAAAAACTAAAAGATGACTTGTTTCTTGCTTATTACTTGAAAATAAAAATTTAAACATTCTAAGAAAATTTATGGCATTCTAAGAATTATTTGGAAAATGAGTAAAATTCACATTTACTAGATTGCCTAGTCTTATTGAAAAAAATGATTCGAAATACAGTTCATTCTATAAGAAGTCTGTTGAACTATGGAAATGTATTTCTGTGGTCACATGATTCATAGCACTTCTCAATATTCTATGAATGCATCCAATTTTGAGATTTTTGTTGTTATTGACAAGAATTTAGATTTTCTGTAATTGTTCCTTATAGTTTTGCTTTGATCTCTAGGGTTTATAGTCAAGATCTTTCTTTTTCAGTTTATTTTCATGTTGGTATAAGCTCCAGTTAACATTAATCATATACATGGGAAATCAAGATCCTATGCTTACATACATGAAATCTGGAGTCACAAAGAGGACTTTGGCCCCCATTACTCATTTACTCATTGTTGGAAATTTCATGTTTTGGGGGGTTTTTTGTTTTTGTTTTGTTTTGTTTTGTTTTGTTTTTTTGTTTTTTTCGAGACAGGGTTTCTCTGTGTAGCCCTGGCTTTCCTGGAACTCACTCTGTAGACCAGGCTGGCCTCGAACTCAGAAATCCACCTGCCTCTGCCTCCCAAGTGCTGGGATTCCAGGCATGTGCCACCACCGCCTGGCAGATTTTTTTTTATATTTCAGTATGTGAGCATGAATATTCAGATATTTCTTGTGTATGCACTTCAAAATTATTAGAAGAATGCATTATGCTTCCACACATTTACTAAACTTGAACTCGGATGGTATTTGGCAAATTAATTGTTATGAGGTTATCAGCAACATGTGAATTAAAAATGAATATTATTCTCTAAAAATTTGAAGATAGGACCCCTTCTTTAATGTTTAGCACCCATCAACATCTGATTATCTGACAGCTCATTTGATTAATATTAAATATAATTCAACCTCTCTTGCCTAACAAGATCCAGTTGCTAGATTGCTTTCTTTATTATAACAAAGAAACAAACATCTTAACATTATTCACTCAGTACTACTCACATGACAGGCCGAGTGAAATGAGAATTCTCAAATAACAAGAGTAATAAAACATGAAGTGTACATTCTGGATGGAGCTTCAGTGTGATAGAGTATACCCGAAATGACATATATCCACATGGTGTTGCAGAGTGCAGAAGAAGTTCATAGAAATCACCAAGGTATTCTTTGAGAATGGCAAGAACAGCCATGCACTAAGACTTGAAGAAATAACTATAAAGGTTAAAGAAAAATGTGAAGCTGGCACTTTTGTCAAAGGAAACTATATGAATAAAAGAATAGAACTGTGAAATAATATATTGTATGAGGCACTTTTTAAGAAATGTGTGCTGTAAAATAGCAAGAAATGAATCTGTATCTACAAAAGAGGCTCAATTCATCCAAAGTGCTGATGAATCATGCTTATGAATTTAGACTTAATCATTTAGGTAATGGGAAGCAATTGAAGAACTGAAGAAGTAGAATAAGGAACCCAGACAAATTGTGGCTTAAAAGTAATTCTCCATAGCAAATTCACTCGCTTCGTCGGATTTTCGAGTTATTAGATTAAAAATATCAAGAAGCTTGCTAGCCATCAATGTTATAATTCTTTTTTGTTTTTTGTTTTTTGGTTTTTTTTTACATAAAAAGTTGATGGTATTAGTTTTACTTTCCTAAGACAAAATTTAGTTATCACTTTGAAGAGCAGTACAGTTTTAGATTTCTAGTCTGATATAATTTCTTGGTTGAATATGGAACCAACAGAATATATGCTATGGTAAGAGAGTCAAACAAGTGAAAATGGCAAGTTCAAATTTTCAGATGTGAGGATGTGATGTTGAGTCACCTGTCAGAACACAATGAAGCTCATCTTAGATTTACATTTAACTGTGATAATGGAGCTGCACTGTTTGCAGATGAAAGAATCCTTTTAGAGCAGTACTGGACAGTTGGGTCAAGCCCACCATGCTTAAAGAACAAAAGATAAAATCAAAAGACCGCTTACACTGTGATTCAAAGAGATTCTAAAAGGCACATAAGCAAATATTGTACTCTTTGAATTTTATGCCTCTTGGTGCTTTGTCTGAAGGTGTGTTATGTAAACCACAAGTATGTGTGGTACCCATGGATATCAGAAATATGTAAAAGATCATCTGGAACAGGACTTTAGAATGCTGGTAAACCACCATGTTGACTCTGAGAACAAAAGCCAAGTCTCCTGTAGAAGCAGTGAGTGTCCTATTTTTTTTTTGTTTTTTTGTTTTTTTTTTTTTTGAACCAGGGTTTCTCTGTATAGCCCTGACTGTCCTGGAACTCACTCTGTGGCTGGCCTTGAACTCAGAAGTCCACCTGCCTCTGCCTCCCAAGTGCTGGGATTAAAGGTGTGTGCCACCACCGTCCAGCACAGTGAGTGTTCTTAAGTTCTGAGTCATATCTCTAGCCCCAATTATCTTATCAAATAAAAATATAAACAGTCCCCACTGGGTGGGATAAATGAGAAAGAGTTTAAAGAACATAGGCGTATAGAAATAATAGCATCAGGCCTTGTAGTAGGGTTATTTTTTTCCGCAAAATAGTGAAAAATAAAGGCAGTTCAGGGGTAAATACTTGGGCAAAGTAAAAATATTTTAAATAAATAAATAGATAAGAACCATGGTGTCCTATAAAACATCCATGCAAAAGCCTCACCAGCCAACCCATATGCCCTTTTTAAGAAAAGAAAGCACTAAGCTTCTTTAATCAAATATTTTTGCCTTTTATCTTTCTCAGCATTCCCTATCTTTTGTGTTTGTTAGATATTTTCCCTTTCCTAGGAACCAACTCAGTAATTAACTGCATCCCATTACCTGAGTATTCTAGGATATTGATCATTAGCTCTGATAAGGAAAGTCATCCTAAGAACTGTTGAAGCATCCACAGTGGGGCCTGCCTTATTGTTAAGGTTCCTATGGTCTATGAGTTTTATCATGGGTATTCTGAATGTTTTGGCTAATATCCACTTATCAGTGATACATACCAAATATGCCTTTTTGGGGCTGGGTTACCTCACTCAGAATGATTCTCTAGTTCAGTCCATTTGGCTACAAAATTCATGAAGTCCTTGTTTTAAATAGATGAATAGTATTTCAATGATACAACTCACAGACCATATAAAGCTTAATAAGGAAGCCCCAATTATGCATGCTTCAATCGCATGTAGAAAAGGGAACAAAATAATCACAGGAGGTCCAGGAAAGGAGAGACCTGGATAGTAGAGGGAAGGGGAAAGAAAAGTAGGGGGCAGGATCAGGTATAGCAGGAAACAGGAGAGAAGTCCAGAGGGCAAGGAGAATAAATAGAAATATGCCTTTATACATCCTCTACATGGGTTGGGGGTTGTCAAGGATATGGTATGCCTCATACACAAATAAGAAAACATACAATTAAGATACAATACTGACAGGCTGATCACCATGAGAGCCCCTGTACTCAGGAATCAGGGTGCTCATATATATTTGATTCAACTCTAGTCATTTATTGAAATCATACAAGAAAGTTGGGTTACAAATATCATATGGGGGTGGGTAAATGTGTCTTTATTTTCCTATGCAACATTTTCTTATGATACAGAGTAGTACCAATTGAAAATAGAAACAAAAAAGGGAAATATACAATCACAAACATAAATATTTACAGCAAGCACAAGTTTTTATATCTCCTAACCACCAGTCTCAGGTAAGGTCCAGGGCAGCAGCATGGTTGTTACAAAGTCAGTATCTTTTAGACATGTATGAGACAGTAGGGTTCCATGAAAGAGCAAGCATGTGGTCATAGTGCTGACCCTGCAGTCTTTGTCATTTCTGGGCCCCATTTGACTGTCTACAAAAACATCCTCATTTAACCTGTATGGAGAATTTCCAGGGGACTGCGACCACCCTCCCTGAACCCAAGGAACCCATTGTTGACTTTCTGGGAAATATTTGTATAGTTACTCTATCCTCAGTTTTATGATAAAAATGTCCTATTTTTATTATACAGATTTGAGACCAAGACTGTGTTAACAGCTGCATATTTACTCATCTCTGCCCATGGCTCTAGGTTACTTTCATTTCTATCTGGAGCAAGTATCCATAACATACATTTCCCTTGAATTCACGAACAGCTTTTACTTTAATATTATTGGTAACATCTAGTTCCTGAATATCAAGCAGGCTCCTACTAGGTCTTGCAAGGTCACCAAATACAGGTTTAATCAAGGAAGAAGGAAAGAGAAGGCTCGGTAAATAGATAAGGAGAAGGATAAATACTAAGAGTAGTTATAGAAATTACATCATGAGGTGCTTGTGCCAAAGAAGCAAGCCTTGGGGCCTCTAAGTACTCATACTGTAGCCTACAATAGGCCATAGCCTTGTACTCTGATATATGGTACTCCAACATCTTTTTGTTCCTTGTTATTAGAGGTCCCAGGTGTCTTGAGCTTAATGTGGGTTGTCTCCAACAGAAATATGCAGCAGTGTGGATTGAGGGATGGTGGGAACCTCTAGAAAGTCCAAGGACCCAATGGGGGGATGACATTAGTTTAAATGCCCAAGAGTGGGAAGAATCTGAAGAGACCACCTCCAGTAGATAGACATGGCCCCCAGCTGAGAGATGGGGCCACCCACTTATCTCTAAAATTTTGACCAAGAATTGTTTCTGTCTAAAGGAAATGCAGGGACAAAAATGGAGCAGAGACTGAAGGAAAGGCTATCCAGAAACTGCACCAACTTGGGATCCATTTCATGTGCAGGAACCAAATCTAGACACTATTGCTGCTGCCAAGTTGTGCTTGAAGACAGGAGACTGGCATGGCTGTCCTCTGAGAGGCTTTGCCAGCAGTTGACTGAGACAGATGCAGATACTTAAATCCAATCATTGGTCCCAATTGGATCGATCCCAAGAACCCCTATGGAAGAGTTAGGGGAAGGACTAAAAAAACTGAAGGGAATTTCAACTCCATAGGAAGGACAACACTATGGAATAATGGACCAGAGACACCAACCAAAGAGCAAACCTGGGCTTATTCATGACCCTTGGTACATAGGTAGCAGAAGATTGCTTTGTCTTGCCTCAGTAGGAAGGCATGAGCTTGATCCCTGTGAAAGCTTGATTTTCCAGAAACAGTTGTGAGAGAGATGAGGTGGGTGGGAGTGGGTAGGCTGTTGGGGGAGCAACATCTTAGAGTAGAAAGAATGGTGGGATGAGGTTAGGGGTTCATGGAGGGGACTGAGCAGGTGGACAACATTTGAAATGTAAATAAATTAAATAATTAACAAAGAAAGAGGAGGATGGAAAGAAGGGAGTAGGAGAGGAAGAGGGAGAGGGAAATGAAGAAGAAGAAGAAGAAGAAGAAGAAGAAGAAGAAGAAGAAGAGGAGGAGGAGGAGGAGAAGGAGGAGGAGGAGGAGGAGGAGGAGGAGGAGGAGGAAGAAGAAGAAGAAGAAGAAGAAGAAGAAGAAGAAGAAAAGAAGAAGAAGAAGAAGAAGAAGAAGAAGAAGAAGAAGAAGAAGAAGAAGAAGAAGAAGAAGAAGAAGAAGAAGAAGAAGGAAACTGAGACAATACACACCTCTAGCACTTTTCTCAGCAGTGGAACATTACTGAGGCTGAGGAATGGACCATGAGACAAAGGAGGTAAATAAACTTTGCATGTCTGGAAAAAAACGAATCTTGAAAGACACTGGAAAGTTCCTCCCAGGATTTACAGGATTAAATAACTGATAAGAGAGGAGGTTGAGTCAGCCACACAATCTTTTGATTTGTCAGAACTGTCAGCTGCCTGTAAGCTGTTCAGACAGCTACAGAATTGCCATTTTCCTGAGTAGTCACAGATGGTGTGGTAGGATTGAAGACATGCAGATGCCTTTGTGTCATTCATGGTTCTGTAATGACCCCCTTCATTCATACTACTGTTAGTAACCCCAATAAAACATTGCTTTACAGAGATGGACTTTTGGTTCTATCGTTATGTTGGCCTGTCAGGAGTTCCTGTTCTTGGGTGTGTATGCATATGTTATAATTCCTCCAGTAAAGCTGGCCATACAAAAGATGAAACAAAGAATAATTTCTTTACCTTAAACATACCAAGTGCATTAATAATATTCCATAGTGGTTTTATAGCAGTAAACAAGGCAAAGATCATTTTTGTTCTGAAGTACAAATAATATATTGATGGAAAATGTTTAAATAGCCACTTACATGAGGAGGGTTATTTATGTTTATTTCATACCAAAGTCTTCTGCATGCAAATTTAAGTACCAATAACAACAAGGATGAATGGACTTCCTTTGGGTAGCCTGTCTACTCATTTGAGTTGCTTTGTGTGCTAATGAACAAATAGTTCACCTACAGAAAGTACTTTGCTTTAGGTTTATGCTGATCCCAGTCTTTATTTTACTTGTCACTGAAGTAACACAAGTGGGTACAAATTAATTTTCATAAGGCCAAATTGTACTATCATTACTTAAATAAGAATAGAATGATGCTATGTGACTAAATCATCAAGAAAAAATGACATTATTTTTAAGAGAAAAGAGGTACAAAAATTTCAACCTCATACATGGTGCTATAATACATCTCTGAAGAAATTGTGTTCATTATTGAGAGTTAGTTCTAGATTTACTCTTGTAAGTGGTAAAAGTTTGTTCACTGTAAATGTGCTTAATTCTGTCTAGTGTAAAAGCATATGATGTCCTTCGCACCCTGCAGGTCACTGACCAGTTCCATATCAAACTCAGAAAACACATGCTGCAATTTTTTTTATTTTATTAACTGAAATAGATTTAAATATTACAGAGGGTAATTATGGTGGCTAACCTGATATAGCTGCTTCTTTCAGTTGCTACAAAGCTCTAAACTCTCAGTTTAATGTCTGGTCCAAAACAGTGTATGAAGAAAACCAGCTCCACTCAGTTGTGACCTACACCCATACCATAAAATAAGCAAATTAATTAATTAATTAATTAATTAATTAATGAAATAGATACAGATGCTTTCGTATGCATGTCTATATCACACAAATAAATAACAATATAAACTTATTTAAGAAATGTGGAATCCGAAGCCACATTTATTGCAACAAGCCCACTTTAAAGAATGTGTAGAAAACAGTTTTTGAAATATGCTAAATATTGTCCAGACAATTGTAACATGACATTTCTGAAATTGACTATTAAAATGCAGATTCACTTCTATCATGTGTCCTATGGGATGCTGCCAATATACGCCTAACTGTGTAAAGAGGGGAATAATCCCCTCTGCAGGTTCTACAAGCTGCCATTGCACTGTTTTCCTCCAAATAAGCTGTAGTTGATCCTAGTAAATAGAGACCACATCTCTAGGTGGTTTGCAGAACTGGAAACAGACATTTATTACTTTCAACTAGCACAACATAAATCAAGAAATTGTAAGTATTCTTACTTTTATTATTTGGTAAATTAATAATTGGAAACACTAAGAATACATGGTTATTTGTCTCATTACATGTCTCACAAAAATCATTTACTTAACCCTGATAATAGAATGAGTCCTTGATCAATTAGATAGATAGGTAGATAGGTAGATAGACAGATGATTGATAAATCTATATTGTTGTGCATGGTGTGTATTTTTATGTTTAGTGTTTATATCTATATATCAACATAAGGCATATATACACATAAACTAAAGATCTTTTCTTCTTTTTCTTACCCCATTTTTCCTGACTCCCATGTCTGGCTTCTGACAGCAATCTCTTATTTAATTTTACTGCAACTTGCCTCTAAGAAGGGCATTTGAACAAAAAGCACAATTGGAGTACTAAATTAGAACCATCTTAGCTTCTACTCTTTGCTGTGTGTCCTCATTTGTGTATGGGGAGAGCAGGTGTGCAGGGTATTGTAACTGCTAAGGGAAAGCACACTAACTTTCCCTTAACTACAGAAGGAAGCAATTCCCTTAAAGGCTGATGCTCTGCTGAGTCCTGTTTTGTACTTCCGTACTTGGAATATGGAATATCTGTTTCCTAGCAACACTACTCAGTTATATGTCACTTGACTAGTCCTCAATTTAATGACCTCCACTGAGGCATCTGTTTTAGACAATTTGAGACAAGGGTTTGGAATGGGAAGGTACAGTGAATCTTCTCTTGTCATTCGTGGCTGCCCTTACACAATAAAAAACACTATCTTCTGGGTATGCCTGGCTGTATACAGCACATTCAGTGAAACGGCCTCCGGGAATCTGGCTCTTTTCACATCTCACTCTTATTGCCAATTTTGCTTCTTCTGACTTTCTCAACTTTACTTATCCTAACAAGCATTTTGTTAATAATTCAGCTCTGTCATTCATAACTTGTTTCTCAGTTATTACCCTCTCAGCCACCCATGAATCTTGGCCACAGACACACATTTGACTTACTGATACAAGAGTTGACTCTTCCAAAATTTATCTCAGCTATATAGATGGTTCTCTCAAAAGGGAAAATTGCTATAACCCATGCCCTAACACAGGCTTTTCCAGATCATGTTTTGGGATGCACATTGCAGTTACTGCTGCAACTGATGCTGTACAGATAACGCTTTGCTTAGTATCTTGGATAACTAGAATCACAACTTCTTCATTGTATTTTTTTATTCTTGTTGCCTCTCAAATTACTTCTCTCTATGAAGTTTTATCCATAGAATCTGTCTCTTGGTGGTGGCACTTTTCAGCATCAATTTGAGAATGTATTGATGTCAAATAATAATTCTGAACTAGCAAACAAAATTATTTATACCCAGTATGTTTTATATTTCAACTACTACAAAAATATCATAAATAACAAATACATATTTATTGCTTTATAGAGGCCTGAAACTCACAGAATGATGTGCCAGCAAGTTCCATGCCCTATGAGAACTCAGTTCTGGACAGTTAATCATCAACTTCTCTTTCTGCCTTCTCTGGGTCTCTTTACAACATCAGTTATTTCCCATACAAAATGTCTTATAGCCTAATGCTTCCCAAAGTAATACGCAAACAAAACTATTTGGTAATTTCAGGTCATTGACTTTGAAGAGATGCAAACATTAAAAATATATCATTCAACATTCTACATGGTCTTCAGAAAATGCATGTGTGTGTGTGTGTGTGTGTAATATAATTAACAACATATTTAAGGATGCTCACCTTTTTTTCTATTTTTAATGTATAATTTGTTTATGTAAGTAAATAAAATATAAGAAAGGAATGTTAGAGAATATATCCAAAGGAATTCATTAGAAAACCAGGTTAACACAATTCAAAATTTACATTCTGTAACCCAAACCCAAAAGGACAAATATGATATGTGGATGTGCTTTTATGTGGATGTTATTTGTTTAGTCCTTGATAATTAGACTATTGTCCAGAAAACCACAGAGGTATGGCATAGAGTAATGGAAATGGAAGAAAGAAGGAATTTCCCTAGGAAGGGGAATAAAATAGATAGTTATGGATGGGCAGGGTTGAGTACCAGAACAGAATGATCTAATGGTTAAGCAGAGAAATGAAGTGAAGCAAGGGATACTTAAAGTGAGGAGGATAGCTTAAAGTAGGTCACATTTGAAGTATCATATGGAAACATAATATAGTAGAAGTCTCCTAAAATATAAACATATATGAAGCAGATATAAACAGAATCACCATGGAGCCTGCAGTACTGGGAATGAGATGCATCTAAATGAGTTCTTGCCCAGTTCCATCAACTGAAAGCAAGAACCTGTTGCAGAGGAAAATACCTACACAACCCACTGGACGCAGAAATGTATATCCTACTGGTGACTACTCAGAATCTTCATCCCTATGAAATAGTAGTATTCATTTTACTAAAAGAATTTTTCATCTTTCCAAAATAAAAGGAGGTGACCTCCAGTTGAAACAGCACCATTTGCTGAAAAGGCTATCTTTTTTCTACTGGATGGTTGTAGCTCCTTTGTCTATTTGCATATCATCTGCAAATAGTGATAATTTAACTTCTTCCTTTCCAATTTGTAGCCCTTTGACCTTCATTTTTTTGTCTAATTGCTCTAGCTAGAACTTCAAGTACTATATTGAATAAATATGGAGAGGGCAGCCTTGTCTAGTCCCTGATGTTAGTAGGATTACTTCAAGTTTCTCTCCATTTAGTTTGATGTTGGTTACTGGTTTGCTGTGTATATTGCTTTAATCATGTTTAGGTATGGGCCTTGAATTCCTTTTCTTTCCAAGACCTTTAACATGAAAGGACGCTGAATATTATCAAATGCTTTTTCAGCATCTAGGGAAATAACCATGTGAGTTTTTTTTTTTTCTTTGAGTTTGTTTATGTAGTAGATTACATCGACAGATTTCCGTGTATTGAAACATCCCTGCATTCCTTGGATGAAGCCTACTTGATCATGGAGAATGATCATTTTCATGTGTTCTTGGATTTGCTTTGCAAGAATTGCATCCATATTCAGAAGGGAAACTGGTCTAAAGATCTCTTTCTTTTTTGGATCTTAGTGGTTTTGTTATCAGTGAAACTGTGGCTTTATAGAATGGGTTGAGTAGTGTTCCTTCTGTTTCTATTTTGTGGAATAGTTTGAAGAGTATTGATGTTAGGTCTTTTTGAAGGTCTGATAGAATTCTGCACTAAAACCATCTGGTGCTGTGTGTTTTTTTGTTGTTGTTGTTGTTTGTTTGTTTGTTGGTTGGTTGGTTGGTTGGTTGGGAGACTGTCAATGACCACTTCTATTTCTTTAGAGGTTTTGAGACCATTTACATGGTCTCTCTGATCCTGATTAAATTTTGGTAGTTGGTATCTATCTAGGAAATTGTCCGTTTCATCCAGATTTTCCAGTTGTGTTAAGTATAGGCTTTTGTAGGTATCATCTGATAATTTTTTGAATTTCCTCAGTTTCTGTTGTTATTTCTCCCCTTTCATTTCTGATTTTGTTAATTTGGAAACTTTTTCTGTGCCCTCTGGTTAGTCTGGCTAAAGGTGTATCTATCTTGTTGATTTTCTCAAAGAACCAGCTCCTGGTTTTGTTGATTCTTTGTATAGTTCTTTTTGTTTCAATTTGGTTGATATCAGCCCTGAGTTTGATGATTTCCTGCATTCTACTCCTATTGGGTGTATTAACTTCTTTCTGTTCTAAAGCTTTCAGGTATGCCATTAAGCTGCTAGCATATGCTCTCTCCAGCTTCTTTTTGGAGGCATTCAGAGCTATGAGTTTTCCTCTTAGCACTGCTTTCATTGTGTCCCATAAATTTGGGTATGTTGTACCTCCATTTTCATTAAATTGTAAAAAGGTTTTGATTTCTTTCCTTATTTCTTCCTTGGCCAAAGTATCATTGAGTAGAACATGAACGACCAGTGAAAGACTTTTGAATACCTAGCCCTAAATAGGTTGTGAAGGTCCCTACCTTCAGGTCTCAAGGAATTATGCAGAATAGGAGGTAGAATGATTTTAAAAGTCAGAGAGGAGGGAATCCACTAAAGGGTGAATTTCCTCTAAATACAGAAGGATTAACAAACATGAAGTCACAGAGCCAGTGGCAGCATGAGCAGAACCAGCATAGTTTTGGGCCAGATGGAGTCCCAGCCTCAAGAAACTATCTCACAAATGAAACCACTCACAAATGAAAAAAATGTTTAATCCAACAGAGCTCTACTTACAATACAAACTGCTTTAGGTGGGACCCATGTTCAGCAAGAAGCTCAGTTTTTTAGTCTCACAATCAATCCCGACTTCAACACAAGTTATTTTTATTCCTGTTGCAAATATGGTTTTCTATTCTGAAGCTGATCATTTTTCCAAAAATATAAGATGTAAGGGAAAGAAGTTGATAAAATGAGTGAGAGAAATAGGGATAGAAAATGAAATACTCCCAGGCAAGAGAGACCCTGAGAGGCCATCCTTCAGGGACTGGGTCCTGGCCAAGCCTGACTTGAGACAAGAAGGGGCTTTGTGCAAGAGATCTTGATGAGGAGAGAATGGAAACAGCAGCATGTGAGAAACAATTTTTGGAAAATAATTTGGGGGGCCGGGAAGATGTCTCAATTGTTAAAGTTACTTGCTGTGAAAGCAAGCAAGAGCAGGAGGTAGACCTTGAATTTCACTTTGCTCTGCATTTCCTGTCCCAAGATAAGCAAGAGAAATAAAACTACAAATTATGGACACTTGATCTCTGACAAAGAAGCCAAAATATATAAAATGGTAAAAAAAAAATAGCATCTTCAATAAGTGGTGCTGGTCTATCTGGATGTCTGGATGTAGAAAAGTGAAAATAGACCCATATTTGTCACTGTGGAAAAAGCTCAAGTCCAAGTGGATCAAGGACCTCAACATAAAATCAGATACAATAAATCTAATAGAAGAGGAAGTGAAAAAGAGCCTTGAACTCATTGGCACAGGGGAGGAAATTTCTTAAACAGAAATACAATGGCTCACTCTCTATAATCAAGAACTCATGAATAGGACCTCATGAAACTGGAAAGCTTCTGTAAGTCAAAGGACATAGTCACTAAGACAAATCAGCAACCTACAGATTGGGAAAAAAAAATCTTTACTAACATCATATCCAAAAGAGGGCTAACATCCAAAACATAAAGATCTAAAGAAACTAACCACCCCAAAACCAAACAACCCAATCAAAAATGGGGCATAGAACTAAACTGAAAATTCACAACAGAGAAGGGTGGAATGGCTGAGAAGCATCCATTCTATATGCAGTTACCAAACCCAGACACTATTGCTGATGCCAAGATGTGTTTGCTGACAGGAGCCTGATATAACCATCTCCTAAGAGCCTCTTTCAGTGCTTGACAAATACAGAAGTGGATGCTCACAGCAGAAAGAATGGACACATGCAATATCAGGAAGTAGGATGTAGGGGGGGACCCTCCAGAATACACTGGAGACATGGGAGGTGACAGACTCTCAGAACTCTAAGGGAGGGACCTTAGATGAAATGCCCTACAGTGGGGAGAGAGTACTTATAGAGTCCACCTCCAGCAGGAAGACAGGGTGTCAAGTGAGTGTGGGGCAGCCATCCCACAATCAAAACTCTCAGCCATAATTCTTCTTGTCTCAAAGAACTATAGGGATAGAAATGGAGAGGAGCCTGAGGAAAAGAAGTTCTAGGAACAGGCCCAAATTGGATTCAGCTCAAGGGGAGGTCCCAAAGTCTGACACTGCTGAAGCTATGGAGCACTCACAAAAAGAAATCTAGTATGACACCACTCTGGAAGACCCAACAAGCAGCTGAAAGAGTCAGATGCAAATATTCACACCCAACCAATTGACAGAAGCTGCTGAGCTCTGTGGTTGAATTAGGGAACCTGTAAAAGAAATTGAGTAGGTGGTCTCCCCTCCTCCTTAATTTGGTCCCTGAGATCTTTCAAACACTGTATCATCAAACATGCAGCATACACCAGCTCATAGGGGGCACCCAAAACACATACAGTAGAGGTTTGCCTGCCGGGTCTGTGTTCAATCAGAGATGATGCACCTAGAACACAAGAGACTGGAGGCCCCAGGAAGTTTAGTGCTCAAATTGGGTGGAGGTTGGGGGATGAGGTCATCCTTGTGGAGTCAGAGGGTTGTGGAGGAGGTATGGGATGTGAAACACTCAGAGGGTGGACCAGGGCATGGGAATCTGAAAGTGTTAATTAATTAATTAATTAACTAATTAATTAATTAATTAGAAATAAAATTCTAAGTTACATAATAAAAAGAAAAGAAAAGAAGTATTTCAAGCACCAACATTTTTAAATTCACTGATTACAGGCAAAAGACTGAAACAACAATAATGTCACTCTATACCTGACAGTTACTGAGTTACTTTTATCTAGAAATTTTATATCCAAGTACTGCAGGGACAATACTCTCAGCACTTTTTGGTTTTGATTCATCTGATGTGTGAAGAAACCTCGCTGAAGCTTGCTATTCCAAGTCTGAAGGGTGTGAATTACTGAGATCTTGTCAACACCACCACCTTTCATAAATCAGGAACTGATTCAGTAGAAGAACATTAATGCCATATTTAGATAAAAACTGTTTTTTTAAAAATGATGATTTTGAAGGTATGCAATTCAAAATTATTAATCCTAGGTAAAGTAAAAAAAAATATATGCTTTTTAAAATAATGTCAGAAATAACTGTTGAAAACAATCTCTTCAAATATTGTAGCTGACACATAAATTCACTTAATTAGCAATCTCAAATTACTTAGACATCCATTTTCCTTTAGCTTTGCTTTCCTACTTGAGCACAGTTTAATATAGCCATTATGATAATATACAGGGATGAGTGCATATCTACTGCATTTATTCCTGTATCTATTTTTACATACTTTTCAAGTTTTAAACATCCTAACTCCTTCCTGTGTGCTTATGTCTACATATAGGCATGGGCACACCAACAATTGCCTGTAGACCTCCAGCGGTGACCTCATGTGAGGATTCTCACCCTCCACCATATTTCAAACATCTTTTGGTTCCCAGCTATGTATGCCACATATTCTCACCTCTGGATCTCTCAACGGTTTATCCTGTCTCTGTCTACTATCTAGCACTAGAAATGCCGAAGATGACACTGTATGTCACATTACAGGCTTCTGGGATATGAACGCAGGCTCCAACTTGTGCAGTATCCATTCTACCCTAGAAGATATTGCCACAGCCTAAAGATTAGGATATTTGAAGTTAGAAGTTGCATGTCATTAAATGCAAATAAATACTTTAAAATAGGTATTTCAATTAAGAAAAATGCTCCAACTTCAAATATTAATATCATACTATTAAACCTAAATTTAAATTACATAATAAATATAGGCAAATACTATACCATATATATATCCCATGCTTAATATTTTATGTTTCAATATTCCATATTTTGTTTCAATAATCACGCATTGTAAATAATGAAAAAAATCCTTAATGGTAAACAATACAAGGTGTTCACCTGTTGCTATTACTTTAAAACTTGTGTGTTGAAATGAAATTTCACCTTATGAAAAAGATTGGCATTTTATCAAAAATTTTTTAACCTCATGGTTGCAAACATGACTAAACTTTTCTGTAACATATCTTATTTATTTTAATGACTTTTCCTTCTAGATACTTGACAAAAATTCAGCATAAGCATGATATACACTCCATATAAATAACACATTCTGAATTTCCTATTCCCTACAATTGTGCTTTTTAAGATATATTTTGAAGATGTCATATATAAACTGTGAAAATGGGAGTTATTACTTCCACTGTGGTGGAAGTAGGCTTCCCATGATAAGTTTCATCTTGATATAGTTAGTCTTCTGAGAAAGGCGTAGCATCTTTTTTGAATCATTGCTTTTACATACAGATCTGCTATTACAAATATTGCTGTATCACCTGACAGTCTTCATCATATGATGCAAGAATGGGAAAGAGAGGGCATCCTGCTTAGATAACCCCTTCATCAGAAATAAATAATAAAGAAATAAAAATAAGTAAATAAAAGAGCAACCTCTGTTACCTCTTAAATATATTAGTACTATGAGAAGGGAAATACTTGAAATTCTCATTAGACACTGAGACAAAAATATATTTCTTGTTTCTGTGCAAGAATTTCTTTAGGGATGAGTAGTTACTAGGTCCTGTGAAAGCTCTAACTAGTGGGAAAATCAATATGTCTTTCAACAGCATTTATTCTTTCATAGTGTAGGCAAGCAGGCACTTAAAGTATGATTGATATCATGCCATCCTAATGATAAAAGGAAATATGTGCTTTTGCCTCCTCGGTTTCTCACGGTTGGTAGCCACAGTGTTTCCTTTGGATTATAGATGTCCGTTCCAAATTCTACTCTGACTACACATCGTCCTCTCCCAACATGTGTATATTTCTGAGTAAAAGTTTGTGTTCTTCTTCTTCTTCCAAAAATAGCATTTGGCTGGATGCTAGTTATGATGTCACTAAATCCAATATGAATGTTTTAAATTTGATTATAGTAAAATGCATCTTATTTCTAAGAAATCCACTCTAAAATTAAAGATAAAATGCATTTTAAAGAATAAAATTCAACTCTCTACAAAGCAGAAGGAAATAGAAGATGTGAGACTGTTCACAGAATAAATACACATGTAATACACAGAAAAAAAATCTATGTAGGAATAAACACACAGATATCCAATTTTCTCTAGTATAAATTTATAAATGAAAGCTATCTATTAGGATATCAAAACTGATACTGTCTGACACAACCTCACCATATTATATTCATTAGGAAACATTTTCAGAGTCAAGTTTAAATTATTTAATATCAACTCAACTTTAATTCTAAAAATTATTTATATTTGATGAACATTTTAGAATTTATTCTTTAAAACTGATATTACAGGGTTAACCTTATATTTCTTCTGGCATAAATTAATGTCATTTTGTAAGATAAAAATAAAAAATAAAGTCAATTACCAATGTGGTGGCTTTTAGTGAAAAAGACCTGTGTAGGCTCATGCATTGGAATATTTGGGAAGATTTGGGAATTTGGGCCTTTTTGTTGAAAACGTGTCAATAGAAGTGAACTTCCATATTTCTGAAGCCTACCATTCACAGTTAGTATTTCCCTCTCTCCCTCTTTACCTCCCCGCCACTTTTTTCTTTGTTGTCTCAAAATATAAGCACTAAGTTACATACAAGTCCAACACTTTGCTTTTATGCTAGTGGTCTGCCATGAAGATCATGCCCCAACCCTCTGAAACTTAAACAAGCTCTTGATTAAATTCTTTCTGCGATGCTCATGGTGTATTGTTGTGTTAATAAAAATGAGACCAAGGCAGCTAAGAAAAAAAAATAATGTCGTTTAAAACTTTCTTTCTCTATGATTATGCATAAAATTTAGAGTTGCTTAACAGACTTCAAAATAAGCTAATATAAAGACACCTGTCACTTCCTATTTATCCAGAATCTCTTGTCTCTCTGAATTATAAACATGCATATTCTCTCTTGTCAATCATATGCTATGAACTGACACTATGGCTTTTCAGTGAAGTGACATAAATGAGGTGTAGGTATACCTAAGGAGACAATGAATTTATTCTATACATATTGAATTCTAATGCACTATGTTGCATGACCTGGGTCAAACTCCAGGGAAAAAGTGTTCAATAAATTGTCTAGATATACACAGAAGTTCCCTTTTTTATCCTTGACTAGATATATTCTATGAAAATGTATATCTCAGATATCAGCTAAGTTGTGGTTTGCTATGAATAAAACCCTTAGGTTTCTCGAGTATTCTTAAAGAAGAACACTAGCTTAAATAAAATTAACATATTGAAGACTACTTTTTGGTCCCCATTTTATGTACTCGAATGGATTTTTTCATGTACTTATAATGCAACATGAGTACGATTCTGTATTTTGAAGTTTAAGCCATATTACAATAAAATTTTAAATTACCTTGCTAGTTGCCCTCTCAAAGTATATATTAACCCCTCAGAATCTGAGAGTAATAAATGTGTTAATTGTATACATAAGTATATTATTAAAATAACATTTGCTAACTTTTTTGCACTTAAGTCAGAACTAATTATAATTTTACTAAAGATTTTCAGTCGAAGGCAAACAAAGAAAAAATTCAAAACACATCTTGATTGGTAAAAGGATATTCTATTTAAAAAAATCTAAAGCAAAGTAAAACCAAGATACATAAATCTTTTATTACTATGGACAGAGTAATTCAGGCAGAGGAGCCCATTTCAAAGGATGTCAGGAAGAAGCAAGTTGTCACAGAACAAAAAGGGAAGCCCTACCTGGGTGTGAGAGAGTGGAAGGACCTGGAAGGATGACTTTTACAGTTCATGTGGAAATGCATGCCTCCATCTTTAGCTCATTATTATAAACTTTTATCTAATGAGGTCTAGAAAATAAGTTTTGATCGAATCAGGTTCCAAAGTACTCAATCCATATGGCTCGAATGGGCGAAGAGCTGAATTAATCTTTCATAAGAACATGAATGGAAATTTGGAAGGTCTGTGTATAACTTTGTGATATACATGTGAGTTATTAATAGTCTAATTAATTAGAGAGAGTGGTTATTCACAGTCATCCAATTTTAAAGTATTTTACAAATTTATTTTTAACTTTAAAATGTCGCTTTTCCTTATTAGTCACAATGTTGACAACACAAACCAGTCATTATAATTATAGATTTAATAGAAAAAACAAATTCATGCCAGAATAACTTAGGTTTTCACACCTCCCGATAAATGGTCAAAGTTGTTGACCTATGCTGTCCAACAGGACTTTGTGGAATGTTAGAATGAGTGTCTTTGTTGAACAAACATAAGCTTAACTCATGGTTAATGCAACTAAGAAAATGTATTTTTAATTTTATTAATTTTAACTCATTGAGTGGTAATAGTTTAAAAATGAAAACTGACATTTTTGATATGTTACACGAATTGTTTTTCATAATTTAGTTATTCACTTTGTATCCCATTCACAGCCTCCTCTGCCCCCTCCTTCTCTTCCTCCTCCCTCTCCTATCAACAACCCTCACACAGCCCCT
This sequence comes from Apodemus agrarius, assembly GCA_964023405.1. Lineage (NCBI taxonomy): Eukaryota > Metazoa > Chordata > Mammalia > Rodentia > Muridae > Apodemus > Apodemus agrarius. The sequence continues at coordinate 30,133,131 of OZ030013.1, read as the reverse complement.
TCTCCATAACCCCTCCACTTCTCCTCTGAGAAGTGGGATCTACTTGCTGGGTAATAGCCCATCCTGGAACCTCGAGTCACTGCAGGACTAGGCATATCATCTCTCACTGAGTCCAGAAAAAGGCAAACAAATTAGAGGAACCAAATCCACAGAGAGGCAACAGAATCAAGAACAGCCTCTGATCCAGTTGTGGGGAACCTGTATGAAGACCAGGCTGTACATCTGCTGAATATGTGCAGGAAATGGGGAACTAAGTCTAGTACATATATGCTCTTTGGCCGTTGCTTCAGTCTCTGGAAGTCCCTAAGAATCCAGGTTAACATGTTCTGTTGATCTTCTTCTGGAATCCCTAACGCCTCAAAATTCTTCAACTATTTCCCCCAAGGCTTCACGAAACTTTTCAAGTTCCATCTAATAACCTGCAGTAGGTCTCTACATCTGTTTCCATCAGTTGCTAGGCAGAGCTTCCCAGAGGACACTTATGCTAGGCTCTTGTCCAAATATAGCAGAATATCGTTAATAGTCTCAGGGTTCTTGCTTATGGGATGTATCTCAACTTGGGTCTGCCATTGGTTGATCATTCCCTCTGTATCTGCTTCATCCTTGTCACTGCATTTCTTGCAGGCAGGATAAAATTTCAGAGGGAGATTCTTTGGTTGGACTGGTGTTCTTTTCCCTCTACTGAGAGTTCTGCTTGGGATATGGCTCAGACTTTGTCCAAAATTCTACTTTACAAACTAAAATGTCCTTGAATTTGTTATGTTTTCAAGGATGAACTTGAACATCTGATCTCCCTGCCTCTACCTCTTAAGTGATGGGATTACAGGTGCTGGCCACCATACCTGTCCTATTTCAGGATTATTAAGTATCTTTTGTGCCTTGATTGTACAATATTTCTTCCCCCTTCACTTTTCATCTCCTGATGTCTTCTATGTAACAGCCCTTGATGATTTCAAATTCCTGGCCTCCCCTTTTAAATTCTCAGGACACAAAGTTATAGGATGTAGCAAATCTTGTGAAGGATTTTTCAGCTGCCGTTTTTCAACATTCTATTCAAAATTGAAACATTATATTATGGAGAGGATTCTAAGACTTAGAAATTAAATGAAACTTCTAGATCTCAAGAAATAATACTTTAAAATATTTTAATTTATAGTTATTTATGAATATATTTATTTAGTTTTTGTGTGTGTATGTGTCTTTTTTAATGTTTTTTATTTTCTATATTCTTTGTTTACATTTCAAAGGCTTTCCCCTTTCCCAGTTCCCCCCATGACCATACGTCCCATAAGTCCTCTTCCCTCTGCCCATTCCCCAATCACATACCCCCTCACCACCATTTTCTCTGTTCTGATATTCTTCTACAAAACTGGATTCAGTCTTTTCGGGATCAGGGTCCTCTCCTTCCTTCCTTCTTGGGAATCTTTTGATTTGCTAATTGGACCTTGAGTATTCAGAGCTTCTGGACTCATTAATATCCACTTATCAGTGATTGTATTTCATGTGCATTCTTTTGTGAGTGGATTAACTCACTTAGGATGATATTTTCCAGATCCAACCATTTGCCTACAAATTGCATGAATTCATTATTTTTAATTGCTAAGTAGTATTCCATTGTATAAATATACCACATTTTCTGTATCCATTCCTCCTTTGAGGGACATCTGGTCTCTTTCCAACTTCTGACTATTATAAATAAGGCTGCTATGAACATAGTGGAGCATGTTTCTTTATTGTATGCAGGGGAATCCTCTGGGTATATGCCCACTAGTGGTATAACAGGGTCCTCTGGAAGTATCATGCCAAATTGTCTGAGAAACTTGCCAGACTGATTTCCAGAGTGGTTGTACCCACCAACAGTGTAGGAGTGTTCCACTTTCTCCGCATCCTTGCCAGCACCTGTTGTCTCTTGAGTTTTTATTCTTAGCCATTCTGACTGGTGTGAGGTAGAATCTCAGGGTTGTTTTGATTTGCATTTCCCTGATGACTAATGATGCTGAACATCTCTTTAGGTGCTTCTCAGCCATCCAAATTTCTTCCGGTGAAAATTCTTTGTTTAGCTCTGTACCCCATTTTTAATAGGGTTATTTGGTTCTTTGGGGTCTAACTTCTTGAGTTATTTGTACATATTAAATATTAGCCCTCTGTCAGATGTGGGGTTGGTGAAGATCTTTTCCCAATTTCTTGGTTGCCGTTTTGTCCTTCTAATGTTGTCCTTTGCCTTACAGAAATTTTGTAATTTTATGAGGACCCATTTGTCAATTCTTGATCTTAGAGAATAAGCTATTGGTGCTCTGTTCAGGAACTCTGTTCACATGTACCCCTGTGCCCATGTCCTCCAGAGTCTTCCCCAGTTTCTTTTCTATTAGTTTCAGTGTGTCTGTCTTTATGTGAAGGTCCTTGATCCAGTTGGAGTTGATCTTAGTACAAGGAGATAAGAGTGGGTTAATTTGCATTCTTCTGCATGCTGACCTCCAGTTGAACCAACACCATTTGTTGAAAAGACTATCTTTTTTCCACTGGATGGTTGTAGCTCCTTTATCAAAGATCAAGTGACCATGACTCTGTGGGTTCATTTCTGGGTATTCAATTCTATTCCATTGATCTACTTGTCTGTTGCTGTACCAATACCATGCAGTTTTTAACACAATTGCTATGTAGTACTACTTGAGGTCAGGGATATTGATTCCCCCAGAAGTCCTTTTATTGTTGAGAATAGTTTTAGCTATCCTGGTTTTTTTGTTACTCCAGATGCCCAGGGCACAATGAGAAGTCCAAACCTAAGGATTATAAGCATGTGTTTCTGCAAATAAGCTTGTGTGCTTGATTGTGTATATATGTGTATGTCTGTATGTACATGCCTCATGGTATGGCATATGAAATTCAGAGGACAGCATGTATGAGTTGATTCTCTCCTCTAACATATGGGACACAAATTTTAAACTTTGGTAAACATGTTTACCTAAGAGTTTTTACCACATTGCCACCCCACAAGCCCATAATTGAAAGTTCAAAGGCTCACAAATTCAATGAATATTTACAAGGTTCAGGAAGTTTATGATACTTATAAGACTTAAAATATTACAAAAGCAATTGCTTATAAAAATATACTCTGTCCAGTAAAGCTTCATTATAGTTGTGTATGGAGCTCTAGGTTTGCAGCATATATTATATTATACTCCTATCTGCTGTCTTGGCTTTTCACTGACACTACCCCTCTGAGTATCCAATGTCACTGTGATTTATACATAGTCTTGTAAAGAATGCAAGACTAAAGAAAGCTTTTTTGTAAAAAAAGCTAGACTTACCTTATGTCATGTCATAACTTTTCTATCTTGAGGAATGAGGCCTTCTTCATGTTTCTTCAGAAAAAAAAATTACAAATGACTTGTGAAATCTGTCTAGGAAATGTGTAAAAGTCAAGAATATTGTCCTTTTTCTCAGGGAAAACAGGTACAACAGTAGGAAAGATCAACAAATATACAGGAAGTAAAATTGTGTGACCAACAATATTTTTAGCTATTAGTTAAATTGAGTCAGTTATTTCAGAAGGTGATGATGCAACACAAAATTGAAGCAGTAACTTAAATATTTATAAGAATAATTATTGTTTGAATTATCTAATTTCCTAATTTATTATCAAAACTCCATGTATGTTATCTACAAATGAAGAGATAACTTAGATGTTATGCACAACGTTTCCTTCTTCTAAGAAAACACAGTAATATTTGCAAACATACTAAGTAATTTTCTTCTATTACAATGATTTTATCATATTTGTCAGTTGATTAGCAATAATTCTATTACAGTGAAAACACAAATAGGGGTGAAAATTAATAAGTCATGTGGAATAGGGGAGATGATTACATTTGAATTACTCTGTCTTGAACCCAGACAGCAACAATCCTTGGCATGCAAATCTAAGGCTCTATTAAAGGGAGAGAGTAAGCTGAGCTTTGGCATTCATACTTATCTTTTCTGAATGTAAATCCAATGCTAACAGTTCCCTCCTATTTCCTCTGCCTTGTTCTCCATGCCATGGTGGATATACTTCCTTAAACTGTAAGCTGAAAGGAATCCTTCCTCCTTGTATTATTTTTTACCAATAATAAAAGCAATTACTACATCATTGTCAATAGAATGTCTTTAGGAATTCTATAACACTGAATAATATGAAGTTAGTAGTCAGTCTATTTCTGGTATTAATGCTGATCTGCCATGTAACTATGACAACAATCAAACCAACTGATCATCTATTGTAATACTATATATATATATAATTAAACTGGTTATTGGGTTATTGAGACTTCCTCTTATTTTAACACAGGGAAATCATGTTCAAAATTATATTTCTGAAAATACCATTAAATTTGATTTCAAAGGAAAAATTTTCCCAAAGTAAGTATATAATAAGTAAGTAAATGTTAAAGGAGATGCGATGTTTCTGCATTGTGTCTGAATATATGCCCATCTGGCTTAAAGCATATATTAAAAGTACAAGAAATTCAACCATCACACAAATTAAAAGTAATTTAAGAAAGTGTCTATTTTCTGATGAGAATGGTGTCATAACTTATTCAACACATAGCTTTTGTTCAAAATCACCTATAATAATATTTGAAAACTCAGAGCAGATTCTTCTAACCTTTCTCTGAATTAAACATCTTATAATTCTAAATATCGACAACTGTGTAAGAGAAATAGGACGTTTCCTGCATGACTAAAAGTCTAGATTAATTTTATTTACCATGAAAAGAAGGTAGTTTCTGACAGGCAAAGCTATGGAAGCCTGTTGCCATAGCATTTGAGAGGTGGAAGCAAAAGGTCGAGGGATTCAGTGTTATCTTTTATTTTTTAGAATATTTGTGTGCAACATGGGATAGAAGGGATTTTAACTCAAACTCCCATCAAACCAAAAAGAATAAAAGTGTCTCATTTTTAGAATCATCATTAACAACAACAACAACACAATGGAAACATACACTTTACAATCCATTGAAGCTAATTTCAGACATATTGATAATTATGGTTTTAAACACATTTAAAGAAAATCAGTTTGCCAATAAGCTTGATAGGTTAATTTATTTAGTTCCTCAAGAAATTAGAGTCATTGAAATAAAGCATAACATTTAATCATCCCAATATTTGTTCATATATTGTTTATAGTATAATGATTATATGTAAAACAGGTATCCACACCTCTATCTTTATCTATATGTTTAAAATGCATTATAATGAGAAAATTGTGACTATTTCTCAACTTTTGGGCTGAAAATGAAATATGAATCATGCATACTATTTTCTTCTGCTTTGAGCTTTCTTTTTAAAAATTTTTTTATTAGTTATTTGCTGTATTTTCATTTCAAACATTATCCGATTTCCTCATTTTCCCTCTGAAAACCCCTATCCCATCCCCCTCCCCCTGTTCATCAACTTCCACACTCCCACTTTACTGACCTGGCTTTCCCTTACATTGGGGAATCGATCCTTCAAAGGACCAATGGCCTCACCTCTCATTGATGTCTGAAAAGGCCATCCTCTGCTACATATGTAGCTGGAACCATGGATGTCTCCATGTGTACTTTTTGGTTGCTTGTTTAGTCCCTGAGAGCTCTGGGGGTACTGGTTGGTACATATTATTGGTCCTCCTATGGGGCTACAAATCCCTTCAGCTCCTTGGGTCCTTTCTCTAGCCCCTCCATTGGGGACCCTATGCTCAATGCATTGGTTGTCTGTGAGCCATGGGTATTTGGATTCCCATTCTAAGAAGCACCAAAGTATTCACACTTTGATCTTCCTTCTTGTTGAACTTCCTGTGGTCTGTGAATTGCATCTTCGGTATTCTGAGTTTTGGGGCTAATATCCACTTATCAACGAGTACATACCATATGTATTGTTTTGTGATTGGGTTACCTCACTCAGGATATTTTCTAGTTTCATCCTTTTGCCTAAGAATTTCATGAACTCATTGTTTTTTTTTTAATCTGAGTAGTATTTCATTGTGTAAATGTACCACACCTTTTGTATTCATTTCTCTGTTGAGGGACATTGGAGTTCTTACCAGCTTATGGCTATTATAAATACAGCAGCTATGAACATAGTGGAACATGTATCCTTATTACATGTTGGAGCATCTTCTGGGTATATGCCCAGGAACAGTATAGCTGGGTCCTCAGGTAGTACTAAGTCCAATTTTCTGAAGACCTGCCAAACTGATTTCCAGAGTGGTTTTACCAGCTTGCAATCCCACAAGCAATGGAGTATTAATCTTTCTCCACATTCTCTCCAGCATCTGCTGTCACATGATTTTTTTTTCTTAGCCATTTTGTCTGGTGTGAGAAACAATCTCAGGGTTGTTTTGATTTGCATTAACCTATGATTAAAGATGATGAACATTTCTTTAGGTATTTCCCAACCATCTGGTATTCCTCAGCTGAAAATTCTTTGTTTACCTCTCTACCCTATTTTTTAATAAGATTATTTGTCTCTCTGGAGTCTAACTTCCAGATTTTTTGTATATATTGGATATTAGCCTTCTGTTGGATGTAGGATTGGTAAAGATCTTTTCCCAATCTGTTGGTTGCTGTATTGTCCTATTGACAGTGTCCTTTCCATTATTATGATGTTCCATTTGTCAATTCTTGATCTTAGATCATAAGTTATTGGTGTTCTGTTCAGGAAAATTTCCCCTGTACCTGTGTGTTACAGGCTCTCCCCTCTTTCTTTTCTATTATCTTCAGTGTATCTTGTTCTATGTGAAGGTCCTTGATCTACCTGAACTTGAGTTTTGTACAGGGAGATAAGAATGGGTTGATTTGCATTCTATATGTTGTCTGCTGGTTGAAGCAGCACCATTAGTTGAAAATGCTGGCTTTTTTTTCCACTGGATGGATTAGTTCCTTTGTCAGAGATCAAGAGTTTTTAATCACAATTACACTGTAGCATAGCTTGAGGTTGGGGATGTTGAGTCTGCAAGAAGTTCTTTTATTTTTGAAAATAGTTTTTCCTATCCTGGATTTTTTGTTATTCCAAATGATTTTGGAAATTGCTTTTTCTAACTCTATAAAGAATTGAATTAGAATTTTAAGGGGGATAGCACTGAATCTGTTAATTTCTTTCAGCAAGATGGCCATTTTTGCTATATTAACCATGCCAATCCATGAGCATGGAAGATCTTTCCATCTTCTGTGATCTTCAATTTCTTTCTTCAGAGGCTTTAAGTTCTTGTCATACATATCTTTCTCTTGCTTAGTTAGAGTCACACCAAGATAGTTTATATTATTTGTGACTGTTGTGAAGACTGTTGTTTTCCAGATTTCATTCTCAGGGAAAGAAATCCATTTATCCTTTGAGTATAGGAAGGCTACTGATCTGTTGAGTTAATTTTCTATCTAGCCACTTGGCTGAAGTTGTTAGCTTTAGGAGTTCTCTGGTGGAATTTTTGGGGTCATGTAAGGATACTATCATATCATCTGCAAATAGTAATACTTTCACTTCCTTTCCTCCCTTTCCTTTTGTATCCCTTTGATCTACATTTGTTGTATTATTGCTCTGGCTAGAACATGGAATAATGTATTGAACAGGTAGAGAGAGAATGGACAGCCTTGTCTATTCCATGATTTTAGTGGGATTGCTTAAAGTTTCTCTCTATTTCGTTTCATGTTGGCTACTGGTTTGCTGTATATTGCTTTTACTATTTTTAGGTATGGGTCTTGAGTTCCTGATCTTTCCAAGATTTTATCATGAAGGGGTGTTGGATTTTGTCAAACACTTTCTCAGAATCTAATGAAGTGATGTTGTGTTTTTTTTTCTTTGAGTGTGTTTATATAGTAGATTACATTGATGGATTTCTGTATATTGAACCATTTCTGCATCTCTATGATGAAGCCTCCTTGACTGTGGTAGATGATCACTTTGATTTGGTTGGAAAAAAATATTGAGTACTTTTGCACCAATATTCATAAGGGAAATTGGTCTAAAATTATTTTTCTTCGTTGAGTCTTTGTGTGGTTTAGGTATCAGAGTAATTGTGGCTTCAAAGAACAAGCTGGGTAGTGAATTGTGCAGCATTATTTTGTGGAATAGTTTGAAGACTATTGATATTGGGTCTTCTTTGAAGGTCAGATAGAACTCTGCATTAAGTCCATCTAGTCCTGGGATTTTTTTGGGGGGGGTGGGAGACTGTTAATGAATGCTTCTATTACTTTTGCAGTTATGGGACTGTTTAGATCATTTATCTGATCCTGATTTACATTTGGTACCTGATATCTGTTTAGAAAATTGTCCATTTTATCTAGAGTCTCCAGTTTCGTTGAGTATAGGCTTTTGTGGTAGGATCTGATAATTTTTTGGATTTCCTCAGTATCTGTTGTTATATCTCCCTTTTCATATCTGATTTTGTTTATTTGGATACTGTCTCTGTGCCCTCTGGTTAGTTTGACTAAGGGTTTACTCATCTTGTTGGTTTTTTAAAAGAATCAGCTCCTTGGTTGGTTGATACTTTGCATATCTCTTTTTGTTTCTACTTGGTTGATTTCGGCCCTGAGTTTGATTATTTTCTGCCACCTACTCCTCTTGGGTGTATTTGTTTCCTTTTGTTCTAGTGCCTTCAATTGTGCTGTCAAGTTGCTAGTGTTTGCTCTTCCCAGTTTCTTTTTGGAGGCACTTAGAGCTATGAGTTTTCTTCTTAGCACTACTTACATCCCATAAATTTGAGTATGGTATGCCTTCATTTTCATTAAATTCAAAAGTTCTTAAATTTCTTTCTTTATTTCTTCTTTGACCAAGTTATCGTTGAGTAAAGTGTTGTTCAGTTTCCACATGTATGTTGGCTTTTTGTTGGTTTTGTTTTTATTGAAGACCAGCCTTAGCCTGTGATGATCTGATAGAGTACATGGGATTATTTCAATCTTCTCATATCTGTTGAGTTCTGATTTGTGACCAATTATATGGTCAGTTTTGGAGAAGGTACCATGAGGTGCTAAAAATAAGATATACTCTTTTGATTTAGGATAAAATGTTCTATTGATATCTGTCAAATTCATTTGGCTCATAACTTCTATTAGTTTCACTGTGTGTATTTACTTTGTGTTCCCCTTATCTGTCCATTGATGAGAGTGGGGTGTTGAAGTTTCCCACTATTATTGTGTGGGGTGCGATGTGTGCTTTGAGCATTCATAAAGTTTCTTTTACAAATGTGGGTGTCCTTACATTTGGAGCATAGATCTTCAGAATTGAGAGTTCATTTTAGATTTTTCCTTTGATGAGTGTCAAAGTATCAAGTGTCCTTCCTTATCTTTTTTGATAACTTTAGGTTGAAAGTCGATTTTATTCAATATTAGACTGTCTACTTCAGCCTGTTTCTTGGGACTATTTGCTTAGAAAATTATTGTCCAGCCTTTTACTCTGAGGTAGTTTCTGTCTTTGTTCCTAAGGTAAGTTTCTTGTATGCAGTAAAATGTTGGGTCCTCATTAAATATCCAGTCTGTTAGTCTTTCTATTAGGGAATTGAGTCCATTTATATTAAGAGATATTAAGGAAAAGTGATTGTTGCTTCCTGTTATTTTTGCTATTAGAGATGGAATTATGTTTATGTGGCTCTATTCTTTTTCATTTGTTAAAAGATTATTTTGCTTTTTCAAGGCTGTAGTTTCTGTCCTTTTGTTGGTGTTTTTCTTTTATTATCCTTTGAACAGCCTGTGGATTGATATTGTGTAAATTTGTTTTTATCATGGAATACTGTTGCTGCCAGCAGCTATTGTGAACTCATTCCTGGAAGAAAAGCTGAGGGATGGGTAGGGAAGCAGCAAAAAGAAATCAGAGCCAGAATGATAGTATACCAAGTGAGGCCAAAGTTGTTTTTTTCTTAATTATTGTTACTTTCTATTTTATTTGTTTACATTCTAAATGATTTTCACTTTCCCATTTTCCCCTCCCCCTAAATCCCATAAGCCCTCTTTCCTCCACCAGTTCCCCAATCCACCCCTCCCACTTCTCTGCCCTGGTAATCCCCTACAATACTGCATCAACCCTTTCCAGGACCAGAGCCCTCTCCTTCCTTTTTCTTGAGAATTATTTGATATGTGGATTGTGTCTTGGGTATTCAGAGCTTCTGGGCTAATAGGTACTTATCAGTGACTGCATTCTATGTGTGTTCTTTTGTGAATGAGTTACTTCACTTAGGATGATATTTTCCAGTTCCAACTATTTGCCTAAGAATTTCATGAATTTATTGTTTTTAATTGCTGAGTAGTATTCCATTGTATAAATATACCAAATTTTCTGTATCCATTCCTCCACTGAGGGACATCTGGGTTCTTTCCAGCTTCTGGCTATTATAAATAAGGCTGTTATGAACATAGTGGAGTATGTGTCCTTGTTGCATGCCAGAGATTCCTCTGGGTATATGCCTAGGGGTGGTATAGCAAGGTCCTCCAGAAGTATCATGTACAGTTTTCTGATGAACCACCAGACTGATTTCCAGAGTGGTTGTACCCTCTTGAGATCCCAACAGCAGTGGAGGAGTGTTCATCTTTCTCCACATCCTTTCTAACACCTGCTGTCTCTTGAGATTTTAATCTTAGCCTTTCTGATTTGTGTGAGGTGAAATCTCAGGGTTGTTTTGATTTGCATTTCCCTAATGACTAATGATGCTGAACATTTCTTTTTTTTTTTGTTTTTTTTTATTGTATATATTCTATATTTACAATTCATTTCCCTTTTTCTGGTTCCCCACTCCCAAAGGTCCCACATGTCCTTTTCCCTCCCCCTGCTCCCGCATCCACCCCCTCCCACTTTACTGTTCTTGTACTCTCCCACAATGATGTTTTGGTCCATTCTAGCACCAGTGTCCACTCCTTTCTTCTTGTGAGACATCACTTGATATGTGATTTGTGTCTTTGGTGTTCCAAGCTTCTAGGCTAATATCCACTTATCAGTGACTTTATACCATGGGTATTCTTTTGAGACTGGGTCACCTCACTTAGTATGACATTCACCTCACTTAGTATGGGTCTGTTTAGACAATCTATTTGATCCTGGTTTAAATTTGGTATTTGGTAACTGTCTAGGAAATTGTCCATTTCCTCCAGATTCTCCAGTTGTGTTGAGTATAGCTTTTTGTAGTAGGATCTGATGATTTTTTGAATTTCCTCAGTTTCTCTTGTTATATCTCCCTTTTCATTTCTAATTTTGTTAATTTGAATACTGTCTCTGTGCCCTTTAGTAAGTCTGGCTAGGGGTTTATCTATCTTGTTGATCTTCTCAAAGAACCAGCTCCAGGTTTTGTTGATTCTTTGTATGGTTCTCTTTGTTTCAACTTGATTGATTTCAGCCCTGAATTTGATGATTTCCTGTCTTCTACTCCTCCTGGGTGAAATTGCTTCTTTTTGTTCCAGAGCTTTCATTTCTTAAGGTACTTCTCAGCCATCTGAAGTTCTTCAAGTGAAAAATCTTTGTTTAGCTCTGTACCCCATTTTTAATAGGGTTATTTGGTTTTCTGGGGTATAACTTCTTGAGTTCTTTGTATATATTGGATATCATCCCTCTGTTGGATGTAGGGTTGGTGAAGATCTCTTCTTAATTTGTTGGTTGCCATTTTGTTCTTTTGACAGTGTCCTTTGCCTTACAGAAACTTTGTAATTTTATGAGGTCCCATTTGTCAATTCTTGATCTTAGGGCATAATCTATTGGTGTTCTATTCAGGAACTTTCCCCCTGTGCCCATGTCCTCAAGGGTCTTCCCCAGTTTCTTTGCTATTAGTTTCAGTGTGTCTGGTTTTATGTGGAGGTCCTTGATCCACTTGGAGTTGAGCTTAGTACAAGGAGATAGGAGTGGGTAAATTTGCATTCATCTGCATGCTGACTTCCAGTTGAGCCAGCACCATTTGTTGAAAAGGCTATCTTTTTTCCACTGGATGTTTACATCTCCTTTGTCAAAAGTCAAGTGGCCATAGATGTGTGGGTTCATTTCTGGGTCTTCAATTCTATTCCATTGATCCACCTGCCTGTCACTCTACCAATACCATGCAGTTTTTCACACTATTGCTCTGTATTGCTTGAAGTCCGGGATACTGATTCCCCAGAAGTTCTTTTACTGTTGAGAATAGCTTTAGCTATCCTGGGTTTTTTGTTATTCCAGATGAATTTGAGAATTGCTCTTTCTAACTCTATGAAGAACTAAGTTGGGATTTTGATGGGGAGTGAATGGAATCTATATATTACTTTTGGCAAGATGATCATTTTAACTGAATTAATCCTGCCAATCCAGGAGCATGGAATATGTTTCCATTTTCGGAGGTCTTCTCGATTTCCTTCTTCAGTGATCTGAAGTTCTTGTCATACAGATCTTTCAATTGTTTTGGTAGAATCACACAAAGACACTTTTTATTGTTTGTATCTATTGTGAAGGCTGTCATTTCCCTAATTTCTTTCTCAGTTTGCTTATCCTTTGGATATAGGAAGGCAACTGCTTTGCTTGAGTTGTTTTTATAACCAGCCACATTGCTAAAGTTGTTTATCAGCTGTAGGAGTTCTCTCATGGACTTTTTATGGGACACAATGAAAGCAGCACTAATAGTGCCTCCAAAAAGAAACTGGAGAGAGCATACACTAGCAGCTTAATGACAAACCTGAAAGCCCTGGAACAAAAAGAAGCTAATTCACCCAGGAGGAGTAGAAGACAGGAAATCATCAAACTAAGGGCCGAAATCAATCAAGTAGAAACGAAGAGAACCATACAAAGAATCAACAAAACCAGGAGCTGGTTCTTTGAGAAAATCAGCAAGATAGATAAACCATTAGCTAGATTAACCAAAAGGCACAGAGACAGTATCCAAATTAACAAAATTAGAAATGAAAAGGGAGATATAAGAACAGAAACTAAGGAAATTCAAAAAGTCATCAGATCCTACTGCAAAAGCCTCTACTCAACACAACTGGAGAATATGGAGGAAATGGACAATTTCCTAGACAGACACCAAGTATCAAAATTAAATCAGGATCAAATAGGTCATCTAAACAGTTCCATAACTGCTAAAGAAATAAAGGGGGTCATAGAAAGTCTTCCAACAAACTGAACAATACTCTACTCAATGACACCTTGGTCAAGGAAGAAATAAAAAAAGAAATCAAAGACTTTTTAGAATTCAATGAAAATGAAGGTACAACCTACCCAAATCTATGGGACACAATGAAAGCAGTGCTAAGAGGAAAACTCATAGCTCTAAGTGCATCCAAAAAGAAACTGGAGAGAGCATACACTAGCAGCTTAACAGCACACCTTAAAGTGCTAGAAGAAAAACAAGTTAACTCACCCAGGAGGAGTAGAAAACAAGAAATCATCAAACTCAGGGCTGAAATCAATCAAATAGAAACAAAGAGAACCATACAAAGAATCAACAAGACCAGGAGCTGGTTCTTTGAGAAAATCAACAAGATAGATAAACCCTTAGCCAGACTAACCAAAGGACACAGAGACAGTATACAAATTAACAAAATTAGAAATGAAAAGGGAGACATAACAACAGAAACTGAGGAAATTCAAAAGATCATCAGATCCTACTACAAAGGTCTATACTCAAAACAACTGGAGAATCTGGAGGAAATGGACGATTTCCTAGACAGATATCAAATACCAAAATTAAATCAGCATCAAGTAGACCAGCTAAATAGTCCCATAACCCCTAAAGAAATAGAAGGGGTTATAGAAAGCCTCCCAACCAAAAAAAGTACGGGACCAGATGGTTTTAGTGCAGAATTCTACCAGACCTTCAAAGAAGACTTAACACCAATACTCTTCAAACTATTCCACAAAATAGAGAGAGAAGGGACACTGCCCAACTCATTCTTCGAAGCCACAATTACACTAATACCTGAACCACAAAAAGATCCAACAAAGAAAGAGAACTTCAGGCCAATTTCTCTTATGAATATAGATGCAAAAATACTAAATAAAATTCTTGCTAACCGAATCCAAGAGCACATCAAAACGATCATCCACCATGATCAAGTAGGCTTCATCCCAGGGATGCAGGGATGGTTCAATATACGGAAATCCATCAATGTAATCCACTACATAAACAAACTGAAAGAAAAAAAACCACATGGTCATCTCATTAGATGCTGTAAAAGCATTCGACAAAATTCAGCATCCTTTCATGCTAAAAGTCTTGGAAAGAGCAGGAATTCAAGGCCCATACCTAAACATAGTAAAAGCAATCTACAGCAAACCAGTAGCCAACATCAAAATAAATGGAGAGAAACTTGAAGCATTCCCACTAAAATCAGGGACAAGACAAGGCTGCCCTCTCTCTCCATATCTTTTCAATATAGTACTTGAAGTTCTAGCAAGAGCAATTAGACAAAATAAGGAAGTCAAAGGGATACAAATTGGAAAGGAAGAAGTGAAACTATCATTATTTGCAGACGATATGATAGTTTACCTAAGCGACCCAAAAAACTCCACCAGAGAACTTCTACAGCTGATAAACAACTTCAGCAAAGTGGCAGGTTATAAAATTAACTCAAGCAAGTCAGTGGCCTTCTTGTACTCAAAGGACAAGCAGGCTGAGAAAGAAATTAGGGAAATAACACCCTTCACAATAGCCACAAACAACATAAAGTATCTTGGCGTAACTCTAACCAAACAAGCGAAAGATCTGTACAACAGGAACTTCAAGTCCTTGAAGAAAGAAATTGAAGAAGACCTCAGAAGATGGAAAAATATTTCTTGCTCCTGGATTGGCAGGATCAATATAGTAAAAATGGCCATCTTGCCAAAAGCAATATACAGATTCAATGCAATCCCCATCAAAATCCCAACTCAATTCTTCATAGATCTAGAAAGAGCAATTCTCAAATTCATCTGGAGCAACAAAAAACCCAGGATAGCTAAAACTATTCTCAACAATAAAAGGACTTCTGGGGGAATCAATATCCCTGACCTCAAGCAGTACTACAGAGCAATTGTGTTAAAAACTGCATGGTATTGGTATAGCAACAGGTAAGCAGATCAATGGAACAGGATTGAAGACCCAGAAATGAACCCACAGACTTATGGTCACTTGATCTTTGATAAAGGAGCCACAACCATCCAGTGGAATAAAGATAGCCTTTTCAACAAATGGTGCTGGTTCAACTGGAGGTCAACATGCAGAAGAATGCGAATTGACCCACTCTTATCTCTTTGCACTAAGATCAACTCCAAGTGGATCAAGGACCTCCACATAAAACCAGACACACTGAAACTATTAGAAAAGAAACTTGGGAAGACTCTGGAGGACTTGGGCACAGGGGAAAAGTTCCTGAACAGAACACCAATAGCGTACGCACTAAGATCAAGGATCGACAAATGGGACCTCATAAAATTACAAAGTTTCTGCAAAGCAAAGGACACTGTCAGAAGGACAAAACGGCAACCAACAAAGTGGGAAAAGATCTTCACCAACCCCACATCCGACAGAGGGCTAATATCCAATATATACAAAGAACTCAAGAAGTTAGACCCCAAAGAACCAAATAACCCTATCAAAAAATGGGGCACAGAGCTAAACAAAGAATTTTCACCAGAAGAAATTCGGATGGCCGAGAAACACCTTAAAAGATGTTCAACATCATTAGTCATCAGGGAAATGCAAATCAAAACAACCCTGAGATTCCACCTCACACCAGTCAGAATGGCTAAGATTAAAAACTCAAGAGACAACAAGTGCTGGCGAGGATGTGGAGAAAGAGGAACACTCCTCCATTGTTGGTGGGATTGCAAAATGGTAAAACCGCTCTGGAAATCAGTTTGGAGGTTCCTCAGAAAATTGGGCATGTCACTCCCAGAGGACCCTGGCATACCACTCCTGGGCATATACCCAGAGGATTCCCCTGCATGCAATAAAGACACATGCTCCACTATGTTTATAGCAGCCTTGTTTATAATAGCCAGAAATTGGAAGGAGCCCAAATATCCCTCAAAGGAGGAATGGATACAGAAAATGTGGTATATTTATACAATGGAATACTACTCAGCAATTAAAAATAATGAATTCATGCAATTTGTAGGTAAATGGTTAGACCTGGAAAATATCATCCTGAGTGAGCTAACCCAATCACAAAAGAATGCACATGAAATGCAATCACTGATAAGTGGATATTAATGAGCCCAGAAGCACTAAATACTCAAGACACGAATAGCATGTCAAATGATTCCCAAGAAGAAGAAAGGAGAGGACCCTGGGCATGTAAAGATTGCATCCAGTTTAGTAAAGAAACTGAGGGGGGAGGGGGAATGATTGGGGAATAGTTGGGGGGGAGAGGAACTATGGGAACTATGGTGGGTGGGAACTGGGAAAGGGGATAGCCCTTGGAATGTAAACATAGAATATAGAAAATAAAAATTAAAAAAAAAAGTCTTCCAATGGAAAAAAAGCACAGACAAGATGGTTTTAGTGCAGAATTCTAACAGACCTTCAAAGAAGACCTAACACCAATACTCTTCAAACTATTCCACAAAATAGAAACAGAAGGAACAATATTAAGAACAAAGGCCAGGAACTTCATGGGCTGAGAACTAATGATTAAGGCAGAGATTTGAAACCCACCCCAAATGTTGGGGAGGGGACCAGAATACCTTGGTTTCTCCATCTAAGGTAATTGAGACTTTTTCTGAGTTGGCATTTGTGTTCTCTTAGGGTCTGTATGAGATCTGAGATCTGCCCAGTATCTTCTGGCTTTCATAGTCTCTTGTGAGAAGTCTGTTGTAATTCTGATAGGTCTGCTTTTACTTGTTACTTGACCTTTTTCCCTTACTGCTTTTAATATTCCTTTTTTTTAGTGCATTTGTTATTTTGATTATTATATGATGGGAAGAATTTCTTTTCTGGTCCAATCTATTTGGAGTTCTGTAGTCTTCTTGAATATTCATGGACATCTCTCACTTTAGGTTAGAGAAGTTTTCTTCTATAATTTTGTTGAAGACATTTATTGGCCCTTTAAGCTGGAAATCTTTGCTCTCTTCTGTACCTATAATACTAAGGTTTGGTCTTCTCATTGTGTCCTAGAATTCCTGGATGTTTTATTTTTGGGGTGAGGTGGGGTTAGGAGCTTTTTGCTTTTTGCATTTTCTTTGACTGTTGTGTCGATGCTTTCTATGGTATCTTCTGCACCTAAGATTCTCTCTTTCTATCTCTTGTATTTTGTTGTTGATGCTTACATATATGGCTACTGATTTCTTTCCTAGGTTTTCTATCTCCAGAGTTGTTTCCCTTTGTGATTTTTTTTATTGTTTCTACTTCCATTTTTAGATCCTGGATGGTTTTGTTTAATTTCTTCACCTTTGTTTTTTTTTTTTTTTACTGTAATTATATAAGGGACTTTTGTGTTTCCTCTTTAAGGGCTTCAACCTTTTGACCTGCTTTTCCTGTATTTCTTTAAGGGAGTTATTTATGCCCTTTTGGAAGTCCTCTATCAGCATAATAAGCTGTAATTTTAAATCAAAATCTTGCTTTTCTGGTGTCCTGGGATATTCTGGATTTCTTTGTGGGAGAACTGAGTTCGGATGATGCCATGTTGCCTTGTTTTCTATTGATAACATTCTTTGAGTTTGCCTTTTGCCACTTGGTTGTATCTGGTGATAGTTGGTCCTGCTGTCTCTGGCTGGAGGCTATCCCTCCTGTGTGCCTGCAAGCCTGTCTCTGCACCCCAGGATACCAGAGATCTCTGCTGTGGAGCAGCCCAGCTCTTGGGTGCAGGTGGAAACCAGAAGGACTCTGTCCCTGCCACCCCTATGTTCCCTGTGCTCCTGGCTGCACCTTCTTCTGCCTCAGACAGTTACAGGAGAGAGTCAAAGCACTCCCTGGGGACCAGTGCTCTTCTGAGAGGACTGGTGCACAGGCAGCTGTTGAGCAGCCCAGCTCCTGGGTACAGATGGAGCTCAGAAGGACCATTTCTGAGCTGCTCTGCCACTTCTGTTCTCCCAGTGCTCCTGGCAGTAACTGCCTTGAAATGTCATTGGAGAGAAAATTGCAGAATAATTTTTAATTTTCTTTTTTTAAATAAATACAATGAAAATACCTAAGAGAACCATTGAAAGAAGGGGATATTTTGATGTTTGATTTGTGTTTATTTTTAATATTGGCTTATGACTTTAGGAATTTTAGTTGATAGACAATGCCGCAATGGATCTTGAAACCCTCATAAAGGGTTTGAAAATTTTAGTCATTTAAGAGGGATGCTACACATGTATTTGTAAAAAAAAAAAAAGGATTTTTATCATAGTAACATACAGGTTTCATCAAATTATTTTCTAATTATAAATTTCAGTCAAAATAAATTAGAATTTTATTTTTCTACTCTCTCACATGAAAAAAAATAATCTTAAAGGTAGTTAGGGAAATAATATTGAAACTTTTGATATATTATATTTGCAAGAGTCTAGGATTTAGATACAATATTAAATGTTTATCTAGACTGGGTTTTAATTAATTACTTCTCCTAGTGATGCCATCAGTTTCATCAAAAAATGAAACTTAAGAAAGAAATGTTTATTGGAACTCACAGTTTGAAGAAATGCAGTCTACCATGTTGGGGGAAATTCTAGAATCTGGAGTTAGAAACTGCCTGTGAGTTCTTTCCTTTGGGAAACAAACATGAATATTGATGCTAACCTGGATTTCTCTAATTCTCTTTCATGTTTATTCACAGTACACAGGAGGATACTACCAAGGTTTAGGTTATTTCTTCACTCCACAATGAATCTTTTCTGTAAACAGTTCCATACAAACAGTGTGTCTTGTGTCCCATCTTCTTAAACTATATATTGCAACTGCATATTACTGAATGGTAGAGATTTCACAAAGTTTGACAACAGTAAGATGTTACTGAATACACAATAGCAAAAACAACTCAAACTCTCAGGTATAATCATCTATGGTATTTCTGGGGGCATGTGTCCATGTTGTAGCATGTGAGTGTACTGCAGTCTTGCTCTGAATATACAATGTATGCTTAAGTGTGCAAACTGTCTTGCCACTTAAGGCTTCATGAGACATGTGGTGCACTTTCAAGTCTATGGCATGTTACTAGAGGCAGTGCTATTGCTGTACATGTAAAGTGGCTGGTTCTTTAGACACAGAAAAAATACATTTATATTAACCTGCATTTGTTCTTTAGCAGTATTGTATTAATGTATTTTTAACCAATAATGGATTTTCAAAATTGTTTTTTGAGTACCTTACTATTGTTTCATAAATAAAGTCATATTAAATTGGCTTAGGGTTAAGCCAGAATTTCCAATAACTTCTCAAAATGATCTAAAAATATATTAGCTCTTACATATTACACATTTATGCAACATAGTAATCTTAGAATTGACAATTTTAGAATAAATGTCAGTTCTGAAAAGGGTTGATGATAGTTGATATCCTATGCATTTCAAATTCTTAACCAGTTGTAATTTGTGTGTAATAATAAACAAATGTATCAAACACAGGAAGTCACTGTAATATTTAATAAATTTAAAATTATATGTTTGATAGACATTTAAAAATAAATTTTATTTTTATAAACTATAAATTTTTATATTTATGCCTTTTTTTCTGTCTAGATACCTTAAATCATTCAATTCATTTTAGGTATAAAGAAGTCTAAAATCAGAAAAATTACAAAGCTCTACCTTAGGTGAAATACACAGCACTGGAAAGTATGACCTTCATTATTGTCTGGTTTTATATAGCTCCAAACAGTTGTATCATTAGGTGAATTAAATACTATTAAGTTGTAATGGTATTTTTCTCAGGAGTTGTTCATGCTATTAGTTTAATTTTTCTTCTCTTTCTAATTGTTCATTTATTCTTCCTTCCCATCTTTCTCCTCCTTCTTCTCTCCACCTCCTTCTTC
This sequence comes from Apodemus agrarius, assembly GCA_964023405.1. Classification (NCBI taxonomy): domain Eukaryota; kingdom Metazoa; phylum Chordata; class Mammalia; order Rodentia; family Muridae; genus Apodemus; species Apodemus agrarius. The sequence continues at coordinate 30,113,248 of OZ030013.1, read as the reverse complement.
TTATCCTTTTATTCTTCATCCTCCTCCTTTCTTTCCTTTTTTGTTTTAAAGTGAGAAATAAACCTTCTTATTAAAAACCACAGTCTAGTCAGTAATGTGTTTATGACTGCTCTAAAAAAAATTGGATTTTAAAGATTGATCGAATCACAGGGTTATACCAAAACTTCATTTTGTTCTAAGGAAGATTTCTATGTTTTTTGATAATAATCCCTGCATTGCTTGAATTCTAAGTCAAGTGTGATGTATCCAGTCTCTACTTTACACTTAGACTGTTAATTTCTACTACATATCTGTGTTCTTCTCTCTCTTTTTCTTGGAAAGAAAGCTTAAATAACTGTGTAAAAATTAAAGGTCTCAGAATCATACCAATGATATGAGAAATGTATTTGAAACTTACTGTTATCATGTGATATTTAGCATTTAATACATTTTGAAGCTCCATATTACAGTCTCTCATACGTATTGAAGACGAGCATGTAGAGCTCCCAGCTAATTTTTCAGCTCCATGTCTGCCTGCCTGATTGCCATCTGCTTGCTCGCACTTGCCACTGTGATGATTGATGGACTAAACCTCAGAAGTGTAAGCAAACCTCCAATTAATTGTTGTGGTCGTGGTTTCTCTTTACAGCATTACAATGGTGACGATGACAGAAAATGGAAATGTTTTATTTGTATGTATGTATGCATGTATGTATGTATGTGTATATATATATATATGTACACACACACACATATATATATATATATGTGTGTGTATATACATACAGGGAGAGAGAGAGAGAGAGAGAGAGAGAGAGAGAGAGAGAGAGAGAGAACTTTATTCAAGGATAAAATATCTTGGTTCAGGGAAGTTCAGATCATGGAAATATCTAAAATGTCAAGTGTGTATGGTAAGGACTGATCCCTGAATGTCAATGCCACACACCGTCTGACTCCTGTATTGTAGATAAAGGCACCAAGAGGACAGTTAGTCTTATCAAAAGAGTTTCTGCCCTGAGGCACTCTCAGTGAGATGATACCCTCTGATCTCACATTACTTTTAGCCTCACATCTTAGAAATTTGGATGAAAAGGGTATCAGTAGGGAAATCCATCAGAGTCTCTTTGATATCTTCATAATAGACAAGGTCCCAGAAAGCTGGAACCCGTAAAATTTATTCTACTTCTCATTATATGGAAGAAAATAAACACAGAACATGCCCAAAGTAATATTGGATTGTATTTTGCCATGTTAAGCTTCCCTCCATTTCCTTTCTGTGCTTTTATAAATGTATTTTATAAATGCATTTCAAAGTCTAAAATTCAAATATTCTTTTAACCCTAATGACAAATATTTTTCTAAAATTAATCACAGTAATAGAATTCTGTAACAACATTTTCCCCTGTTACTTTTACTATTTAAAATTAAACATACATATGTTGCTCACAAAATTTCAGTTTAAAATCTCTCCTTCAATTAATACTAATAGAACCCAAATATGAAAGGTAGAGTGTAATTCAGGTACGTGCTCAGTGAGCCTTACTCCCTAGTACCCTAGCACTCTGGATGCACCTGGCAAATGGACTATCCACTTATTCAGGGATGTCTTTTCTCGAATTAACACTATTGATACTTTTTCCTAATTAACACAGGTTTTTCTTTTGAATAATTTCAACAATAAATTCTCTTCTATCATGATAGCTCTGTAAAATCTCATGTATACATGGTAGCTCTGTAAAAGAATGTCCTAGAATTCACTGAATTATTCTCCATTCTCTACTTTTTCCTCCAACAATATCCAGGGACAGTGATGTTCCTTTCTGTGTGCAGTGCCAAATATAAAACTGTACACTGATCTTCTTATGTTTTTGTATCTTCAATAAAAAATATTCCTTGTAGGAAGAGAAAAAAAAACGTCCAATCCAACACTTTTTATAAATACTGATCATTTGCTTCTTTCTGGAAACATTGAAATCACAATTGCTAGTAGTATTAATAGGCTGCAATTATCACAAAACATCCCTCATCTGAGCATCATTCTCTGTAATGCATTTATGCCACCTGAAACACTGTATACTTGGGTATGTAAATTTCTCTAAGTAACAGTTGAGGAAGTAAATACAAAAAATGTCATGTCACCTGTCTAGTCACATATACAGCCATCAAAATTCAGATGGACTGTGGCTTCAGAGCCTAATTTCTTCTTTTTTTTTTTTTTTTTTGGATTTGGCTTTTCCAAGACAGGGTTTCTCTGTATAGCCCTGGCTGTCCTGGAACTCACTCTGTAGACCAGGCTGGCCTCGAACTCAGAAATCCGCCTGCCTCTGCCTCCCAAGTGCTGGGAATAAAGGCGTGTGCCACCACTGCCCAGCTCTAATTTCTTCTCATAACCTTTTAAGCTACTAAATTATAATTAATAATAGTCATCAAATTTTATCTACTTAGTATTAGATTTTTGGTTATCTTACAAACTTAGCATAAAGCATGATCACATATCTCACTTGTATCTTTATAATTTGTTCTAAATGATGTTCTTCAAATTGAAATTTAATGTAACATATATATATATATATAATCTTTGAACACTTTAATTTTATAAAGATTTCATTGTTATATATTAAACATAGATAGAATAATCTGATAATTGAACAAACTATTAGTGAATTTTGCCAAAGAAGAGAACTGAGAGTTATTTGTCCCTTTCAAATGTCCCATCTTTTAAATTTTAAATTCAATGGTAAATTCACTATAGGGTGAGGAAGGAATGGATGGGTGGGAGGGGGAACACCCTCTTGGAGTCAAAGGGGAGGGGGAAGGAGATGGGGATTTTGTGGAGGGGAGACCAGGAAAGGGGACAACATTTGAAATGTAACTAAATAAAATAATCAATAATAAATAAATAAAAGCAGAGCTACTATGTACCTTGATACAAAAATTTTATTGTTGAAGTAATGTAAAAGAAAAATAAACGTATGTTCTTTGGGGAAATAATAGTGTTTATTTGCGATAGTCTCAGTGTGAAAAGCCTCACAAAAGGGCAGTTTAAGTTTGGATTCTTGTAACAAGCATATATACCAGAGTAAACAAATAAGGCATACTCAATATCTAACCTAGTTGATAAAAAATTCATTTGAGAAAACAATATTTATGTAGAAAGGATATGGTTTAAGTTTTTCAAAACCGTAAGCATTTCAGCAATAAGCATTGATGGTCCAATCAAAGATAAAGAAGAAAGATGCTTAATAGGACAAAGAGGGTTGTGGACCTGTTTAGATGTAATTCTTTGGGATGATTCTAATCATAGTTATTAGGATACCAGCAGTCCAGTCCAATAGCAAACACCAACATGAATCAATAGTGGTTGCTCTATCCATCAGAAACTACAAGGCTCTGCCAAGCGGTCAGAGACAGTGGAAGCAGCAAGAAGCAGCTGGAATGGTACACTTTCTCCAAGAAATCAAGACAAGCAGAGATCAGTGAAGTACTGCAAGGCATAGCGATCTAAGAGTGGCCCCCTCACATGCCCTTTGCAACATCTGCTGCAGCAAAACATCACATGCCCTCTCACATGTCTGCTTCAGCAAAACAAGCTCTTAGAAGGCAGCCTTAAGACAAATATCATATGACACAACTGAATTTCCAAAGAAACGAAAATTTCCACTTCAATTGTAATTTTTCATGAATCATAAATTTATAAATTTGCATCCCCCATAACTAAACAGACATTTAACTCTAAGATTGGTTAAAAATAAGATTGATTGAAACTAATTCTAAATTATATTCTGTAATTATATTAAAGGAATAATTGTGCAATACTAAAAGAAACTCCATGGTTAATTTTTTTTCATTCTAAGTGTGTGTGCGTGTGTGTGTGTGTGTGTTTATGTGTACATTTGCATGTTCATGGTCTTGTACACTCGTTAGTTTGGTTTTATCATTTGTGTGTGTGTGTGTGTGTGTGTGTGTGTGTGTGTGTGTGTTTTATTCACAATCTTGCTATGTAGCCTTGCTTAGCCTGGAACTTTATGTATTGACCACATTTGCTTCAAACTCATAGTGGCTTTTTTATTTTTATTTTTTCATTTGGACTTTAGTTTTTATTTTGTTCTGATTTTAAACACACACACAGCATATATATTTTAATGAGAGAGAAAGAGAGCATGAAGCTGGGTGAAGGGGGAGTCTGGCAGGATTTGGAGGACTAAGTATTTTAATGGTTATTACTGGAGCACACATGTTAAGGTGAATGGGTACAGGTCAGTGGACACGTTTTAGAGTTGATTTTTTTCCCCCAAAGAACATAGGTTTAGTTTTCTTTTAAATCACTTCAACAATAAAATTTCTTGCTTCATGGTACATGGTAGCTCTGCTTTTATTTATATTTTTATTGATTATTTTATTTATTTACATTTCAAGTATTGTCTTCCTTCCCGGTATCCCCTCCACAAAACCCCTATTCCATCCCCCTTCTGCTTTGACTCTAAGAGGGTGCTCCTCCATCCACCTGCCCACTCTTGCCTCACCGTATAGAGCACTTACCATTGAATTTACCATTTTAAAAGATGGGACGCTTGATAGAGACAAATAAGTCCTGGTTCCCATCTTTAGCAAAATTCACTCTTAGTTTATTCAATTATTATCAGCCTATTCTTATCTGTGTTTAATATATAATGATAAAATCTTCATATACTTAAATGATAGTCTTTTCTTACTACATAATCTGTGTATTGAACTCAGGTCACTAACTTCTGAGTGGAAAGCACTTTTACTTCCTGAGCTGTATACTCTATGAACACTCTATAGAAATTACCAACTCACTGAACAAATGCAACAAATCAGTTGATCTGTTTTAACCATCACAGAAGTTTTGAGACAGATACCTCTAATAGCATGCATGCTTTTAGGATTCATATATTTGCTTATTGTTTCCAAACAAGTATGACTTCCTCTTTTATATCCATCTCTATAAGCATATGTGATGGTTTGTATATGATTGGCCCAGGAAGTGAACCTATTATGAGGTGTGGCCTTGTTGGAGTAGGTGTGTCCCTGTGGGTGTGGGCTTAAGACCCGCCCCCTGGCTGCCTGGAAGTCAGTCTTCTACTAGCAGCCTTCAGAGGAAGATGTAGAACTCTCAGCTCCTCCTGTACCATGCTTGCCTGGATGCTGCCATGTTTCTGCCTTGATCACAGTGGACTGAACCTCTGAGCCTGTAAGCCAACCCCAATTAAATGTTGTCTTTTATAAAACTTGCATTGGTCATGGTGTCTGTTCACAGCAGTAAAACCCAAACTAAGAAAGCATAGTAGAAGTTTTCTTTTTAACATTCAGGTGTTGTGAAAAGTATTATATCATTAAATTTATTTCAGTTATAAAGAAGTCCTAGGCATTGTTGAAAACTCCAACTTTCTGTGATTTTTTTTTGTCACAGCTATGCTGATTGTCTGTATTTTTTAATACTGTTGTTTTGTTTGGTCTTGTTTTATATGATATTTTAAAAAGTCCCTCATGGACTTGGCCTTAACTGAAAGGCTTATCAATTAAAATGTGACCCTATGCTGATTATCAATCACTCCATTATTGATGCTCTAATAAAATAACATTGATTTACTGATGTTACACTTAAATTCTACTTACAGATCTAGAAGTCAGAAATCTGAAATGAGTTCTTTTGGTGAAAGTCAGTGATTCTTCCTGGAGGATCTAAGGAGAAAGTTGTTCTTGTTCACATTTTCCTTCCTTGTGAATTTTCATAGCAGATGTTTGCATTTTTTAGCTTCTTCACATGTGGGAACTTTCTTGATCTTTGTATTGCTACACTAGAAGATTTTTTTCTCAGAATCACATCACGTTCTTCTTCAATTTTAATATAAAATCTCCTACTGGATTCTCATATTAAGATACACACCTTAGCTATATATGCCAAGTCTTCTTGTTATATTGACTATTATTAATAGAACTTAGGGCATAGAAAATAGACAGGAGAGGAAACGATATTGCAGGTATTGCTATATAATAATCTAAACATTCAATTGCTTTAAGGGTATGATAAAAGGGTAAAATTATTAGTGTGATCACAATCGTTTTGGCTACACTGCAGCCTGCTCTGGGTGGCATGAAACCATGAGGCTGAGGAGGTACAAAGAGAATCAGTCCATTTCTTGTCTTCATCTAAGGAATTTATAGATATAACACCTTCCAAGGACAACCCTCCATCAAAGAAGACTGGGAAAAAGCTGTCATTGAACTCAGTGAAAATAGAAACTCATCTAAGAGACTCTATTTTATTGTTATATAATGAAGAAGTGTCTGGAACACAGAATTAAAAGCAGGCCCTGAATGTTATATAAACAATGAAACTTGATAAAGCAAGGTAAGAGTGAAAATATTTCCTTGAATTGATGTTAGACTGGGGAGTAATTTACATTTTGAAACATGAGAGGGAAACTTAATTAGCTATATGTTGTTAATCTCTCAATAGCTGCTGCTTAAAATAGTTTTGACCTATCAATTACTGCCATGGACTGGAAAACGAAAATGGAGTGCATTGTATAATGAGATGAGGTTTTAATGTTTTATGCCATGTTTAACTCCAGCAGTCAGTTCTTGTGTGGAGGCGCAGTGAAACTTGATTTTACAGAGTTAAATTACATTTTAAGAGTAGCCTTCGCTTCCCAAATTTTAATCAAGATTTATTTTTATTGAAGACAAGAAATTAGAAAGAACAAAGATGTTCATTGAGTTTATTGCTCTGTTCTAGAGAAATAAAACATGTTAATTAAACCATTACTTCTTGTGTGTTTAGGCAAGTATATAGGAATTTACACTGCAGTACAGAAGTCACTTTAAAGATAACTTTTTGTCTGGAGCAAAGAACTGAAGGTAGATTATTTTGCTTATATTTCAATTAAAATAGAAAGTAAGCATTCATTACTTTATAAACTTCATATTATATTGAAGATGAAAAATTGCCACTTAACTAAAATATATTACATCAAAATAAAAAGACATTTGTAGTAATATGTTTTTGAGCAATACTATTTTGAATTATTAAAGTTTTAATAAAACAAAACAAAGTATAAGGAATACAGAAGTTCTCGAATTAGAACCCTTACTCTCAAAAGAGATAATACACTTAGTAGCCAAATAATTTTTCTTATAAATACAATAATATTATTCTCCTGAAGGCAATAAATGTGTAGAACACTTGTCTTGTTTTACCAATATTGCTAGTCTTACTATGATCACATTGCAGTCCAGAGGCTATATCTCATTATAGGATCTTTTATTGTCACTTCATTCTGAGCCATCTTTATCCAGTCAATGAAGGGTATCTGTAGGCGATTTTCTTTAAAGGAATTCCTTGCAAAATTATGACCCAGGCTAAATCCATACTTGAAAATATACAACACAATATACATCAGTTTTTATTTTGCATGCTATATATGGTATTGATTCATAGTCTAAAATTTTATTAAATAAATAAAATCTAGTCCATTATATTTAGCATAAAATATAGGAACATTTTTGTTCCTGGAATACCTCCCCATAATGTCCCATGACATTTCACAGAACTCTTTGCAAAGATCTTACTTGAGAATTTTGTTGTAGCCTTCTCTCCATATGGTGTCCTTTCTGATTTGCCTGACCTTCTGAGAAGTTAATTACTACTACCAGATGCTGGATTTCAGTGGCCAAACTGTGCATTTGGAGAAGAGCTGGTGAGTCTGGGCTACACACTTCCTTGCTGTGTTTTGCATGTACCCTCCATGGCTATTTTCCTATTTATTCTCTCATTAGCCCAAAGCTTACTCCAGGTGATTAGAGAAAGAATTGTTTACAATGATCATACCATTCTCTTTGATTTAGACATAATATTTTTTAATCACCTTGTAAGCTTCATATGGTAAAGCTGCATATTTAAAAATAATTTCCTTCGATTATATTTGCTCCAAACATTTTGTTGTTTAAGAGCAAGTAATAATGCATTTAAAACAAGAGCCACTAATGCTACAGATGCTATTTACTAGAACAACATAGTTTGGAATCTGAAAGCATGTGATATTCTAAGATTGGCAAATACCAGCTTAATATAAAAACATAATTTTTGTAAATAAACAAAAGTTTAAATATCCCATTAAATGTCAGAGAACCATAAGCAAGGAGGAGAAACCAAATCTAAAATAAACTGTACAAGTTTATTTTCACACAAGTAAATTTAAGATTATAAAAATTACCAGAACACTTAAAAGTTTAGCATATTTCACACAAAAGAATTAGATTTGTGAATGAATGGTCAATTTTATCGAAAAAATAGAAGAGAAGGTGTTTGGACACTTTCCTCAGCTCACCAGCTCACACTCATTCTTGGGAGAGATTTTTTTTTGTTTCTTGGGAAGGCTTCTATATCAGTGTCATTTCTAACTTAAAAACTATGAGTTTTTCTCTATCTCTCCTCCTACCAGCTGCTGGGAATTTCACCAAACATGTACTGCTTTTCTCTGAAATTATGTTAAAATTGTCCTAAAGCATAATAAAAACAAAAACAATCAAATAAACAAAAAGAAAAACAAACCAACAAAAACAAAAACAAACAAACAACAACAACAACAAAACGCCAGACCAGTGAAGATGAGGTTCAGGAGATGGTTTAGTAAGTTAGAGCACTTACTGCCAAAGCGTGGGGACCTGAGTTTACATCACAGCCCCCAAATAAAAGCTAGACATCATCTAAATTCCTTTTACCCTAGTCTTGGAAAGGAAGAGCTCATGTAGGAATTCACTAGAAAGCTAGCCTAACAAATAGAAAAACTATCAGGTCCAATGAGAGATCCTGTCATAAAAGAATATCTATGAGAAAAATAGAAGCCATTGACATGATCCTCTGATGTTTACATGCTTTTGCACACACAGATAAGTGCATCCAAGGACCTATATTCATGTGATAAACAAACATTTATGCAACATAGTGGACACCCACACACATACATGCACACATGCACACACAACATACATGCACACACAAAAAATATAGAAGGGTTTTGTTCTTTCAACCAGATTAAATTAATATTGACCTAAAGATTTTAGTTTCTTGAGTTCAAATAACTAACTTCCTGGGTTCTAATGGTAAAAGGAAGTGCTCATCTCAATCTTTGGAAGTTTTGTTCTAGTTTGTATTATATATAGCATACCTAGTACAACCTGATTACAGCAAGATATAATTTTAACTAAATGAAAGAATCAGACAAATAAAAACAGAATAGTAAAATTAATTCTAAAAACTTAAACATAATTTTGAGAACATGATTAACTCTTAAGATATAAATTTACTCTAGGAAATATGGATCTCCTTACATAAAAAGAAAAAGGAGATCACTCAATCAAACCAAGACAATTTTAATTTAAAATACAAGGTATTCAAGAAACTTCTTTGAGAAAAAAAAACTATAAGATCTTTAGGCAATATCTTTTTTAATCAATTAATGTATGTGTTTCCATCCCAAACTCTGCCCCCCCCCAGGTCCCTCCATCACCTAATCCTTTCTGCATCCTCCTACACTTCTGCTCTGCCTCTGAACATCAAGTCTGTGCAAGATTGGGCTTATTATCTCTTGCTGAGACAGGACAAAACAGCCCACTGCTATATATAGCACCTTGGTCTAGGCCCTGGGTGCTTTTTGGTTAGTAGCTCAGTCTCTGAAAACTCCCAGAGCTCCAGGTTAGTTGACACTGTTAGTCCTCATGCAGGGTTTCCATCCCTTTCAGGACCTACAGTCCTTCCCCCAACTCTTTGATAAGGGTTCCCGACTTCCATCCAATGTTTTGCTGTGGGTATGTGCATCTGTTTCAGCCATCTGCTGGGTAGAGCCTCTCAGAGGACAGTTATACTGGACTTCTGTCTGTAATTATAATGGTGTATCATTAATTGTATCAGGGTTGGGTGCTTGCCCAAGTTGGTCTGGATATAATTTTCCCATTCCCTTTGTCTCTGCTCTATATTTGTTCCTGAATTTCTTTTAGACAGGATAAACTTTAAGTTAAAAGTTGTATTATTAGGTTAGTCTACTTTGGGCCCTGGCTGGCTCCAGAAGGTAGCCTCTTCTAGTTCCATGTCACCAATGTTAAGCATCTTGGTAAGGTTACCTGAGTTGACTCCTGGGAGCCTCCCCAATCTGAGATCTCAAGGACTGCCATGCCTCCCTTGATACACTTGCTCCAACAAGGCCATTCCTCCAAATAGTACCACTCCTTAGGCCAAGCATATTGAAACCACCACAGGCGATAACATATGTACTCATAGTACCTAACACGTTGACATTCTTAGCTTGTTATGATTGCTTCATAAAATGTTGCTATTTTTAAAGGCATACCAAGTCACAGGGAATCATTTTGTAATGTTATGCTTTTATCTCAACTTCACGGTTTCAAAATGACACTGGGGTGAAAAAGGACTGCTGAAACTCAATTCCACTGTCTTTATTTCTAGTGATACTATTAACCTTTCTCCCTGAAATGGTTTACTTTTCTTATGCTTCATGTCTACAATGTTAAAAATGATTGGAAGTTTCCAGAATTATAAGCCTAGCAAACACATTTCCTCAAATTGTATTACTTTAGGGTTTCAAGAAACCACACTTGGGAACAAAACAAAAAGAAGAAAGATTAGGGGTTTTTGTTTGTTTGTTTTGTTTTATTTTGCTTTTAAAACCCTCTGCTCCTACTATTCAATAGAGAATCAACAGGGAGCATTTGAGTTGCCTGAGGCAACATGAAATCAGCATTCCTGTTATAGTTTGTATTGACTTTTGTTTTTATTAGATAACTCTTGAATAACCATAGAGTCTTTTCTCTGAGGGAACCTTCTGAACCTACTGATGTCCTGATTGCATTTGTGCATTTCACCAATGTGATGAGAAGTTCATTTACTCTATCTTATATTGTGAGGAATCCAGTGATACAAAGTAAAGCTATAGTATGGAACAAAAGAGAAAGAGAACAGCTGAGGAGGATTTATTGTAGTGAGTATGTATTTCATCCTACTGCTAATCTCATAGAAGACATAGTGACTTATCTCTGCCAAGCTTGTGCTCTCTCAAAGATGATTCTTGTTTATTGAGGGAAAATGATTCAATAACTGATATTTAACTTTACAAGCCCAAAGATGGCTCTGTGAATCATGTCTTTGCCCATAGAATTTGAATACTCTGTATCACATGTTTGCTCAAAAAGAAAATGTTAACCTTCACTAGGAACAAATGAAAGCAACAAGATATTGCAAATATACAGATTAACTGTGATTAAAAATCAGAAAACAGGAAGCAAAAAGGAGACTCTTATAGGGAGATTTCATACTAAGGGAGCTGATTTACCTGAGAGCTGCTTCAAGACACACTATTTTGATTTAATGGTTTGCAGAAGACAGCCTTAAATCATTTATTTCTCTATTCTAGAGTTTCCTAGAAATTTACCATCATATGCTTTCTTGTGGTAAAGACACTGCCATGTGGTAAGAAAGGTAACAGATTCATGCAAAGTTTCACATGGTATAATAATCCTGCCTATTCTCTCCCAATTTACCTAGTTAGCAACCACCATCAGTCTTCAATCTAGTCATGTTGACTGAGCTTTTCATGGAAAAGTAGTATCCTTCAGCCCAGTCCAATAGTGGAGGCTGAGCCTAAGGGGAAATGTGAAGCCTTATTTAAACTACACTTTTCTGTAGGGCTCACTGTCTTTTGCAAGTGGAAGTTTCCTTAAATAGCATTAAAATTTATTACACTTGTCTGTGGGTATAGTCACAAATACTTATAGATTATTATTGTTCAGAATTATGGTGCTTTGTAAATTAGCTTTGTATATTTACCAGAATAACCAGGATTTCATTAGCATTGAGTAGTTAGTTATGTTTCTTGGACCAGGTATGCTTTTCCTCTTGATAAGTGGATCTTAAGTTGATTTAGAGAGGTGGTGGCCACTGAAAACATATGTGTGTCACTACTTTACCCTTTAGGATATTTATACTATGATGATCACATGATTCATAGGCATTATTGCTAGATAGGACTATTGGTTGCTTCACTCGTTTGGAAGCTTCCATGGCACCTTCAAATACACTGAGAGCTAGTCCACAGGGAAGGGGCATTCAAGGCAGAACTAGCTCACGGGTTTCTGAGCCCTGTTTCTGAAGTGCATAGTGTCCTTAGCAGTAGGAATTTATTTACCTTCCACCACTGGAGAGTAGCCAAGAGCAATGGTAATAGGGTATGTTATAAGAGTCTCTTGGATATCCCTGACTTTGGCCTGTTTTGAAAAAGAGGAGCTGAACATAGATCACTGGTATCTTGGTGTCCCCAAATGATGATAAATTGAATAAGAGCAGGAAATGAGTAAAGTCAGACCAATTTGAAGGCCTTAGAGATGTCTTATTATTTATCTATTTATACAGGAAGAATTTCACTCAGTCTTTTAACTAAGTAGAAGAGTATGATGATGATGACTCATTCTAAGGAGACATAGGAAAACATTAGCATGCCTAAGAGATATCAAAGCCTGAAAGTAAGGGAACCTGATGTACTCTAGTGGGGAACTCTGGGGAAGATCATATAGCTGAGACCATTAGACTGAGATGGAGAGAGGAAGGCAGATATCTATGGGAATTGGTTTGAGGCACACAAAGAGAGAAAGTGACCTGAGAGATTTTTGGAAATTCTTTGAACAACTCTACTTAGGATGAAACTGAAACTGCTAGGGTGATGGAGAAAAGACCATTTCTACATGTTCACAATGTGACTATCAGGATGCTTTTTTTTATTGTACATAATACTTTCCATTGTAACTTTGTGTTGCATGCTAAGCATTTCTTTCCATTGAATCAGGTTTCTTTTTCCAATTACAACATGAAACTCTAAGATTTCATTTGTAAATCTGATTTATAGAAAATTAATTAAGACTCACTGGCAGTGCTTTCTTAAGGTTGAATTCTGCAGGTGTGTCATCTGTAGGGTAGATCTGACCTTCAAGGATCATTGGCAAATTCTCATGGCCAGTTGGTAAAGGTGTCCAGACAGATGGTCCCTGCCCTCACTACAATTGTTTTATAGTTCTTTCTGAAAGTACTGATCATAGTAGATGCTCTAGGGAGCTGTTGAGTTTTGGATATATAAAAGTGCAGTTGTTGGGAAGCAAAAGGCTTCCCTGTGTAGTCTCTTGCAACTAAAATTTAATAACCTACTTTCCAATGAATCATATTTGGAGCAATTACAATAAGACTTTTCTCTTTTTATCTCTGGTAGGAACTGGTGCGAAGTGCATCTTATGTTTATTAGCATCTTATTGTATCAGTGGGTGTGGGCTAGCAAGTTGAGAGTTTCTAAACTGTTTGGGTTTTGTTATTGTCTGCTGTGTTTCCCTGTGTCATGGTTCCTTTCTTTCAGGCAAAGACAGTTTTGTATACAGATACATGTTGTTTATTTTTTTCCCTGAAGAATGAAAGAGCAGAGGAGGTAGGCATAGAATAGTACTTGCAGTATCCTTTTGCTTGCTGAGTTTCTATTGTGGGTGAAGGTATGTCTTCTATAAAATAAAATAAAAACAAAACAAAACAACCATTCTAACTAATCTTATCTGGAAAAATGATTCTCACTAATACAAAGTGAGGGAAATGGTAATAACATTGGGAAAAACTATAAACCTTTTCTTTAAAGACCAAAATGAGGAATTGGTTACAAACAAAATGTATAAGAGCAATGAACTTCAAGGAAGCATGCTTGTTTTCAATTTGTTATGGAAACAGACAGTCCTCGTCCACTAAATCAATAAAGCCCACTTTTTGTCTTGTTCTGGGAGCCATCAAGTTTCTAAGCCATTGCATGTAGATAACTAATTTTCATAACATTTAAAACCATATCCTGTAGTAAACTATCATATCAAGAATGAAAACCCATTATGTACACAAAGAAGTTGCTGGCTTCAGAAGGGATTGGGGCTTCTTCTAGCCACCTGTTCTTCTGGGTACAGTTTCTCTGCAATTATTTGTGGTTATATCAGTTTGTCTTATTTTTATTAATAGATTTTCAAAAAATTTAGATAAATTCAGTCTAACAAATAGGAAAATATATGTGCACATTCAATTGTCACATAACAATATACATAGCAGGAAAGTTCTTGGATATTAAGAGCATGGTGTACTCTAGTCTAATCCATAGGGTTGTGAAAAATACTATCTGAGCATTTCTTGGTCACTTCTGTTCATATTTCTTTCTGTCTTCTGAATTGTGAGTGACCTGCTGCTTTGTGTAATTGTCAGCGTGCTGGTTGACATGTACCATGCAGGATTTCCTGGCCGCCTTCTTGAATCAAAGATAGTTTTCCCTACAAGACTCTTGCATATATCACACCAACAGGTCAAAGTCTAGTGAATAAAATGTTAACCTACAATGTTTTCATATGTTAAAGAGGCAGTTTCTTTTTCTAACTTTTAGTTCTTCAGTGGTATGCTTTATTCCCTGGCAAATTTTAACTGGAGGATAAACATGAAAAAGAAAACATTGTTGATAATCACTCACTGAATATCAGAGACATTTTACCAGTATTCATTATTTACTTTAAAAACTCTTCTATAATGAGGCTATCTTTGTTAGAGAGTAGGCAAAAGAGTCTCTGAAATGTGAGATGACTTGTTAAGGGCATGGTAAACTAAGATTATGACTCCAAGAAATGTCAGAGAAGCTACAGTAGTGAAGTCTCATCAAAATGGCTATCTAAAACTCCTCAACAGAAAAGACAGAAATGGGCAAGTTAACATGCAAGAGAAAAGCTCACAGAGCCTCAACCATTCACACAGAATATGGGCAATTGAGAAATGCTGAGAGTAGAAGAAATGTGCAGTTCCAGGAAAGAGTCCCACTGGTAGGTTTTCAATATCAAGTAGTCAGCTTTAGATAATATACATACAGGTAACATATGGACTGAGTATGTTTTATTTATTCATTATAGCATATAAAATATAGGTATATGTAAATATACCTATATTGAAACCTATACCTATACATATATAAAGAAAAAAGATGACAAATTTGATGGGGACTGCATGGGAAGAATTGGAGAAATGAAAATGAAATGAAAGGAAAGGAGGAATGATATAATTATATCCTAATTATTAAAAATATAACTAATTACTTCAAAAAACCTATGCAATAACTGTGCAAGTACTGGTAATCATTCTTATTAGTAGTCAATAACTTTAGGTGGACTGTCAGCAACAGATGATCAGAAAAGATAAGTCGTTAAGAGATTATCCAAATTCTCTCTTTTTTCTCACTATAATTCTTGCCTTCCTCTACCATTTTTAATTCAAGCTCAAGAAATTGAATATATTATACTGAGTGAGGGAACCCAGACCGAAAAGGACATGCAAGGTGTATACTTACTGATAAGTGGATATTAGCAAAAAATTTCAGAATACCCATAATACAACTCACAGACCATATGAAGCTGTAAAAGAAGGAAGGCCCAATTGTGGATGCCTGATACCCACTTATAAGGGGGAGAAAATAATCAGGGGATGCAGAAGGAGAGAGGAAACTGGGTGGGAGAGCAGAGGGGGTAGGGGAAAAGGAAGAGAATTATCAAGTTTGGGGAGAGAC
The DNA here is from genome assembly GCA_964023405.1 of Apodemus agrarius. Taxonomy (NCBI): domain Eukaryota; kingdom Metazoa; phylum Chordata; class Mammalia; order Rodentia; family Muridae; genus Apodemus; species Apodemus agrarius. The sequence continues at coordinate 30,097,625 of OZ030013.1, read as the reverse complement.
ACCCAGCAGGCTAGGAGAATGAATAGAATTAAGCAGCACTGGGGGTTAGAGGCTAGGGAAAACCTCTAGAAAGTCCCAGAGACCTGGAATGTGAGAGGCTACCAGGACTCAAAGGTGATGACATTAGCCTAAATGCCCAGCACTGGAGAGATGAAACTGGAAGAGACCACTTCCAGTAGATAGATATAGCCATCAGTTGATGCAGGGGGCTGTTCATCCATCTTCAAAAATTTTAATCCAGAATTGTTCCTGTCTAAAGGAAATTGAGGGATAAAACTGAAGCAGAGTCTGAAAGAAAGGGCACCCAGTTACAGGCTCAACCTGGTACTCATCCCATGTACACACACTACATCCTGACATTAGTACTGGGGCCTTATTGTTCATGCAGAGAGGATCTTGTCAAGGCTGCCCTGTGAGGGACTCTACCAGCAACTGACTGAGACATAAGCCTATACTTTCAGTCAACCACTGGATTGAGGTCAAGGACCAATATGGAAGAGTTAGAGAAAGGCCTGAAGCAGTTGAAGCGGGTTGTAACCTCATAGGAAGAACAACAGTGTCAACTAACCTGGACCCCTGAGACCAAGCCAAAAGTCAAGGTGGAAAAATGGACTAGTTAAGGGTCCAGGGCACGTGAGTAGTAGAGAACTTCCTTGTATGGCCTTAGTAGGAGAGGATACACTTAATTCTGGGGAAACTTGATGACTTCGGGGAGAGTGAGACTAGTGGGAGCAATGTAGGCATGGGTGGGCAGATGGGGGAGCACCCTGTCAGAGGCAGGGGGAGCACCCTGTCAGAACTCGAAGTAGGTGACATGGAAAAGGGGCAACTTTTGAAATGTAAATAAATATTTTTTTGTTTAAACAGAAAGTCAAAATGAAAGAAAAGAAAACATTAAGAACAGTAGAAGATAGGGAACAATCAGAGTTATCAATAATTGACTCATTCCCTGGGTACCAATAAAAGGTAAATGATGTGAATAAAAAAGGGTTTATAGCTATTTTAATATGCACAAGATACATCGAATCATCTGTATTCTAGTTACAAATTTCCTAATATATGACAATATTACTTGGCATAATCCTGCAAATATGATGGGAAGAGAATAAACTTCCTGTACTTTTTCCTATCATCATACACAGACATAAAAAATTCTGCACACATCTTTGACTATCTGTGAAAGCAGAGGCTTTCTAGAGGAGTTTAGTGCCATAGGGATTAGAGAGCGATTTAAGGAGAGGAAGAATGAGAGCAGTGCTTCCCCAATTCCCAAAGGTAGATCTCTGAGCTTGCAGGGGGTGGGGGGAATCTTCTAACAACAGCTGGGGTAAGGAAGAATCACTGAAGCCTAGCTGACTTACATCTCCACAGAATGCCACTTAGGAGGAGTTATGAATGACAGTGAAAGCCATCTCAAATCTATTTTGATGTTACTTTTGAATTCTTGGATAGCAGTTCAGTAAGATTCTCTCTCCAAGGAATTCATTGTATTTGCATCATTGACAGGAGATAATCTGAACAGCAAGAGAAAGCTATAAACAGTGAGTTTGAACAAGGTGTCATTTCATGAGATTCTTTTTTTCCTTTTACAGCCCAAAGCATCAGAAAAGGTAGACTCCAATAACTGAAAGAGGAAAATAATACCTAAAAATAAAGCAAGAAATGCCATCACCCCAATACCGATTTCCAAGGTAAAGGGATGTAAAACTGAAAGAGCATAAACTGCCTCAGTCCTATTTCAAATTCTGAGACTAAACCTGCTGTTCAACTGCTGCTTAAAGAATGAAGAAGATAGAGCATTTGAATTTCAACTAGAAGTGTAACGAGGGCGCACTCTGAAATTAATAACAGGAAATATATATGAGGTGCTTAGAAAATTATATAATAGTTCAAATAATGATTTTTATTCAGTATGGAATAAATATTCCACATTATCAAATTGAAGGTAAATTAAATCTAAAGACAAAAACTAAATAATAAGTATGAACAAGATCACTTGTATTTAAACTTATTCAGCTCACTCTGTCATGTTTTATAAACTCAGAGAACACTGAATGAAAAAGTATAGCTCACACAGAATACTGTGCTCAACATTTTATAGGAACGTACTGAGAACAAAGGAATATATATGCATTATGAAAATTGCATTATCAATTGAGGTTTTCTTTGTTTTAATTCTCTCAAGATGATATTGTAAATTTGTGAAATTATTTGAGAATCAATTATAGGATATGCCTATAGAAAAAGTTGAGAATTATCAAAGTACAGCAAAGAAAAAAAAGTAAGAACTTTTTTTTTTAAACAAGTGGAACTCAATTCAACTAGGACAATGTGTGGACTCTTATCAGGAGTTAGTGACAGATTCTGGAGAGAAGTCTGAGCCAATTTTCCAGAATTTCTAGCTGCAATACTTTATGGACAAAGTCAGGAGAATGCCTCAGGCACGCTAATAACCTCGAACTACTTTGTTTTAAAATAATCATTGACAGAACATGAATGGGGTACCAATAACTGGTATCTATTACTACATACCATTCACATCTACGGTTTATCAAGATAATTTTCCTCCGTCCTCTAACGTTTTCAAGATTGCAGTTAATGAACTGTCATAGCTTCCATTTTCTACTTTATACAAACTAGAGACACCTGGGATGAGTGTACTTCAGTTGAGAAATTTCCTTCATCAAATTTGCCTGTGGCATTTTCTTGATTGCTGTTTGATGAAGGTGTACCTAGCCCACTGTGGGTAGTGCCAACCCTGTTCATGAATTCCTGAGTTATACAAAACACATAACTAAACATGAGCCTGCCAAGAAGCAGCATTCCTCTATGGTCTCAGCTGCAGTTTCTGCCTCTAGGTTCCTGCTTTGATAAGCTGTAAAATGATAAATCCACTTCTGTCTTAGATGGATTTTTAGTCAAAATGTCACATCCAAGGGCAGCAAATTAGGACAAAAGTTTTCCTTAAAATGTAACAAACAAATGATAAAAGACAAACAAAACATCCTAATATAAAAAGATCCATCCCATATAGAGTAACAAAACTCAGACACTATTGTGGATGCCAGCAAGTGCTAGTTAATAGGAGCCTGGGAGACCTTTCCAGTGTCTGACAAATACAGAGGGGGATGCTCTCAGCCAAGCATTGAACTGAGCACAGGGTCCCCAATGGAGGAGCTAGAGAAAGGACCTAAGGAGTTGAAGAGGTTTGCAGCCCTATAGGAAGCTGCAATATGAACCAACCATTACCCTCAGAGCTCCCAGGTACTTAAACATCAACCAAAGAATACAAGTGAAGTGACCCATGTCACCAGGTCAGGAAGCAGGAGTGGGTAGGTTAGTGAGCAGTGGGGGGGGAGGAGGGAGGAGGGATGGGATAGGGGATTTGCAGAGGGGAAATGTGGAAAGGGGATAACATTTGAAATGTAAATAAAGAAAATATCACAGGAAAAAAAGGAAAAAAAAAAGAGATGACTAGAATATCTTCATGTCTTTCTTCTCAACTAATACCAAGTGCCCATGAGGTTTTTCATAGATTTTAATCAAACACAAACAGCATTTTGTGATACTACTGTATGAAATTCTACTACTGTATGAATAGCATTACTACTACATGAAATTCCTGTAGTGCTAAATTTCATTTTTCCAAAAAACAGAGATATTTTCTTCACTCAAAACGTCTTGTGCCCAATGGATAACTCTGGTCTGCAAATTAGATAAAGAGTTTTCATTTTCTTTTCAGTTTGTTAATACATTTCTGGCTTCCTACTATTTAAATTCATTAGTTGTGAAAACAGAAGATTTCACTAATTGACAGTCTAGGCATTGCTTCTAAGAATATGACATTTGATTCACCATCCATAGATTACTGAGGTCAGGAATGTCATATCAGTTTTGTTAATATGAAAATTGTATTTATCTTTTTTTTTGAACAGTCGATTTCAAAAGAATGATCTATTCCTTGGAAAGTCTATTGCAAAGGCCATAAGGTCCCAGTCTAAAAGACTCAGTTTTCACTGGATTTTCAACTGTGTGAAGGTCTGCTCATTGGAGCATGTCTTAGAGTCATCCTGTAAATGGAATCAGCTCATTGGTAATCACCTTTGATGAATAAATATAAACTAGCTTATTCATTCCTTGTGTCCCAAGGCAATCCACTCATTTTCAGTTAAATTCTCCTTAAAAATCTAAGTTTTGTGTTTTTTTATTCCATTTTTTATGTCAAAGAGACCCTCAGCAGATCATATACTTACATCTAGGTGACATCATGAAGTTATTAATAGTAAAGTTATAAAAGAAAAATCATAACTAGAAAATTTGATGATTATCAGTGATATAAATAGTCAAATAGCCCATGTCTTTCTAGAACTCTCACTGCACACGTTCAGTCTTGATCTCCTGTTTTCATGAGACACAGTAGACACTCTATTTTCTTATAAAACCTTAATAAGAAATGACCACTCTCATACAATGAATTAGAAGTTATGGGGAAATTGTAATTTTCATCTGATGTGATTGCCTTCTGTAGTAACATTGTAACTTGTTAGGCAAAGATTGTTCTCTAATAACAAGGATTGAACTGAATTTATGTCTTTCTGAGATTATGCTAATAAACAACTGATATAGCTAAAAGTAAACTGAGGTGAGATGAACAGTTTCTCTGCCAAATTTATGTCTACCCAGAATATAAGTCTTTTTGGAAATAAAATCTATGTAAATGAATCAAGGCTACGTTCCAGTAGGCTCTAAGTTCTATACTTTATACCATTGAAAGTGAAAGGAGAAGCAAGTTTAGGGGCAGACATGTACGGAAACACATATTGTTGAAAGCCAACAGATGATGGAAGCACAGCTTCAAAAGATGTCAAAAATTGTAGGACAAGGAATTCTAAAAAATTTGTGGAAATGCAGATGAGAAAGAAGCAAGGAGCATTCTTCTCTGATATTTATGTGCTTGCACTTTATTTCCATGCACACAGATACACAGTAGTGAAAGGAAAAATAATAATTTTCTTTTTCTTTCAGTTGGTTAAAACATCATTAGAAAAGTAAAGCAGGGAGAGAAGGAAACCACTAAGTGTGGTAACAAGTTAAGAGAAAATGGACCTTAATTATGTTTGGGAATTCTGTGACTCAGTAGAGGACCCATGGACTATTTACTTACTTATACTGACAAATGTAGATGTTATATAGTATATAATTATCCACAAATTCCCTATAATTTAACTTTATTTTTTCATGAGTTTCTCTTATTCTCTATTTTGGCCATGTTGTGTTCTTAAATATATAGTCACACTGTTACAGTTGTTATGGAAGAAAAGTGGTGAAGTAACACAGACTAAGGACAGAAATAGTTATGAGTCAGTAAGAAATATGTATATCCTGAACATTTCTGAGACATATAATCAAATATGTTCATAGTATTTATTATAAGTATAAGGGCCATCTTCATATAGAACTAGCACTATAAACACTTAAGTTTACTTAGTTTGTATTAGATGAGCTTGTAGTAGACTGGATCTTGCATTCTGATACTCTGTTGTCAATTCTATAGAAAATGAGTCCTTCACAGTTGAGAAGAATCCTACTCACTACTGTGTTGATATATTTGATACTCAGATTATCTCATAAACATCAGTAGTCTTTCCACAAAACCAATTCCTCACCTTATGGCTTGTTTTAAGATAGTCTCTCCCAAACATATGGTGGTTGTTTAGTGGAGGTTTCCAGGATCAATCACACTGCCAATGTTAATCCTTTCCCAGAGCAAGCACACATGCCAAAATCATCCTGGTTTCAATTCACTTTGGCCTTGGAGCTGGTCTTGATTATTCATCCCTGGGCTCCGAGATCCCTAATTGTTTTTACACTATGCACTGCTGATGTCTCTGAACTAGAGAGAATTGTTTTCATCAGAGATGTACTCATAACATTAAGTTGCTTATTTCTTTTTCTCCCAAGAGGTCTTTTGTTTGCATAAACTTATCCACCACTTCATAGTGACCCTTTTATGTTCCATGCCAGAGGATATTAGAGGGAGTTATATTAATGATATAAATTTTATTCCTATATAAACTTCAAATACTTCAAATATACTTATTCTTAAAAACATACTGATGAATTTAATTAGTCATAAGAGGAAATAGGTATGAAAATAAAAGTAGATTGATTTCTGATTCAACAAAGTCATTAAGAAAAAATGTGGCTTTTCCTATTTGATCTCAATATAAAAATGATTTAGGATAACACGAATTTTCCAGGCAAATGGATGGAACTAGAAAGTATTATTCTGAATGAACTGAATAACACAGACCCTGAAGGATATGCATGGTATGTACTCACTATCAAGTAGATACTATCCATATTATACAGAATACACCTGTTATCCAACACAGACTCAAAGAACATAAACAAGGAGGAAGGCCCAAATGAGGAAGCTGGAACCCCATTTAGAAGGATAAACAAAAGACTCATGGAAGACAGATGGAGGTGGGGACTTGGGTAGGAGAGGGGAGAGGGAGAGGAATAGGTAAGCAGGATCAGGTATGGACAGAGACAGGAAGGCCAGGAGAATAAATAAGCAGCTGTTTGGGAGGAGGGGTGTTGGGGATGGGAGAATTCTTTAGAAAGTCCCAAAGACTTAAAGTGAAGGAAACTCCCAGAAGTCAATATGAGTGATATACCCAACAGTGGGAATATGGCAGCTTCGGAGAAAACCTCCAGTAGCCAGACAAGGCCCCCAGTGGATTGATAGGGTCACCAACCCAACTACAGAACTTTTGACAAAAAATTGGTCCTGTCTAAAATAATTCCAGGATGAAGATGAAGAAGAAACTGAAGGAATGGCCGACCAGTGACTGGCCCAATTTGAGACTCATCCTGTGGACCGGCACCAATCCCTGGCACTATTTGTGCTACTATGCTATGCTTATGGACAGAAGCTTAATAGATGCTCTCTGAGAGACTCTACCCAGCAGCTGACTAAGACAGATGTAGATTCTCACTAAGCTTTGGACTGAGGTTGGGGACATCCTGTAAAAGAATTAGGGAAAATATTGAAGGCCCTCAAGAAGATGGCAACCCCACAGAAAGACCAACAGTGTCAACTAAACTGAACCCTTGGGAGCTGCCAAAGACTGAGCCACATGAGCTTCTCTGAGACCCTTGACACATATGTAGCAGAGAACTGCCTTGTCTGGCTTTGGGAGAGGATGCAATTAATCCTGCAGAGACTTGTTACTCCAGGGTGGGGTCAGGTGATAATTGGGAGGGGTTGCTTTCAGAGGTGAAGGAGAAGGATGAGGGAGTAGGAGCTCTTCAAGGGGTTTCAGCATTTGGGATGTAAATTAATTAATTAATCAGATAATTAATTAAAATGTTTTCTTATTTCCTTTTACATTATTCTAGGTGCTAGCTGTAAAATAAAATACATTCTCGGTTGAAACAGAGTTGCAACTCAAAGGGAAGAGATTAAAAAATAAAACTGTCAAATAACACAATTTATAGCCAATACCATTAACAAAAGAAGACTACAGAATGGAAAGTTAACATAGTCAATATATTCTAGATGATTTTCTGGGAGACATGTAAGAAGATTATTTTTGATAGATGGAATAATTTTCAGAACTATAGGGAAAAAGCATCAAATATTACAAAGACAATGTATAAAATTTATTCTTGGAAGATTTAAACTTTGTGGAATCTGGAAGTAGCAAGAAGAACTGAATCTTTGGGCTTACATATAAGATTGGTATGCTCTGAAGATCTTAAAGGTGATGATAAGAAATATTTTCCCAAATAAAACAGATTAGGCAATTGGATGGTGATATAATTTATTTTTGAGGATCATTATGCTCTTTGTCCAAAACATTGAAAGACCGATTTGAGAAAGTAGAAGACACTTCAGATCCCATGACTGTTTCTCAAAAGAGAACATCCAAACAAACATTGTTAATTAGTAGGTGCAAATGGTTGATGACTGTTGTTTTTATGTTTCATTCGAGTTTTAGTAATTATATCATACAACTTGATTGACTATAACTATGTAAAGGCAGTGTATGGATTGTGAACCACACACTTTATATTGATTAAGTGAGCATGAGTTTCCTCATTCTAAATTCCACCCTAGAAAATAATTCCAATATCACAGATGTCATGGTGCAATGCTTATTGGAACCAAAATTAGAACTACTGGATAGGAGTTATATGGATGCATACTGTATCCATTAATTAAGAACTTGATACAACATTCCTACAGGACATATTTCCATGATAATTTATTTTAATCAGGCTCAGATGAATATAACTACATGAAAGTAAATGTTAAAATTTGACATTGCCAGAGTTGTATTGTATTTTCAGTTATAAATTTATTTGATGTACAATTATGCTGACTTCATTTTAATTCTACAAAAATAACTCAGCATGCAATGAATCTCTCAGCTATTGATAAAGTTTTATTAATATTTGATTCTTACATTTTTTTAATAAAATGTTAGCTTAACACATCTCTTTGAAAATTATTTACTTTCTACTATTAAAGCATAGTGTTATTTAATAACACTATAATAATATTATCTTGATGGTAGTAAATTTCTATATGTAACATAATTTGTTTTCAAATGCAAATTAGAGGATAGTGTCATTGTATATAAACAGACATATATAGGGAAAGAACACATGCTTATCTAATATTCTCCCTGCTTTTGTATAAAATAATGAAGTTATATACTACACAGTAAACACAATTAGTTCTCAGGCCATATTGAGTATGTGTGTTTCTGTGTGTGATTGTGTATGTGTGTGTATGTGTATATATGAATATAGATATGGGCATGGATATATACATATATGTGGTTGATTTACTAAATTAAAAATACTTTTAGATACACCTCAGATAATACAGGTAAAGGTGCTTTTCAAACTCAAGGAGTAGAAAGAAAGGGATTGATTTATTGAGGGAATGTTTAAGCCAATAACAGTGCAAGAGCATGATGAATGATGTTCAAATAAATCAATCTGGCAGTTCTAAAAATATCTTCTGGAAACATTAAAGATCCTCTGAGTGTATGCTGTAGGAACTTAAAATAAACTTGTAGAAAAACTCATACAAATATTTATGTCCTAAACAGATTGAATTTTACTAATTTTGTTATGTCCTCTGTTTTCACTAAGACAAGCACTATACTTGACCTTGATGATTATTTGACTCCAATGATTTACACAGCACCAACTTGGGAGCTTCAGTTTTGTTTACATTATTGCTACATTATGAGAAAATATAATATTGAATGTACTCCAAAATATGTGATGGAAAAACACTGTAATTGAAATTTGCCCGGTCTGGTGTGTCCCTGGTGGGGACCAAATGACATGGTTCCTTCCTCTGGGACAGGGCACAGGTGTGAACCTCCATGAGTTCCAATGGCTGCTGTGGACATTAAGGCTTATTTGTATAATAATTTACATATTTCACAATCCTCTGAAGAATGTCCTCCCTGTTGACTCCATTAAAATTGGAAGAGCACAAGTCTAGGAGTTGAGGATATGGCTATGTCTCTGCAAACGGGTAAATGCTGGGACCTTTAGGACAGCTCTTAAGGCTATGGGAAAGAGCTCTAAATTCATGAGTTCAAAATATGTATAATTTCTTAACTATGCAAAAATATAAGAATGAAGTATGAGTTATGAGGTGATTCATGTATATAAAAGAACAAAGACAGCTACATTTTAAGCCAGCATGTTAGAAGATGTAAATGTAGGTGGATTCCTGAGTTCAAGGTTAGCCTAGGACAGAGCAAGGTTAGGACCAGATATCGGAGAAATTGTTATTTCAGGGCAGGGTCCAACTTGCTTTTTCTCTATGCTTAACAAAGGCAGACAGACCTCCGACTTTTTTTTTTGTTTGTTTGTTTGTTTGTTTGTTTGTTTTTGAGACAGGGTTTCTCTCTATAGCCCTGGCTGTCCTGGAACTAGCTCTGTAGACCAGGCTGGCCTCGAACTCAGAAATCCACCTGCCTCTGCCTCCCAAGTGCTGGTATTAAAAGCGTGTGCCACCACTGCCTGGCTCTGAATTCTTTTTTAAAGTTAGGAAAAAATGCACTTGCTATCCTTTAAGAATCAAAAGGCTGAGGTGATATTGATTCATAAGAAGATCTAAAGTAAATGACTGGAGTGATATGTGAAACAAAAGACTGGATCTATGTTCTGTAGGACATGAGCTATCCTGAGAATTTTTAGGATTAAAAGGTAGAATTGCTTGGAGAACTGACAAACACACACACACACACACACACAACACACACACACACACACACACACACAACACACACACACACACACACACACACACACACGGGGAGAGAGAGAGAGAGAGAGAGAGAGAGAGAGAGAGAGAGAGAGACAGAGACAGAGACAGAGACAGAGACAGAGACAGAGACAGAGACAGAGAAGCAAACTGGACAAGGACAGTGAGATCTCTTAGAATAGAAAGCAAAACACAGGTCTGAAGCTTGGATCCAGGATTTGACTTCCAGTAATTCTTTTGGCATCTCCAAGGCATGCCTTCTCCCAGAACACATCTACAAGTCAAATCTGGTCCATTGTAGAAATTAGTACAGTTCTTTATTTTAATTTTTTATTGGATATATTCGATATTTACATTTCATTTCCCCTTTTCTGGTTCCCTGCCCTCCAAATATCCCACATGCCCTTTTCTTTTTTATCAAAGGTTATTTAAAACTTGGTATATACTCCTGACTGAGGAAACTTAGACCTTGTGTGAACCTGAATGATGAATTTTGGACTTTTCTTTACTCTTATTTTGTCACATCTGTAAACTTATACCCCTGACATCTGGAATTTCAGTGAACCCATGAATCATTTTATTCCACACAGTAGTGGTGGTGGGGACATCCTCCTGGAGAAGGGGGTTGAGGAAGAGAATGAAGAACTGTGGGAGGGTAGACCAATAGGGCAATCACAACTGGACTGTTAAAATAAGATTAGCTAATGAAAAGACATATTGAAAGAGTGCAGTGTGTCAACATCAATGGATAAAAACAGATGGACGCAAAGCAAGCATGTATACGTTCTTTCAAGGTAAGATGCATATTTGCTGACTTTAGTGACATGGTCATGAAATAGTGAAGAAATGCAATGTTGAATTTAAAATGCCCATCCAAGGTGGAAATGTAGTACCTATGTATTTCTAAAGCATCAGACTTGCTCTAATTTCATTAAAACTTCTATTACTTATCTTCATTTTGGAGTATATTTTAAGACATATATGAATAAATGTCAAGATCAATAGGTATAAAAGTGTAAGAATATTAAAAAACAATTTCCAAAAAAATGTCCAAAGCTATTTTATCAATTTATTACCTTACCTTTAATGCACAAATTCATTATAAGCATTATATATTAGTCTCTTATTCTAGTTTAGCTAATTTTTTAAAATTTGTGTTTTCTGAATGTATTATACTATTGACTCTTTTTGTCACAAATGATTTTTCTGATATAAACTGGATATAATTTGTCTATAATTGTCCTCCATCAACCTAGACATTTTATAACTGCTTAATTATATATAGTGTAGTTAAGTAATTATAAAGGAGTACCTCTCCACCATAGACTGTAAATGGTGGGAGTCCCATGCTTCTGCCCAGCACCCACTCTATCCAAGTATCTGGTAAAGCATGACTCTTAGACTTGAATAGTTAACCAAATATATTTATGCATAAGAAACTCGCAATTTCATAATGCCAATTTACAATGACATTTTACAATGGGACAAAGTTTTATCCCAATATTTCTATCCTCTCCAAAACAGCAGAAATATGTCTGAAGCCATCTGGATACCTGTACTTACTTCTCTGTTCCACTCCACCCAGCCTCTCTCCACCCCTCACTTCTCTTAGCTCCACATCCTATCTCCCCTCCAATCACTGGCCTCTCACTGCCTCAATGTGAATGGATAGAAAATATCTTGCAACACTATAGTTCTATATGTTATAGAATACATCATAAAGGAGAGTGTACTGTTTCATATTTTATGTAGATATGTCCTTTGATCAAAAAAGGCCTTTTCTAAGGGGAAGGGAAGGGGGATGATCTGTGAGGGTGAGACTAGGAAAGGACAGGAGGGGACTGAGATTGGGATGTAAAACTGAATAATTAAATAAATTAAAGAAAAGAATTATGTTTTATTACTATCAATAGTTATTTATAACACACGTAGGTATTGTTCATTATTGCTGCTGTTATGATTTCTTTCCTTGGCAAGTCAAATTTCACTTTATATATGGTTATCAAATGAATCTAAATATATTATCTCTAAAATGTATTCACTACCCACTTTTATTACTTGCTTACTATCCACACTTATACTTAATCTACTAAAGTTAATTTCACATAAATGATCCTCTAGTTGAAAAATACTGATGTACTAGACACCACTTTCAGTAATAAAACAATAACACATTCACTGTCATCTAATCTCATGACTAAAGTTTTGTATTTGCCCAGTTTTGTGTCACATTTTGTACTATATGTGACCCACATAATCAATTAAAATTTATTTATTTATTAGCTTCAGAGTTGACTAATATTTGTCTTTAATTATCCAAGGAATTATAGCACATGGAAGGCGTAGGATGTTGATTTTTAAAGTATCACTGAGGAACATATATGAGAAGCCTATATTTTGAAGCCTCAGAACTGATATAAAAAGGGAAGTTGAAGTAAAATGAAAAACATGGCTCCATAATTTTTTATAAATATAGCTTAATGTCCATTGTAGGTCAAATATATGATGAATTGGTTCATAAGTAAAATGAATAATGTTTCTAAAAGATAATAGATATTAGAGAGTAAACATTAAGGAAAGAGATAAAATAAAAATGTCTACTTCTGTCATAACCTCATCTGTATCCTCAATTTTTTTAAATTGTTAATGGCTCTCTTAAGCATTTTCATTCATTTTAAGTATATATTTGTAGAAAGAAACAATTTTTCATAAGTTATTCTCCCCCTTGGCTTGGTTTTAAATAATTTTTCTTGAGAACCTTTTCCTAATACAAAAACCTAGGCTAACTATTTTTGAAACCTTACATAACCTGCAGTTACCATGTTGCTACAAAGAGTGGTATTCTTTAAATCTCTAACCTTTCAAAAATCCTTCCATGAGATGTACAGAAAGAAATTTCTGAAAATTCTGAATAAAATAACTTCAAGCAAAGCATAACCAAAATAAATGTTAGGAGTCTATTTTCTAGCATATTATTCTACAATGAGCAATATTTTTAGAAGGTATTTACTTATTTATGTCAATTCATTATTACTTTATGGCCGTTATAAAAGTAGACAGCTGTAGGATGTGCACTACATCAATTATTGATAGTCTAGTATGCATAATGTGAAGGAATTTTGTCTGCATAGAGAACATACCAGGAAAAAAGAAACTAGAAAGAAAACACTCTCATATCACAGAAAAATATTAGGAAAAAAGTGAGAGCATACACTGGATAATATTGACGTTAAACAATAAGATATGATGTTTAGCAAAAAAATAAATACAAATTTTGAAATTACAATTCCAAATTTGATGAACATATATTATTGAGAATGTTAATTAAATGACATGACATTTGCAAATGAGAGGGTGGGACTAGACAAAAATCGTTTTTAATGCAGTATTATGAGATTGCTGAGTGTGCAAATGAGTTGGATTCTGATTCTTTTAGTTTCCTCTGTTCATTTGTCTTGTGCAACTTTGGCATTGTGATATTTTTTATTTCATCTTATTATATTTTATTTTGTTTCATTAGAGAAAAAAACAATGAGGCTTTGGATATAATGTACTTTATAGAAAATAATACTTATGTGGGGCACCATACAAGTGGAAGTGTACCACCAGACAAAAGAACTGGCATGTTTGAACAGATTCTAAAAGCCCTGATAAATCTCATAACTTAGAATGGTAGGCATTAGAATTAGCTACAGATCAGGGCCCTGTCCTGGAGTGCACATGACCATGGCACCCCACTAAGAGAACCATGACAACCTATAATGTAGGATCAAAACTGAGAGTTCTCGATTTTAATGAGGTATCTGGTTAGGCCCAAAGTGTTTAACCAATGATCTTCCCTTGCTAGTCTTCCTTTTCTATAGAAGATATTTAATCCCTGATTCACCATGAGTAAGACATATGTATCCCTACCTGCCATGAATAAAAGAGTTTGGATTAGCAAGGACCATCTCCTTCATCAAGGACCACCATGGCGGTTGTGGGGAGGCTTTCTTCAAATAGAGCTGAACCTAAGTCTCACATAGAAGGCCCCTCTTCCATCCCCTCCATACTTCTGGTACTCACTCTGAGCTAAGCTGGATTCTACCCCATTCCCAGGCTCATTATGGGCCCAAGGGCTCCTGTTTCCAACCCCTGACAGTCCCCAGGGACATCTGGGTACACAAGATGAAGAGGACCACTATTCTCAATGCCTTGCAGTTACCAGCAGCATCTGGGTACACAGGCGTTTGAGAACTACAGCCTCTTCCCCAGCCTTTACTGATTTCACCCAGAGGAACAGAGGCTGGGACCACTATCCTAGACCACATTTTGACATCCTCAAGAGGTATGTTGGCAGCGCGCCACCTGAGTGTTCTTAGAAAAATGAATGGAGCTGGAGAACATCATCCTAAGTGTGGTAACTCAGTCTCAAAAGAACACTCATGGTATGCACTCGCTGATAAGCAGATATTAGCCTAGTAACTTAGAATACCCAAGACACAATCCACACATCAAACGATGTCCAAGAAAAAAGGAAGGAGTGGTCCCTGGTTCTGGAAAGGCTCAGTGCAGCAGTGTAGGGGAATACCAGAACAGGGAAATGGGAAGGGGTTGATGGGGGAACAGGGATAGGGAATAGGGCTTATGAGACTTTCGGGGAGGGGGGGAGCCAGGAAAGGGGAAATCATTTGAAATGTAAATAAAGAATATATTGAATAAAAAAAGATATCTTGAGTTTCCAAAGCAAGTCGATGGTACTAGAAACAGATCATGATGAGTGAGGTGACAGACCCAAGAGGACATTTGTGTCATGCACTCCTTTATTACTAGCCATAAAGTACAGGACAAGCATGCTATAGTTACCAGACCCCAAAAAGAAAAATAGCAAGGAGTGCTCAAGTAAGGGTGGATGATTCTTTTTTAGAAGGTAAAACTAAATAGATATCAGAGGTAGATGGAAGGAGGAGACTGGATAGGAGAGGGGATGGGGAGGTGAGCAGGGTACAGGGGATCAGATGTCTGGAGAGCAGGGGACGCAGAAAGGAGATTGAAAGTGGATGGATGGGGTAGTATCTAGGATATGCCAAAGACCTGGCATGTTCTGTAGGGGTTCCTCTCACTGAGACTCTTGTAGCAGTGGGGGATATGAATCTGGAAGCGACCAATGCCTATAGCCAGGTTGGACTCCCAGTGGAGGGATAAGGACAGCAACCTACCCACAAAACCTTGGACCCAAAAAGTGTCCTGCTACCAAGATGTACAGGGTCAAAGATTGAGGAGAGAGAGAGAGAGAGAGAGAGAGAGAGAGAGAGAGAGAGAGAGAGAGAGAGAGAGAATGGCCAATCAATGTCTGCTCGAAATAAAGACCCTTCCATATACAAGAACTAATCCCTGACATTATTAATGATACTCTATCATGCTTGTCAAAAGGAGCCTAGCGTAAGTGTCCTCTGAGGGGCCCATTTCTGTAGCCAATAGAAAAAGATGCAGAGACCCACAGCCAAACATAATGTGGAGCTCAGATAGTCTTATGGGAGAGTTGGGCAAAGTGTTGATGGACTCAAAGTGGTCAGGGACTCCACAGCAAGACCAACAGTAAACAAACCTGGACCCAAGAGGTCTTCCAGAGACTGAACCACCAGCCACGAGAAAGCATGTGTGCTAGACATATGTGACCTAAACATATGTAGCATATGAGCAGCTTGGTGCCCAACAACAGCAGTGGTTGCTCTCCCTACATCTGTTGCCTGCCTGTCTGTGCATTGCATTCCACTCAATGCAATGTCTGTCCTCAGTATGAAAGGATATGCTTAGACCTGCAGAGACCTGATGTGCTCCAGATGTGCTAGGCAGTAGAGAATGGGGTGTTAGGGTTTGGAGTTGGGGTTATTAGTATCCAGAGTGGTGCTACCCTTCTCAAAGGAGAAGGGAAGGGAGGAATAAGGGTTGGTCCTGCCTGCGGGGTTACTGGGAGAAGACAGAGAGCTGACATTGGGATGTAGACTGAATAAATAATAAAAACAAGGAAAAAGAAAAAACAAACAAACAAACAAACAATAAAAGATTACATGAAGCTGGGAAGACTTCTGAGCTGGGAATCAAACAAGAATTAGAATCATTAAAATGTAGGTAAAGAGAGTAGTGGTCGGCCTTGTGTAACCTACACAGCCCTAGTATTCATTCTGCTTTCTTGAAGTCACTCTGGGAATATTGTTCCCATATTTTTGCTAATGTGTACTGACATCTGTTATAAAAGACACACAACCTTTTAAACCATGAAACAAAAATAATATTTCCTTGCTTAAGTTGATTGTCAGATATTTTCCCATTATGATATAAGGTAACAACAACAGTCTTCTACCGTAGTTTTAAAACTCATTTTCTGTATTTTAAGAGCAAATATAATACAACACTATTATACAACCATTTACTTATACATCTATAATTGCCCTGTCTTCTGTGGGGATGACTCAGAAATAAACATAATGTGTACAAAGTGCAAATTGAGTAAGTATAATAACACCCTTCCAGGTTCACAAAAGACAAAAATAGAATAGTGTCTGTTTTCTTACACAAAACTAAACATTTTTAAAAGGCTTACGAAAATAAAATGGATTTTTTTTCATAAATTCACACTCTTGGAAGATAGAGAATACATGAGGTAAAATAGACAGTAAATATTTGTCCAAACTATAACTTTATTTGTATTTGAGTATATCTGTTTTCATTTCATATTTTGTAGAAAGCAAGTATAAATTAATCAATCCAAGTAAATTTATTTTAGAAACTGAAAGTTCTATGTAATTATATTCAAAATTTAATACATAAGTTTTTGTTCCACTTTTGCTATACTAAAAAGAACTGTTTAAGTAAACACAATAATTTATGTAAAAAAATAATGTATAATATAATAGCAATAAACATAAAATAATGTAATAAAATATGTAAAACAGTAAAACTGAAGAGATAAGATAATGAGACAAGCATTAAAATATATTGTCAACATTTAGTTATTTCTATTGAAAAACAAAAATAAAGCTTTTTATTTTCAGACAAGGTCCCTTTGTGTAGCCTTGGCTTGTCTGGGACTTTATCTATAGATTAGCCTTGACTAGATCTCAGAAACCCACCTTCTTCTCCCTCCCAATTTCTGGGAGAATATATTAAAGAAGGATAAGTAACAAACCATAAAACTTTTTGCATTGAATTTTAGGGCATAATAAGTAGTAAAATTGAGTTTTCTCAAAATAAATACAGGATTTTCCCTTTGGCAATCATTTGATCTTAGAATAGAACCAAGCACATCAGAGCCTATGTCCAAGGAGGTCGTCTAGAAGTATACAAATAGACTAGGAAAACATGAGAACTGGTCACCTAGATATTTGAAAGGTGTCTCAATGAACATGCAGAGTAAGACTCAAGGAAGATTTCAAATTGTAGTGATCACATTCTAATATAATATCAGGACTCAAAGCTAAAGTACTGATAACTAAGCATAGAATATAAGGAGCATCTATATTAATTGTTAGGACATGATCTTAGAAATATTTATATATGTACTGATAGTAAAACCATTACAAAATAAAAATTGGAAAAAAGGTAACTTTGATTATTTTTCCTTTCCAGTATATACATGGAAACACACCACCAACACAAATAAAAACAGAAATTCACATGCAAATACTCTGCACATAAAAACATAGAAGCATCATAAAATATGTAGTACCTGTTCTCTCTCTCACACTCACACAGAAATACATACACCATTATTAATAGATTTATATAAAGTTATACATTCAACAGTAGTAATGAAAAATAAATGTACTAATGTCATATTGTCTCATTTCCTTAATCTACTATAAAAAGATAATTGTATATTATAGGTAGCTTTTGTTTCTAATATGATAGCTAAAACATTTGATACAAGATTTTGTTTAATGAAAAAGAGTGCTTAAATAAAAAAATTTTAATGAATACATAATTTTAATTACAAATAATTGAATAAAGAAGAATCACTTAAGTTATTATGGGACTCATATAACATAGTAGCAGAGATGCAAGCAAAAGTTATTGAACAGGTTTGTTAATCACAATAAGCATAAGCATAAAAATGAAAAAATAGAAGAATTTGATATATATATATTCAACCTAACATTTGTCAACTGGAAAGTTTCAATTCTCTTTTTTTTAATATTTTATTATTATTTATTATATATTCTTTATATATTCTTTGTTTACATTCCAAAGGCTTTCCCTTTTCCCAGTTCCCCCCTCACCATATGTCCCATAAATCCTCACCCCCCCACACCTATTTCCCAATCACCCCCCACACACACACCATTTCTCTGTTTTGGTACTCTCCTACAATACTGGATCCAATCTTTTCAGGACCAGGGTTTTCTTCTTCCTTCTTCTTGGGAATCATTTGATTTGCTAATTGTGCCTTGAGTATTCAGAGCTTCTGGGTTCATTAATATCCACTTATCAGTGATTGCATTTCATGTGTATTCTTTTGTGATTGGGTTAACTCACTTAGGATGATATTTTCCAGATCTAACCATATGCCTACAAATTTCATGAATTCATTATTTTTAATTGCTGAGTAGTATTCCATTGTAAAAATATACCACATTTTCTGTATCCATTCCTCCTTTGAGGGATATTTGGGCTCCTTTCAACTTCTGGCTATTATAAATAAGGCTTCTATGAACATAGTGGACCATGTGTCTTTATTGTATGCAGGGGAATCCTCTGGGTATATGCCCAGGAGTGGAAGTGTCATGCTCAGTTTTCTAAGGAACCGGCACACTGATTTCCAGAGCGGTTTTACCATCTTGCAATCCCACCAACAGTGGAGGAGTGTTCCTCTTTCTCCACATCCTAGCCAGCACCTGTTGTCTCTTGAGTTTTTAATCTTAGCCATTCTGACTGGTGTGAGGTGGAATCTCAGGGTTGTTTTGATTTGCATTTCCCTGATGACTAATGATGTTGAACATCCCTTAAGGTGTTTTTCAGCCATCCAAATTTTTTCTGGTGACAATTTTTTATTTAGTTCTGTACCCCATTTTTAATATGGTTATTTGGTTCTTTGGCGTCTAACTTCTTGAATTCTTTGTATATATTGGATATTAGCCCTCTGTAGGATGTGGGATTGGTGAAGATCTTTTCCCAATTTGTTGGTTGCCGTTTTGTCCTTCTGGCAGTGTCCTTTGCCTTACAGAAACTTTATAATTTTATGAGGTCCCATTTGTCAGTTCTTTTGTGTGTGTGTGTGTGTGTGTGTGTGTGTGTGTGTGTGTCAGTTCTTGATCTTAGAGCATAGGCTATTGGTGTTCTGTTCAGGAACTTTCCCCCTGTGCCCATGTCCTCCAGGGTCTTTCCCAGTTTCTTTTCTATTAGTTTCAGTGTGTCTAGTTTTATGTGGAGGTCCTTGATCCACTTGGAGTTGATCTTAGTACACAGAGATAAGAGTAGGTCAATTCACATTCTTCTGCATGTTGACTCTAGTTGAACCAGTACCATTTGTTGAAAAGGCTATCATTTTTCCACTGGATGGTTGTAGCTCCTTTATCAAAGATCAAGTGACCATAACTCTGTGGGTTCATTTCTGGGTCTTCAATCCTATTCCATTGATCTACTTGCTTTTGCTGTACCAATACCATGCAGTTTTTGATGCAATTGCTCTGTAGTACTGTTTGAGGTCAGGGATATTGATTCCCCCAGTAAAAATTTCACTGAATATATGTATTTACCTCCTGTTGGAGAAGATTGTTCTATATCCAAATATATCCAATAACAATTTTCAGTCAATGTGCCCTGTGTTTAAGTACTGTGGTAATACGTTTTGCATGTAATATTATATGATATGAATTTGAAATAATGTATAAACAATTTTAAAATGCATTAAATTTGATTTTACTCATTTATATAATAATAATTGCTTTTACTATTCTTGCTTGAGAAAAGAAATACACAAACTAATATTTATTTTTAAAAGATATATTAGGAAATATAAATATAATCATTTAATACTGAATATAAAGTAATAAAATAAAACAGGCCTTGGTGTTGTTTACATACAATATAATTTTTCTCTCTCTCTCTCCCTCTCTCTCTCTCTCTCTCTCTCTCTCTCTCTCTCCCTCACACACACACACACACACACACACACACACACACACACGCTTATATTGTCAAATTGGCCAAAATGTACATATACGTACAGTCAACATAATTTTGTATGTTGGTCAGTGTAAAAATACATGGATGTCATATGAATGGATTTATGAATACTTTTTTGTTTTAATTTGTGAGATAAAATGGCTTTTCTAATATTCTCTACATGTATCATAGTTGTCATGTCTTACATAACATCAAAGTTCAAATCACTTTTTTTGCATAATTTCTCACATCAAAACACTTTCTTTTGAAATGATGTCTCCTCAATAATATAAACATTATTTTATAGGATATGATACTTGAAACCCTTTCTTGGCTTCAGCTTTCACTTGGTCAAACTGACACTTTGTGCTCTGATAGGTCAGTAGTACTTGCTTAATAACTATAGATATAGATAGCCTCTATGTCAATGGAATAATTAACAACATTGGTCTATTGGTCTTGTTCTCTCTCTCCCCACCCCCATCATTTTGAACCTTGGGTGAATTCCTATTGACTCTTCTGTCATTCTTTCATCCTTGTGTTTTAATTGTGTACAAAATTTACTAAATGTGTTGTTTATGAAACATTCTCTCAAGAGTCTCTGTTACTTTTTATTTTCATACCTATTCACACAAAGACATTAGCAGCCCCAGACAGAGTATGTTTCTATAACTCAGAGAAGGATTTTAGTTAGGTTCAGCCTAAAGAAGAGATACATGCTTAGCTTTCAGAACCATGTATCCTATTAATATTTTTCTTATAGCATTTTTACTGTTCTGCTCTGATGGAAAATATGAGAATTATTGCCAAAGAATGAGACTCACTGAGTTTTTATTATCCTCACTGTGTTGCCTGATGTTTTAATATCTTTAAAATTGTAAAATCTGCCTACTAGGAAGTAAAAGGGGAGGGGGCATACATGTGTTGGGAAAACCAAACTGTTCAGTTTTAAATAAACAATGTATTAAGTACTCTATTGTGTAACATCTTTTTTTTAATTTTTATTTTCTATATTCTATGTTTACATTCCAAAGACTTTCCCCTTTCCCAGTTCCCCCCCCACTATACGTCCCATAGTTCCTTCCCCCCCCAACTATTCTGCAATCATTCCCCCTACCCCCACGGTTTCTTTACAAAACTGGATCCAATCTTTAGCATCTTATTTTTGAACACCTCAGATTTTGTTAAGAAGAAAGTTGTTTCATTATCCTTTGGTGTCTTTTAGATAGTCATAAAATTAGTACTAAGTCCAGAAAAGATATATTTTATCTTTATAAAATTTTATTGGGAATTATAACTGAAGGAGGTTGTTGCTATTTATTATTTGAGTTTTTTCCTTTTTGTCAATCATTTAGGCAATGATTTTATTCTACTTTTATTATCCTATATCGTGTTTACATATAACTGAATTCAAAAGAGTAATTTTATTATAAATATATATAACACATCTAGATACTATGGAAAAATAAAGAATTTTAAAAGAAAATGTAGTCCATAAAAATCCTATGTATTTCTTTTTATGAGGTATATAAGTCTTATAAAATATTTCAGAATTTTTCCACTCTATGTGCTTATATTTGTTAGAATGCTGTAATCCTATTTTACGCCAGAATGCAAAACATGAAAACAGTAAATATTTCAAATACAATTAAAACTTCATACAGACTAACATACAGAACTGATTTTTGAGATGATAATAAATGTAAAAAATAGAACAAGTCAATAACAACCTGCATTCTTTTAAAATAAGGGAATGTGATAATGGTTTGTTGTTCTTATCTTTCTTTTTCATAGCATACAATAAAGACTTTTTTCCTAGAAATTCGACAGAACTTTTTTGAAAACCCCATAGTCTCTCACAGAGCAAACCCTAGGGAACATCAAAGCAGCAATTATATTCACTCAGAGTTTCCACCAGCTGAGTCTTGATGCAGTAATCTCCTTGAAGTGATTCTCTCTGCTAACGTTTTAAACATTTCACTGTCAAGTAGTCATTAGCATTGACATGGGGAAGAATTTCAGAGACTATCATGTTGTCTAACACCTGCCAAGGTCTATGCAGAAGGCTCAGAAGTTTATTAGAGACTACTTGAATTAATAACTATTTCATTAGTGGTTCTTAGTTGTCTTATGCTGCAATTCTATTTCAATAGAAATGTCTCATTTTTTTATATTGTGGGATAATCTCAGCAAAACCCTATGCATGTTTATACTCTACCACTGAGCTGTATATTCAGCCATGAAAGCAACATGTTTTAAACTTTATGGATTTTTCTTCAAATAAGTTTAAAATCATAGTTAGTCACCGCTAAATGATGATTTATACCATATCCAAGTAACTAATTCAACAGTATGGTGAGTTTTTAGGAAGGACTTTACTTTTGGTTTATAGGTGAGAGCTTAAGTAATAAGTATTGAGCAGAGCTCCAAAAAGCAAGACTGTATGCCATATAAAAAGGTCTCAGTTAAGATCTTGATGCAGACCTTAAACATTAGTACCAGGTAGAACCAGGTTGGGGGGTTGGTTCACAAACACACTGTGGCCATGAGCTTTGGCATTCCAGAAAATAGGAGCCAAGTTACAGTTACACTCTCATATAAGGCTTTTTTGGTTTGTTTGGTTAGTTGGTTTTTAGTTTTTTTTTTCCTTTTTTTGAGGTAGATGCATAAATGGTGAAGAAAGATAATAGGAAACAGGACCAGGATCCAGAGCCTCAAAAACTTCTGGTATTTCTAATCTCTGACCAAGACGTAACCAGTGTCATTGTGACTTCTTGCAAAGGACAATAATAGAAGTCTCAGTAGTTTGTGGTTTTGTTTTTGTTTTTGTTTTTTATTGTTTTTTTTTTCTTCCAAACATTTTCTATCTCCTGTTTCATCAGGAGCACAAGTACTTGAGCATAAATCCTGTGATGGTTTGAATATGCCTGACCCAGGGAGTGGCACTCTTAGGAGGTGTGGCCTTGTTGAAGCAAGTGTGTCCCTGTGTGCGTGGGCTTTAAGACCCTCATCCTAGAAGCCACTCTTCTCCTGTTTGCCCTCTGAACAAGAAATAGAATTCTCAGTTCATTCAGTGTCATGCCTTCTTAGATGCTGCTTTGATGATAATGAACTGAACCTCTGAAGCTATAAGCTACCTGCAATAAAGTGTCCTTTATGAGAGTTGACATGGTCATGCTCTCTCTTCACAGCAATGGAAATCTTAACTATGATTTACATTACAGGAGGTAATGAATTATAATGCATCACATTAAAATTCAGTGTAAAAATACTCAATTATGTTTAAAATTTCAATCAGAACCTTAATGATTATTTTGGTGTTTATAACTTCTTATTATTCACCAAATTTGGGCCCAAGCTATGCCATGTGTTTATTTATATATCAAAGTAAACATTTTCAGATAAAGTTCAGACTGATGCAGATATCAGCCCAGTTGATTATTACAAAATATTAGCCACCTTGGATTTTCTTTTACGGATACACATCCTTATATTCTGTTGCTAATGTGGTTATTAGATTCCTAAAATAATGATAAATATATTATTTATTCACCTCTCATACAATAATATAAAATACAACCTACCATTTGGCTACTCCTCACTGTCAGCCCACCTCTTGTATCCCCCAGATATCCTCCTTCTTTTTCCTTCGAAAAGAGCAGTGATATCAACCAAACACAACATACCAAGATCTAATTAGACTAGGCACAAACCTGGGTATCAAGGCTGGGTGAAGCAACCCAGGAGGAGGAAAGAGGTCCCATGAGTAGACAAAACAATCAAAGACATGTACACTCTCATGACTGGGAGTCCTACAAAGCCCACACAGCCACAGGGTGTATGCAAAGAATAGTCCAGACACATGAAGACTCTGTGATTATTGCCGCAATCTCTGTGAGCCCTTATGTGCCTTGCCTGTGGGCCATGTCTTTGACCACTTTGGTGGTCAGACAATCCTTCCTCTCCTTATGCTGTGGGTTTCTCAATCTTTAAACAATGATTTTTATTGTTTGATCATTTTAAACGTGCATAATATGTTTTTATAAAATTCCTTCCCCATTCCAGGTATCCAGTCAGTCCACTTCCAATTCCTACTCTATTCACCCACTATTTCACTAGTTTACCTCTCAGGGTCATGTGATACTTATAATCTCTCTGAGTCCACTTTGAGATACTTGCACTGATCTATAGGTCTAGCACTCGTCACAAGGAGTTATTTTTAAATAAGGCCCATTTATCCAAATTACATTATTAAGTTGTTCCCTAGAGATAATATAGCTCCAGATTCTTGGCCTAGTTAGTCCCAATTTCTTCACCTACTAAGCTGTATCAGGTATGGAATCAATTTCATGGAGGTTGCCTTAGATCAAATTAGAAAGCAATTTATTACTCCCACAACATTCAAGCCATTAATATAGCAATGAGCATATTTCATCAGTTCAGTGGTCATTGTGACATGAAAGCTCCATGAGGGTCATTGTTAGATAACTTTAGAAATCCATTGGTCCATCAGGTTAGTTGCGCATATTAACACAGTGATTGACATATCATGCACAAGACCTATGCAAGCTCAGGTCAGTACTCCAACATGGAGTAGGGGAGATGGGCACAGAATTTCACCAGTAGCTGAGGAATTCTTTGCATTAGAACATTGCTTGGGAAGATGATAGAATTTAAAAGGTCATGACCATAAAATGTCTCTAGACTGCTGTGGACCACACTCTCTCAAGGTTGGGGCTAGGATTCTTTTTTGAAGCAGGAATGTACGGGTTCCAGGCAAAATGGCAAACAGAACACCAGGACACAGAAAAAGTGTAGAATCTCCGTGTATTTGGTGTCTGAGTGCGACCTGTTGCACTCAGCTAGAGGATTTTAAACATGAGATCTTTACATATCAAAGGATGTATCCAGTACAGCAGGCACAAAAGACAATTAGCAATAACCATTTGCCATGAGGAAATGTAAAATCAGCCAGGTAGAAAACATTTCTGTGTGACATCCATAAACAGGGACTGCAAACCTTAACAGAGACTGCAAACCGGACCCCTTAGGTCTTAATGAGATTCAGTGAGTAACCTAATTATCACCTGGCTCTCTCTGAGGGAACCTGGGATGTTAGTGTTAAGTCAAAGTCTTCCAATGTCAGTGCTACTCTCATTAGCATAGCCATAAAAGATCAATGGAAGTATGTGAACTACCGAGCAAAGCGATGGTGCCTAGAACTTAGGTGTTTTGGCCAGTATTGTAGTTCAAAGACTTAACATTTTTGCCTGGTTGCATATAGCTCCTTATACCAGAAATTCCTGCGAAATAGATCAAAGAAAAGGCAAAGATAGGGTTGCCTTGTGATTAGAGTTTAGAATCCTCTCCAGCCAGGGAAATTCACAGCTATGTTCCCTCGGGGACGGCACTTACACAAAAGGTGTACACTGAAACTTGCGCCTTGGACCACGCTTATTCAAAGTGTACACTGAGACTCGCGCTTTATCTGTGGAAATATACAGTGTCCACAGAGGATGGGTGACACTAGACCAGGCCCCCAGTTCAAAATTTTGTGTGTGTGTGTATATATATGTATGTATGTATGTGTGTGTGTGCACAAGTGTATGCATGTGTTTGTGTGTGTATATGTGTATTATATACGTATATGTATGCATATACATGTTTATATTATACATATATTCATATATATTATATATGTATACTGCACATATACACATACATACTCATAAATAAACTAATACAGTTTTTTACCTAGGAATGGGGTCTTGCAAGTTCTCCCCCTATAGAACCCTAGAATACTGACTGGTATGGTCTTTTGCCAGCCTTGTGAAAACAATAGCTGTGTGCATTCCCTGACATATTCAGAAAATACTACCCTGTTTTGTTTGTTTTTGCTTATTTTTATAGGAGTTTGAAAAGTGCTTTGCTTTTTGTTTGTTTGTTTTTTGAGACAAGGTTTCTCTGTACAGCGTTTGCTGTCCTGGAACTCACTCTGTAGACCAGGCTGGCCTCGAACTCAGAAATCCGCCTGCCTCTGCCTCCCAAATGCTGTGATTAAAGGCGTGTGGCACCACTGCCTGGCAAATCCTTTGCTTCTTAAAAGTTCTTTCAATGTTGCCCAGAACTCTTGTGACGTTCTGAAAACTTTGGGTGTCAATGAACATTGCTGAGCAAGTATCTATGGATTAGCATGTTGAGAACTTTGAACATATGCAAAGAAGAGCTATAGCTTGGCTTGGGGGTCATGTAGTAGCTTTACTTTTAGATTGTTTAGATGTATTTCATGGTCACTCTATCCACATTAGTCATGAAAACAACCTACGGTGTCCATTTATAAAATATAGTCTATATATACAATGTGTGATGGTTTGTATATGATTGGCCCAGGAAGTGACCTCATTAGGAGGTGTGGCCTTGTTGGAGTACGCATGTCACTGTGGGTATGGGCTTAAGACCCTCACCCTCGCTGCCTGGAAGTCAGTCTTCTACTAGCAGCCTTCAGATGAAGATGTAGAACTCTCAGTTCCTCCTGCACCATATCTGCCTGGATGCTGCCATGTTTCTGCCTTGATGACAATGGACTGAACCTCTGCACCTGTAAGCCAAACCCAATTAAATGTTGTCTTTTTTAAGACTTGTATTGGCCATGGTATCTGTTCACAGCAGTGAAACCCTAAGACAGAAGTTGGTACCAGGGACTGGGTGATAGGCCTGACCATGCTTTTCTTCAGAAGAATGTGGATTTTTGGACTTTGGAGTTAGAAAGCCACAGAATTCTTTAAGTGGGGCTTAATGGGCCAGACGAGTAGGAATATGGAAGACAGTGGTGCTGAGGGTCATTTGAATTGTGTAGGCCTGACAGCCCAAGAGGTTTCAGTGGAGAAGAACTTTAATATGTGGCTGAGAGACTGTTTTGTGATGTTTTGGTAAAGAACATGGCTGCTTTTTACCATTGTCTGAAGAGACTGCCTAGGGCTAAGGTAAAGAGATTTATATTAATTGCATCTGGAAAGGAAGTCTCAAAAAAGCCAAAGACTTTGTTCTCTGGTTAAGTCTGATGAAGAGAATTTTGAACAAACATAGCAAGCTGAGAAAGGAAAAGTACAAAATATATAGTTTGTGTATTAAAGGGACTCCAGGAAGTGAAATGGAGCTGAATTCAAGGATATTAAATTGAATTAAAGGAGTGGTGACCTTGGGGGCAAGATTCACCCAGTTAACTTTAGGTCCAGGCTTGGATGTACAGGCCTTTAATCCCAGGAGGCAAAGATAAGCAGATCTCTGAGCTTAAGGCCAGGCTAGAACAGAGCAAATTCTAGGTGAGGAAAAACTTTAATCCAGGCTTGGTGGACCACACCTTTAATCCCAGTGCCTAGGAGACAGGCATGCAGATCTTTTGAGTTCAAAGTCAGTCTAAGGAGAAAGATTCAGGATAGACAACTTAGGCAGTGAAGGAGCTGGGAAAAAGGAAGCTAGTGATAATGTAATAGAACAAGGGGGCCAATGTTCCAGCTCCTGCAAGCAGCAGAACTCAGCAGCTTCAGCCATGTGTCTCTGGCTTTATATTCAAGAGGAGAAGGAGACTACTGAAACAATTGATGTTGGTTAGCTGGAGCGAAGAAATTAGTGGTGATTAAGAAAAGACCAACATCACTGAGGTGAAATATGGGAAGTGTTTTCTGAGAGCACAAAGAATCTGTATTCCAGAGATGGCCAAGTGTACCTCATGTTGCAGCTGTACTTGGTAACGTGTAAGAATCATCCAGGTGGTATTGGTTTTGAAGGCATAAAGGCATCATGAAGAACAGCTGAGGCTTGGTACTGTGAGAGGCCATGGAAGGCCATTGTGTACCCTCAGTTATAGTTGACAGCTCAGGACTGAAGGGGTCATGCAAAGGAGTTGAGGCTTGGTACCTTGAAGAGAGCCCATGAGAGGCTTTGGTGAATCATAGTTGTAGTGGAAGACCCTAGCATGTTGGAGTTGCCAGTACCATGGGATGACCACCAAGAACAGCAGTGGCAGTGGAGTGGATCAATCTGAACTTAGAGTGCTAAAGAGGGCAGAGCTGGAAAAGTGACACCAGCTCTTTGGAGATAAACAGAAGATCATGTGTGGATCTCAGACATTGGAACAAGAAGCTGTGAAGCTGAAATTGACTTGGGGTACCCAAGATGTTAAAGATGCCAGAGCCACAGGATGCCTGTCAAGGAAAACTGCTAACAGGGAGTGGAACAAGCCCAGGAGAAAGAACCTTGTTGAAGTCAACAAAGATTAAAAAGGATTTGGATATCTGAAGACTGCTCTGCCATCAGACATGGAGATGCAGAGTTTGGATTTTGCCCAACTGATTTCCTGTCTTGCTTGGGGGATTACAGTTAAGTGATTGGATGAATCTCAAAAGAGACCTTGAACTTTGGACTTTTAACACTGTTGAGACTGCTATAGACTACAGGGACCTTTGAAGTTGGAATAAATGTATTTTGCATTATGCTATGTTTCAGTATGGCCCCCATAGACTCATGTTTGAACAAGTCTATGGGGGCCAGGGAGTGGAATGTGATGGTTTGTATATGATTGGCCCAGGAAGTGACCTCATTAGGAGGTGTGGCCTTGTTGGAGTAGGCATATCACTGTGGGTGTGGGCTTAAGACCCTCACACTGGCTGCCTGGAAGTCAGTCTTCTACTAGCAGCTTTCAGATGAAGATGTAGAACTCTCAGCTCCTCCTGCACCATATCTGCCTGGATGCTGCCATGTTTCTACCTTGATGACAATGGACTGAACCTCTGAGCCTGTAAGCCAGCCTCAATTAAATGTTTTCTTTTATAAAACTTGTATTGGTCATGGTATCTTTCACAGCAGTGAAACCCTAACTAAGACACTATTTAGCTGTAATTACAACTAAAATCATGAAATCAGCAAGTATATGGTTAGACCTAGAAAATCATTTATTAGGTGAAGTAATTCAGAAAGCCAAACACCATATATTCTCTCTCATCTGTGGGCCTTCATTCCAAATCCACCAATGTAGACAACATGTACGCAACATGTAGTAACTAAAGAAATTCATATGTGAACCATTAAGTATATACAGTTCAAGATGGGAATAATGGGATACAAGGGATATGAAATGAGAGAAAAAAATGGATACAGCTCAAATTTGAAAGGAATGAGAGAGGCCAAAGCAGAAAAATGAGGTAAAGGGGACAACAAACACCAAGTGATAATTTTATAAAACATCAGGTGACATGGAAATTCCTGGTTTATTTGGCGACTCAGTTGTGACATGCAATATTTTTCTGGAAACTGTCATATGAGAGTATGTTCTGCTGAGAACAGACATGTGGTGTTTTACTGAAAGCATCCTGGAAAGGGGGCATGTGAAGTTTTGCTAGAGCAGTTGCTGGAGAGAAC
The DNA here is from genome assembly GCA_964023405.1 of Apodemus agrarius. Taxonomy (NCBI): domain Eukaryota; kingdom Metazoa; phylum Chordata; class Mammalia; order Rodentia; family Muridae; genus Apodemus; species Apodemus agrarius. Next base: position 30,067,759 of record OZ030013.1, on the reverse strand, counting down.
ATCTGATATTTGGAAAGGATGTAAGTATAACCCAACAGACAGATGGCAGTGTTGGATAGTACACCTTACCATTCTTTTGTAGTCATTGTTGGCCTTTGCTGATGCTGGTCTTCCCTGGCAACTCTAGATGGATTTGGTATGCTTTCCCATTCTTAGCTGGTCGCTATTCTTCATGACTTTATAGAGAGCAAGGCACCAAAAAAAGTCTCCTGGTGCTCTAGTGGCTTCTTTCTGCTTCTGCAGACTCAGGGCAATTAGCAGGGTCTCACAGTTTATTCTGGATCAACCTGCTGTTGCTGATTCATGAATAGTGTTTGCAAGTCTTGCCATTGCTGATGGATGAATAGTGTTTGCGAGTGGATTGAGCTACCACTCCTGAATCACGTGAACTGAAGTGCTTGTATCTTGATAATGCAGATTGGGTTTGCTCCAAAGATACATTTCTAAATAGTCTGACATTCTCCTTTGGTCTATTAACTTTTCCTTTCCACTACGTCTGGTGGATGATGGGCTAGATAAGATGTTAAAGCATTTAAGAATAATTACTTTAGCCGGGCAGTGGTGGAGCACACCTGTAATCCCAGCACTCTGGGAGGCAGAGGCAGGTGGAAATCTGAGTTTGAGGTCAGCCTGGTCTAAAGAGTGAGTTCCAGGACAGCCAGGGCTACACAGAGAAACCCTGTCTTGACAAAACCTAAAATTCAAAAACAAAACAAAAACAACAACAACAAAAAAGAATACTTACTAAAAGTAGATTTTGAGAAATCTAATCCTATACTCAGGAATTATTTAATATTTACCTAAAATTATATGTAACTGATAGAATTTCTCTCTATGTATATAATACACATGCACATGTATATATGCAGAGAAATGGTTAGACCTAGAAAGCATTAGGTGAGGTAACCCCAACCCTTTCTCCTTTCTCTTATCTAGCCTCTATAAGGCTAGATAAGAGAACGGAGATAATAAGATAATGCATTATATAAGCTGCCAACTGAGGAAAACATTTAAATACTTCTACCCAGCTAAACACCCATGACCAGTATGCCAAAACATCTGTTAGAATGCTATTATATTTACACATGAGTGCCACTCAAATGTGGATAGAAACCAACAACTGTTTAATTAGACATTGGGCCCAATCAGCAAGAGAGAAATCATGGAGGCTACTGAAAATATAATCAATGCCCAGGGTTGGTGAGGTCATGGTCCATACAAAAGAATCTCCAGCTACCACTTCCATAGACCAGCATAATCTCTTACTACATGATAAATTGTATCTTTACACCCATAGGTAATTGTAGCTATCATCTTCTTCAAAGAAGCTTCTCCCAACACCCACCCCCAGAGAATGGAGGCTATAACATAAAATCACAACTTGAAGCAAAATAAAAGGTCTAACCAGCATAACAGTTTCTGCATCTACAGCTCACAGCACATCACAGAAGAAGGGTACAGAAAGAATGAAAGAATTGGACTATGATAAAATCTGAAGTCAAGCATAAACAAGGAGAGGAGAATAGAAAAATCAGTAGGCATGTTAACATGGAAAGGGGGAACTTTTGCTGGCTTATTTTACAAACAAAGAGTTTGAGCTAATTTATGACTGTTATGAGAAAGACAATTAACCTCTCAATACAAAATTGTCAGTATAAAGATGAGCCACCATTATTGTTTGTTTAAGGCAAAGTAGTCAGCCTTGAAACTATATAAACACAAATAATAAATCAGACACAGCAGGCTGCATAGTGTGTGTGTATGTGTGTGTGTGTGTGTGTGTGTGTGTGTGTGTGAATAAGCATATTAAAGGAAAAAAGAGGCTGCCATTTTTATGGAGGAAGGGTATGGGAGGGGCTAACAAAGAAGGAAGTAAACAATGGGACATCATATAATTCTACTTCAATTAAAACACATTAAAAGTTAAAATAAATCTTGGAGGTGGCAAACTATTCATGAGTAACCTTTTTTAACCTATTTTTGATATTCATGATTAGTAAACAAAGTTTCTGACATTAAGAAAAATGTGATATATTTGAGACAAATGGCAGTCGAGCCCCAATCCCATAGTATCCCCCTTAGTGCTCAGGGGTTCCCTCAATCTCAAGTGAGGTCAGGATTGTAATTCAGATACAGAAAATGCCAAAATTGTCAGTATGAAGCAAAATTCAGATTTTATGTATTGTTTTCTTTTTATCAAAAAGATTTATACAAAATATTATAGGGGGATGCTAGAGGGGTCAGGAGGGAGTGGGTGAATGGGTGGAGGAGCACCCTATAGATGCAAGGGGATGGGTAATGGGATAGAGTGGAAACTCGCGAAAGGGGATAAAATTTGAAATATACAATAAAAAAGAAATTGAATGAATAAAATAATTAATAGTAAATAAATAAATAAATAAATAAATAAATCTCAGACAATGTATCCTAATTATAATTTCTTCTCCTTCCAGTCACTACCCACCTCTCATGCTCTCTGGACTCACCCCCTTTTTGTCTCACGTTAGAAGAGAACAGGCTTCTAAGTGATAGCAGCCAAATAGGACTCAATAAAATGTAGTAAGATAAAGTAAACATTATCCCGTGGGTGCTGGGCAAGACAACCCAACAGATGAAAACGAGCCTGATGTACAAGAGCCTGAGGAGTCTGTGCATAAGAACCAGAGATCTACTTGTTCGCACGTTCTTGAGTCCCATAAAAATACTCAGCTTAAACCCATTGTATATATGCAGAGCACTTGGTACAGACCTCTGCGGGTCCTGTGCTTGCTGGTTGAATCGGGGCTTGATATGTGTTTTGCTTAGTAGATTCAGGTGACTTTGTTCCCTTGGTGGATTCCATTCCCTCTGACTCCTACAATCTATCTATGTTCCATTGGCTTCCCTGAGTTCTGAAAAGATGGATTTGATGACCACCTCCCATTTAGCCTCTGCAGCATATCTGGTTGTGGGTCTCTGCATCTGTGTCCATGTGCTGCCAGGGCATGCTTCTCTAATGATGACTAAATAAGGCACTGATCTATGAGTACAGAAGAATACAATTAGAGTCATTTTATTGATACTTATATATTTTTTAGGCCAGTAGTATTTGTTTAACTTTAGGTTTCTATGATATGTAGTCTCTGGTTCTTGGTTACCCAAGCAGTTTTAGGTTGTAGTTCCTTTTCCTGGAGGGGACCTCAGGTAAAATCAGTCATTCTTTGATTTCTCTCACAGGTTCTATCCACTACTGCCCTAGCATGTCTTGTAAACAGGACCAATTATAGGTTAAAGTTGTGTGGTTAGGTTGCTGTCCACATTTTTTTCTTGTTAATCTGAGAGAACCTTTCCAACACTAAAGAGACTAGAATGTAGGGGTGAAAACTTTAAGCCTGGACTGTAGACATCAGCTCCATTTCTCCATGGCCAGTGAGTCTTGTGGGTATTGTCCTCAGCAACGGGCTCTATTTTCAAATGCATAAGAGCTAACTATTGTCTTGTCAAAATAGCATGAACTCTTCAGAGATTTCCATGGCTGCTTTGGCCAACAACTACATACATACATACATATATACATGCACACACACACACACACACACACACACACACACACACACACACACAGACACGAACTGAATTGTTGTTCCCAGACTCTACTAAGCAAGACACATATCAGTCAGAGACTGAAACAGCAAGCACAGGGTCTGCAGAGGTCTGTCCCATATCCTCTGCATATATATTATGGGTTTCAGCTGAGTATGCTTATGGGACTCATGAGTATATGAATAAATAGTACACATACACACACACACACACACACTCAAATTTAAGTATATGCCTTATGTAAAAGAAAGAGGTGCTCATGCAGGAAGCAGAACATACAGCAGACCTACCTTGAATGTAAGCTTTAGAATGTCCGTTATAACTAAAGATATTTTAATGTATATTTTAAATATAGATGTACAGGGGAAGTGATTCTCAGAAAAAGAATAAGACATATCAAAGTGTACCTTTGGGATTCTTATGAGACAGTTACATTCAATTGTATTTATAGGGCTCATTTACAGGATTTTAGTTGGCTTTGAAACTATTATCTTCAAAGGGCTCATGAGAAACCTAAATGAGATCATGTCATGTTTCTGGGGGCTAGGGATTACAATTAATTCTATGAAATTCTAGATCACAGGATACAGGGATGTAGATATCTGTCTTGCTCACAAAATTAAGAGTATTATTGCAGACTCTCAGAAAATTTCTAAATAATAGGATGAAGTTCTAAGCAATGCTACATACACAAAGTTCATAATCCCATTTTATTAGCATTTTCATATAAAGCATACATAATGAAAGAATTACTATCTCTAAGTCAGTAACTGTTCTTTTTTTTTTTTTTTTTTTTTTTTTTTTTTTTTTTTGCTTCTGTGCTCAAACACTAACCAAAAAATGACTTGGGGAAGGAATGAGTTTACTTGACTTACATGTCAATTAAAAGAAGCCCAGGGTGGAACTCATGGTAGGAAGATAGAAGCTGGATCTAATATTAAAACCACAAAGAAAAACTGCTTACCTGCTTGCTCTCCATGCTTCCCTCAGTTTCTTTTCTTACATACCTAAGAACACCTGCCACAGTTTGGCATCAACCAAAGAGGGCTCTGCTTCCCGTATACATCATTCATTAAAAACATGTTACATAAACACGGCCACGGACTAATCTTATTTAGGGATACCATCATCCCAGATTGGTCTAATTTGTGTCAACAGAACAAAGATTATCAGCACGACACCCTGCAAAGCAAGTGTCATGAGGTTATGAGCTATGACAATGCCATATTCAGAGACTCTATAGGTCTCTCAGCCTCGACAATGTCAGTGCAAGAGGCTTGAGTGTCTGTCAACCATGACAGTGACACAGAGAACCTGCACTGACTAAACTTAGAGGTAAGTGTGGTAGAATCTTAGAGAGAGAAGGAACAGGCTCTAATAGGAGAGATAGCAGCAGCAAAAAGCGTCAGTAACCATAGCCTTCATGACAGCTGTCATAGCAACAGGAAGCAGAGAAAACTTTCAGTACTGCCAGCACTGAATAAGAGTATCAGCTGAAATTAAGAACTGCTGGGGTGAACTCGGGCTAAAGGAGATCAAATGCTATACAATGCCAGAAAAGGCATTAGCTCACAAGACATAAGAAAGTAGATATATGCAGACTCGACTTCCAGAACAAATACAGAGAAATGTCAAGCCAGAAGGACAAAGATTCTCTGTAATAGTAGGCATGAGCCTACCCTACTGGCTGTCACACTACCTGCTGTAAAGTAGTAATTCCCATTTCCCAGTCAAACATAAGGGTTGTACCGCATCACTGAAGCGATACAGGTCTCAGAGTCTGAGGCCAGCAATCTAGCTCTCAAAGTAGAATGTCCCAATGCAGCTGGTGGCTGTTCAAGGGCTACAGACGCCAAGAAAAAACACTGGAAAAAGCTTGCCCGTGCTTCTCCTGATTGCTACTCAGGTAGAACAAAAGGACCCAGGCCGCTGAGTGGTAACAGATTGGCTGCAATTTAAACAGAGCGTTTGTTTTCCTGCTTTAGTTTGTATTCTCTGTTTTATGTAAGTGGCCAATTTCAGTTTCATTTCTGTTCATATTGACACAGCTTTAAATATCTGGCTTATCTCGCTTCATCTTCAAAATTGGTGTTTGGAACTTTGACTGTGCCTGTTGTTCTCTGTTTTATATATACCAAGCACATGTGTTTGGCGTTTTAAATGAAATTCATTATACTTAATTACAGATCTTGTTTTATTGAATATATATTCAGTGTATTTGGTAACTTGGATTTTTTTCCCTTTGTTTGACAGTGTTGTTCTCTGCTAGGCCATTTTGTATCTTTGTGCTGAAAAATTAAGGTCTTTATCCTTTCAAAAATCGAAGGAAAATAACGATTTCTGTTGGTTTTATAGAACCATTCAAGATATTTGTGATGGCAGATTATTTTTTTTTTTTTTTGGTTTTTCGAGACAGGGTTTCTCTGTGTAGCTCTGGCTGTCCTGGAACTCACTCTGTAGACTAGGTTGGCCTCGAACTCAGAAATCCGCCTGCCTCTGCCTCCCAGGTGCTGGGATTAAAGGCATGCGCCACCACGCCCGGCTCACCTGTGATGGCAGATTTTTGACTCAAGTGCTCTAAAATGGGAATCAAGGACTTGCAAGGAATAAATCTCTATAAATTGGAAACATATTTCTGTAATTAACTAACCTGGCAATTAACATGTCTGACTATTAACTTGTATTTCTTAAATATCCTAAACAGTTTTTAATAGCATCTTTCAAAAAGGACTAGAACTTAGCAATGCATTTTAAAGAATTACATAGGTGGAGCTGGAGAGATGGCTCAGCAATTAAGAGCACTGATTGTTCTTCCTAGGATCTTGCTCTGTTCCTTGGGCATACTTGTTCACGTACTTTTCACCCAGAACTTTTCTAAGCTTGCATTCTATGCCCCACATTGTGTGCATTGTTAGTGCAATTTTAAACATTTTAGTTTTTACTTTTATCCAACTAGCTCTGAAATAATTGAGGCAGAGGCTGCTGGATTCATATAATAAGCTTGATGGCATGAGCATTGACCGCGTGTTGATCTATTCTGATCCTCTACTAAAATGTGGTGACTTCCCATGGACAATATTTGAAATATTTGCATTTTACTATTGATTTGACTTTCATTGCTTCAGGTGTGTCATCCTGATGGCTGCTGGGCCCTCTCCTCAGGCTGAATCCTCTAGTCTCTTCTCTCTATCCTTCTCCGTCCTGGAATCAGGAGTCCAACCCTCTTCTCTCCTCTGCTCATTCAAACACTTTAAAATTCAGTCTGCCAGAAAATATCCCAAGTCTCTATTTAAAAACCTCAAATTTATTTTAAAAAATTTAGATTTTCAACTGCGGGATCTTATAAAATTAAAAAAGTAAGCTAAATTTTGTCCTACTTCAAGAGGGAAGAAACATGTGCCATGTAGGAGATTCACTGGCAGCCTGGTTCCTCCAAAGGGCTTGGGTCACTTCTCTCTGGCTCAGCATTGTGCAGCACACACATCTCAGCTTCGAAGCTCTGGAAGACTCTGCTTCGCATTGCTACTGCTCTTTGTAGTGTTACAATGATACTAACATCTCCAAAGTGTTGGAGTCTTGCGCTACAACTGGGCTTTACTTTCACCCATAGCTTATCCTAGGCTCTCTTCATGGTTCCAATCTTGATCTTCTCTGTATTACCCCTTCTGCCCTGGGCCTTCAACTGTCAATGAGGCTGTATTCTCCCTGGTGGCCTCTTCTGGTCTCTCACATTTTCAAGCCCCAGATTGCCGTGACCCATTTATCCCTTTAACACCAGTACCAACTGATGACTCTTACACTGTTATATACAACCTGGGCTGCCCAGAACACAGCTTCTGTGCGTTGCTCCTCCTAAAAAAACTTCCCAAAACATGTCAGCTCACTGTTGCTGCTCTCTTCTTTGTCACTGATAATGTCTCAACTCCAACTGGTCAGCATCAATTCCCCCAGTAATACAGAGGTTTCACTGCAATGGTGCTGGTCTCTGGTTAACCACAACCAATTCTTCATCTCCAGCTGATCATATAGCACAGACTTGTCACACGAATGCTGAGTCAAATATTTGCCTTCCCCCGAAATGTCACAAGGTTGGCCTCAATCATCTACATTCTTCTCAACATTCTTATCTTCCAGGTGCCTACAGAAAACATCAATGATCACACAAAGCCATTTTGCTCCAAATCCATCCACAGTCCTCCCCAAAACAACACTGTCTTGTCTGTCACAGAATTACCCTATTTCTACCACCCATTTTTCTTAGTAATAGTTTTTTATTGTTATAAAAAACATTACGCATAAAAAAATAAGTGGAAAAAGACCATTCCTTCTATATAACAGTTCATTATTGAAGGAAACCTGAATAGAAACTCAAACAGAGCCAAAATCAGGTGTCAGGATCTGAGGCAGAGACCAGGGAGAACATTTGGTCTCCATAACTTGCTCACATTTTATAGAATGCAGAATCACCAGGCCAAGGAGAACTACCCACAACAGGCTGGCCCTTCCCCCATTGGTCAATACTTAAGAAATGCCTGAAAGCCATCCAGATGACCTTGGTCTGTGTTCTTGCCTAAAGCCATTGTAAAGTCTGTAGGTCCTGCTGCAAATGGGGGCTCTGTGGATGTGAGTGGCTTGCACTGCCACCTGAAGCTACAGGGATGTCCTTTGCTTGTGCTACCATCAAGGGCTATAATGCTATCCATGGCTCTGCTGTAGTAGAGGGCCATGCTGACGTCTGTGTCCTGTTCTGTAGTGGATGACCATGCTGAGGTCTTTGGCATGAACTGATGTTAGAGACCATGTAGAAGTTCATGATCCATGTTCCTGTTGATAATAGAGGGCAAAGTGGCTACTTCTTCATGATATTGACCACTATAGTCATAGCTGAGAAAGAGGGTCATAGAAGACCAATAAGATAATCCATACTCACTCCCAACCTTCCCTGGCAATCAATAAGTAAGTAAGTAAGTAAGTAAGTAAGTAAGTAAATAAATAAATAAACAAAATCAGAAAGTTACCAAAGAGAATTATTACAAGAAAATGTATAATTCTTCCAGCTGGACGAGATGAACCTGGGTAACAACTATTTGAAAAGAACTACACTTTTCACTACTGTACTTAAGACTTATACGAGCCATTCTTTCCTGTATAACTATACTTATACGAGCCATTCTTTCCTGTATAAATCTCCCATACACTATCCATTCTATGAACTATTCACAGTGTAACTTGGGGCCTGGATCTAAAAGTAATACAAGGACAACAACAGGATATGTGGAACACACAAGCCTAAAGTTTAAATGTTGTCCAAATTTTACATTTGAGGCTGGCTCCTAACTGAGCATTAGCCTGAGCTGGGCAAGCACCATTATTATTAAAGAGCTTTTCCTTTATTAGAATCTCAGTGGGAAGAATTGATTTCTCACTGGCAAGTCATACTGATTGTATAACATCTCAGCAGAAATTCGGGTCCCCTGATTCTCACACTATTTTCAACTTTCCTACAACAATTGCTGGGCTGGCTCTAAATGTAGGATACTGTAGCAGATGAGTCAGCTGATGTCACTTCTCCCAAATTTTAACCAGTTATGGATATTTGTAGTAGTAACCATTCACTGCACAAAGACATTTACTTGATGAGGGGTGAGAACTACACTTATCTGTGGGTATTAGGTTAAGTATTTAGAATACAATTAGAAATTATATTCATTTGAGAAAATGACCATATTCAATTTGCCTCTAGTGTCTATGAATTCTTCAGTCCCAAAGAGCTGAACAGGTTTACACTGCCAGGCAAGCATTTCTGCCTGTGGAGGAGAACTTGGGTCCACTTAGATTGCTGTTGCCACCACCAAGAAAAACTTGTCACTATTGCAACACAAGGACTCTCTTGCTAGGCTATTCACTGTGGTTCACAAGGTTTGCAACTGATTAGGTTTGTCCCTTGCTTTCCCCCTTTCATGTCTTGCATAGTACCCTCCACTACTATTAGAGGCTGTCATCAGAAAAGATGCTTCCAGGCAATTAAAGCCGGATTCCTCCCAATGTCTATTTTTTGAGTGTGATGTCTTTGCAATAAGGGCTTACCTTTAAGTTATGAAAGAAAAACAAAGGTAATGACAACACTGTCTTGAGGGTATTTGGATCCACTAACAAGTAATTTGAAAGTATGTTTCCCAGGGGTCTTATGTAATCAAAGCATATCTCAGATTTGCAGGGTAGTTGTAGATGACTCTGACTTTCTGATTCTTCTGCCCTACCTCTCAAGTCATTTACTCTAATGCTTGGTGCCGGGCTTATTTCTCCTAACAATAAGGCATTGTTTAACATAGGACAACTTGGGCAGGGAAGACATACCCTCATTGGCATGATGGAAATGAACTGCAGCCAGACCAGTTCTATCAGCCAATGCCTAAAGATCACGTTGAATATTAGTTATTCAGGTACAGTTCCCAGAAGTTATAGCCAACAGTACTCACTTGTGATGGCAATAAATATCTGTGTTAATTAGGATCTCTTTTTAGTGATGTTTGTCATTTGTGAGGATCACTTTATTGTTATTTAGAATCTCCATATGCAATCAATACTCTATTAAAGCTTGAAGGTAATAGTTTGTCTGAATCAAAAATTCAAGTGCTGTGCTCGACAAAAAAGTCACCATCATTCTAACACTGTTGTTTAATATTTATTGAGGACCAGATTTCTTAGCCACATTAGGTATTATTTATATTGTTTGTAAAGGTCTTGATTAAATACCTAAAAGGAAAATGAGAAAATTTCTCTTTAGCTTGAGCTTCGATGGTCATTAATTTTATAACTTAAGGTTCTGCATTAGCTAAAACCATATTGGAGCAATAGGGGATAGAATGCTCATTTCAAAGGTTTCTTATTAGACAGTTTCCAGTTATAACTTTCTTCTTTAATATGTATTATTCACACTTTAATTAATATTCACATTTATTACCAAGAGGAATTTTCTTTGTTACAAAGATATTGATGCTGTGTTTTAGTTTCCCAATTTATAATGATAAAAAGAAAAAGATTATAACATTCAAAAACTTCAATGTTCTGTGATGCAATCTCAGACTTTCAAAAGCAAGAAATTCTGTATCCCTCTGAATGATAAACAGTATTAAAAAAAGTGATTCAAACCAATAGCACTAGTGTACAAATTGCATGGTATTAACGATATTGTGTCATATGAGGTTCACAGAACATGAAACTAGGATTGAAGTTGGTTGGAAAATGCTACCTCTGGTTTCATGTTGCTGTGATAAACTCCATGACTGTAATCAATTTGGAGACCAAAGGGTTTATTTCATCTTGAAGTTTGTAGTCCATGATCCAGAAAAATTGAAGCAGGAACCTGTAGGAAGGAGCCGATGCAGATGTCTTGAAGACATACTTTATTTAGGTTCAAAACTCTGAACTCACCAAGACAGGATAGGTTGTAGAATATTTTCTCCACGGTTGTCAAATACATATAGACTAGAAATTGTGAATGTAAAATTTTCCTGATAGTTTCATAATTGTTATTTCTGTATATAGTTTATTAATATAAGAGAAATAGCCTTTTATTGGACTAAAAGGGGAAAATATTGGCATAATGTTATTGTGCATTGTGTACAGGTTATCCTTGTATTACGTGAATGCTGATTGCTCAGCCCCATATCTGATTGCAATCCATATATAGCATGGTAGTGCTTATTCTAAGAATCTCCTGTCTCAATGCTGTTCCCCATTTATTCTTGGGTTTGTGAACAAAAACTGAACATCCAATGACTGAGCAGAAGAGAGAATATGGGTACACTTCTGACTCCAGCAAGAAGACTGTTAGAGAGAAGAGAGGATTCAACAGTAGGAGAGAGTCCAGAGCTACCATGAGACCACACTTGGACCAGAGAAATCCAAATGAATACTAAAATGCAAGTTTCTTGGGGATCTTGCCTGAGAGGTAGCTACATTAGTTTAGATAATTGTAATACATTAGTAACTGCTCAATTATAACATCTAAAATGTAAATAAATTATATAATTAAAAATTGCTCAGTTATTGTAGCATAAAGATTATGATAATAAAACTAATAATCCCTGTCTCAACTATTGGGGAGCTATCAGGGTTAGAGGAAAAGCTAAGTCTTTTACAATTGCACTAATGTGGATAGAGGACATTTCATAGGGCTTCAGCACTATGTAAAGAGCTATGTACTGATTAAATTAGGTGTTTTTTGAAACAAGGTACCTGATCCTATTCCTAGTGATCATCTCTGAGAAATATAACTCCAAATAGACACAGAAGGATGCATTTGTTAGTAATAATGGTTTAAAAAGAGGTCATGTGTTTGAGAGAGATATGGGAATGAGACTGAATATATATTCATATTTTGGTTTGACCAAAATCTTATTGTACAGCGCCCAGGTTGTCCTAGCACATAATGCCTGTTATTCAGCTGTGATGTGTCAGTTTTTTCTTTAAGCTGAAGAAAATAATAACTAATCCTCTTTGGTTTTGATTTTCTTTATTGATGTCATGTAAATATATTTATATGCATGTGGAGGGGAGGTATGAGTCCATACACACATGTGGAGATCCAAGGATAGCTATGTGAACTTAGTTCTCTCTTTCACCTTTGTGTGTGTACTGAAACTAGAGTTCATGTAGCCTAATCTTAAAAATAAGACCATATGTGTGTGTGTGTGTGTGTGTGTATCTCATGTAGTAATATCATATATCATATATATGTTTATATTATATATTAATATGTTTTTCAGCTAGTAATGCCAACTAGTAGGATACTGAGAGTCATGGGAGCAGGAATTGAAGAGAAAATAACTCCACTGTTAGACATTCTTTTGTAAGAAAAAAAACTCAATCCCTGGTACCGGTACTTTAAAAATTTACTGTTTTCAGCTTTATCATACTTTTATTTTATCCCTGTGGTTTTCATTGAAGTTTGCATCTGAACAGATGAAGGCTGCATTAGAAGCACACACATAATGAAAAAAGAATTAGAATAAAAGATAAAAGGAAACATAAGGGTGCTTAATTCTATTCAAAAGGTGTAAAACTTGGAGTGAATAGAGATAAATGAGAAATATTTGTATGTTAATAATTTGAAAAATATTTTCAGGAGAGGTAAAACCTGGGGATACGCTGATGCCTTGAACAAGATTTTCAAAAGACACAGAGGTAAGGTCAAAACAATTTTTTGGGAAGCTCTGCAAATATGGTAAAGCCACTAGAGCCAGGAGGCATGTCCTTGCTCTTCTGGAAGCAGACAGATGATAGGCACACAGTAACAAAGCCTGTCTAGACTGTGGAAATGTGCTGGCAGGAGATTTCTTGTCAGGTTGCTCTTTACAGGGACCTGCACTGGGCATCGCCAGGAATAGTGGCAAATGTGGGAGAAGGCCAGAAGACAGGGCAGACAGTGCTCTACCTGGGAAGATGCATGTGGCTGGCAAGGCAGACTGGAAAGCAGGAGTCTCCTGGAAGCAGCATGGCTATAATGCAACCTTCATAGAGGAGTTTAGCCTGAGGGAAAAAGACGTGATAGCTTTAAAAGTTAGCAGGCTTTTGAAAAATCTGCCTTAAAGAATCCAGCACCTTTTGGATTCTAATTCAAAAAGAAAAGAAACAAAAGCAAAAGAAACAAAAGAATGTGTTAACCGAAATTCACTAGAACCTTACAAATTTTGTGCACCCTGATATCAAGACTTTGTGGTTGAACTCTTAAAATAAAATGGGGCATCTTACAAATGAACTTGTGTGGCATGAAACGTATCCACAGAACAATTGGCTCTTGAAAATGTTATCAAGACTGAGGAAAAGGCCAAAAATAACCCCCTAAAACACACACTCAATAACAAGACAAAGCAAAAAGCAACTTGCATTCCTCAAAATACTTAGATTTTCAAAAAAGCCACTTTAATGCTGTGGCTGTAGAGAAAGCCATTGGGCAAATTACCCGTACTGGGGGGAAAAGAGTGATAATTTTACATTTGGAAAAATAGCTGTATTTGCCATTATTGACCCTCCATAATGCCTGAAGACTGACAATAATCGTGCTTATACAAGTACTATGCTAAAAACATTTGTGCTTAATATAAAATCACTCAACAATTCAGGAATTCCTGACCACACACAGTGACAGGTTACTGTGGAAAGCCCCACAGATGTCTGAAACAACAGGTTGCATAAATAATGACTATTTACATTAAACAACAAAAACAAAAAAACAGAAAGGAAGGAAGGAAAGGAAGGAAGGAAGGAAGGAAGGAAGGAAGGAAAGTGGGAGGAAGGAAAGAAATGTGTTACAGAAGATAACATTTACTGCAGAACAGACTGGCACTTGACAACACAGGACACAAAAGTGGACCCCCAAGTTCTAACGGAAGGAAGTAATGACCAGAAGATGGCTTGGTGTAAAAATAACTTTTATTAGCCAGTTGAAGGGATGAGATGAAAGCCAAACACAAGCATTATAAACACATGCTTGAGCTGAGCCCATAATGTTTTCAATCTATCACTAGGTCTATGCCTGGAAGCTTCTAGCCTTCATATTCTCTACCCTAGTCCTAAAGCATTTCAGCTTCCTAGATTTACTACTGAATAAGCCACCCTTTCTGATTCTTTCTGAACTCTGGCTGGCTGATTCAACACAGCTGTTCTGGCTCAAAATTCCTCTCCAAGTTGACTGATTCAAATTGGCTTCTTCTCAACATCAAACTATATCTGGAAGTCTGTTAGAATCTTAGGAATCATTCTCATTCTCTGGCTTGTTCTGTCATCAACTGCAAGCTGTCTCCATAAAACCATACAGATAAAACTGCATCCCCTCTCCTTCCCTCTCCTTCTTATCTGTTCTTGTTAGAATTCGGCAAAACTTATCTCCGACTCGTTCTGTCAAATCCTTCTCTTATTCATCAGGTTTTCTGCCCCTCAATTAAATGTTATGTTTGAACAAGGCTGTTTCTTTCTAGAAACTAACCTTATGTACATTGTTTGGGATAAAAGGTGTATACTAAGGCCATGGCTATATTCTGGCCAGAGTGATTCAATGCGTGTCATTCCAGCCAAATCACATAGACTTTGGAGGTTATCATTTGCCAGAGAAGCAATACTGATGGATTAAAATTCCTCTACAGCTTGGCCCCTACTTTATACCACTTCATCTTCCATGAAGTTGTAGAAGAGGTACTTTGGATCTAGTGGAAGAGCAAGCTCCACATATAAAGCAGGGCTCAATTAGACAATAACCCAGTGATTATTTGGGGAAATCCAGTCAACCCAGGTGTTACTCTAAACATCTGGAATTCCTGTGGGCTCCATTGAACTGCTTAGGGCAGCAATAGTCTGTCCTTTAGATAGCGTTTATACATCACACAGATTATGTGCATGACAGCAGCTCCATATAATGAGAACAGATATAATTCAAAATTAATTTAATCTACCACCTGGGTATTTAAACCCACAATGATCGCAAAGATGCGGCCTAATTCCGTGACCAAAAATGCATGAGGCTCATGAATAGACTGCTTCACTTCTAGTCCTGCCAGCAGTTATTCTCACTCAGCTTTGAGGTGTCAAGCCCTTTAACATGTTAAAATATCCCCTTTCGGAGGATGTGTGTTTCTAGAGGAGGCATAGCTGTTCTTCTGTTCTTCATTCTTTGCACTTTATAGTCTAGGGTACTGCATTACATTGAACTGCCCCAGGACTAAAGGTGAAGATTCATTCTGAACACTTACAGTTTTGTCAAGGCAGAGATAAATGGAGAGGAGGAAGCCTTGTGTGAGATAAATCCCGACTAAATGTGAATTGTTACCATTGGAACAACTATTTCAAGGACTCAAGTCCCATGGACATTGTCAAAGCCAGTTCCTCATGTGGGCCAGGCTGAAGATGTGTGTAGAAACTCTACTTGAGATTCTAGTATTAGTGCTAACAACAATTGATCTTTGTTTGCAAAGACTAGCAACTGCTGCTTCTTCCTACCTATGTTTAAACATGAGACTGATTTCCTACAGAAACCTCCTACCTAGACTAGCTAACTCCCACCCCACCCTGGGATGTTTACTAAGAGGCTGTGTGTGTCTTAAGAAAAATGAGGGTCTTGTGCTTAGAGGATGGAAAACACCAACCCAACACAGGTGTGTCTCTGTGTTTGTCCTTTCTTTATCCCTTTCTGCCCCAAGGTACTGTTCCAAGACTCAGGCTGTGGAGGCCACAACAGAGCTCATGGAGTGAATAAACAGAGCTAGACAATTTCTCCTCTAAAGTAATCTACAATCTCAAACCAAGTTCAATCATCAGGCAACGACTAAGATGTATTTCATTCCAAGACTTGTGTTTATTTTCATGGTTATTTGTGAATATTTTCTCAAGAACTTCTGCTTCATTCTTGTATTTCATCTGGGCAACACAGACATTTCTATGCTGGATAAAGACATTTTAATTTATTTGGCCTATTTTCACACAGGGCACTTCTTACTCTGAGAGGCCTGGAGGATAAATCTGTCTTATTTTCCTTAATATGTCTATGACTTAGCATTGTTTAGCATAGAGAAATAAATTTGTATTTAATGGAAAACAAATAAGCAAAACTAAAATAACCAGCTAATGTTCACATAATTTAAAATGTAAACATATGTGTATGTATATTAATCCAACACTTTCTATTATATATGTATACATAATTATATTTTATGAAGTTTGCATCTGAACTCATAAACAATGTTGTTTCATAAACTATTTATAAGATGCTAGATGTTTAGGTTAATATCTCTGGACAATATTGCAGGCAAATTTCTGTGTTTACAAAACCGTATTCATTTTAGTGACTTCTTAATTTCTCATAATATAGATGTAATGGTTTATTGAGTTCGTCGTCAGTGAAATGACTATGCTCAACTGTTTACACTAGTAACATTTGAGACAGATTAAAGAATGGACAAAGGGAGGAAGAAAGACGAACGAACAAGCACAGACACCAACTGTAAATCATTCATGGGTCTTCAAAATTGTCCACAAAAGTAAAGCCCACCTCTTTAGAAGTCAGCTTTGTGAATGCGTGTAATTTTTGTGTCCAAAATGACCAGGCAGAAAGATTATACTTTCATACATGGGTGTTGGTGTAACTATAACTTTAATATCAAGAACCAGAGGCAGAAAGGTGACCATTGCATATATCGGACAGCACTGGTCTCAATAACGAGTGTCAGCACAGACAGGAGGAAGAAAGACCCTGTCTTAAAACAAAACAAAACAAAAACAAACAGAAAGGTAACAATACAATAAACAGAAAAAGCAAAATTATGTGATGTGTGCTTATCTCAGGCTTTCCTGTCAGTAGAAAAATTGAATATAACATATACAAAACATAAATTGTGAGTATTCCAATGGCTAAAATTAGGGTAGCCAAAAGTATAACTAAAACATAATAAAGTCTGCTGAGAGATGAAAGTATTCAAATTATACTTTGTGTATACTATTGTTTCTGTTGTCTAATTTCAGTTTTACTATTAATTTATCCAATCTCATTTCATTCGTAGTCCCCAAAGCTCAGCATTACAAAGGGATCAGATGAGGTGCAACTTATTAGTCACTTTCCTATCACACTTGTTTTGCTATACAAGTTCATCTTAACTGCTTCTTTGTGATTAAAATGTCTTATCTAGAATTGCTTGACTTTCTCTTTTCCCAAACTCACTGATCTTACTTATCTGCAGTAGATTCATTAATGTACCTCTGCTTAGTGTGGATTCTTCTGTCTTCTGTATTTTTTTTTAAATTAAAACATTACCAAAAGCATCTTGGGGAAGATAGGGTTTATTTGGCTTACACATTCATGTCCCAGTCAATCTCTGAGCAAAGGCATAGCAAGAGCTATGGGAACCAAAGCAGACAGATGGAGAAATGCAGACTACTAGCTGTCTTGCTCTGGCCTCCTAAGCTAGCCATTTCCTACAGCTGAGGATCTCCTTGTCCAAGGGCAACAATGCTCACTGTGTACTGTGCAGATCCATATCATTAATTATAGAAGTGTCTCCTGCCCACGATGTGCCTACAGGTCAATGTGATGTGATGGAGGTAGGTCCTCAGATAGTGTTCCCTCCCCCAGGTGAGTATAGTTGCTGTCAAGTTGACAAACACTAACCAGCCCACTCATTTAGTACCTGACTTGCTATATGTGTGCCCTCTGCTCCTTAGTCACCCGTTCAAAGGCTACAGCAGGCGCTTACACATTTACCATTTAATGCGCACGCATGGCTTCGAGTTCTCATTGCTGTTTCCTGGTAGGATTCCTGAGAACTTCCCTGGAAATGTGACCCACAAATTGACATCGATGGCTTCCTTTGTCTCTGCTCATAATGGACTGCACAAGAGAGGCACAATTTCTAATACAACTCTTTCCACAAATAAAAAAAGGGAATTCATTGATCCCACAGAGAAAACATCAAGCACTCAGAAAATTCAATCCACTTAAAAGAATTAAGTCTGTAGTTTTTTTAGCCAACCCTTTTTATTTTTAGAAAGGACAACATTCTGAAACTACTTTGCAAACACTTTAATTAAAACCTGTACATGGACTCCTTATTTTACTATCTGATTTCTTGCTTGTATTTCTCCTGACTTCTCACTAAAATCACTGAAATGTGAGTTCCCCAGGAGACAAGTGGTTTTCTTAAGCTATTCAAATGAACATTTCAATGGAGTATTGTTTAAGATAAAGCTATTTTTCTTAATAATTGATCAACTTATTTTTGTCATGTATTAAAGGTTTAAAAGATTGACTTTGTAAGATATTGTTTTGGTTTTTCCATCTTTGAATAAAACACAAATTTGGTGGATTCAATGACATGTAACATCTCTCACACATATGGAAGTAGATGTTTACCCTATCACGGTGTCAAAAATGCCATGTTCAAGTACTTGTTTGTTCACAGGTGGCTATCTTCAACTTGTGTCCTCATATGACAAAGTAGTGAGAAATTTCTCTGTGTTTTTTCCTAAAGGGCATGTATTCATCTTTGAAGGCATCTATGACCTATCACTATCTCAAGAGGCTGTTCATAAATATTATTATATAAAGGCTGAAATTTCAATGAACTTTAGATAAATATTTAGTTTATAATCGCTTTTTATATATAAGGCCTTCTTGATATGGGGGGGGCGGATACAAGAAGTGATTCCTGCAGTAAGACCTTATTCAATCACTTACTGTCTTTATTAATTTGGTCAGAATATTTACTGAACATTAGTTTTCCAAGGATACAGAAAATGTGGTATATTTACACTGTGGAATACTACTCAGCTATTAAAAACAATGAATCCATGAAATTCCTACGCAAGTGGGTGGAACTGGAGAATGTCATCCTGAGTGAGGCGACCCAATCACAAAAGAACACACATGGAATGTACTCACTGATAAGCAGATATTAACCCAGAAGCTCGGAATACCCAAGAAACAATTCCCATATCAAGTGATGCCCAAGAAGAAGGAAGGAGAGGCCCCTGTTCCTGGAAAGGCTCAGTGTAGGGGAATACCAGGACAGGGAAATGGGAAGGGGTTGATTGGAGGACAGGGGGAGGGAAGAGGGCTTATGGGTCTTTGGGGAGGGGGGATCTAGGAAAGGGAAAATCATTTGAAATGTAAATAAAGAATATATCGAATAAAAAATAAAAGGAAAAAACAAACAAAAAAGCAAAAGTAAGAGGAGATGATAAAATATTTAAATGACAAATAGATTATACAAATTTAGCTTTTGTGTATATTTTTGTCTCTTTGCAGTGGTTTTTTTTTTTTTTAGTTTTTTTAGTTTTTTTTTTTTAGGGTTTTTTTTTTTGTTTGTTTGTTTGGCTTGTTTTTTGTTTTTTGTTTTTGTGGTTTTTGTTTTTTTGTTTTTGGTCACAGCCCTTTATTGAGGGGCAGAGGGCTCTGACATCTGCACAGCTGTAGGGAAAATGAGCTGAGTAGGTATGGCGGGCGCTGGGTGCCAGTTTATCTGCAGAGGGGAGCCTGCCTGGCTGTCAGGGTGGAGATCTTTGCTCAGAAGTCTGTTCTGGCGCAGGCCCCGGGTACCCGGAGAGGAAGCCTGGCTGGGAAGAGTCTTGGTCCTTTTGGGAGGCTGGAGATGCTGAGGCCTGTTTCACAAATCCTACATGGCAGGTTTCGACAAGAAGAGACAGAGTCCATGGTTTCAAAGCTTTATTATAAGAAGTAGGAAAAGAAAAAAAGATAAAAAAGTAAAGAGAGGAAGAAAAGATAGAGGGGTGAGACCCAAAGGAGACTGTCTTTCCATGACCGGTAGAAAGAGGGGAGAAGAATGGGGAGAGAGGGGGAATAGGAGACAAGAGTGCAAGGGCAAGAGAGAAAAGACAAGAGAGCTGGGGGGGGGGGTCCAAGAATCTCCATTTATAGTGGGCTGGGTTACCTGGCTGTGGCCAGGTGGCTGTAGAGGTGGCGTCCAGTCAGAACACTAGGAATCTGGCCCCAAGTGACTGACGGCCACAGGTTTATGGAGTTGAGGAGTCAGGAGTATGAGCCTGAGTGTCCGCGAGCACGGCTCCCTGGTTCAGTCCCTTGTAGAATATTCTACTGGGTCTCCGGAGCAAGACTCGCTCAGGCAGAACACAGACTGCCTTTATGGTCCCACACACACAGCTACAACTGGATCCCACCGAGGTCACTGTGTACTCATGTTTGAACGTGACTCATTGCCAGGGCTCAGTCCTACTTCTCTTCTGGGAGCTCTTGAACCTGTCTTAGAGAAGGGTACCGTCCGAGTTGAGTGTCCCGAGTGAGCCAGACAGCTCAGGGCTGAGCTGCACATCCATGTCACGGGACTGGTACTTGAGACATCCCAGCCTTCACGGCTGGTCAGCCTCTACCCGTCGCCGTATGTACCAGTTCTGCCAGCCTCCGGGCCACCTGGGCCTTGATCCCATGCAGCCTGAAGAGTTCTTGGTGCTGAGGCTTGGCTGCCCTCAGTGCAGCCTGTTGCACCTGCAGCTGCCAGCAGCCATCTCCCGCTGCCACCGCTGCCGCTGCTGCTGCTCTATTATCTTCTCCAACCTCTTCTCAGGACCAGCGGCACCAGTGGGTGAGGTCTCAGTGGCCTCATCCTCAGCCTCTGGCTGCTCAGCCCAGTCTGGCTTTTATGCTCATCCTCACCATCAGACTCCTCCAGCAGGCCCTCACATATCTCCCCAAACATGGACTCCTGAGTGGCAGCTTGCTCTGAGGTGGGCAGGGCCAGCTGTCACGCCAGCTTTTCTGCCACTTTCTCACGCTGCAGTTCTACCTCTTGGGCCTCTCAAAGAAGGGCCTGGTGATCTCCAAAGGTTGGGTTGTTGGAGGCTTCTGCAGGAATCACCTCCACCGCAGGCACCTGGGAAAGATGAATGTGGAGACGTGGTGGCCGCTTCACGCTTTTCTTCTGGGTCTGCACCAGAAAAAAATGCATCCTGACCAATCAAAGGTGTGTCCAGAGGGTTGTCTGGATCCCAGAGGTCAGAGAATGGCCGTTCAATGATGTCTGGGGACCAGGTTTGGTCTTTGGTGCAGGAAGGCTAAGAACACGGGCCTGTGCCTTGTGCACACATCTCTGGGCAGCTCCCCCTGCTTAGCCTGTTTCTCCCAAGCTCCTCCTTTCCCCTGAACTTCTTGGCATTAGGGACCTGGTGTGCGAGCGAAGGTTTCTTAGGGAGTGTGGAATCTTAGAATGGTTCTCCAGGGCAAGGTCAACCCGTAAGGGCTCTTGGGGCTCTTGGAGACACCATGACTTCTTCTCGACCCAGGTCCTCTACTTGCTTGGTTCTTTTCTCTTAAATCCAGTGTCCACGAAGACCAGCTTTTCCTTTGGGGCCTCTGCCAATAAGCCACTGGTCGTGCGCTCTTGGAGCGGTAACTGGTCTACCTCTAACCCCAGCGGCTCCCCAACGAGCCTCCTCCAGTCTTGCTTCTCTTTTCTGGGGCCCCTGCCTCAGAGCAGGATCCACCAAGGTGAGTCACAGTCCTGTGAAGCTAGTACACCTGGCTTTTCGAGCAGTGCTTCCCACTGCCCAGGTTATTCCCCGCAGCCATCTTCTTAAAAGCCAGTATGTTGATAGTATGAGTTCAGGTCATGAATTTTAAAATAAAATGGGTTTTTTTAAATCATAAAAATTTGGAAGCAAAGTTAATATAATTAACAAAAAAAGTTTCTTTATTTTAGTTGACAAATATGGTTCACTTTTCTCTCAAAAATTTTATATAAAATGTATTAAGAAGAAACACATGGAAGTTATTGATATATTTATACAAATTTATGGCATGCAACCAAAATAATGATTGCCTGCCCATTTTTGTCTTTAATTTCAACAGTAGGTTTATGAATATACTTCTATAATGTGTTAGTCAGGATGACTATATATATTTTTTCCTTTCATATATACAAATATACATATATATGCACATATATTCAAATGAGGGGAAATATGTGTACATATGTAATGGGGATATATTAATTTTATATTGTATTATTGCTACTTGCATTTATTGGTACCCAAAAATGGGTAGGCAATCATTATTTTGGTTGCATATCATAATGAGACAATAGTGATAATATTAAGTGTCATTATTTTGATATGTGTAAAATTAGGTATCAACATTCTGAAATATGTGCCAATATTGTAGATAGAGACACAGCTTTACCAGACTTCAGCTATCTGGAGTATTAATGGCTAAGGGTGGTCCTGATTATCTCTGGCTTGTTTTCAATATAAAATGTTCCAACATATTGTAAGCAAACAATAGAGTCCTGCTGCTAGGAGGTATACATATGCCATGACATGTGTGGGTATATCAGAGGATGTCTTTGGAGTTTTAATTTTCTCTGTGCACTATGAGTACACTATGATGTATGCAAGATGACTAAATCACCCGGTAAAGGTTTCAGAACTCATTATATCTAAAATTCAATGTCATTTTCTTCTTAATTAAAAAAGAATATCTCTGATTATTTAATATACAGTTGGCCTTTCTGAAATGATCAATAGCTACATTTGGTCGTTATCATAGCATAAACTATACACCTGCCAATTATAAATCACTTTAATTAGAAAATAATATTCTGAGGTGACCACCATGAACATAAAGACACTTCCATTTCTTTGGAAATTCCTGGGATTTAGCAGCCACATCTAAAGTGTAACAAGAGATAAACTTTTTTTTTTACTTACTTTTACTTATGTTTTAAGTAAAAAACAAATACATTAAAAGTTTGGTAGTTTATACCTCATATATATGATATTAAGAATAGCCTTATCTGGCATCAATGGGAGGGGAGGCCCTTGGTCCTGTGAAGGCTCGATGCCCCAGTGTTAGGAAATTCTAGGGCTGTGATGCAAGAGTGGGTGATTGGGTGGGGGAGCACCCTCATAGAAATGGGGAGAGGGTGGGTACGATAGGGAGTTTGCAGAGAGGAACCCCATGAATGAGGATACCATTTGAAATGTCAATAAATAAAATAACCAAAAATAGGCATAAAAGTAAATGGAAAACAAAAGAAATGGAATCAATTCCAATCTAGGAAATGAAGAAAAGGATAACATTTTTGTTACAAAGTGTCTTATTATGTTTATTAAGTATTAAGGAGGTGGAAAAGGGGCTTTTATAGTTTATGTTTAGTAGGTATGCTATTTAAAATAAGATCTTCTTAAAAATAATATAAGTTCTGAAGAATTACACTTTCATTGTTACTGCTTTGGATAAAATCAATCTTGGAAACAGTGGATGGAGCTTGGGGACACTTATGGGAGAATAGGAGGAAGGATTGCAGCCCTGAAGGGCATAGGAACTTCCACAGGAAGACGAACAGAGTCAACGAACCTGGTTGCTTAGGGGGTTTCAGATACTGAACCACCATCGGAAGAACATACATGGGCAGGACCTAGGCACCCCAAATACATGTAGCAGATGTGTAACTTGTTCTTCATGTGGGTCCGGAACAATACAAGCTATTACCTGCACACACACGGAATATGTTCTTCTAACTGGGCTACCTTGGCTGGTCTCAGTGGGAGGGGATGTGCATAGCCAGGCAGAGACATTAAGTGCTTAGGAGGGGACACCAGGGGGTGTCCTCACCTGCTCAAAGGAGAAGGGGAGGGAGATGGCAGAAGGCTTGTGGGAGCAGGTGACTGGGAGGGGGTAGAGAACAGGATGTAAAGTGAATAAGTGTGAAGAATAAAATTAAATGAATAAAGAAATATAAAAAGAAAGAGTCAATACCATTATAAGCATAATACAGGGTCCTGGGGCAGAGGGGAGATGGGGGCACTTTGGAGGAGAGGAAGGAGGGAAAATGTGGTTGCAATGTTTTGTGCGAAAAAATAGTCTATTTGAAGTAACAAAAAAAGAGATGTCTATTTTCAAAGACACTGTTCTCCACCTGAAAGATTTAACTATCTAAACAGAAATAGTATGGCTATTGTCAAGTAGGTTAGTGAATTACAGAAGAGTATTTTACCTATTTCAATCATTTTTCACATGGACTACACTTTCTCCTAGCATATAGATGTGTCAAACACCGACTTCAGATGTTTGGCCCCTTTTCGCGTTTGTTACCTCAACGAATGATATAGGTAACCACTTGATTTCAATGACATAAGCTCATAAATCATCTCTTTTATCCTGTACACATATCCAACCCATCCTTAGCCTTTTAAAGCTATACTCCAAAGATAATGCCAGTGTGTGACTGTTTGTTCAGTTTGTGCTACCAAAAGCCACATCCAAGATACAATATTCTAATCCCTAGAAACCTGTGAGATTTCATAGTGAACTCCAAGGAATTCTGCTCTTAATAATATAATGCAAGAAATGTGCCAACTTTGGGAATCAGAAGTTTCATAGAGTCGTTTCTTGGAGTAAATGAGAATTTATATCCTCCAAATTTCTCTTTATGACAAATATCAATATTGCCCTCAGGTGTTTCCCATTATAAACCATCTTTCTATTTTTTTTTGTTTTGTTTTGTTGTTCTCTTTGTAGACACAGATGAGAAAAGTATAGTGTAAAGTAAAGCTTCTTAATGAAATTCCATAGCTTCTTGATGAAATTCCAAAAAGTATATGTCTGTTTTCCTTGATAATTTTAATTTTTCTGTATTGCCAATAAACATACATTATTGTGTGGAGATTAGTAACTATCTTGGATGAGAACTTAGGCCAATATACTATCTTTGTTATTATTAGTGGAAAAAAATCCTCTGCCTTGTGCTTAAAAATTGTCTTTTCAGATGTTTCGTAAAGGGTGTGTATAATCAGAATTCAATGTGAAATGTCAAAAGTGACCATGGGATTTGCTAAGGCGGTGCTTAACCCTTCTCTGAAGTCATACTTTAGCAAAAGTTAAAACGATGCGATTGTATTCTCGCTTTGTCTCTACAGTAAATGACGCTGTTGGAGAAGTGATCAAACAGTGATTTCAAAGTCACTGAGGCAATGAAATGAACTTTATCATCTCCCCTAACTGACAGTCAGTGAACTATGCTAAAATTAAATCTACATCTTATTTCTTGACTTGCACAGGATATGAGTTGAAACAGAGCTCTTGTAACTCAGCCTGGTGCACAAGGCTATTTCTCTAATATTTCAAAAGTTTTGAAGGACAAATAAATGTGAGGACATATATATGTATATATATATGTATAAATATATATTCTGTCTATTCAATGATGTAAGTGGTACAGATGTCAGTTTTTGTTTCTCTTAAGTAACTGTCATCATGCGATGGTGGTAAAAACTCTATTTGTGGGAAACAGTGTCAGTGTAACTAACTTTTAATATTAAAAACAGATTTGTCATGTGCCAGATGCCTCACATTCCTTTGAAGATGTGCTGACACAAGTGTTTTGACTTTGTCTTCTTCCTTTCTGCACTTCTGCTGTATTTATGCAAATGTGAGGAGAAGCACTGGAGTCTTCACTTGTCCCAAAGGGAACAGAGCTAGAGAGACTGTCAGCAATGAAGCAGAAGTCCCAGCACTGAAGGGGTCCAAAAAGGTGAGAAGCCACCCCAACCATGGCATTCACACTTTCAGCTTGTAGTGAAACTAACATTGTTAAATATGGAAAATAATTTAGATCATACCTACTGTGTCTATTGATTGATGAAGGCAAGCAGTAAACCTTTGTTGGTTATTCCAATTAAATATCTGCGCAAAATCTAATCTAAAATCCAGGAAAAAAAACTCAAACATATTTGTGGCTTCATGCTTATGTTATAGGGGAGAAGGTGTAAGGTACCCTTTGCTGAAATTGTGCTGGGGACCATCAGTGTTGATGCTAACTGTATTCAAAACCAGTACCAACTACTGAAGTACCTGTTTTCTAGCTCTTTACTAAATCGATAGAATGAAGGGGAAAAGGGAGAAAGGACAGAAAAGTAGTGAAAGATAAATTTAAAGACATTGTGTGCTGTAATGTCAGTACATGTGTGGTGGCAGTAAAATGTTGCACAGGGAAGATCTTTGTAAGCTCAATGTTCCTGCTATTACAAGATTACATCATAAAACCAAGGAGAAAATAAAACCTGAAGATAATGATCACTATGTTCTCATTAAATTTTTTTTTCTCCTCAAGGGTTTTTGAAAGCACACCAGAGCCAATATATATTTTACAAACAGAACTTTCTTATTTCTTCATGATCCCCATGTACTGTGCAATTCATTTGAATTTTGTTTCTTATTTATTGTTCAATTCTGTGCCCTCCCAATTTGCTCCTGAAGGTTACTTTATAAAGTCTTTCAAATATACAATTTAATGAGTACTTCAGCTTCTAGTTTTAGCATTCACCATGAACAATGTTCAAAACAATTCAGGGAAACAGCCTTTTATTACCGACTGTCATTTAAAGATAAACCAGGCCTCCGTTATTAGAGGAAATTGGATGTCTTTTTCAATCAGATATGGAGAGAATATAATTCTTGAGGGTAAATAACATTTAACTAAAACAGAAGTATACACACAATTAAATTACAATACTCCAAGCAAAACACTTGTATCTTCTCTACACATAGAGCAGAGATATTAAAATTAAAGTGATATTTAACAGGTATTTTAAAATAATGTTTAATTAAATATATTACTCTATTTAGTATGTCTAATAGATGAATTATTTATGTTTATTCAGCATTTATTTGCTGACAAATACTATATTAAGCCATGCTAGTGGAATTGTGTTCACTTCCCAGAAAGGCACTCGAACATTTTTTTTTCTTTTTTTTTTTTTTCCGGCATCAGAGAACAAACCAACTAATGCTAGAATGATTTCAAAGGGAAAAATCAAGACATTAAAAACAGCCACAATAAGCAAATACAATAAGAATTTACTGAAAATTTCAGCCACAATTTATAACAGCTATGTTTTTTCTAATAGTGTTTTGTAATGCAAGATTGTGAGAGATACCATTGATTTATTCAGATTTTATTTTAAGTAAAATATTATCAGTTATCTTATTAAAAATAATAAACTGTCATAGGAAAATATGATTCAAAATGTATTTTATTCAGAAAAAAATGTAAATGTTTACTTGTTATCTTCTCTGAAACTATTACTATTGTTTTCCTATGAAGCCTTGTTAATATTTAAACATTAGGTTCAAATTTTATGCCTTAAAAATAAGACAGATAATGATTTTTTCTTGCCATATATATATATATGTGTGTGTGTGTGTGTGTGTGTGTGTGTGTGTATACACACAAAATGTACATGCATATACACATAATACATATATTTATATATATATATATATTCATATACATGTATGTTTTTAAAATCTGACCATTTCAAACTAGACATCCAATTGTTGTACTCTTCTTTGGAAGACAGAACAATAAGATATCTCTCCCAGGGTGGAAGCTGAAGGATGCAGATCTTATCCCTATGGTACTAGGTTTCAAGTGAGAGCTCTCTTCCTAACCTCTCGTCTATGCATACTCACCCATGAAACTGAAAACAGAAACAAGCTTTCTGTTTTGATGTTGTTTTGCTTTTTAAGAATTTTATTGATCCATATGTCTTCCATTCTGATTTCATTCAACAGTAAGTTTTTCTGCTGGTGTATCATCTCAATGGATAGTCACAGTGAAAATCAAGGCTTTGTATTAATATTTGAAGGGACCCAGACAGTACCCTTTCAACTGTGGTACAGGACTCAACTTTTAAGGAAAAAATATTCTACTAGTCAAAATATAGATGGTACGATTATTTCCACAACTTACAATGGTTTAGAAATTTCAGACATTTGTTATTCATGTAAAGTTATTCTTCAGTACAATGAGACCAACGGACTCTTATTTTAACCACTTGATAAACAAATATTCATATGGTATTTAGACTTGATTGTTTGTGTGTAACAATTTCTACTTTGGCTATTCCTTTACTTTCAGTGATGCTATCTCTACATACATTTTGTAGAATGCAGCATATATTTCTAATATACAAATATTTCATCTAGCAGGGCGGTGGTGGCGCACGCCTGTAATCCCAGCACTTGGGAGGCAGAGGCAGGCGGATTTCTGAGTTCGAGGCCAGCCTGGTCTACAGAGTGAGTTCCAGGACAGCCGGAACTACAGAGAAACCCTGTCTCGAAAAAACCAAAAAAAAATATATATATATATATATTTCATCTGTATTTTTATTATGATAAAATACCATGATCAAAACAACGTGGGGACAAAAGGGTTTTTATTTCATTTACACTTGCACATTACAGCTCCTGAAGCTGATGCTGAGGCCATGAAGAGGTGCTACTTATCAGCTTGATTGCCACTTACTCTCTTGGAAAACCCAGGGCATTCATTCCGGAGTGGCAGCACCCATAGTAGGCCGAGTCCTCTTACATCTATCATTGATTATTAAAATGCACTATGTCCTTGCCTATAACCTAATAATATGGAGACATTTTTTCCATTGTGCTGCTCCTATCAGGTGACTCCAGCTTTTTCAGTTAGCATAAAACTAGAGAAGCTACCCTATATGAATTATAAAGTGTACCAAGAATTGGCTTTAAAAAATAGTTTTCCATTGTTTTTGTATATGGTAAGATTTACCAATTAAAAATACTGCAATACTGCATAAAACAAAACTCTAGTTTCTGTACCAGATTACTACTTTTTTTTTTCATTTTTAATGGGTAATAGAGAAGATTGATTTATTCTGAGTAGCAAACTTTTATAGCGTACATTTGGTAATATTTTGTATATATTTGTGTAAATAAGTATATTGTGGTACAAATAAAAATATAAAGTATTTATCCAAATTTATCATTTTGATATACCCTCTTATAACATAATTTATATGCATTCGAATGAGGAATTGTTTTTTGGGACTGACTCGGAAACACATAACCTTACTACACATATTACCATTAACAGAAATTAGATTTAATATTGTGCAACTAAGGGCTATTTAACAGAAAATTAAAATTCTTGGATTTCATGCAGCAGGGAAAATTATTTCAGCCACATACAAGGCATTATTGATAGTAGCATTTGCAGTAAGCAAGAAAATTAATAAACTATTCTCAGGATGACAATAATACTGAAAAAGCATTTTGTTTTGCTTAAAAATTGGTTAGTTCTTTTATAGGAAGTTAGATTTATTTGTCACATACAGTAATGGGAAGTTAAGCAGATATTGGACTGCAAAGAATATGGATTATTTAACCAGAAAAGGAAGCATATATAATACACTAGGTACAGAAAGGAAGTAATACAAATGTTACTGTTGATTTTATAATCTCAATTCATTCAATTCCCTTTAACTAAACAAAAAGCTACAAATCAAACCAGTTCAAAAATTAATAATGGCTCTCTGGAGGGGACTCAGCTAGGAGCACACAGGGCCTAAGATCAGTGGAGCAGATGGGATGGAAGTCTTCCTGCCTGCAGGCAGGCATTTGTACCAGGAAGCCAAGTGACTCCACAGTCTTTTGTGCATAGCCTGCCAAGAAAAAGAGTTCTCCCAGCAGTGCTTTCACTTTTGAGCTCAGAGGAGTAAGGGCACAAGCTTACAAGCCCACATGAGGAACAAACTCCAGCCAGAGACAAGAATACCAACTAGCACCAGATGGCAAAATGCAAGCACAAGAACCCAACCAACAGAAAGCAAGGCCACATGGCAACATCAGAACCCAGTTCTCCCACCACAACAAGTCCTGGATACCCCAACACACCAGAAAAGCAAGAGTTGGATTTAAAATCATATCTCATGATGCTGATAGAGGGCTTCAAGAAAGACTTAAATAACTCCCTTAAAGAAATACAGGAGAACATCAGTCATCAGGTAAAAGCCCTTAAAGAGGAAACACAAAAGTCCCTTAAAGAAGTACAAGAGATCATGGGTCAACAGGCAGAAGCCCTTAAAGAAGAAACACAAAAATCCCTTAAGGAAGTACAGGAAAACACACACAATCAAGTGAAGGAACTGAACAAAATTATCCAGGACCTAAAAGTAGAAGTAGAAACAATAAAGAAATCACAAAGTGAGTCATCCAAGGAGATAAAAAACCTTGGAATGAATTCAGGAGTCATAGATGTAAACATCAACAACAGAATACAAGAGATAGAAGAAAGGTCCTCAGGTGCTGAAGATGCCATAGAAAACATTGCCTCAACAGTCAAAGAAAATGCAAAATGCATAAAGCTGGTAACTCAAAACATCTACGAACTCCAGGACACAATAAGAAGACCAAACCTAAGGATAATAGGTATAGATGAGAGCGAGAATTTACATCTTAAAGCCCCAGTAAATATTTTCAACAAAATTGTAGAAGAAAACGTCCCTAACCTAGAGAAAGAGATGCCCATGAACAAACAA
Organism: Apodemus agrarius; assembly: GCA_964023405.1. Lineage (NCBI taxonomy): Eukaryota > Metazoa > Chordata > Mammalia > Rodentia > Muridae > Apodemus > Apodemus agrarius. The sequence goes on along the minus strand of OZ030013.1, from coordinate 30,037,309 downwards.
GAAGCCTTCAGAACTCCAAATAAACTGAACTAGAACAGAAAATCCTCAAGAAAGAATATTGAAAGCAGTAAGGGAAAAAGGGCAAGTAACTTATAAAGGCAGACCTCTCAGAATCACACCAGACTTCTCACCAGAGACAATGAAATTTAGAAGATCCTGGGCAGACCTCATACAGACCCTAAGAGAACACAAATGCTCAGGCTACTATACCCAGCAAAACTCTCAATCATCATAGATGGAGAAAGATATTCCATGATAAAACCCAATTTGCACCATATCTATCCACAAATCCTGCCCTACAAAGGATAATTGGTGGAAAATGCCAACACAAGGAGGGAAGCTACACCCTAGAAAAAGCAAGAAAGTAATCTTCCAACAAACCCAAAAGAAAATACCCACACAAACATAAAAATAACATAAAAAATAACAGGAAGCAACAACAATCACTATTCCTTAATCTCTCTTAACAACAATGGACTCATCTCCCCAATAAAAAGATATAGACTAACAAAATATTTCTCATGAAAATCTTCAATTTTATCAGAAAATGTTTGTAATCCCCCTTTTAATTAATTTAGTAATTTCTTTTATGTCTACCATTTTATCTGCATTATTTTTCATGATAATCTTCAATTTTAATATGTCTTTCTATATACTTCCTCCATTTTATTAGAAATGTTTTCAATATAAACCTTTGATTTTATCACAAATGTTTCTAATTCCACGTTCAATTAATTTAGAAATAGTTTTTACATCGACCATTTTTATGTAAAATTTTCCATGAAATATTCAATTTTAATGTGTTTGTTTATTTCTTAAATTTTACCAGAAATATTCTCCATGTAAATCTTCAATGTTATCTAAAAATGTTTATAATTCCATCTTCAATCCACTTAGAATTATCTTTATGCCTATTATTTTATCTATATAATTTCCACAATTATCATTAATTTTAACATGTTTTTCTATATATTTCTGCAATTTTATCAGAAATGGTTGCCATGTAATTAATTCTTCAAGTTTATCAGAAAATGTTTATAATTCCACTTTTAATCAACTTAGGAATACTTTTATGCCTACCATTATTATAAAATTTTCCATGATAATCTTCAATTCTAACATGTTTTTCTACATTTTCTACAATTTTATCAGAAATATTTTCCACATAAATCTTCGATTTTATCATAAAATGTCTCTATCCCATATTTCAATTAATTTAGCAATGATTTACATGTCTACTACTTTACTCCTTAATTTTCCATGAAAATTGTCAATTTTAACGTGTTTATCTGAAATATTTTCCATGTAAATCTTTAATTTTATCATAAGGTGTTTTTATGTCCCTTTACTTCCCTTTTCAATAAATAAAAAAATTAAAAAAATAATGGCTGTATTAAGAATATTGATAGTGCAAAATAAAATGTCAGTTTATTTATTCCAATCACAATATTTCAAATAATTGGTGAGTATATATTCCAAGCTATCTACTGTTGTTTCTATGTAGCAACTCAAATTTACAAAGGTATTGTATATACTTGATCCATATTGGGAGATATTTGAAGTCAGTAAAGTAGTTGGTGAAAATTACATTCACGTTCGAACCACTTATTTATAAAATGGATCATAATTGATGGATTCAACTCATTATCAACTTCACAGAGATCAGGTAAAGATCACGTTTATATGTTTAATATTCAGTGATGTTAATTTTTTAGGCAATGAAAATTGTGTGAGGTGAAGACTGTGTAAAGGAAGGGGGTTAGAGGAAAATGGATTTGTTTTTGCCACCAAATTCTTCTGTCTTGCCAGGGATTCAGGATCAACAAACAAGGGCATTGAAATCTCTAAAACTATCAGGTACAATAATTTTGGTCTGCTCTATTTCGGCCTCTCAGTAATTTCGGTCAGTGTAAGATAAAAGATAACCAATAACCCTTGTCTAAATCTATGTGTGAATACTGGCAAAGATAATCTGCAATAAAAAAGTTGTTAATAAGAAGCCGCTAAATATATTTTTAAGTCAAATATTATGGACTAATGGAAAACATTATAAACATAACCTGCAGAGGTTTGGTGATAAACCTAACTTGGGAAATCAAGAAATGAGAGAGCTGTGCATAGAAAAACTGGTACTGAGTAGATCATGCACTGTGTCGAAAAAAGCAAGAATATGATTTAAACTCAGCCCCTTTATTATAGAGCACTTGGTGAGGAACTGATCAGACAGCTGACTGAACAAACAGGTATGCCATACACTGAAAAGGGATGAACTGAGTTACCTAATCTTGATTGAGTCTCTGTAGAGGCTCAATCCCAACTAAAGCTAACTTGCAGGAGGAGGCTGTGGTTGATACTTTCTGAAGACATTCTCATCTTTACACGGACAGAAACATGCCTTGTCATTCTCCTAGGACTACCTGTGCAGGCTTTACCATATTCATGAGTCTGAGGTACTGGCGTTCTTGACATGGTCATGTTCATGTCATGAATACTCATTATTACAAGAGTAATACGATAGAATTTCTGGGTGTTTTAAAACATTCAATTTATTTAATATTTCTGCACACTTATTTTAGTTTTTAATATTTGAAATGGATTTATTTATTCTTAGTACATTGCAAAGTAATACCCAGGGTCCTTCCCCTTTCTCAGAGGAAAAGAGAAGGGGAGGTGGGGGGAGGGACTTTGTTTCTACACATTCAAATGAGCCTATTTTGATTGTATAGTTTTATCTTTAAAATATAACAAACCGCCCTGAGATTATTTCCATGATTTCCATTTCTATTTTTTAAGGTGATTATAATGTAATTACAACATTTCTCCCTTTACTTTTCTCCCTCCAAACTCTTGCAAACTTCCAAATAACCACTTACCCACCTGACTGCCTCATTTCTGGTAGCCTCTTCACATACTCACAGTCCCTCCCCTACAACTCCCATCCCTTCCTCTTTTGAGAAGGTAAATACTCCCTACTCAGATATCTCTGTACCCTGGCACATCAAGTATCTGCAGGAGTAGGCACATCTGCTCTGACTGAGGCCAGACAAGGCACCCAGTTAGGGGAACATATTACAAAGTCAGGGCAAAGCTTTAGGAATAGCTCCCTCTCTGCTGAACAAGCCACAAGAAGACTGACCTTAGAATCTGCTAAACATGTTCAGAGGGCCTAGATCCAGCCCTTGTATACTATTTCTTGGTGATTCAATCTCAGACTGACCTGGTCTTCTGTGGAGTACCTATTCCCATCTGGGCTTTCAGTCCTTCCCCCAACTCTTCTGTAAGAGTCCCCGAGTTCCATCCAATGTTTGGCTGTGGGTCTCTGCATCAGTTTCAGTCAGCTAATGGGTGCAGGCTCTCAGAGGAGAGATATATGAGGCTCCTGTCTGCCAGTATAAAAGAGTATCATTAATAGCATCAGGGATTGGTGCTTGCTCACTGACTGGGTCTCAACTTGGGTCAGTTATAACTTGGTCATTCCCTTAGTCCATCCCTCACTCTTGCATTTATAGTAGACAAGATAAATTTTGCATTAAAACTTCTGTTAAAACTTAAATGTAAAAAGTTTTGATCCTATAGCCCCACTGGGGTTCATGTGTGGCTACAGGAGATGGCTTCTTCAGATTCAATACCCTCATTGCTGAGAGTCTCAGCTAAGGTCACTCACATCAGTTCCTAGTATCCTTCCCCATCCCAAGTCTCTGGAACTTCCTCAAGATGCTCCAATACCTAAGTGGATCAAAGACTTCATTGTAACTCCAGATGCACCAAATCTAATAGAACAGAAAGTACTGAATAGCTGTGAACTGATTGGTACAGGAGGCAGCTTCAAGAATAAAACACCAATGAATCAGGTTCTAAAATCAATAATTCATAAATGAGATTTCATGGCTTATGCTCTAACATCAACATTAGGCTAATGGAACCTCATAAAATTGCAAAGCTTTTGTAAGGCAAAGAACACTGTCAATAGGACAAAACAACAACAAACAGATTGGGAAAAGATCTTTACCAATCCTATATCTGATACAGGGCTAATATCTAATATATACAAAAAACTCAAACAGACTCCAGAGAATCAAATGTTCTCTATTGAATTTTCCCTATTAAAAATGGAGTACAGAGCTAAACAAAGAATTCTGAACTGAGGGATATCAAATGGCTGAGAAGCACCTAAAGAAATGTTCAACATCCTTAGTCATCAGGGAAATGCAAATCAAAACAACCCTGAGATTCTACCTCACACCAGTCAGAACAGCTAAGATTAAAAACACAGATGACAGCAGATGCTGCCAAGGATGTGGAGAAAGAACACTCCTCCATTGTTGGTGGTACTGCAACTCTGGAAATCTGTCAGTTCCTCAAAAAATTGGACATAGGATTACCTGAGGATGCAGCTACATCACTCCTGGGTGTATAGCCAAAAGATGCTTCAAGATATAACAAGGCCACATGCTCCACTATGTTCATAGCAGCCTTATTTATAATAGCAAGAAGCTGGAAAGAACATAGACATCTTTCAACAGAGGAATGGATACAGAAATTTAGGAACATTTACACAATAGTGAACTACTCAGCTATTAAAAATAATGAATTCATGAAATACTTAAGTTAATGGATAGAGCTAGAAAATATTATCCTGAGTGAGGTAACCCAATCAGAAAAGAATACACATGGTATGCACTCACTGATAAGTGGATATTAGCCCAAAAGCTCAGAATACCCAAGATACTATTCACATACCACACAAAGACCAAGAAGAAGGAATACCAACGTATGGATGCTTCAGTCCTTCTTAGATGGAGGGGGTGGACGTACTTATTGGAGCAAATAAGGAGACAAAGTGTGGAGTAGAGTCTGAAGGAAAGGCTATCCAGAAACTGCCCCACCTGGCGATCCATCCCACATACAGTCACCAAACCCATACACTATTGTGGATGCCAAGAAGTGCTTGCCTGATATAGTTGTCTCATGAGAGGCTGACAAATACAGAGGTGAATGCTCACAGTCAACTATTGGACTATGCACAGATTCCCCAATGGTGGAGTTGGCAAAAGGACTGATGCAGCTGAAGGAGTTTGCAACCCCATAGGAAGAAAAACAGTGTATACATGGAGGGACCAGTAGCTCCAGGTACATATGTAGCAGAAGCTGATCTTGTCAAGCATCAATGGGAGGAGAGGCCCTTGGCCCTGTGAAGATTTGATGGCCCAGTGTAGGGGAATTCCAGGGTGGTGAGGCAGGAGTGGGTGGGTGAGTGGGGATACACCCTCATAGAAGCAGGGGGAGGGGGATGAGATAGGGGGTTTCCTAGCAGAAACAGGAAAAGGGATAACATTTGAAATGTAAATAAATAAAGCATCCAATTAAATAAAAATGAAATGAAAGCTTCTGTAAGGCAAAGGTCACGGTCAATGGGACAAAATGGCAGCCTACATATTGGGGCAAGATCTTCACCAACCCTACATGTGACAGAGGGCTATTATCCAAAAAATATAAAGAACTTAAGAAGTTAGACACCAACAACCCAAATAATCCAATGTAAAATGGGGCTCATATCTTAACAGAATTCTCAGCAGAGAAATCTTAAATTATGAAGAAGCACTTAAATAAATGTTGAATATCCTTTGTCATCGGGGAAATGCAAATCAAAATGACACTGAAATTTCATGTTACATCCTTCAGAATGGCTAAGATCAAAATTGCAAAAGACAGCACATGCTGGCAAAGATTTGGACCAAGGGAAACACACATCCATTCCTGGCAGAAAGAGAAACTTGGACACCCACTCTGGAAATCAATTTGATAGCTGCTCAGAAAATTGGGAATAGTTCTATCTTAAGAAAAAGCTATACCACTTGTTGGCTTATTCCAAAAAAAGATATGCCACTATACCAGAGAGAGACTTGTTCAATTATACTTACAGTAGTGTTATTTGTAATACTGAGAAACCAGAAACAATGTAAATGTTCCTCAACTGAACAAAGCATAATAAAAATGTACAATGGAATACTGTTCTGCTATTAAAAACCAATATATCATGAATGTTGTGGGCAAATGGATAGAACATAATAATATCATCCTGAATGATGTACCTTAGACCCAAAATGGTATCCATTGTTTGTTCTCACTTATAAGTGGATATTAGCTATAAAATATAGGATTCCCATGCTTCCCTTTCCAGACCCAAAGAAGCTAAGCAAGAAAGACCCAAGTAAGGATACTTGAATCTCACTAAGAAGTGGGAACAAAAAAGTCAAAATGGGGGTATGTGTTGTGAGATTCCTGGCATCTATAGTGTTACCATGTCTGGAATAGGGCCATTGGCAGTTGTGGTGGAAGATGTTGTGATTGATGGAGCTAAAGTAGTTACTTTTGGGTAATATTTACTGTTCTTCAACTCTTTGTATTCTAAGACTAAATGCCATGGGTTTCTTGTAATTAACTCTTGTATAGCAGTAGAGAGTGAGGTAAAGGTTTTATTGCTAGTGATCCCTTCTCTGGTGAGACAGCCAGGTGGCTCTTGTTGGCCAGGCTTGTTAACACTTTGTGAACCAGAGAGAAAAGAAAAGGAAATAAAGAAATCTATTTGCATATACAATGCGCACAGACACATTTACATTTATACACACATACATTTGCCTAGGTACAGCCACTTGTTTCATCCTTTCTGCAAGTATTCATTCATGTCTACACATAGACAGAGATATACACTTGGTGGATAGATGGATGGGGTTCAGCCCTCCCAAGGCAACAACTTTATTTCTTTTCTCTGGCCTATTTATGCATTTTTCCATAGAAAATTACCTCATAGACCTAATGATAAGAAAATATGGGAGCAACTGAAGAATGTTGACATTAAGTTCAAAGCAATGTTTCATTCTAAATGTTCATTATAAGTTCAAAGCAATAGTTTCTACAGCCTTGTCTTATCATACTGTACACCCGAGGCTTCATCCTTTGGCCTAACCCAAAATGAATGTTTTTCCTTGATCAAAAATTTATACCAAGTCTATTTCTCCTTTTAATTTAACTATGAAAGCTCATTTTATTTTTTTATACAATGGGCACATTCTATTCTTGATTTTAACTTTATTGCATCTTTCTTGTAAACAACTAAAATAATCTCTTCCTAGAATTGTTTGAATCAAATCATGAATCCTCTAAAATCATTAATTCATCTAAAGAGGATTAATTTATAAAAGTTTATCTTTTTGTGGATCTGCAGGAATACTCCTCAATAGAGTGAGCTAATGTCCAGGAATTCTTAGGCTATAAAAGAGAGAAGGAAGAGCATATCAGGTGCGTCAAGCCATTCAGAGATGGAGTCTCTTGGAACTTTGTCTTTTAGAGTTTACCCATCTTACACCATGCAGAGAGGTGTGTCAATTCCAGAAAGACTACCTGCTAGCCTTAGCCTTTCCTAGATAGATGTTCAGAATCCAGAGTTGCAAGAGAAAGGAAAAAGAATGAAAGGAGATCATTTACTTTTTAACTTTTGTTTTGATCAGTATCGGGTTGGCTGAAATATATATGTGAAACATACAGTTACTTGCTTCTTGTATAACCAATCTTCCTTATTTGAACATTGGTTATCAATTCCTCTTAAACGACATACTATGAAATTTTACGAAACATTTTAATTGTGAGGATTTTTGTATATTTATGTGTTTCTGATGTATATGGAAACAGAGATACATGTGTGTCTCTGTTATAACATATATCTGGAGGTCAGAGGATAACTTTAGATGTTTGAACATGCCTAACACCTTGCTTGAGATAAGTCCCTTCCTGTTTATCTTTGAACGAGGCCAAACTAGTTGGTTCTGGATGTTCTCTAGTCTTTATCTCATACCTAGATGTCCTGAGGTTATATGCAAAATTTCGCATCTGGTTTTGAATAGGTCCCAACAATCTGATCTGAGAACCTAAGACTTGCATTGCAAGTACTTTACTCACTAAGTCATCAGTTGGGTTTCTACAACTAGGGAACCAATGATTCATGGTGACCATTCAAAAGTTGTGAACTTGTATCAGAGGTAGTAACAGGGAAAAGGGAACTCACAAAATGAAAGAAAATTGGTAAATTTTATGCACATAGACACATATGTAGAAATGCACACAAACCCATGCATACATAAATACAATGTACACACACATACACTTACACACACATATACACAGATACAAAATAAACAAGTCAATAAGCTCATCAAATATTCACTTTTTCCAAAAATTAAATGAAAGTAGATACACTTATAAAAGCAAATGTTCTATCATTTATTAACTATCTTCATAATTTACATGGACATATATTAATGATGTTACATATTATTAGTTCCACGTTTTGCCTTGGAACAGTTACAAACATTTGGTTTAAAATAATGTGCATATCAATGTAAGATGTTTGAAAATGGGGAATGCAAATCTGTAGTCAGTCATCCTTCTAGCTGTTATCATAATCATCCCAATTTAATGAGTTGGAAATTTTGTCTCAGAATTCTAAGTTTTGCTTTAAAGAACAAGATTCTAAGGGACTTCAGCATGCAGCGGGTATATTAACATTCAGAATAACTAACATCCATGCTTGTATTGAACTCTGCATGAGGCAAGTGCCCATAGCTGCAGTGACTCTTTGGCTCAATGTGTTGACAATGCAAAGCGATGTGCCAAGCTTTATGAAAAGTCCTTTTGGTTTGCCAGTTCCAGGCTGATGACACAGTGGTAATAAAATCCAATCATCATATTAGATACAAGATGCAGCCTTGATTAGCAGGGCAGTTTGTTTTCTGAATGCAAGAGACAGTCATCTGTCTCTCTAATTGTTTTCATAGCTGAGGAAAATGAGACAGAAGCATATTTGTTCCAAACAAACATTCCGCTTCTTGCTATCATCACATTCAATTAGAAAAACATAAAATCATTCAGATTCTGTGAGATGAAAGAGTATAACTTCTAGTCCTAGCCGCCTCTTGGATAGCCTCACAGATGATAAGAACAACCGAGTGGTCAGTCATTAAGTATCTATCTATATCACAAATATGTGTCCCTTTTGATAAATCAGCCTTTGGTAACTCTAGTTATCGTATGCTACACTGAAAAACATTACCAATAACCATTCCTGAACTAATTAACTATTGGCCAGATGTTGTGTGTGATGTTCTTTTTCTATAATTCTGTTTGATCTTTTACTGCTTTTGGCACCTGCAGGTAAATCTATAAAAATCCTGTTCCTGAGAAGTTCTCGTCTCAGGAAGTTCTTTCTCATTCTTATCACACGATATAAAACAGCCACAGTAGCAAAGAAAATCCCTCCTAACATTATATAAATCAGTCAAGGCTGCTTGATGACAACCACACAGGCACCTGCTCTTCCAATATTCAGTGAAGCCATCTGTTGAAAAAGATGAAACAGGAGACAAAGGTTACTGTCATTGAACTGTACGTAAGTTATAATGTATTTTAGAATCACATACATGAAAATCATGAATAAATGTGCTTACATTATCCCATTACAACGACGGAGAGTACAATGCAATAAAATTACTGAAAATTCTACTGGAAAAAAAAGCAATTACTTTTATATTAAGATGATAAGGCATGCAATCATTCAAAATTTTCTAACAAAAGAAGTAGGTAGGGACTGAGTGAAATAATTTTAAAATAGAAATGTTTCCAACAACATTTTTTGTAGGCACATTTGTTGCATTTCATTATAATATTTATAATAGTGCAATCACTGACATTTTCACAGATACCATATGGAATTAAAAGATTTATTCATTGATCCTAGGCACAGACAACTCACAAAATGTACCTTCATGAATAGTTCATCATTACAGATATGCTACACTGTTTATTAATGTGAGCATGGAGAGTTTATATACGAAAATTAGATATCAAACCGGTTAGACACACATTATAAGACACAAAATAATTCTAATCACGTGTATTTTTGCTGTAATCTATAGATTTACAAGTGGATTATGTTTTGTATTTGGTTTTCTTAGAATTATCAGATATATAGGATATGTTAGTACATCATTTCAAATTAGAAATTAAAAAATGCTAAAGATAAAATAGTTAAAAACATCTTCATAGCATTTACAGTAAATTATTTATTAAGAAACAATATTTTAAAGCTTCTAAATATAGAAATGAAACCTCTTGTCTACTAATTATTTTAAATGTATTTATTACTACTCATCACTGCCCCAGACTATTTAAACATAAAACCTCAATAATTTCTTTTATATCTTCACTTAATAAATTATCTGCAAAAGCAAATAACTTTTAGTTTAGTATTGCTTTTAGTGTAGTATTGCTACACTAAAATTTAATGTAGTATTGCTTTTCTTAAAGGATAATTGCCTAAAATATGAAAGGAAGAGAATATACATCAATAATCTACTTTGCTCCTGAAGAATACTTAATAAACTACATAACATCCCATATCACACTATGTATGGTAGCCTTCATAGTATCCATATGACCAATAAGTGACTTGAGTCTCAATGATAACTGAAAGCCCCTCATGAGAAAGGGCAAGTGAAAGCAGTGACTTTCTTTCATCATCTAAATATTTTCAAGTGTCATTTAATGTCATTGTCATAGAAGACATTTTTGAAAATATGAGGAATCTGGGGCCAGATTCCACTCATTGTATATGAACTTCCAAAAGAAAGAACCTGTTGATGAGTCAAACAAAATGAAAAGGGAGAATCTGAATGAGAAAAGGAGAACAGTTGAACATGTATTTTTAAAAGCCTCCCTAATGCTCTCTGACACATATTGAGTACATAAAATGCTAGGCAATAGACTATAGTTTGAAGAACTTTACTTATTATCTGTAATTATGTTCATCTGTATGTATGCTTATTATCTGTATGTGTATTGTTTCCATATATTGATTGGTACATCCAATCAATATATGGAAACAATATGCTTCCTCTTTTATGATAAATATGTAAGTTCCCTGGTGGTTTCTTTGTTTTGTTTGTTTTCTTTTTGTTTACATTTTTTTCTGTGAATTAATTCCTGAATCTCACTCAGAAGGAGAAATAAAATAGTCATTGAGAGTGGATGAAAGGAAGGAACTGGATGGGAGTGGAATTGGGAGGAGAGATAGGTCAGGGGTCAGGGGTCAGGAGTCAGGGGTCAGCGGGGGAGGGGCACTGGGGTGGAAACTCTAGGATGTACCAAAGACTCAGGACAGGGAGGCTCCAGAGAATCCACAGGGGTCACTCTAGCTGAGACCTCTATTAGTGAGAGATATGAAGCCTAACATAGCCACCTCCTGTGGCTAGAGGGGACCTCAGTGGAGGAATAAGGACATCAACACACCCACAAAACCTTGAACCACCAAAGTTTCCTGCCTATAAGATGTACAGGGATAATGATGGTGTCAAGATTGAGGGAATAGCAAACCAATGACTGGCCCAACTTAAGTCCCATTCCACCAGGCAAGACCCAAACCCTGACACTATTAGTGATACTCTGCTACGCTTGCAGACAGGAGCACAACTGTTCTCTGAGAGGCTCTACCCAGCAGTGATTAGAAACAGATGCAGAGACCTACAGCCAAACATCAGATGGAGCTGGGCAAAGTCTTGTGGAAGAGTCGATGAATTATTAAGGGATCCTAAGGAGACAGGGACTTCACAAGAAGACCACCAGAGACAACTAACCTGGACCCTGGGGGCTCCCAAAGACTGAACCACCAACGAAAGTGCTAGATGTGCTCAACCTAGGCTCCCTGCTTATATGTGGCACATATGTAGCTTGGTCTTTATATGGGCCCTACACAATTGTAGAAGAGCTTGTTCCTGATAGTTGCCTACTTGTGGATCCTGTTCCCCTAACTGGGCTACCTTATCAGCCATTAGAGGGAGGGGATGTCCCTAATACTGAAGTGTCTTGATTAGCCAGGGTAGGTTGATAGCCAGGCAGGTGGAGGGATTCCCCTTTGCAGAGAAGAAGAAAAGGTGTGGACGAGGGAGGGACCGTGTAATGGAACTAAGAGAGGGTCTGCTATCGTGACATTAAATAAATACATTGATGAAAGAAAAAAATAAAGAATCTACCCAGTTTCTCAAGAAACATAGAGGATCGCTGGACCTTCAGGGTAATCATAAAGGTACTTAAGCATCTCAAATCAGTTCAGTTCCTTCATTCTTACTGTTTACTCCTATGTGTTATGAATTTATCCTCCATAATAACATTTTGCTTCTCTCAAAACTTGCATTCTCCTAATCATTTTAAGCCTTACTAATACAATAATTTAAATACAATTCTTACTCATTGTTATTGATTAAAACCCTTCATTATGGGTTCTCTTAAAGACAGCCATCTTTAGCATTAATCTTCCCAGACCTAATGTTTTAAATTTTATTTTTTGTTTAATGAGATTTGTCATGAGACATTTCTCTGGCTCTTACATATGCTAATTTTTAAAAGCCAAATCATTCCCAGATATTTATTTGTTTAACTCACTGCCTCTATTTTAGGCCACATTTAACATTTCATTTAGAGCAGGAAGTGTTTTCTTCCTCATTCATGAAGGATGTATCACAGTGACTACAATTTCCTTTACCAGACACTTTATCATTCTTCCTTAAACATTATATGATTATGACACAAAATCATTACACACTTAAAATAAATTATCTTTTATATTTAAACCAATTCATCTAATATACTTAAAAATAGTTCCTTGCATTCTCCCTTCAAAAATTGCAAATTTTAGCATGGTGATCTGAAAATTTTGATTACAGAATCACTTAGTACAGCCAAGTGAGAGAGTAGATGTGGTACCAGCCTTTCTTGTTATTTATTGTTTAACAACTTTCTCTATATAAATTAGTTACAAATAAATTTAACTCAGGCAAAAGAGAATAATAATAGTCTTTGACTAGTTTATGTGACAAACATTTATATATTTCCTACAGCATAAATATCGCCTCTGAATTTCTGAGGATTGCAAATATACACAGTACAGTGGTAGGATGAGAGTCACCCGGAAGTACAAAAGCCAATGCATTTTTACCTAGGTAAGAAAAATATGAATTTATTTTTGTTTCCTAAAATTTTTTCTTACCAGTGTAAGGATTAACGCAAAGTTAAATGACAGAGTAGGATTCATTAATACATATGTTTATATATGAGTATAACTTTCTCATAAAATAAATGAAGGCACAATTTTTAAAACTGTTTTAGTATTATAATTCTATCTAACCTACAATGTTTTTGAAAGTATATATATATATATATATATATATATATATATATGTATATATATATATATATATATCCTTTGATATTTTTCAGAACCATTTCTTTTTTATTCTAATGATTAGCCCTCTGTGGGGGCAAGCCAAAAGATTTGTGCACCTTAGTGTGTAAACGGAATAATGATTACCAGCCTTATTTGAAGTAGAAACAGCTGTTCCCAGCATGTGATGTTTTGCTAAAGCAGATCTGTGAGAACTCATGTGATACTTGCATAACTCTATGTAGAACCCATCAGACAGTGAAGGGGCAATTGCATAGCTAGCAATGCAATGTATTGTTTTGTCTCTGGCTTCACTGATCTTTACTTGAGTGGCAGAGGCCGAGAACTTCATTGGCTTTCTGGCTGGTTCTGGTTGCTCCAGCTAACTCCTGCATGTTAGTCAGAGGCCTGGCTGTCTCTGCAGGTTTATGCTGCACAGATGATTAATGTGTCATATTTGTTGAACTACACAGTTGGTTTCTTGACACTACTGAACTGGACTGCTGGTATCCTAACAATGGAGATTGGAATCACGCCCAAAGAACTACTTCAAAACAGGTCTACATCCCCTTGCCCCATTTACCATCTTTTCTCCCCTACTTTGAACATTTGGCTAGAAAGGGGGTTTGAAGTACTTGAGAACTCTTGTTAAAGTAGGTTTCGAAAAATCTAAGCATGCACTTATTGAACAAAGTTATTTTGGAATAATGAATATTTTCAAAAGGTAATTATATATAAACATATATATGCATATATACATATATATGCACACATGTATGCATATATATACACATATATGTATAGTGTTTATGTTTATGTGGCTTGGAGGTCTGTCTTGGTAGTCCCTTAGTAACCTTTAAAGTCTAAGAGATGAAAAAATGTGAAAGTAAAATGTATAATTTAGTACTAAGTTATTTTAAAAATTATACCAGATTTGAAAGTAAATATTTAAATATAGTACTTTTTTAAAATTTATGTTTAATATAATAAAGCAAAATGGTAATAAAACCAGTCTCTGTTTGTGAAGTACTATAGGATCCAGGGAATATTTTTTTTTAAAAGATGATGGAAAAACAGCTGGCTTTTAACTTTTTTACTATACACATTATCTTGATTTCAATTTAGTGGAATCATGAGCACAGTGATATTTTATGATAATTATTTAATCAAGATATCACATTATATCATTTATGTACCTCTCAATTCCACTTATTTAAGGTTGATTTGTATTAGTACTATGTCTAAAATTCACAGCATTGAAGTGGGGTTTCTTCCTTACAAATAAAGAGTACTTAATTTTCATAACATCTCAGGTGGAAACTCTAGGGATTTAGTAATGTGAAACATCCCACTATATCCTGCAGCATTTTTATGAAATAATATTTTAAAAATTCATTCCTGTTTTTCTTTATACCTGTGCCTTTGGGTAAAAAAATTCTCTTGCAATTGATGTAAACAGTGAAAAGACAAAGAGCTTAAGTTCTAATAGTGCTCTTTTCTCCCAGTATTTTACCTTTCTTTTCATAATTCAGGCAAATATAAGTATTTTTATTGAATTCTAGAGTTTTGCTTTTATGGGCAGAATTATCCACAATGAAGATGTTGGGCTTGACAATTGCACTTAGATATTAATCCATACGAATGAGGCTATTGATACAGAGTCATCTTTAATGGTGGATTATCTACAATGGCATACATGAAACTATTATTAACATAAACATCAATATTCCTCAGACACAATTTTCTCCATTTTATGACCCAAATCAGAGACTTAAGCTTACTAAGGCATATAAATTTCATCTACCACATATTTCAACAAGATAAAGATTTTGAATTTTACTGTGCTCAAAATTGGAAACATTATTTATTTTGTAAACTATCTTACTGTTAGTTTTGTAACTAAGGCAAGAGGTAGAAAAGGAAAAGCCAAATATACAACAGTTTAATCAAAAGGAACACAACTAAGCATTTCTTTCTGCTCCCTCTATTGTAAACAAGGCCATGCAATTACCAGGTCAAAGAAGTTTTCTATTTGCAATTGTTTTCCCTGTCATTATTTTGCTTTCTATCTGACCCCTACATTTTGGAGCTTTTCATGTAGAATGAGATCTACTGCATTCTATTCTGATTTTAATGACAGTGGCTGCTATAAACATAATTTTTCACTCAAGATAAGCCTACCATTTATCTTCATCTTGCAAGGCAATGGAGCTCTCGTTCTGGTGAACAGCATCATATTTGGATCCCCTTTTCACATGTTTTTAAAATCAACTGAGGATATATATTATTCATTTCTTGCTTAGTTCTGAAAGTATTACTCAGTGCTTCTTACAGCTTTATGAAGTGGACAGTCTCAGCTTAGGGCAGTAATGCATAGGTGGAAATGTCTGGCAACAGGGACACATTCTGCATGGGTTTGCTACCAGAAAACTTAAAATACTCTGTTAGGTATTTGTGTACAAATATCCTTTCAGTTTTGCTATAGAACATGCAAATATATTGGTGATCCTTGGAGTGACTAATTATAAGGTATCCTTGATATGTTGATATATTTTAGTAACATCAGTTTATTTTTTGTATTTAACATAAGAGAAAATAATATACAAATTATTTATTTTTTGAAATGCCCCCTCTCTCCATGACATATGACTTCTGACTAAAAATCAGTCACTTTGGTATAGAGTGGGTTCAACTATATAGATAAAAATCACCGTAAACAATCTTTCAGAAGATGTAACTTAAATAAAGTGTCTTATGTTTAATCATTTATTTCCATATCAATTTTACCTGAGTCCACTCATTAGTTTGTGGATCATAGGACTCCATGGTGTTGAGGTATGTCTGCCCATCATAGCCACCAACAGCATACAGTCTGTCACCAAGGAGACAGACACCAACAGCATCTCTAGGCATACTCAGAGGAGCCACCATGGTCCATGTGTCTGTTTTTGGATCATACCTAAAATTCAAGGACAATGAAATGCAAATTCTAATCATATTCAACTTTTTAAATGGATAATAATTTTGAACAGTAATATACAAAAATTAAAATTTAGAAGTTTTGCTGTCAAGTTCAATAGTTTTGACAGACAGATGTTCTAAAACTAATATCAATGATATTGATCATTCTGAAATCCAAGGAACTTAAAAAACTTACCTGGACTCTTAAATTGATAGATTCATTTGATGAAAATGAATGTCATGACATAATTTTCTAGATGGATAGATACAACAGTCCCTATTTCCCAAAGAAATTTCAAGTTTTGACCTAGATTAAAGTGGAGTCTTATTGTAATGAAAGTGAATGAATGCCTTGAAAGCTGGGAGGGCTTGGATTTGAACACTGAGTATATGAAACCTTCTTTGAAATGGTAATACAAATCTACTCTAAGCTTCCCAGAAAAGGAATAAATATTTTGTTCCAGAATTCTGTAGGTAAGGTTGATGCATTGGCACATACCTGTAAATGAACGTTTGGGAAGAGTGGGTAGTAAGATCAGGAGTCAAAGGACAGCTTCATCTATGTACCAAGTTCAAGACTAGGAAGCATACATGAAATATTGTTCCAAAAAGAAAATCAAAACTTGTGGAACTATTATAAAGTGAATAAAATTGTTGTTATTATAACAATGCAAAACTGTGGCCATGATGTATAAAATGGTAGATGAAGACTTTGGGGCCACATAAGCCCAGTTATTTAAATAATGGAGACTACAAACATTCCATTTTCAAAAACATCTCAGTACCACCTGATACATATGTGAATTTAAGATGTCTCCCTCTCTGTATATAATATTCAGGATGGTATTCACTTGTATATTACCTTATAGAATGTATGTTATTTAAATTAAAATAAATCATGAAATCACTTCTTTGCATTTAATCTGAAATTTCTGATTGATATTTCAAGCTACACGTTAGTAAGAATGAAAATTAAAAATATAAATTATGACTAAAGAAAAATGCTTTTTTTTACAAAACGAAATATGTGTTTCTTGTTCCAGAACTTATTTGGCCACTAGAAAATGCTATCAACGAACTCCTAAAATAAACCAAGGAATTAACTTTTCATCGGAATATTAAAATAAGGTTGTCAATAATATGTGGAATTTATTTATAAGGAATATTCATTTTGTACAAAATGTTACATGCTTTGGATTGCTAAAGTTTGAGCTTTTTCATCAATTACTGACTCCATGCCTGACAAATTTTAATCATTTTTCCTTGGCTGCTAAGCCCATAGGAATTTGATTGACAAGCTGAAATTAGTTAATGCAAAGCATCACAAACACTGACAAGCACAAAGACCCACAATATAAGTACAAATATGCATTTTATTCCATCACAGTCTAGCATTCTAAATCATCCAATAATGGGGAATGAAGTATGTGAAGGGGAACAAAGAGTACCACCCACATGCAGATAGTACATTCCAGAAGGTAGAATATTCATTAGGTAACTGGATAGATATTTCAAATAAATGACTTAAAAAATAGAGACAGATAATGAAAGTTTATAAGGTAAAAGTAAGTAAGGTTTTTATTTCTCTCTTACAGCTCAGAATCCTATCCAGAAAGTTCTTAACAGTAGCTTCAAATATGTTTGCTATGAATTCTTCTAACCATTTCAGCTTCTTGAGTATTTTCTAAAGCTTTTAGATCCAATTTGAATTATTTATTTACAGTGTGGGAAATACACATGTATGTTAAATCATCTTCAGGTGAATACCCAGTTTTACCAACACCATTATGAGAACAAGCTATGTTTTCCCAAAGTATAATTTCATGCCTTTGCCAAAAATTAGTTGGCCAAAGCTGTATTGATTTATTTATAAATCCTGTATTATATACCACTGGTCAACATGTCTACTCCTTATGACAATTTTAGGATATTTATGACTGTCACTCAATAGCATAATTTTAGACCAGGTATTGTGAAATCTCTAGCTATGTTCTTTCTATTCTATGAGCACATTCACTATCATAAGAAAAGGAAATACAGATATTAAAATGTTTCTACACAGCAAAAGAAACATTCCTCAGAAAAAAGTGACAGGAAACAATGGGAAAATATTTGCTCACTATAGCTTAGAGAATTGTGTGCTACCAAGAATATATAAAGAACTTTAAATATAAACAAGCAACAAATAAAAGAGCCAAAAGTGAATAAATGGTAGGAGAGTGGGGGGAGTTGGGGGAGCATCCTCATACATGCAAGGAGAAGGGGGAGTTGGGGGAGCATCCTCATACATGCAAGGAGAAGGGGATGGTGGTGGTGGAATGGGGTGTTTGGTGGAGGGGTATCATTTGAGATGTAAACAAATAGAATGATTAATTAAAAAGTGAATAAATGGGTTAATGAAATGGATAGTTATAAGAAGAAATCTGCAGAATCAATGAAATCTCATCAAAATTCCAATACAGTTCTTCACTTTGATATCCTATACAAGTCCAGGCAGATGTCTGTGGTCAAGAAAGACAAATGATGACAAGGAAGGGCACAGAAGTTGATGCTTTTCCATCACTTAGGGCAACTGCTGAAGAAACTGTCTTCTAGAACACCATTCTCTGTATTAGATATGACTGTTTGGGGTAGAAAAATAATATTTTGTATATCTGCTATTTCTCAATTTCTCAAATGCTAATTATATTAAATGAATGTATTACAATTAAAATAACACTATACTAGAACATTAGTTTATCTCAAGTTGGTGACACGCAGACTCCATCCCAGATACACTGGAAGTAACCACACACTCAGAAATACCTAGACCTGTAAGATGTCCTCTCATATTCAAGATTCTACAAGGATTTCTCTCTGTTCAGAACTGTTCAGAGTTTTATCTTTGCCTGGAGGCATGAGAAGTTATTCTCAAAGTGGGTTATCTTTTCCTTTTTCATAAATGGTTTCAGATGTATAAAAATTATTGTAACTCTTTACTATAGATTATGTAACAGTATTGTTACTGTTTTTTTTTTTAAAGCTGACTTTAAGTATTTTAAAACTGTGCTTGCACTATATTAAAACAATAATCAAGAAAAAAGGAATAAAGAGTGACAAAGGTTTGTTTTTGCCTGTGGTCTGTCTACCTGTCCTGCATGGTTCCTAGGCTTCCTAATCAGAGTGTGAGCTGTGTGGCAGAGTCTCTGTTGAACTATTCAGCCCCCAGGCAAGAGAAGCAGCCATACATAGTGGATAAAATTGGCTGTAAAATGGAAACCTGCTAAAGGCATGAACAGTCAAACAATATGAGTTTGCTTCCCTTTGAAAATTCACACTGCGCTTTTGAGGCAGCATTAAATCTCCAAGCGTCATTGTCATTCTCATGATTTACGGATACAGTCTGCATTAAAAGATATTTAAAGGAAATTTGTTTTAAATGTAAAGCTATTATCATCTAGAAATCAGATGGTATGTTGACTCACATTTCAATATTTAGAGGAGAAATTTAAATACACAGCTATTTTGTATCCTATATGTATAATAGCCATGAAAACAAAGTGAAAAAGGAAAAAAAAGTACAGAAAAAGCAGAAAGATCATTGTTGTTCTCTCTCCATAGAAACCTGCAGGTCATATCCAGCAGGGAATCAATAAACGACCTTCATTTTCCTTCCTGTCCTTCAATTTCCTCTTATCCTCACCCTGTAGCAGAGGGCAGTCAGGGATCTGTCTTTTCTCCCACCCTCCGTTCTATGGGGACTCCACAGATTTTAGTAGGAGGCCTAGATTAATCCATTCTATGGACTTGTTCAGCCTCTACTGCTATACCCTATGCTCATTGTCAACCATCAGCTTTCAATATCAAAAAAATAGATTCTGACTGGAACTCACAGCATACACAACACAAGGAACTCCAAATATCCTTTATAAGTCAACTTACAGAAGCCACATATTCATAAGGTCCAGATATGTTAGCACAACCCATGGGATGAAAAACAAAGCCAATAAAGAAAGGACCAAATGTCAACACCTAGAAGGGCAATCATTGCAGAGCCAGATACCTAGATACTAGTGAGGCAAAACAATAAATAACAGCAAGGAAAATATGTCTCCACTAGAACCCTGTAACAATATTATTCTAGGTTCTGAGAAATGCAATGGAGCCAAAACATGGGGCTAGGAATTCAATGTAGTGCTTATAAAACTGTTAAAGAACTTACTCCAAAACTGAATAAATTCATAAATGAAATTAATGAAAACAAAAACAGTGGAGAGGAATGAAAAATAGTTCAAGTATTAAAGTGGAAATGGAATCATTGTGAAACTTTGAAATGAAGTGAAATTGAAATGAAAATAGGAACTAGTACAAGGAGATAAGAATGGATCAATTTGCATTCTTCTGCATGCTGACCACCAGTTGAATCAGCACCATTTGCTGAAAAGACTATCTTTTTTCCTCTGGATGATTTTAGCTCTACTTTAGATCAAGTGACCAGAGGTGTGTGGGTTCATTTCTGGGTCTTCAATCCTATTCCATTGATCTATCTACCTGTCACTGTACTAATACCATGCAGTTTTTAAAACTATTGCTCTGTAGTACTGCTTGTGGTCTGGGATACTGATTCCCTCAGAAGTTCTTTTACTGTTGAGAATAGTTTTAGCTATCCTGGGTTTTTTGTTATTCCAGATGTATTTGAGAATTGCTCTTTCTAACTCTATAAAGAACTGAGTTGGGATTTTGATGGGGATTGCATTGAATGTGTATATTGTCTTTGGCAAGATAGCCATTTTTACTATATTAATCCTGCCAATCCATGACTATGGAAGATTTTTCTATTTTCTGAGGTCTTCTTCAATTTCCTTCTTAAGAGACCTGAAGTTCTTGTCATACAGATTTTCTTGTCACTTGTTTGGTTAGAGTCATACCAAGATACTTTATACTGTTTTTGGCTATTATGAAGGGTGTCATTTCTCTAATTTCTTTCTCAGCCTGCTTATCCTTTGAGTATAGGAAGGCTACTAAGCTCAACTCCAAGTGGATCAAGTACCTCCACATAAAAACAGGCACACTGAAACAAATAGAAAAGAAACTGGGGAAGACCCTTGAGGACATGGGCACAGGGGAAAAGTTCCTGAACAGAACACCAATAGCTTATGTTCTAAGGTCAAGAATTGACAAATTGGACTTCATAAAATTACAAAGTTTCTGTAAGGCAAAGGACACTGTCAATCTGACAAAATGGCAACCAACAAATTGGGAAAAGTTCTTCACCAACTCTTCATCCTACACAGGGCTAATATCCAATATATACAAAGAACTCAAGAAGGTAGACTCCAGAGAGCCAAATAACCCTATTAAAAAATGGGGTACAGAGCTAAACAAAGAATTTTTACCTGAAGAATTTCAAATGGCTAAGAAACACTTTAAGAAATGTTCAACATTATTAATCATTAGGGAAATGCAAATCAAAACAACCCTGAGATTTCACCTCACACCAGTCAGAATGGCTAAGATTAAAAACTCAGGAGACAGCAGTTGTTGGTGAGGATGTGGAGAAAGAGGAATACTCCTCCACTGCTGGTGGGATTGCAAGCTGGTACAACCACTCTGGAAATCAGTCTGGTGGGTCCTCAGAAAACTGTGCATGATACTTCCAGAGAATCCTGTTATACCACTCCTGGGCATATACCCAGAGGATTCCCAGGCATGCAATAAGGACACATGTTCCATTATGTTCATAGCAGCCTTTTTTTATAATAGCCAGAAGCTAGAAAGAACCCAGATGTCTCTCAGTGGAGGAATGGATATAGAAAATGTCGTATATTTACACAATGGAATACTACTCAGCATTTAAAAACAATGAATTCATGAAATTTTTAGGCAAATGGTTGGAACTGGAAAATATCATCCTAAGTGAGGTAACCGAATCACAAAAGAATACACATGGAATGTAGTCACTGATAAGTGGATATTAATTAGTGCAGAAGCTCTGAATAATCAAGACACAATTAACATATCAAATGATTCCCAAGAAGGAAGGAAGGAGAGGACTTGATCTTGCTTTGTAGGGGATTACCAGGACAGAAAAACAGGAGGGGGTTGACTGGGGAATGGGTGGAGGGAAGAGGGCTTATGGGACTTATGGGGAGGGGGGAGGTGGGAAAGGGGAAATCATTTGGAATGTAAATAAACAATATAGAAAAAAAAGAAAAAAGAAAAGTAGGAACTAGATCATGAACGCAGAGGCAGCCCTAACCAACAAAATACAGGAGATGGGACAGAAACTGTCATTCACTGAAAGGAAGATAAAAGAAATGGATATACCAGGCAAAGAAAATGGTACATCTTCCAAACTTTTAGCAAAAAACATCCAGTGAAACAGGGACTTATTGAAAAAAATTATCTATGAACAATATGAAGGGAGATAGTACAAGAAACCTTGGTCAAAGTCACAGAAAATATTTTTAAAAATTATAGAAAAATTTGTAAACTAAAGAAAGTACAAGAATCAGACAGAACACAAAATAGACGAAATCAAAAATTAATTCTTTATAACACATAATAATCAAGACACTGAGCACACAAACTAAAGAATATTCTATTGACAGCAAGAAACACCCTTTACTGAACCTTATCTATCAGTAAAAAGATAGGAATAGATATTTTAACAAAATGTACCGAAGAAAGAAGATGACATAGCCATTTTAATACCTGACAATGGACTTTGAATCTAAACTAATCAGAAAAAATAGAGAACATTACATACTCATAAAAGAAAACCCCACCAAGGAGACATTGCAATTTGCAACATCTATGTACTTGAGAGAAAGGCAACCAAATTCATAGAAAAAAAAACACTGCAGTTTATACCACATATTGACTCTCACACACTGAAAATGAGAAACCCCAAAACCCCACTCTCACCTCAAGACAGGTGGTCCAGACATCAACAAAACAGAAATGATAACAGACATGACAAACCTAATATTCACAAACACTCAATCCTATCACAAAAGAATATGAATTCTTCTCAGCAACTAAACGAATTTTCTTCAAAATTGAACAGGTACTTAGATACATGTCTCAACAGACACAAGAAATTTGAAAAGAAATCAGAATCTTCATTCGCACATGATATGATAGTATATGTAAGTGAATCTAAAAATTCTGTTGGGATACTCCTAAACTGATAAACATTTTCAGTAGAGTACTTGCATATAAAATTAAGCTACAAACATCAAGAAGCCTATATACAATGAAAAATGGACTGAACAAGAAATTCAGGAAACAACATAGTAGTCTCAAGTTCGTGTGTGTGTGTGTGTGTGTGTGTGTGTGTGTGTGTGTGAATGACCTGGGACATCCTACGTGGGCTACCTCAGTTTCTTTGAGTTCATATGACCTTCTCTTGCGTTTATTTAGAAGGCTTTGTCTGCATGATTTTCTCCATTCCCTATAGCTCTTATGCTCTTTCTGCCTCCACTTCTGTAGTGCTCTCTGAGCTCAGAGGGGAGGTCTTGATGGAGATATTCCACTTAAGCATGAGTGTTCCAAGTCCTCACTCTCTGGATAATGTCTGGCTGTGGATCACTATTTATTCCTATCTGCTGCAGGATGGAGCTTCTCTGGGTAATGGTTGATGAAGGCATTGATCTTTGAGTATAGTAACATGTCATCTACATTTGTTTGGAACGTTTTAGTATTTCTCCATTTTTAGACCATATATATATATATATATATATATATATATATATATATATATAAAAACACAAAAAAACAAACAATCAAATAAAAAAAAAAACAGGGTATAGAACTAAACAGAAAATTCACAACAGAGGAATCTCAAATGGCTGTGAAGCACTTCAAGAAATGTTCAAATCCTTTAGTCATCAGGGAAATGTAAATCAAAATTACTCTGATATTCTACCTCACACCAATCAGAATCTACCTCACACCAATCAGAATGGCTAAGATCAAAAACTATTGTGACAGCACATATTGTCAAAGATGTGGAGAAAGAGGAACACTCCTCCTTTGCTGGTGGGATTGCAAAT
This sequence comes from Apodemus agrarius, assembly GCA_964023405.1. Taxonomy (NCBI): domain Eukaryota; kingdom Metazoa; phylum Chordata; class Mammalia; order Rodentia; family Muridae; genus Apodemus; species Apodemus agrarius. The sequence continues at coordinate 30,013,045 of OZ030013.1, read as the reverse complement.
TGGTACAATTACTCAGGAAATCAATCTGGAGTTACCTCAGAAAATTTGAAATAAGTCTACCTGAAGACCTAGCTATACCACTCTTGGGCATATGTCCAAAAGATTCCCACCATGTTACAGGGGCACATGTTCCACTATGTTCATAACAGTCTTATTTATGACAGTCAGAAGCTCAAAACAACCCAGATGTCCCACAATGGTAGAATGGATACTATGGAAAATGTGGTCCATTTACACAATGGAATGCTACTCAGCTAATAAGAATGAGAACATCCTAAGTTTTTCAGGCAAATGGATGGAACTAGAAAATACCATGCTGAGTGAGATAACTCAGACCCAAAATATCATGCATGGTATGTACTCACTAATAAGTGAATATTAGCAAAAAATACAGAATAAGTAGGATACAATCCATACAACTCCAGCATGTTAACAAGCTGAAGGGCCCATGCAAGGATGACTTAACCCCTCTTATGAGTGAAAAGGAAGCAATTATGGGGGGCAGAACCTGGGTAGGAGAGGGGACAGGGAAGGGTAAAGTAGAATATGATCAGTTATTGGGGGAAGTATGGATAGGGGAATAAGACTGAAACCCTGAGAGGGCCTTCAGAAAGAATAGAAGCAGGCAACCATGGGAGGTAGAAGGTAGGCAGACCCTCTAGAAAGTACTAGAGACCTCGAAGATAAGTGACTCGCAAGACTCAAAGGGAAAGACCTTAGATGGGATGCCCTACAGTGAAGAGAGGGGATTTCTACAGTCTACCTCCAGCAGAAAGACTGGGCATCAAGTGGAGGGATGGGGCTTCCATCCCAAAGTCAAAAACTCTGACTCAGGATTTTCCCTGTTTAAAACAACTGTGGGGACACAAATAGAGAAGAGACTGAGGGACAGGAGATTCAGTGACTGATCCAAATTAGGATCTAGCTAAAGGGGAGGGTCCAAAGCCTGACACTATTCCTGATGTTGTCATAGAGACAGAAGCCTAGCATACCTATGCACTGAGAAGCCCAACAAGCAACTGAAATAGTGACATGAAGATATGTATGCCCAACCAGTGAAGAGAAGGTGGGGACCCTGAAGTGAAATTAGGGGAAAGCAAAAAGAAGCAGGGCAGGAGGGTGACTCTATAGGAAAACCAGCAGTCTCAACTAACCAGGAAATCTGCGATCACTCAGATGCTACACCAGGCAGCATACACCATCTGATATGACCCCCTCCCACATACACATACGAACACACATGCACACGTATATAACAAAGGACTGCCTGGTCTGGTCCCAGTGAGAGAAGATGCACCTAACCCTTGATGGGCTTGAGTCCCCAGGGAGTGAAAACATCTGGTAGGATAGGGGTGGAGGGTGAGTTTTGGGAGTAAGAAACTCCTCTTGGAGATACAGGAGGAAGTATGGGTTGAGGAACAGTCAGAGAGCAGACCAGGAGGAGAATAACAACTGGACTATTAAAAAAAAGTTTAAAGTATTAAAAAAATAATAATCAGTCAAGTTTTTTATAAAACCAACTTTGATCTATTGCATACTCTGTTCTTAATTCATTCTTCTCATTCCTTGCGTTTGTGTCTGCTCTGATGTGCTTAAAACCATCATTGCATAATGCATGTGATATCCATATGATATCGTCTTGAAATGTAAGTGATATATATATAAAGCATAGTATTTTACTACTGAGTATGACAGTATTTTAAAGGCACTATTTATATTATGTGGAGAAAATAGTTTCTCAGAGGCACCATTATACACCTTGATTTATTGGTCACCAACATAAGAAATTAACAATGTAAGATTATGCTTTCCAATGTGCAAAAGTACCTTGACTCTAATAGGCAGTGCGGATTTATCCAAGAATCATGATAATATTTTGTATTCTGCATTAATTAAGCTATGCAGACACACCGAATGTTTATAAGTTAAAATAGCAGAGTATTTAAATCTAATTTTGCATCGTAAATGTATTCTGAGACTAAATTATTTACACATGTGTGAATAAATAACATTTAAATATATTGTAGAGGAAGTTCAGATAGAATTCCTTTATGAAATATTATTTCATTAGCAGCGTTTCCCTAACGTTTGCACCGTAAAAGTAGCAGCCTCATCATAGAACAATTCCTCCAATTTTCTAAGTATTTACTGGATGAAAATAGATGTCCTGGGAGATCCCTAATAATTTCAAAAAATTCTTGTTTCAACGTTTAAAAAAAATAACATCATTGAATTTCTAAACATTTCAGTGAAACATATACTGTCCTATGTCCAAGTATAATTATTAAGAAAGTATATGTTTTCTTAATATTGAAAGGAATTTTTTCATATCTCCAATGCTGTGCATAGAGCCTCTGTCTTCCCTAAGATACTGTGCTCACTCCTAATTCACTACGGCTGTTCAGCCAATTTGTCACTGAAATGGGAAAGGAACAGGGTTATTTTGCCTACAGATAGATCTTTAAAATGAGTAAACAATCTCTTACTATTCTTTCCTTATGTAAGTTATATGTTTCAGCTTAGCAGGCCAGTCATAGTTCCAGAGTATCAGCACTATGGTCATTTACTATATATACATATAATATCATGGCTATTATCACTGAGTTTTGATAGTTAAAATATAATCATTTATCCCAACCAATAAGCCCTTATTTCAATATTCCTTATGTTCCTTTCTGTGGAGATGAAGATTCGTGGGTATGAAATAAGGAAGTCCACAAGCCTTGCTAAATATTTGCCAGCTTTTGTTCCATACAATCCAGTAGTTCCATGTAATCTAATGCAAGAGCAAGCAATATGCGACAATGTTATTAGACTAAAGCTGAAGTCAAGATACTCACTTTAATCTTGGGTTATCTGCTAAAGGTTTTTCCAGACTTAAAAGGCCAGTTACATTTCCTGTATATACTAGAGTTATATAAATTATATATTCATTGTTGCCTTTTTTATTAGTTTCTTTGTTTACACTTATTTTTTAATTTTTTAAATTTCTTATTAGATATATTATTTATTTATATTTCAAATAGTTTCCCCTTTCCTGGTACCCCCCCCCACCGAAAGTCCCATAAGCCATCTCCCCTCCCCATTCCCCAATCAACCCCTTCCCGGTTCCCTGTCCTTGTATTCCCCTACACTGCTTCATCAAGCCTTTCCAGTACCAGGGGCTTCTCCTCCTTTTGATGTCCAACAAGGCGATCCTCTGTAGCCTATGCAACTGGTAACTCCATGAGTACTATCTGGTTGATGTCCCTGGGAGCTCTGGGAATACTGCGTGGCTCTTATCTTTGTTCCTTCTATGGTGCTGCAAACACCTTCAGCTCCTTGGGTCTTTTCTCTAGCTCCCCCATTGGGAACCCTGGGCTCAGTTCAATGACTAGCTGAGAGTGTCCCCTTCTGTATTTGTCATGCACTAGCAGAGCCTCCCAGGTGACAGCTATATCTGGCTCAAGTCAGCAAGTACTTGTAGGCATCAATAATAATGTCTGGGTTTTGTAACTGTATATGGGATGGATTACTAGGTAGGATAGTCTCTGGATGGTCTTCCATCCCTTATAGGGTAGTCTCTGGATGGTCTTTCCCTCAGTCTTTGCTCCATACTTTGTCTCTGTGTCTCCTTCTGTGGGTATTTTGTTTCCCCTTCTGAGAAGGACCAGAGTATCCATACTTTGTTCTTCCTTTTTCTTGGGCAACATTTGATAAGTGAATTGTTTCTTGGGTATTCCAAGCTTCTGAGCTAATATCCACTTATCAGTGAGTGCATACCATGTGTGTTCTTTTGTGATTGGGTTACCTCACTTAGGATAATATTTTCTAGTTCTATCAGTTTGCCTAAGAATTTCATGAATTCATAGATTTTAATACCTGAGTAGTATTCCATTGTGAAATGTACATTTTCTTTATCCATTCCTCTGTGGAGGGATATTTGGGTTCATTCCAGCTTCTGGCTATTATCAATAGGGCTGATATGAATAGAGTGGAGCATGTGTCCTTTTTAAATGCTGGGGAATGCTCTGGTTATATGCGTAGGAGTGTTATAACAGGGTACTCTGGTATTATCATGCCCAGTTTTCTGAGGAACTGCCAGAATGATTACCAGATAGAGCATCTAAATGGTCCCATAAACCCCTAAAGAAATAGAAGTGGTCATTGAAAGTCTCCCAATCAAACAAAACAAAAACAAAACAAAACAAAACAAAACAAAAACAAGAAACAACAACAAAATAAGATCATGACCAGATGGTTTTAGTGCAGAATTCTATCAGGCATTCAAAGAAGACCTAACACCAATACTCTTCAAACTACTCCATAAAATAGAAACAGAAGGAACACTACCCAACTCATTCTGTGAAGCCACAATTACGCTGATACCAAAACCACACAAAGATCCAACAACGAAAGAGAAATTTAGATTAATTTTCCTTATTAACATCAATGCAATAATACACAATAAAATTCTTGCCAACAGAATCCAAGAACAAATCCAAACAATCATTCACCACAATCAAGTAGACCTCATCCCAGGGACGCAGGAATAATTCAATATACAGAAATCCATCAATGTAATCCACTACATAAACAAACTAAAAAAACAAAAACACATGGTCATTTCATTAGATGTTGAAAATGCATTTGACAAAATTCAGCATCCTTTCATGTTAAAGGTCTTGGAAAGAACATGAATCCAATGCCCATATCTAAACATAGTAAAAGCAATAACAGCAAACCAGTAGCCAAAAATCAAACTAAATGGAGAGAAACTTGAAGCAATCACACTAAAATCAGGGACTAGACAAGGCTGCCCTCTCTCTCCATAGTTATTATATATAGTACTTGAAGTTCTATCTCGAGCAATTAGACAACAAACGGAGGTCAAAAGGCTACAGATTGGAAAGGAAGAAGCAAAATTATCACTATTTGTAGATGATATGATAGTACACATAAGCGACCCAAAGAGCTCCACCAGAGAACTCCTACAGCTGATAAACAACTTCAGCAAAGTGTCTTGGTATAAAACATTTACATTTCAAATGTTATCCCCTTTGTTGGTTTCTCCTTAGAAAACACCCTGTCCCATCTGCTCCTCCCTGTGCTCATCAATCCACCCACTCCAGCTTCCCTGTCCTGGTATTCTCCTATACTGGGGCATCAAGCCTTCTCAGGATCAAGGACCTCTGCTTCCTTTGATGTCCAACAAGGCCATCAGTGTTGCTTGTAAATAATGTTACAAAACAAAGAAACTCATGACCCATCTTTGAGCGTTTGAAGCAGTATAACAATTAATACAAAGACATATGGATAAAAGAGCAATTTACTGTCTGTCAAATGGCAAATCTTTGTATCAGCCATCATTTGGAAAAGCCTCAATAGAAATGTGTCTTTTCTTTATTTTTTTTTTTCGAGACAGGGTTTCTCTGTGTAGTCCTGGCTGTCCTGGAACTCACTCTGTAGACCAGGCTGGCCTCGAACTCAGAAATCCGCCTGCTTCTGCCTCCCAAGTGCTGGGATTACAGGTGTGCGCCACCACACCCGGCTGAAATGTGTCTTTTCTTTAAATATCATATGGACAAAAAGTGGGTTGATGATTGTTTAACCTAATGGAAAAAGTGTTGCTGATTGTTTAATCTAATGGAAAAAGAAAAGCAAAATGTAAAAAATGTTCATACACCAGAGAAGGAAATGAAGAGGAATGGAGAAAGACTAAAGGAAAGATTGCAGGGCGGGTGACTGAAAGGTAAATGGGTAGAAAAGGTACCAATTATGAAAATAGTTCCAGGAGTTATATTTCCTTTTTCTGAAGCATAAGGTGAATTCTTAGTGGCCTTGGGGCTTACCTTTCCACATAGTCCAGGAGCCTGGAACAGTGGTTTGAGGCAGGAGCATCATGGCCACCCACAGCATAAAGGAAACCATCACAGGTGGCCACTCCAACACCCCCTCTCCTCTTACACATCGGTGCACACATGCTCCACTTATTTGTATGAGGATCATAGTATTCCATTGAACTCAAACAAGAACTTCCATCTCGACCCCCAACTGAATACAACCTGAAACCACAATTAGAAAAATATTTAGTATTACCATTTGGGTTGGAAAATGTAAATATTGTATTTAAAAACAAATTTTGAATTGTGAGACACAAATAGAAACATATTACTTCAAATGTAGATCTTAATGAAGATAACCATACAGTATTCTATGTGAAATTATGCAAAATAAGGTTTTAATCCTAGACTCTTTGAACATATTTTTAGATTGTTTATAGGATAAATGATTATAGAGAAGTAATATCTTTCTTGGAAAAATACCCAGAAATATATTTAAAAGATATTTTAAAAATGTATACTATGTCAAAGCAAAGATGATTATAGTCAGATGCCTGTGATTATTTTATTTGGAATCAGTAACCAGACACAGATACTGCATTGCACTGTTACAGTTTAGAAGACTAAACAATAGGATACTCTGATTCACGTTGTCATAACAACCATCTTAGTGTATATGCTGAAGTTTAAGAAAACCTCTCAGGAAATTCTTGATAGTGGCTTGAATGAGTAATTCTAAAATTTACACTCATTTTTCTGCAATTGTTTGCTTGACAGTACTATAATAGGAACCTTCAAAAATAACTGCTGTGTCACAACTTAGAATAAATTGTTGAAAAATACATTGTCTAATCCTTTAATCATAGTCATTCTTCATCCTATGGTAACTAATGAAAATTTTAGTATGTGTGTGTTTGTGTGTGTGTGTGTGTGTGTGTGTGTGTGTGTACAGTGTGTCTTTATTTGCTCATTTGATATATTTATATGTGCCTTACATTACTAAATGTATGTGTGTGACCTGTGCATGTATGTACATTATACAGGCAAATTTTCAAAAATAATTCATTAATTCTTCTGATGCATTATATAAGGACAGACCAGCCACAGAGATGTGTTTACAGAAGATTCTAAGTGGTACAACTCAGAACCAGTGTCATTCATTAAACCCTTGGCAGGTATATGGATTATGTTTGCAATTTTAAGTAAACAACAAAAAGATGTCTCACCAACAAAATGACATTTGCACAGAAAGGAAGATCACAATGGTGATTAAACAGAGGCTATGGATTTGTGAAAGAGGGAGGTTTTGAGACTGATTTAACACTGAATCCAGCTTTAGGAGGAGCAAAAATCAGAACAGAAGAGCAGAAAATTGAGGCTGCTCTGACCTTTGGAGTTAAACAGGGTGAATAGTAGCTGCAGGGCATGTAGCTGTTACTTCTGATAGAACACTTGCAGGCAATTCCCATAGTACAAACATCAAGAAAAGAAAGGTATGATTCATTTATCTCAATACCATGTTATCAGATCGATCCTTAACTATGAATATTATTCTTAATCTTCTTGTCAACTTAATTCTATATGTTTCAGTTTCAAAATAAATGCTTAGAAAAACTGTAATAAGTTGTATACTACACTTTGGAGGCTTAGGTATGCAACTCCATAGTCCAGTATACTTTGATGATTCTACAATATGATGCTTAAGCTGATTTCAAATCATGGATACATTTTTAAAAAGCCACCCTGTTTCTCACACAGCATGACATGATGATATATATGTCTGGTGTCGTGAGTTTTCTCTCTGTGACTGTCATGCTGACTTGCTTGATTACTCAGGAGCAGTCTGCTGACTCTGTCATATAGAATGATGAAATTAAGCAGTAAGAGCAGTATAAATGACAAGCATTGAACAATTTAGCTTGCAAAATCACCCAAGTAAAATAATCACTCAGAAGTTTTTATGATCCTTAACACTCCATGAAATCTGAACTAATTTACTTCCATGTCATTTAAGTTGAACATCTAACTCAAAGGAAGTATTGCTATACTCCTGAAATATCACCAAAATGTAACTATACTTTGTAGAAATACTTCACAGTGACATACATGGAAGGTGTAGACCCTAGAGCATTGTCTCTAGTTAACAATACACAGAGAATATGTTTCCCTAATAGTTCAAATGAGATGCTATGTTTAAGTTTCTGTATTTACTCATATACATGGAAATCTTAGTCCAATCATCAGATATCTAAACTGCTTAGCAATGTTCATACTTAATAATACAAAAACATTGTTAAATATTATGTCAGATATATTGTAGTTTTAGATTTTTTTTAAATAATTACTGGCATATATAAGAACATGCCATAATCTACAGAAAAACTGATACTGTGCATCTACTACAGCTAAATAACGGCATATCAGTGTCTGAACAGTGTATTTGTATTTTAAACCCAAAAGAAGCCTAGGACTATAAGATTGCATTATTATATTCACACACACACACACACACACACACACACACACACGCACACGCACCTATGCATACACACAAGTACACACACACATACAGAACAAGACACAGAAAACATAGATACACAGAGAGAATAAAAGCAAAGGGTGATGAACTCTAGGAGCAGGGACGGGTGGTAGGGAATGACAACATTTGCATTTGGAGTGCTAATAAATAAAATGATTTTTAAAAGAAAAGAAAATAATTTTTACCAGTCATGAAAATTTTTTGAAAACCCAAAGAAGAAGTAAATACTTTCCAAACTTATTTAAGAATCCATTAATAACTATAATACAAAAACCAGGAAAGACACTAAGGATTTGATAAGGTAGAGGCACAGTCTCTAAGAATATATATTTTAAACATATATACTGTAGAAAACAGTAGTGAACTGAATTCAGCATCACATTATATGGCCAGAGTAGTCAATATAAACCATCAATCACTGTTATGCATATACCACATTTACAGTATGAAGGCTAAAGGCCACATATCTACATACACAAATAAAAGCATTTGAAAAGATTCTTCAGACTTTTGCTCTGAAACTCTTCCAATAATTAGGTTTTAAAGTAAAAGAAAGTATTATAGCATATATTAAATCAAATAGTAGAAGTATAAATTTACACAGGAGAAATGTGTGATTTATAAATATTTCAGTTTGTTGCAGAATATAGGAAAATGTTACTGTAAATTAAACAGGATTTATAAAGGTAATATTGAATATATTCACATACTTTTAAATTATATATATATATGTATATATATATATATATATGATTTATATATATATATGTATATATATACATATATATATATATGATTTATATATATATGTATATATATACATATATATATATATATATATATATATATATATATGATTTATTTATTTATTTTGTATGGTGTTCTGCCTATAAATATGCCTGCCTCCTACAAGGGGGTACCAGGTCTCATTACAGATTGTTGTTTCTGACCATGTGGTTGCTGGGAATTGAACTCAGATCCTCTGGAAGAGCAGCCAGTGTTCTCAAACTCTGAGCCATTTCTTCAGACTGAGTTATGACATATTTTTAAAAAATTACTTGGAAAAATATTTCTGCAAAGTTCATATTGTATTTTCAACTTCTTTGATATAGTTACTTATGCTTTAAATCTAGTAACACACGGTAGACCCATTAAAGAAATGTGTTCAATATCTGAATGAAAGAAACCTTATTTATAGGTATTTATGTAAATACTCAGTAAGATATGCTATATATCAGCTTATAAATTATTAAATTTAAAAGATTATATTAACTTACATAATTCAATTAATTTTTGAAATAAAGTGTTAAAAATTTGTATTATCCTATTTTATTATTATTTGTATACTATTTATTATATTATTTTATTAAACAGAACAAAAGGAAACAAGAATGATTTTTCAACATAAAATTAATACCAGATATTAGGAAAATTAAAAGCCAAATATAGACTATACCTAACACAACAGACTTCTGGAAAAAAATCTGTTGTATTAGAACTGATTTAAAGAGTTAAAAATATCTTTGTTTATTCTTCCATTAATTTTTTATGAAAACTGGTATTTGTATTTCCACATCAGGAAATGAAATTTAAATGAGAATTCTGTGAACATAACTCGTTAATCCATTTCATCTATAATGTCCTTATCTCTAAGTGAACATTAAAGGACCAAAAACTAAAAAAATAAAAGTAAATTTAAAGCAATTTATTATACTTAGCCCTAAATGTATAATAACCAAACAATAGACATCACACAGTTTGAGTGATGAGATTCACCCTATCCTGTGTGCTGACTCTCATGGGCAATTAACAATATGTGTCATTTCAGAAGCCCTCTGCAATCTAGAGAATCACACTATAGACTCCCTGCTTCCTTCCCCTCAGAGGACAAATTAGATACTGGGACTCCGAAGAGGAAAGAGATTCTAACACTGAGGCTAGTGGATTGACAACGTAGGAGTGAGAACAGTTTCACAACAAAGGAAGGAAACCTGAAGATTTCCAGTTAGCATGGAAAGCAGAGTAAAATCTGTAGGATGAAGAAATGTGTGGGCAACATGACACACAAGGAAAACACCACGTAAAGAGAGGTAGCTGAGGAAGCATAACAGCAGATGATGTACAACACGAGACAGAAGCTTGGGTAAGATGGGATGGAGTGACGCAACTGGGAAGATGGAAAAGATAGAAGAAGAGTGAAAGACGTTTGTAGGCGAAGATATGGAGCCGAGATTGCATTCGGAATCCACGAGAAAAGGCCCACCAAAATAACATCCTTAGGAATCATCATGCTAGAGATGGCATAAGATACAGACATATAATTTATTTTAGTAAAGTTTTATTCTTTGCTGAGGATAGCAGGAATACAACACTTCCCCATTATATTATATTACTTCTGTGCTTAATTAGCATAAAAATGATTTTACATAATGTTTTCGAATCAAGTCTCTATGCCTTCCTATCTAGTTAATGTATACCTATTAAAGAAAGTGCTGCAGATGTTATATCACATATACTATAGCAGCTCTGGGCAATAAGTCCTGTATTATCAGGATATAGGTTTGAATGGTTAGAGTTGTACTTTTGTATTGAGAAACTGGTTGTCTCATTAATACTTTATTCATTTATTTAATCATCAGTTTTAAGATACATTTTTGGTCTCATACTATGTAGATAAGACTGACATTGACATTACAGTAATCCACATTTTGCCTCCTAGGTGCTAGCATTACAGTCTTGCAACAAAAAGCCATGTTATGATTTCTACTCTTAGCTAAATCAGTTCTTTGACAAAGTAGTGATATTTAAGCCTCTTTTTTAATCTCACAGGTTATAGAAACTGGCAGAAACCCAATGTCCAGGGTTTTTACAGACAAACACTGTTAAGACAAAACAAGATATATTGTAAGTTTCTTGTTCAGATTCATTCATTTCCTAATGATGATTGAGAAAGATTGCAGCAAGAGCTCCTAACTATCGCGTTTGCTTCACGCCTGAGAGGTCCTGATTTTAGGACATGTTAATCTTAAAAAAGGAACTTCAAATGACCTTTTAAAACTTGTTCTTGAAGGTAACCTATACTTTCATTTTAAAGAAAAAAACTGTTATCTGCCCCAGTGAAATTTTCCTACATAATTCTTGCTTTACTAATGAAAATATGGGATGCATATAAAGCATCATTACTTCATTGAAAAAATCTATTCATAATTAATCTCCACAGAGAATTGGTTATTCATCTTCTAGGTTAGAGAGCTGGATAGGAAAAGCAGTGGAATGAAAGAATAATGGTGGAGCCTAAACTGACTTCTGAATTATTTTTTGCTACACAGCATACTACTGACTTGCATTTACAAGACTGTGGGCACATGAAAATTCATAACAAGTAAGATTCTAGAAGACACTCATTATTTCATGTGTTCTTCTCCATGACTAATCATCTGTGCCTTTATTATCATAGGAAACCAGGTAATTGGTTCATCCATGCATGGTGACACAATCTTTACCATAGGAAACCCTGATACAAAACGCCACAAAGAAAGGGAAAGGAGTCCATTGTCCAAAGGAAGAGACTTGCAGTTCCCTGCAACCTGAAACAGCTCTTAATCTCTAGTGTACAGAAAAGCCATGCATATTAGGAATATGTGCCTTCTTACCTCATGTAGTGGGCTACTTCTACCTTTCCTTAACTATAAAAAAATACTTTTTTTCCATCAGGAATTCCTTAATTCCACATTTTTCTCTTTGAAATATGTAACTTTCTTAGTAATCTGTTTTCTATACACAGTTCTTTACCATTTGTCATAGTTCAAACAAAGCTATAAAATATATTTATAATTTTCAAAGTTTGGCCAAATAGATATTATATACATACATATGTGTATACATTCATACACACACACACACACACACACACACACACACACACACACAGCATATTACTTTTCTTTTCTTTAATATAACATTTAAAACATTTGGGTAGTTTGTCCTGTAGGCAATAATTACTAGAATGACAAGATGTAGGGTAAAGACTCTAAAACAGATTATTAATAGTTTAGTCCTTTGTTTCTTAACAAATGGGAAATCCTTTAATCTGATTCCAAGAGAATCTGTAGATACCAAGGCAGAATGCTCTGCTGCTTCTGCTCAGTGAACCTCTTCATGTGAGCTGCTTATTTCTGGATTTCACTAAGCTCCCAGGCAGGTGGATGACTGTTTTCATTCCTGCCTAGTAAGAAATCGTGGTACTAAATGCAAAGCCAGCCTTAGACTTGCTGTGCCTACCACCACACATGACTGAAATACATGGTTGCACACTAAAGCTTGATAGAGCCCACATAAATTTATTATAATGTGCTCTTTTTATAACCTCATATTTTAAATACACAAAATAGCTTAGATGTATTGCCCATATTTGAAACATTAGTAGAATTGAATGCCAAATTTACTAAATGGATACTTCAGACCTAATCCCCGGACACCACCTTGGCAGTCCCTCTGGAGCTGCAGCTTTGTTTTCATGCTGTTTCCTATTTCTAGTTAATGCAATGTGATCTCCTGGCATAAATTAAAAATAAATAAAATTCAAATTTTCTGCATTATAGAATTTTAAACTGAAGATTCTTCTGTAGAAATGTCACTGAAAAACAAAACACAATAAAAAGCTTCCCCTTAAGGTTTTATGGAGCAAGACTGACAAATGACAGACATTGGTCAATTGTTTTGAGAATACACACACACACACACACACACACACACACACACACTAACTTTGACTTGGTGGGTGTGGCCTTTCCAGCCTTGAGCTGGCTCTACAGACCTTGCCACAATGGACTTTATGGACCCTGGTGGAGTCATCTGCCTTGGTTGCATGTGCAACTTCCCACAGGAACTTAAAAGAATAGACTGCCTGCTGACTTTGCTTTGCAACGTAATCCAGGTGAAACAAAGGGTGGGGTTTGTGGGCTTGCCCTATATAAATGCAATGCTGAATATTAAATTTGGAGCTTTGATCAGAACATTGCTTGGCTTCATTCTGCTCTCATCTCTCACTGCTCTCCACCTACCCCTACTAGCCCAGTCTCTTTTTCATTTCATTTACAGTCCCACCCCCTTTCAGGTAAACCGAGTTTGTCCATGGCCTCTGCATGACTACAGATAGGCTAAGAACACTCTTAGCGAATATATGAATATTAAACAAGATTATTAGAAATGAGCAAATGATATGAGTTATGCCACCTACAATTTAGAAACAACAATCCTAAATAGTTTCTAAAAAGTCTTGACTAAATACTTGTTAGCACAAACGGAGTGTTATCCTGATCTTCCAAGAGGCATTAGCAAGTTAATAATACAGAATGTTGTTCGGGTTCAGAGTTCAGAAGAATATATAATGAGAAGAATTAGGGGGATAGCAAATGCTGTTTTAAAAAGTGACTACATTTATTATGAAAAAAGTGAAGAAATCCAAATAGAAAAGTTATGTTAAAGAAGTTATACAGATGAGTATAACCAAATTGTGATTTATGAATCAGAATGGCTCAGTGCAGCAGAGAGGTCAGATTATTGTTGCTGATTATGAGACTGAAGACTAGCCTCCCTTCAACAATCAAATTTGGCTTCTGTTGAAGACACCATCTTCTATGAATGAAACTGGTAGCAATGGATAGGAAACTGAAAACTGATAGCAACTGGCTCTTGTCTATTGTTTCATGGTTGGTGGTTCTGAGGTATTCTTTTACAAGTCACCATTTTCATTATTGGATTGCTTCATAGCTGCTCAAATCCATAAGCAAATAATGGTTTTTATGCAACCTTTGAGACATTAGATATCAGTAAGATAGAACACATTTAATGCTATTAAGCAATTGTGTGTCCTTGTTTAAGCCATTTTCTATATTTGTATATGACCTGTAGCATGTTGTGTACACAAACTCTGGTGCCTTGCCATTTGTAGCAAACTCAATGTATGTTCTTTACATTGCACACTTTTTGCCTTGACACAGATTGCACAGTGATATTGGAATGCTTCTCTACCTGCCAAGAATGAGACACGTCATAATTTAGATTTCACCTGAGAGAGGTTGTAGCTCATTTCTTAGTATGTATGAATTACACGTTCTCTTCCTAAGTATTTTCTAAAAAATATAGGATGACAAATTTCAAATAAGGCAAAGGCAAAGCTCAATATTCAGAGCAAAGTAAACAAAACGCCTGGTGATTCCTAAAGAAGTCTGTAACCCTAGAAATTTGGAGGTAGAAGCAATAGTGTCAGTGCATTAGTATCTCACTTTACTATTTGACAAATACTACTGCAGCAAAGTGAAATTTCTAAAGACATTATAAAACCCAGCTGAAAAACTAAGTTGTGTAGTGAATGTTCTTGAAAGGGGGTCAACAAATGAACCATATAGGCACATTCCAATTGCAACATGTCAAAACCTGTGTCTAGAATCTCTATGCATATATTACTGTTACTTTGGAGAATATTTGAAGTAAGCATATATATATATATATATATATATACATGTGTGTATACATATTTATATGTGTATATATATTGTTTTAATTAAATTTAAATATTAACATATTTAAGAAAAATCTCATAAGAAATAATAGCTTTGAAACAGAGTAATAATTAAAAGACTGTATAATAAAATAAATAGTGCATCCAAACATCAGTGCCTGTGTATTTAATTGCACAGTAATGCAATAAATGAATTAGAATAATGTGGGATGCAGGACACCAAATATACAAAAAGAGAAAATAATATAAATAATCAAAGCACTAAACATATAAAAAAAAGAAGGGATATTGAAATCTTCAAGGAAATAGTACCAAGTTACATATAAAAACTGATTCTTTAAAAACACAATTAGCTATCACTGCAACAGAAACACTAAGATAAGTATTAAATATCATTTTAACCAAGGCAGACACAAAATTTTATTTTTATTTTAATGTATTTCTCTCTTATAAAGCAAATATGTAAAAATTAAATAAATTAACATAGATTAACAAAAATATATTATATAGACATGAATAATGTATTTTCCACTTTAGTTCTGTATAGTTAATATATGAGCAACTATTTCACACATAAAATATTCAAAAACACAAACCAATGTGAATAAATTGAATCAACTCTGACAAAGTTAAACCTCATCACACACGTAGAGTGTACTGTATATAACATAATCATATTACTCTAACCATTGGAAAATATTTCAATTTAAAGATCTCACATCTTATTTAAATGAGAAAAATATTTATCTCTATGTTAAATCTTAAAGATGATATTGTGGTATATATTTGAAAATATGTGATTCATATTTATTGTATATAATTAGAAATTTCATAGTAAAAGAACATCAAAAAGAAGCAAGCAAGGGAAATATGGAAATGAAACATATAAAGACACTTCTTCCAAACTAAAATAAAATATTTCTTATAATATTTTAGTAAGTTTATACATATGTATACCCATCTATAAATCAATTTTTCACATGAAACTATCTGAATGTCATTAAGAGTATGATTTATGCCTAATGTAAACCTGTCTATAATAACTTAAACATCCTCAAAATAGAAGTCTGTAAATGCTTTACCTGGAATCCTTGTGTTAAAATACAAACAGCTATCAAATATATTATAATCTAACAAAATTTTGTCCAGCATTTCAGCAAAAGTGTGAAATAAGTTCCATAATATACATTTCCAAATACCCCATTTTAATTAACTATCACCAAATATATCTTCATTAGAGCTCTGAAAAGTAGATGAGATAGTTTCCTCCAGTATAGCAAATAAAATAATAGAAAATAAAATGAAAAAGAGGGTTGCTTATGAAAGACAAACTAACATTTTTCTTTGCCATTCTTCCTTATAAATACAGAGATCACCACATACTGAATGATAGATATATCACTGAGAAATGGAGGCAGTTTGCTAGTGACTTTATCAGATCAAGTCCAGGTCTGTACAAAAAATTTTGGACAAAGACATACCCCACAATATCCCAGTCCCACTATGTATATATGGCATGGATTTCCATCCTTGATTCCCTGTCAGGTTAGATCATAAAGTTCTTGACCAGTAAGGAGTCTACATTTTTCCATCTTGTCATACCACTAGGTAAATCACAGAGACAATCAAGTGCAGTGATCAGAATGTTGGTAGAATCCCGAGATGCTTGGAGAGCAACAATAGTATGCATAAATGCAATGATTTTTAAGTACTTCACAAAAACTCACCAAGTTCTAGTCCCAGTTAATTTGTTTATATAAACAATTATTTCAACAATTTTGTTGAAAGAAGTAGTTCATTGAACAGGTATGGAGAGTGTTGATATCCTTTTCTTATTCCTGATTTTAAGGATGTTTTGCCTTTCTTTCCAGTGGCTGTGGGTTTTCTTTAAGTTCTCATTGTTATTTTGAGATATGTCTCCTCTCTTTCTATTCTCTCCAGACTTTTATCATCAAGGGACATCGTCAAATTGGATGGTAATGTGGATTTTGTCTATCAGTCTGTTCACGCGATGGATTATATTTATGGATTTTTGTGTTCTGAAACACCCACCCCTGTATCTCTATGATGGAGCCAAATTGAGCAAGATGAAGAGCTTTTTTTGTTGTTTCTTGAATTCTTTTTCTAAGATTTTTCATGAGAATATTTCCTTCTATATTCATTGAACATGAAGACATTGAGCTGGCACCCAGATGAACAATTCACCTTGCTGCATTCCTGGTGTGGGAAGATACTTTGCAGGCCCTCCGAGGAGAAAGGTAATCGACGATGCCAATTAGCCACAAAAACTATGACTTGAAAAGCCTCATGTTTGCCAGATGTACTTGTTCAATACGAGTGCACATGTCATGGCACGAGCAAACTACATTTGACTAGACTTGATGCTATGCCATATGATGAGATTATGCCCAGCACTGTCATGTAGTTAAGAGCCTAGGACATGGCTCTTAACTCATGGAGAAAATATATTCCTACTATTCTACTAAAGGATGAAAAATCAAATGACACCTAATCACTACTACAATACCCATGAATACATCATGATATCTCCATGAACCTTTCTTTTTCATGAAATTAACATAGAGACTCAATTAGACAGTGTGTTGAGAACTGAGTGGCCTCAGAATACTCAGTCCTAAATGGTATAACTTATAGCTTTGGTATCTATACAAAAGATGAGCCAAAGAAATGATAAAAGCTAAAGGTGGTAGATGATTCTTAGAAAATAGTGTCTTCTGCAACACTAGGACTGATATATCCATGAACCCACAGAAACTGACAGTATTAACATGACCTGAGGTTCAAATCCAACAAAATTCCAGAAGTGAAAAGAGGAAGTGCATACAAAGTCCCTCTCTTAATCAAGAAGATATATACAATTGATACTTGGTAGAAAACAGAAAATTAGAACTTTTGAAAGGCATGACACTGAGTACATAAATAGTATCCTATGCCTAGGAGTAATTGACCAACACAAAATGAATTCCATGTTTGTTTTATTTTTCTGGGATATCTATGTGGTTTTAGAAATTTTTGCCTTAATAGTTTTGTGTTTGTTTTAACTTTGATTTTCACTGTTTCTCTCTCTCTCTCTCTCTCTCTCTCTCTGTGTGTGTATGTGTGTGTGTGTGTGTGTGTGTGTGTGTGTGTGTGTGAGAGAGAGAGAGAGAGAGAGAGAGAGAGAGAGAGAGAGAGAGAGAAATTGGGGAAAAAGAAGGCCCACGTTATACACAGAAAGATAGGGAAGTTCTGAGATGAGTTGGGGGAATGGGAAAAATGAACAAAATACATTGTATAAAAATTTACTCAAAGTATAGGAACACTTTAATAACATATACTCTGGAATTAGTAACTAATATTAAAATTTAGGTTATTTTCCATGGTAAGAATGCCATTATTTAAAGAATATTCTTAAACACTACCACACAAATATTTCTTTCTTGACCTCTGAGAGTATTACAGGAATATCTACTCACTTGCCGTTCAGTGCTGCGACTCCAACCGTGCTCCGAGCAATGGACATACTGGCTACATATGTCCACTGCTGGCTCTGGGGATCCCACCTCTCCACTGTGTTCAGATAGCTCCAGCCATCATGGCCTCCCACTGCGTAAATAGGCCCTTCCAGCACAGTCACTCCTAAAACATTGTAGGGAAACATAAAGCAATGGGCGTGGAGTTAACAATAGTGCATTGTACAGTGCATTGTTTAGGAAGATTCAAGCTGTGTCCTTATCCTAAGAAAATATGAACTAAAATTATAAAATAAGTACTATTGTATTTTAGGGATTTTTTCTTTCTTTTTCTTTAATTGGAAATAAGTTATTTTATGCTACATATTGTGATGATGGATTCCCTGTCTAGTTCCTTCTAGATCTTCCCACTTCTCCAATTACTCACCTATACCCCTCTCCCCTTTCCTCTCTTTCTGTCTGTCTGTCTGTCTAGAAAACAAATAGGCAAACAAACCAGTTTTCATAGCATTGTAAAGGAAAAGAACAAAACAGGCAAAATAAAAATCTGTAAAAACTTGGTATTTAGAAGGTCAAATTTGTACCCACAGATGTACATGTAGAGGCTAAGAAATCTCAGAACACTCAGACTGAAATAGTATTTCTCATTCAATTCTCTGCCATCAGGGATCAGTGAAACCCAGGGAAGATGACACAGAAATAGTGGACGAGCCAGAGGGGATGGGGGACACCAAATACCAACTCCTTCTAAATCAACATGGCCAACACTCATATAAATTCAGAGACTGAGGCATCATGTACACGGTGTGCAGAAATGTCTATCATGTCCTTTTCATACATATTTGCTTCCAGTTTAGGGCTTTATGGGATTCCTGAATGTGTCAATGAATGGGTCTCTGTTTTTTTGTACCTTCTATTCGGGTCTTTTTCTCTAGTTTGTCTGTGATAGCTTTTGTTTTATCTCATTATAGTGTATTTTAGTTTAATAAGTAGGAAATGTAGCTGAGAAATATTCAAAGAAAAGTTCACTGTCAAAAACAAAAGAAAACAAATTTACGTAAGGATTTTTTAAAAAAATTCAAGTTTATAGCACTAACTATGGCGTTGATAGCAAACATAAACAATGCTATTTGTTAGTAAATTAACACATTTTAGTGCTTTCTATGTGTACTTTGATCCCTACAGAAGCTGAAGTCTTGCAATAAGAACTACTATCAAGTCACTGAGTTCCAGGCCAGTCTAAGGTCTAAGTTACACAGTGAGACTGTTTTAAAGGAAGTGTGTGTTTGTGTGTTTGTATCTGTGTGTTTGTGTGTGTGTGTGTGTGTGTGTGTGTGTGTGTGTGAGAGAGAGAGAGAGACAGACAGACAAGTCGAGAGACAGACACAGAGAGAAAGAGAGAGAGAGAGAGAGAGAGAGAGAGAGAGAAATGAGAAGAGAAATGAGAAGAGAAACATACAATAATTAAATGCAGCATGAATCATCTACTAACTGAATGGTTTATTTAAAGTGAAAACATTTAAATTAACCTGTTGTTTCTTTTCTAAAGGTATGTGTTGATATTTGATATCTGATATTTATAATATTGGCAATGTCTTTTAAATTCAGTATTGATTTGGGTATTTGAGATTTTGAAGATGATTTCTATAAGGAACTTGGGATCATATTGTCTATTTCTGTGGAGAATGTCATTCAAATTTTGAAGAGAATTGCATTGAAACTATAGACCATTTTTTGGTAATCTAGGAATTTCCATAACACTCCAATCACTGAGCATATAGTTTCGTCTTTGTTGCCTTCAATCTTTCAGTGTCTTAAAGTATTCTTTGTAAAAATCTTTCAAGGCTTTGATCAGGATTTTGTCCTAGACAAATGTTCTTTTGAAGTGACTATATTATCATAAGAATGGCATTTCATAGGTTTTTTTTTTTCTGCCAGGATTCCAGTATATAAAAATGCTACTGAATTTTGCATTTTGATCTCATATCCTGTCACTTCCAGAGTGATATAATGAGAGTCTTTAGGACTTTGAAGCACAGGTGGATGCTCTCTCCAACAGGAGTAAGTGGCCTTCTAACATGCCTTTTTCTTTTCCTTCTGTTGTTCTTTTATTGGATATTTTCTTTACTTATATTTCAAATGTTATCCCCTTTTCTGGTTTATCCTCTGGAAACTCCCTATTCCACTCCATCTCTCCCTGCTTCTATGAGGGTGCTCTCTTATCAAACCACTCATTCCCTCCTCCCTGCCCTGGCATTCCCCTACACTGGGGCATCAAGCCTTCACAGGATCAAGGGCCTCCCCTTCCATTGACTTCTGATATCTGGAGATGATTGTGTGATTTCTGTCTTATAGTCTATTTGTATTCTGTGTTAAATTAATTGATTTTCTCTGTTGAACAAAACTACTCCTACTATGAAAATAATTTGATAATAGTATAGTTCTCAATGCATTCTTAAATTTATTTCTACAGTATTTGGGGAAATGTTTGCCTCTGTATTGATCAGAGAATTTAGAATTTGAATTTAATTGTGTATGTGTCCTTATCTAGTTTGATATCAGGATACAGCTGGCTTAATGAATGAGTTTAATGGTGTTCTTCATTTTTCTTTGTGAAAGTGTTTTTATGCTAAACTTTCATAAAAATGTACTTTTAACTGACTTTTGATTGGTAAATAGAGTCTCTGTTTATTCCACTTTTCCGTAGGATGTATTGTTTCTATTCTGTAGTATTCTCTTTAGGATTCTTTGTTGTAGATATTGTTGTTGGAAATAAACTATATAAGAATGTTTATATAGTGAAAAGCTTTTCCTTTAACTCTGGAAGATATTTTTTCTGGCTAAAATAGTCTATTTTGGTAGTTATGGTCTTTTAGAACATGGTGTGTCTTCTTCATGTTACATGAACATAAATTTATTATTGTGCCAAATAGGAGATGAACAAAAAGGTTTGGATAATTGATGAAATTGCATCTATAAGCAAAATCTGATAAAAAATGCAGTATGTGTATACACAGAGATATCCTGGCAAATAGATATTTTGGCAATTTAGAGACATACTGTTCTTCCTGTTCAGAACTTGGATCTTTTCTGTGTGAGACACATGAAAACATCAGATCTCGATATCAGCCTCTTTTATTCAAAGAGATTAGCAGTTCCTAGTGGCCAGATTCCTGGGGTATGAATGAATGTATGGAAGAATTAGAAATAAATGTTTGCCTTACCTTCTTTTCCCTTTAAAATTTTGTGTCTCAAAACATGACTACTTTGTTTCTTCTGGAATCCCTCAAGAATCTGATTTATATGTTTAATTCTGCCTTAGAAGTAATACACTGATGCCTTACTCAGATTCAACTTCTGTTTTGAGGCTAAACTTAAATTATGTGACTTTCTGTTTGCTTTATTATTGAACATATTTTTAACCAACTAACATTTTATATATATCAGCATTTTGGTCTTTTTTGTATGTATGCATATGTATATAAAATTCTCTGAAAGGACTAAATTGTCCCATTCAATAATTTTAAGGCAATAAATTTATAGGCAATTCACAATGTGATATAAACAGAATTCATAAAAATATTTATATATGAACCTCCTAAAGCATATGCAATTTCACAATATAACTGTATAAACTAAGGACATCACCACTCCAGCATAAGTTTAAGGGAAAGTTTTTTTTTATTGTAGATATAATAGACAGTACAGACAGAGGCATTCGGAAGAGTCCAGAGCACGGAGAGAAAATAGTACACTGAACATGGCTAGCAGATTGGATTTGGCCATGCGAGGAGAGGCTAGGCTATTGAAAATGGAAGAAGGGAGTCAAGTCAAGGAGACCAGGACAGAAGGGTGAGAGAGGAGGCCAAATTAGGGAGACAAAATAGATCACTTGGACAAAGGGCAAGCTTGTATGGGAATGAGAATTCCCATACATGGTGGAGAGAAGTCAGTAAGCTGGAGAATGTTAGAGGCCAGAGGGAGAGTAACTGAGAAAAGCCACAGGTCGTCCTGATACTGGCTCAGCGTGCAGGTCAGGATGAGCCCTGGTATATAAGTGGGCACCCCAGACAGCCATTCTCTTTCCATCAGTGATAAGCAAATGGGTCTTTCGGTAGAAGGGAAAAATCTCCTGAGAAGAATGGTGCTTCCTTTAGCCCTGGCAACAACTAAGAGTAACTAGGTTAATCAAATAATACACCTTCATTGGAAATATTTAAACATCCATTAATATCTTTTACATAATATAAAACTGCTGCAGAGAACATAGAAACCTCATAATTCTTTCATAACACTTATGAAATTACAACTAAGAGGCATAAATTTGAAGGTACATTTAATAATGTTTAGTACATATATTAGAATATAATTTTATTTCAAATCTGAAGTAACCTATAAAATAATTATTATTGAGGTAGAATATAATAAATTTTGTAAAATAGTAAATATAACTATAAATTTTAAAATTAGGTAGGCCATTAACTCATTCAACACATTCATTAATTTCCTCTTAAAAGTATTAAGGTATTCATTTCTATCACCTTGATAGATGTTTATGTTTTAGGAAGTTTCAACTCTATTAGGTCCTTACTAAGTAACAAAGACGCTGAATCTTAGCTGCCTCTCATACATTCCCTCCCTCGTATCTTTTTCCCTCCCTCTCTGCATTGGATCATCTCTTAAAGGATTTCTCCATCAAACCCCTCCCTCTCAGAGCTCAGGACACACTGCACAAGAGGATGTAGAAATAGTTTCCTTTGTGTATATACTATGGCTTCCAGTTTGTGTTTTCATCTAACACCTGAGAGTGTGGATGAGAGTTAGCATGTCTCCGTGTGTGTATCTGTTTCATATACCTTCTTTTGGGCCATGTTCCTTCGTTTATTTATTTTTTTGTCCAATCCATCTATTAGCTTTTGTTTCATATTATTATATTTTATTTTATGTCATCACTTAGAATCCTTTTCATTTTTTCATGAAAGACAGAAAGAAGATGTATCGGAATGGGAAGTGAAAAGTTAGGCGGGGAGAACCGGGAAGAGTAGAGGAAGGTACCCATAATCAGGATCTATAATATGAGAAATGATATCTATTTCAATATAAAGACCAACTCCCACAGATTACAAATCTACCAGGGCCTTATTTATAAATATATGCAAAGACACAACACTTATGTGTAACTAGGAATTCAAGACAAAGATATCTTGAGAGGGTATGGAGAACACAAGACTAATTGACAGCAAGGAGTAGAAAAGATGCTAACAATGCACTCATCTATGAAAATCTCAAAAAAGAAAAATATAATTAAAAATATTTTTAAGCCATATGTCTGTAGGAGATATTATATAACCTATACTAGAAAGAAGAAATGTGAGACATTTCATGTATTATAGTTGTATAACAATGAGTTTGCTAAGAAGCTTTGGAATCATATTATTCTTACCACCTGACTAATACTGGCAATATGCTAGAATTCATTGTCATTGCTAGTCCTCACACTTAAATTTTATATGACTCATAGTACTTGGATGGAGGTCACATATAAATACATATAACTACATGGCAAATAATAAGCACTCAAAATATTTATAAACAAACCATGTAGTGTGTATTAGGAATGAACAAAAATAGTTTCCCCATAATGATAATGTAAATGTCAATTATATTTTCACTCTTAAAACTCAATTCCTATTGCAAATGTCTCTACTTAAAATTAAACTATTGGGCAAATTATGTTTTCAATGATGAAACTGCTTTAAATATTAGCGTCTCCAAAACCCATATTTACTAGAATATATTTATACTTTATGCATACCTATTATAAAATGTGATATTATTTTAGCTGTCACTGTATTTTGAGATTCTGCTTGCCTGACAATGTGTTTCTTTATTGCAGCTGTTCTAATTCCTATGCAAAAAGTTCTAATTAAGTTGAGACAATAATTGGACCAGAATAAATTCAAAATCAAGATAATACATTCAAATCCCTCATTTGTGTTCCAGAAATATCTTTATAAATATAGTAAATTAGAAGGTTAAAATGCTTTTCTTATTGTCACTATTAAGCATTAAAAATATGTAACATCTAATTGAAGGGAAATACATATACAGAATCATTGGTTTCAGTTTGACAATAATACAAAAACGCTGCATAGATTTTTCTTTAATAAAATCATGATATTTTAAAATTAGTTTTTGTTGCTTGATAACTAGTAAAAGAACAAAACTGCATTCTTATACTATCTTATATTTATTCTTCTGTCAACTGAGATTATTGGCCTTATCAGGGTTGCACAAACCTAAGAAAATATGCTAGTGTCCCTCTGCATTATAGATATTTTATTTTGTTTGGTGCAGAATTTTATCTGCAAAAAGATTGTTCAAAGTTTCCACAGATGATTGTTAAGCACAGTAAAGACTAAGAATGACCCCAACTATGAAAATGGCATTGCTGGGAAGATTCCAATGTTCTAATTTCCTTCACTGGGGGAAGGTTTTTATATCTTTGTTTTCATTGTGTTTTATTTGTTGGTGCATCAGGTAAAGACTGCCATAAAGTCCAGAGAACAGCTAATGCTGAACTTAGTCCCAGATATCTTCACTTTCTCAGATTAGTTCCTATTGACTCACAAAAGAAGTGTATATATACTATTATGTCCATACTCTCATACAGGATATAGAACGTGGGGAAAGGAATGGGATTGCTGAAACTCACAAATACTCCCAGTTCCCAAAATGAAGGAAAAGTTTCTGCCCAACTTGATAAGTTGACTCGACTTAAGGTTGGGGTAAAAATGTAGGTGCATTTGGAAATTAATGATTTTAGGAAAATATTTATATAAAATCTTACATCAGGAATAAACACATGATGTCTGAAGAACAATAAAATGTCCACTATTATTTATAGCTGGGGAGTTAAATGGCTGCGAATATAGAGTACAGTGATACTCCATGGGGGAAAGAGCACACAAGGTGGAACCTTATATTCCAATAGCATGTACTTTTAACCAACTGGAAGAGTAGGGATTGAGCTCATAAATGTTTTATAAGGGACATTATGTGACATCATTTTGTTCTCAAAAAACAAAGAACAAACAAACAAACAAACAAAAAACCCTGCCAGAGCCTTCCAAATACAGAGGCGATGCTCACAGCCAACCATTGCACTGAGCATGTGGTCTCCAATGGAGGAGTTAGAGAAAGGACTGAGGAAGCTGAAGCGATTTGCAACCACATAGGAAGAACAACAATATCAACCAACCAGATCCCCTTTACAGGGCTCCCAGAGACTAAGCCACCAACCAAAGTGTACACATTGCTCCTGGTGCATATGTAGCAGAGGATTGCCTTGTCGGGCTCAATGGGAGGAAAGGTCTTTTGTCATATGAAGGCTGGATAGGAGCCCCACTGTAGAGGAATCAAGGACAGTGAGGTGGGAGTGGGATGGGTGGAGGAACACCCTCATAGAAGCAGGGGAAGGGAGGATGGGATAGGGGATTTCCAGAAGGGGGAAACTGGGAGAGAGGATAACATTTGAAATATAAATAAAGAAAATATCCAATATAAAAAATAAAACAAAACAAAAAACCCACATTTTTCTGCTTTTAATTGAGGAATGATGTATGATAAGGTCATGGTAAAAATCTGCATGAGAGATGTTTGTTTCTTGTGATAGAACAGAGAAAATAATGATGGACTCACTACACATATTTAGGATGCATTTACACATTTATTCTATGACCTTATCCTAATTATTCCAATTATATCTTAGTTATGTGAACTTGAAAATATTGTTTAGAATGATGTACCTCTATTTCTTTATCTACATAGTGTAGTAAAGAACTAGTCCACTGTTTGTTTCAAGGATTGAATGAAATAGCATATTCAAAACATTTAAATACGTGTCTGGTACATCCTAATGTATTTTAAGTATGTTGAAGATTATGGTACTTTATAATGGTAATATACCAACAACTAATGCTTTCTAATTAAGTTTAATTCTGTGTTATTATAGACATTGAGTAAATAAAAGTGAAGCTACTGGCTTCACTTTTATACACTTGAGAGATCTGTATTTGTTTAAATGTTAATTAAAATAATTGAAGAAATTTCACAGTGGATAGGAGCACTGGATGCTTTTCCAGGAGCCCCAGGTTACATTACCATCACTCAATGATGGCTCAGTGCCATCTGTAATTCCAGTTTCCAGGGGATCCAATACCTTCCTCTGGCTTGCATGTGGAAGGCGTTCAAGTAGCAGACAAAAATAAAGGCAATAAAACACTTATGCACACAAAATTAAAATTACCTTAAACATTTTCTAAATATTTTTGTCAAATTAATTTTTGTTGTATTATGAAAATACCAAGGATGGTTAACATGATGTGTTTAGACATTCTTTTTTTTTAATTAGATATAGTCTTTATTTACATTTCAAATGATTTCTCCTTTCCTGGGTCCCCCCTCCTGAAAGTCCCATAAGCCCTTTTCCCTCCCCCTGTTCCCCAGTCAACCCCCTCCCACTTCCCTGTCCTAGTATTCCCCTATACTGCTGCACTATGCCTTTCCAGGATCAGGGGGCTTCTCCTTCCTTTTTCTTGGGCATCATTTGATATGTGAATTGATTCTTGGCTATTCTGAGCTTCTGGGCTAATATCAGTTTATCAGTGAGGGCATACAATTTATGTTCTTTTGTGACTGGGTTCACCTCACAGAATGACATTCTCCAGTTCCACCCACTTGCCTAAAAATTTCATGAATTCATTGTTTTTAATAGCTGAGTAGTATTTAAAATAGCAATGCTGTACACCTGTCTAGAAAAGCCAACAATAATAGATTCTGATGTTCTAGAGTTCTGAATACCAAGCAGAAATATAAATTTGGGGACTTGACTTGTTATAATTGACATTCTGTAAAATGGTATCTTGGAAGATGTGGAAAGTGATCCAACTCTGATGAGAAGGCATGCAGGGTATAGAAATTAAAGAATAGGAAATGTCAGTACAACAGGGTAGAAAT
Organism: Apodemus agrarius; assembly: GCA_964023405.1. Taxonomy (NCBI): domain Eukaryota; kingdom Metazoa; phylum Chordata; class Mammalia; order Rodentia; family Muridae; genus Apodemus; species Apodemus agrarius. The sequence goes on along the minus strand of OZ030013.1, from coordinate 29,985,670 downwards.
GGTATGAGTAAATAAAGATTTCAGTTTTCCTGGTTATTATGGAAATATAAAAAATATGTCTATATATAATCTTATCCAGGGTTTATATTTCAGCCAGTATGTTTGTATCATGATTGTGTAGCTAGAAGTAGTGATAGGAGATATTGTTTCAAGACATGGAAAACCTTAAGCTGGAACATTTGCCCTGTGACCTGCAATATACATGGCCAAGAGATTCTCATTTGCCTGTTGTGATCTGCCACTGTCTTAGGCATTCTCCTTAGTTTACCTTTATAAAATTATATTTATTTCATCTCTTCATCTGTTCCCACTTCCTGCTTCATGTTCCCTGGCAGATTTTCTTATACGAAAGCTCATGAATAATTGAAACATCCTCATTTTCTGCTTAGTGAGAACCAATTTACAAAATTATCCCCCAAAATACAAAGACGATCAACAAATTTGAAAAAAAAAAAGTGAGCAAATCAGAACAAAAGCATAGGTGACCAATTCAATTAGTACTAGTTTATGATTCTAAGAGTTTTTCAGCACTTGTTTTAATGTTATTCTTTTTAGTTCATGTTTTATTAATTTGAAATTTCTGTCTTCAGTTTAATTTGGTTTCAGGTTTGTTGATTCTGTTGATCTTTTCAAATAATCACTTCTTTCTTTTGTAGCCTTAGTAGTGTTCCTTTGTTGTTGTATCTATTCCATAAATCTCCAGTCTTGATTTTGATTATCTTTGGGAACGGGTATTGAAAGACATGTCTTTTCTGAGATACATTATTAAGTTGTGAATTTGAGAACTCTTAATACTCTTAATGTAGTCACGTGGTGTTGCAACCATTCCTCTGAGGACTGCATTCATTGTGTCTCACAAGTTTTAATATGCCATGTTTAATGCAGGACCTCAGTAACAGCCGCAGTCTGTTCACAGAGTAATACTGTCGTCATAACTATACCATAGTCACTTTTGCTTAATACTAATTAACACTAATACTTAGGTTCATAATGAGAATAAGAAATAAGGGGTGATGCTGTTAAAAAAATAAAGACACCCTTGTCCCACATAGGTAATTGAAAGGTAATACTGTATGCAGAAGGAAACAATATGAAAGAAAAATAGGAAAATATGATCCAAGTTTTATTTATTATGTATGACCAGTAAATCACTAATTTAGGAAATGAGAATGTCTGATAAATTTTCTCAATAAAATAAGAGGTTAATATAATGTATTGACAAATCTATTATAAATTCAATTTCTGTGAGAATAATGCCTAAGTTATTATATCTGCCAAATACTTTCATTCCCCTGCATTAAAAAAATAAGGCTTTTTCATATGATATTAAATTATCATGTAATTTCATGTTTACTTACAGTAAATATATAGAAATAACAGAGCAAAACATCCTTTCATGTTTTCCTTTAATGAATGAAAGAATGACTAGTAAAATAAATGAAACTCCACATGATTTCCACAATCAATGGCTTTCAGAGCTAGAGTATTATTTCCAAGAATCTTCATTTAAATCCGTAATGTTGAAGAATTAGGAGTGATAAACATGTGTAATATAAAATACTTGAAATCTAGATGTACTTTTCCTCATTTGTTTACAATCTGTAAGTGGCCAGATAAATATATCTTTATGCAAAAATATTTCTTTTTAGAGTAAATAAATTCATACATTTAATGATATGATTTAAAATTTACAACATTGTCTCTCTTCCAGTTTCCACTTTACCTCACTTACATTATGAAGTTTTAAATTTTATATAATGTACCCAGAAGTACTTGCTATAGTTGGTGAGTTTGGCAAGAGGCTCCTATTTCAAATGTATCTTTCCTCATAAAATTACATAAATGACCACATCAGAAATGTAGCTAGGCAATGTTTTGCTCAGATTCATATCATTGTTCATCTATCACTACACAATGGGTATTCAAAACTCCTTTTCATTCTTTCAATAATACTACCACTGAATGTTCATATTTATTGTCATTTGATGTGTTGCCCCTGTTCCTATGTTGTTCCTACATAGCTCAACCAAAGAAATTCTATCATCTATTCATGTCTAAGTCAGCTGCAGAAATTTTGTTTTTTTAATATTTTTCATTGTTTAAGTAACCTCTTTATTGTCTTCATCCATGACTTTGCAGTTGAAAATATTGAAACTTTGTTAATATGTATAACAGATATATCTGACATACCCATATAAATATTCATTTTTACTAATATAATGTGTGTCTAGTTTTTGATTCATTTTATATTAATATATTACAGCTATGATAAATGAAAAGTATTAGAAATATATATTTTATTCAATATAGTCTTAATGCTTCATTCATTTGTATTCACTTCAAATGTAATTTTAAAAGTGCTGAAGAAGAGGATAATTGCATAATGTATTTATTAAAACTAATTCAATAAATTGTCTTCTCTGACTTCTATGTACAGTTCTTGATTATATAATGTTTAGTTTTCGAAAGTCAATAAATTAAATTAATTTGAGGTAATTACTTTCTATTTGTACCAAATAAAATCAAAGCAGGTTGGCAGAGGAAAGAATACTGAGTTTGAAGCTGATCAGTTTCATTTTGTACTACAGTTAGCTTTAAGATTTTTTTTTGGTGAAAATTATGTTCACATTATCAGTATTTAGTCAGAAGGCCTTTTCTTTGCATTGTTAGATAAAGTAATTTTTATTTGGGTTTTAATTCTAATATACATGAAAAATTGTTGAGTGGTAATCTTGTTTGCTTTAGACTATCTTAAAATATTTTTACTTTTTCTTTGAGAATTTCATACATGTGAACAATAAGTTTTCAAGGAATAGGAAAGGTTATTCTTAATTTTTAATGATAAGTCATAGAAGGTATAGCATTTCAGAGACATGCTTTATGGCATGAAAAATTTAAAAACTGACACAACTCTAGACACATTTATAACTGACGCTTATTTTAAAGTTCCTTTTCACAAAATCCAAAGACAGAAAAGTGCATGTTTTACAAACTGTAGCTTAAAGACAGTCCCTGCTCTCCTTGTGTCTAATTCCTAATTCTTTGCTTTTGTTAGGTAAACAGAAGTAGAAATTACAGAAAAGCTGTGATGGAGTGAGGTGTGCTCATATTTTCAACAGTGATGAAGAGCTTTGCTGCTGCGTGTCTTCTGGGGGTTTTGATACATTTCTGGTTGAAACACTAGTGTCTAGAGTTAAAAGAGAATCCTAAAATAAACTAACATCCAATACACTTTGCCTTTAATTCAAGTGACTATTTGTATTTGGCTGCTTTCCAAAAAGTAAACAAAAACAACAAAACAAAGAAAAAACAAGTGGTGGAAACCATGTTTTCTGTCTTCTCATGTTGAAACAGGGCATCTATAGGGGTGGAACTATTGTAGGCTTGTGTGCTTCTGCCAAGACAATGACCTAATAAGGTCAGGTATACAACATTTTCACCAAAGACACCCTTAGCATTGTAATCCCATTAACTGTGCATTCCACATCTTTTAGAATTTGCACAATAACAGTGGTCCTTTCAACACAAATGTTGCCTAGATTTTAAAGGTAAGAATACCACAGCCTTATTTCTTTGTTTTGGCTGGTATAAGTTCAAACTTCAAGAGATTATAAATTTTATTGAGTTGAAACTTGGTGTGTGTAATTTAAAAGTTCCTGAATTGTTTGAATGTGAAGGAAAGATTAAGAACTGCTGCTAAGAGCTAGAAATCCACTAACCACGAAGGCCTGAGAATCATGTATGCTAACTGCAGATGTGACTTCTCCTGCTTCTCTGAAGCCAATCCCCCAGACTCATGTGTCTACCTTTGTTGCAATCCACCTGATGCAGTCTCCACTTCAATCTCTTTGTTGGTGGTGGGTTCTCCTTCCTTGGATTCTGTTGCTGTCTCTGTTTCTTAGACAATGATGGCTATGTGTTACTTGTTAGGGAATGCTTCTGGGGTCCTGCTAGGTTTTGCCACTGGAGATTATGTGTATATTTTGTGTGTAGGTATAGAGAGAACTGATATTGAGGCACGGCAATGGACTGAGTGAGTCAACAGGAGAGAGAAAATCAGAGGCATCCACCAGAATCTGCTTAGTCCCCTGGCGATGAAAATACTGACAACAAAGATGGTGCAGATCCTCTTGCCTCCCACTCCACGGAATCAGATATTCTCCTCTAAGCGTCTTCCCCACTCATTCCTTTGTCTCACCCCTAACTTCTGAAGGCATTCCACGGAAACCCATTGGCCAAGTCAGGAAGAAAAGCAAGTAGGCCAGCGCAGTAGATAGGCAATCCTCAGATCCTGACTCTCCTCTTTCGCCAAGTCCTCTCCAGTTATATCCTTCAGCTCTTCAGCAGACTACTTGTTCTGACCTCTTTTTAACTCTCCCAGTCCTCTAACCTCAGGGGAGTAAGCAGATTCTGGTAGATGATCCTGATTTTCTCATGAATCTACTTCCATATGGGAATACTTCCTTCAAGATTATCTGAATTTGTGCTCATGGGCCATTGTCATTCCTATTTGAGTCATTATAAACTAACTCTTATTTTACTTGATTTCTGTTTTGCATTTATATTTTTGCTTGACAAATAATAGATTTCAGAAACTTTTCTTTACAATTTATTAGACTTCAGTTTCTATTTACTTAAAACCTCTCCTCTTATTTTCAAGATACGTACTGTCTATAAGTTATTCTATAATATTATGTTCTTCCAGGCAATTTGGGACTTAAAGACCTGAAGTCAGACAACCAAAGACTATCCAATTTTCCCAATGAGAAGCCAGAGAACAGGATACCCCCCAGTCCTGGCAACCTGATATTTTTTAGAAAAGTCGTCAAGAGTAAAAAATTTAAAAAATAAAATAAAAACAGAGAAGTAAAAGGAGAGTGAGAAAATACAAAGAGACTAGGATAGATTTGCTGTGCTAAATTGGCTGTCATAATTAAATTTAAAAAAGTGACTGTGAGTTAGAAACATCAGGATATTAGAGCAGAGATTGAATGTGTATTTTTCTGCTTGGTTCCTGGGGCCTATAGACTGTAGGCACTCATTATTTGTGTCCCTGTGGAATAATTGTGAAGTGAGGTCACAGTTACTGATCCTATGCATGGATAAAATTGCCTTTATCACTATGTGATCCTTCACCATGTTGGCAGTACTGCTGGAGACCTGTATCTATATCCCCACAGATTCTGACTCTGGAACTTTTTTTTTGTAGAATGGCTCCAAAATTGTCTTTGGAACTATGAAATTTTCATTCAAGTTTTATTGTTTTTCTGTAGGGATTTTACTTGAAAGATTCATTAAACATTCCCGACCAAATTACATCCCAAGGGTGATTCATAAGTTTTGGAAAATTATTTTTTGATAACTCAATATACATGTACCAGCTGGTTTGTGTGTCAGCTTGACACAAGCTGGAGTTATGACAGAGAAAGGAGCCTCCCTTGAGGAAATGCCTCCATGAGATTCAGCTGTAACACATTTTCTCAATTAATGATCAAGGATGGAAGGGCTCATTGTGGGTGGTGCCATCCTTGGGCATGTAGTCTTAGGTTCTATAAGAAAGCAGGCTGAGCAAGCCAGAGGAAGCATGCCAGTACGTAACATCCTTCCATGGCCTCTGCATCAGCTCCTGCCTACAGGTTCCTACCCTGTCTGAGTTCCAGTCCTGACTTCCTTTCCTGATGAACAGCAATGTGGAAGTGTGAGCTGAATAAACCCTTTCCTCCCCAACTTGCTTCTTGGTCATGATGTTTAGTGTGGGAATACAAACACTGACTAAGAAAACATGCAAACATAAATGTGTACTTAGCATAATAAAAAACAACCATAAAGGTAGAAAGGAAACGCATATTCAACATGCTTCCTCTGATGTGTCCCATCTGTGCCTTCACCATTCGCTAGTAAATTTTGCTCAGATTTAGCTGTGTACATATTTTTACAATTATTAAACATCTAAGAAGATTTCATTATTATTTTTTGCTGAGAAATATATAAATTGTCCGTGAGTACTACAAGAAAATATTAAAGAATAAAGTCACAGAAAGCACACCAGCAGTTATCACTGAAAGTGATTTTGGCTAGAATTCTCTTATATATTATTTTCCCAACATTGGGTCACCACCAGGACAGGCTAGCTTTGATCTCTTCAGACTTCCTTCTGTGCAGTGGGAGATGTGACAAAGACTGACTGTTTTGCTGTTTTGATTAATCGACCAAATTAAATCTGTAGTGACAGGAAGTTTAAAGTACTACTGCTAAAAAACTGCAAATATTTTTCTACAGTAGGAAAAACACTAAAGAAAAACATCAGTTTGATATACTAGGTTACATAATACTCTTTTAGAAGCTTCATTCCGTTATATCTACCACTAGTAGATTCATAAATTATTCAAATGAGTGAAATACAATACTTGCAATATAATGAAATTTACCATCATTTTTCTTATTTTTATATTGTAACCTACACTGTGGCACATTTTCCCCCTTTGTAAAAACATTTGAAACATAATATTCTTCAAATATTTATTTAAATATACAAATCAATTTTTATTTCTCATTCACTTGCAGAAATGTAATAAATGCTTGGTAACAAATTGTGAGCCGTATGCTAAATTTCTTTCTCTTGTTGTGATGAACAGAAAATACAATAAGGTACTTGGGGAAGAAACAGTTTATCTTATAGGTTACAGTCAATCACTTAGGAAAGCCACATCAAAAAAATGAAGGCAGGAAATTTGAGCAAGATGATCAACATCAATTAATGGTATTTTCCTACATACATGAACTACCTTTCATAAGCAACCCAGGCTCACTGACATAGAGATGACACTACCCACAATGACCTAGGTCCATCCACATTAATTAGCCATCAAGAAAATAACTCACAGAACTATCCAGTGGAGCCATTTCCTCAACTGAAATTGCTTCCTTCAATGTGACATTAGGATTGTGTTTAGTTGACAGATGAGGATATATATATATATATATATATATATATATATATATATACACATATATATATATGTGTGTGTGTGTATTTTAAAATTATATATACATATATACATATATGTATATATAATTTTAAAATTGCATTAATGACACAGGATTTAAATCTTCTAAGGCATTGCAGAATCTCTTAGAGGAAAGTTTTTTTTTCCTGATTAATCTTTGTTTTAGTGTTTGTATGTTCATTTATTTGTTTGTTGTTTGTTTTTATTTTGAGACAGGTTTTCTCTATGTAGCTCTGAAACATACTATGTATTCCAAACTGTCCTTGAACCCAGTGGTCTGCCTGCATCTACCCCGAGAGATCTGCGATTAAAGGCACAATCCACCACCATCAGGCTCCTAACTAATCACTGTACCTCACAAAGGATCTATACTGTTATTTACATCTAGAGATCCCCCATTTTATGCATGTCCACTAGAACAAGAATATGATTACTAAAAATATAGGAAGAATGAGATAATTGGATAATTTAAATTTAAGTCTACAATAACTAACAACCCATGTTCAGTAGTTTGAAATGAAGTATATGATACTACCAACACTTAAACACTAGTTTAAAATAAAAGGAAATGATCAAACTTTGATAAAACAATCTCTATGAGTAAACTAAATGGTCTCAATTTGAACTGCAATATCTGGAATAATTTTGCTTTATAACATTTATTAAGAAAATTCTTTCTATTTGAATTTGCAAAATATGAAGTGAAAATACTGTTAAGAGTATCAGTGACCTATGGAGATGGATCCACAATTAAGAGCATATTTTATTCTTACAGATCACTCTTGATTGGTGCCAAATATTCAGTTCTATATGATCAAAACCACATACAACTCCAATCCCAGAAGAATCTGATGCTTCTGCTCTCTGTAGGCATCTGTATTCATAGGCACAGAGCACACACAGGCACACACAACCTATGCATAAATAATAAAAATGGAAATAAACCATTTTAAAACTGGATATTATTTTTAAGACACTATTCTGCTCATAGAGAAGAAACATGGCATGTTTAATGAAATTTAATTACTGTGTGGTTTGTGTGCATATGTGTTTGTTTATATGATTGTGTGAGGGCACACACATTTGTAAGCTCCATCATGTGAAAGTACAAGTCAGAGAACAACATTAGGAAGTCCACTCTCTCTGTCTTGCTTTTTTTTTATAAAGAAGATGGGATCCAGAGGAAAAAGCACTTGCCAACAAGCCTGCTGACCAGAATTTGACACCTGAGACCCATCTATTTAAAGGAGAGAATCGATTCCCATAAGTTGTTCTCCGAATTCTACTGGAATGTTATGACAAATGATCATGCACACACACACTCACACACACACACACACACACACACACACACACACACAAATACATTCACACATGCACACACACATTCATACAATCACAGACTTATATACTCTGAATACTTAATTGTTTCTCATTTAGAATGAAATTATGATGAGTGGCTTCTTTGTTATTAATTGGCCTCCATTATATACATTTACATATGTTCACATTCACCAACACACACATACACACATACATACACACCACACACACACACACACACACACACACACACACACGTACACACAATTATCCTAAGATTAACTTTGGTACTATAAAGATGAACAAATGACTGAAGTAATAACTGCTTGTTACACTAAGAAATAATAAAAATCTTAAATACCTAATTTACTGTTACCACTTTATATATTAAACAAATAGATATATAAAGCAAATGTAAAATTAAAGGATAATCTTAAGTGTTATTACCTAGGAGATATGTCTGGTACTAGTTAATTATACTGATGTACTATTTGTGCATCAAAAGAATACTAGTGCACTCTGCTTAATAGCTTTACCCCAACTTCTGTTTTTCAGAAGTCTTCTACCCATTGAATTCTACTGTCTTTTCTATGTATAGCAGTTTTCTTGCTCTGCTCATGTTTAAACATTATGCTTTCTCCTCATAAGACAACAGTTAGTGGTTTGATGTTCACCTTATGAATTTCCACAGGTGAGAGAAAAAAATGGGGATAGAACCCATTGTTATCTTCCATCTACATATTCTAATAATCACAATAATTTCTTATTGTTTTCAGAATTCACCTCAAGCAATGAGAGCCAACTGGCGCAATTTATATTTAATGAGCTACTTTCCTTTATCTCTGCATCTTAAATATTTTAGAAGCGTGCTGACAGGCAATTATTTCATTTATTAATTCCTAGATGTAAAGACCAAGATTTAATTTTCAATGGAGGAACTCTGTTTGTCACTTCAGGCAACAACGTGATATGTATCAGCATCCATTCAGATTCAGCTGCTACTCATCAAAAGAAAATGGAAAGAAAAACAGATTTTGGATTTTCTTAACATAGTTCATCAGTAGAGAGAACTTAGTACTTATGCATAGATTACACGGCTTCTTAAGTAATAGTTGATGAATTCTTCATAGTGATAGTAATTTAACAACATGTGACTTTTAGTCCTTGTCTGGAATAAAATTATATTCATTTGTGAGTTAAATATGAAGACATAACTTCATAACAGCGAATAAGTTACCCAATTTTGTTATCTATAACAGTTTACTATGACAATGTTTAAATAACTGGCTAACTTAAAAAATATTTGCACTAATTTAAAATCGTAAGACTTTCTTGTTTTGTGTTAAGGTAAACATGGTCATTTGACTAGATATCTCAAAATAGACATTAAGGAATGATATTTTAAAAAGAAATTAAAGAAATTCAAAGATTTTTTAATTTTATCAGCAAAACACCTTGGAATGTGTGCTTAAAGTCAAACTAATAAAAGTAAATTTCAATGACAACTTTAGAAGTATCTTAGTGGAAGAATGATTGCATGAGGTGTAGGGTGTAATCATTAGTGACAAAAGGTAAATAAATATAAAATACTTACATAACTATTATTCAGTATGAATGGATGCATATTACTCAACTCTTTATGCTTTAAATATTTACTCAATGTCTTGGAGAAAATGATGTACAAGGAATTATGCCCTGGGCCAGAACTTGATTCTTCCTTTGCAGAGAAGGAATCACATGAGGACAGACTTAGTTGCAAAGATTTCTTACCATCCTTGTAAGCAAAATTAAACTGCTCCACCTCTGAGCTTTAGATTCTTGTTCATAAGGTTGCAGTAAAAATAAAACCTTATGGGGGCTGCTGTAAAGATTAAGTGGGGAATAAAGTTTAATATGATAACACAGCTTTTGACATTCAGTCTTTCATGTTAATGTCTCACGTTAATGTGACTTCAGATGATGACAGTGAAAAATAAGTTCAGATTCAAAAATGTTCTTGGAAGAATATATAACAGTCTGTAATTATCTTAATCTATTTAATTCTGGCTGATTATCCTGTATTCCTGGTTCTTAATCTTACTCTTATTAAAATATATGTGTAATATTGACAATGTACACTTTTCCTAAAATACATTATAGAATTACTACTTGAAGTTGTCAACAACCAATATATTTATTTTATTGAAATTTTTTTCATACAATATATTCTAATTATGCCTTCTTGTCTCCAAATTCCTTCCTTATTCCCCCCTTTCCCCATCCACATATACCACTTTCCTGTCTCTCTAATAAACAAACATATAATAATGAGGAAAAATAAAACATAAATAAATGAACTGGAACAGGACAATCAAAAAAAATGAAACAAAGCAAAAGCACAAGAAATATAGACATTAAGACACACCACGAAAAACATTGAAATTCCATAACTATAAAAGTATAAAATGGAAGTCATAATATATACACAAAGGACAATCTATACTTTGAATCCATATGGACTAATGAAAAAGAAAATCATTTATATTTGTCATGGTTAAAGAATACAAGATCTTACAATATTTAGTTGAATTGTTGTGTATATAGTTAACAGTCTTGATGAAATATAAACATTTGAAAACTAACATAAAAGTTGTAAAAGCATGCTACAAGAGTAATGGGATTATAGTTTAAATAAAACCTTGATATTTATTAATATATAGTGAAGTGAAATAATTAAGAATCAAATACATTATAGATTAAATTAAGCTATTTGTATTAAAGTATAAGCTCTCTTTTTTAAGTTGCCTCTGTTTAAAATTTATCAAAATATAAATATAATATATTCTTATATTTGTTTTTTCCAAATTATAGAAAAGTATGTTCATAGTTGAGTAAACTTTTTTCTAAGTGAAATTTTGGGGAGAAGTTACTGTCAAAAACGGAGAATAAAAAATTTGTTAATCACTTTACCACATAAGAGTTGATTAGAGAAAGAACTTCAGACATTTTAATCGACTGTTGTTCTTTTAATAAAACTAATTACAGAAACGTTAGGTCCCTAGATGATATGGGTGAAGATATGAAGCCTGAGAAGAAATAATCTACAGGCATTCCTCACCTTTCATCAATGGGCTAGAAGATTAAACTATATTTTCAACAAACTTCATAGCAACATTTTCATTAGAATTTAAGCCTTAGAAAATGGACTTCAGTGCTTGTAGCCAACTCTGTAAACTGACTTCCCTTTTTTTCTTTATAAATAAAGATACACCATTCAGATTACAAATCAGTTTGTGAGCCTAGTTTTTCATGGTTTCTTTCTTGTTGACTAATAACCAATTCTATATTCAGAGTACTTTCATTTGACCTTTCCTTACCTTTCACTGGCAATCATTAATCTAAATTTACTATCTTCTATGGACAAGTCATGTAGACAAAAATTGAACAGAAAAATATTAGTCATATGTAAGACTATAAGTAGCAACTTTTATCTTGGTATAAAAACAAGACAAGACACTGAAAAAAATATACTGTTTTCTCTGATGTACATAATGCAAAGATACTCAGTAAAATATTTCCAACTTTAATTAAAAATACCAACATGTTAACACTAACCTCCTCTCAGGCATTCGTGGTAGGTTCAAGAAGTGTACACTAATAGACTCAGTTCATCACACAAAGGAAAACTGGCATTTTACAAAGTTCAACATCCCTTCATTTTAATAGTCACATTGAGACATGGCATGTAGTAAAAACCAACAAAAAATCATGTGCGCATATTGTAATCTGAGGTTTCAAGTTACATTATAGACCTATAGTTAAAAAAAGCCATGGTATTGTCACAATAAAAAGAAAATATACCACCAACCATATACATGGGGGAATCCATGTTTGATGTTAGATATGTAGCAGAGCATTGCCTTATCTGGCAACAATGGGAGGTGAGACACTTGGTCTTGTGGATGCTTGGTGCCCCAGCAAAGGGGGATTTTAGAGGGATTAGGTAGGAGAGGAGTGGATGGGTGAGTAGGGGAGCACCTTTTTATAGGCAAAGGGAAGGAAATGGGATGGAGAATTTCCTGAGGGGAGACCTGTAATGGAGATAACATTTAAAATGTAAATAAATAAAATAGTCAATTAAAGAAAAAAGAAAATACAAATTAATGTCACAAATGAAAGCACCCAGATCTTATTCCACACTAAAGAAATACTAAAGAACTAATTACTCAATAAATTTACCTGTTTTTTATAAGAAGCAGAAATAAATATGCAGTAGAGAAAGAGTGCATCTTCAAAAATTGGTGCTAAGAAATTTAACTATCAACATGAAATATAATGAAAGATACTAACCGTGTTCTCTGTTCAACGCCAAATATATCAAAGGAGTGAATATAAGAAATGATACACCGAACTCCTTGAAAAAGAAGTAAGGAGTACACTTTATAGGTAGACATATCAGTATGCTGAAGTATACACACATAACAAAGGAAATAAGAACCACTAAGTAGATGAATGTGCTATCAGTAAACTAAATGGTTGCTTTGACGCAGGCAAGAGTTAATTGAGGGGATAGCCAACAGAATATCACAAACTACTTCCCAGTTATACATTTGATGGTAGATATGTAACTAGAATATATAAGTAACTAAAATACTGTATTTCTAGAAAGTTAACAAACCAATTTAAGAAAACAGGATATGGTACAAAATAGAGTCCTCCAAATAAATGAAAATGGCTAAAAATACTGCAAAAGGTCAACTGTCCATAGTCACCATGATAGAAATGCAGGTTCAAACTAAGATTTGACCATACCCCTGCATGATGGCAATAAATGGTAATAGTAATAACTGTAAATGATTATGTAAGTGTGGAGAAAAGTGGAAGGTTTATGATGTATTCATAGAAATGTTAGTGAAGGCTCTCAGGAAACAAGTATGAAGAATCGTAAGAAAATGAAACACAAAAACTAGAATTAGAGGCTACCGGATAACCAGCTATTAACCTACTGTGTACATACCTGTGGTGGTTTGAATAAGAATAGCTGTCATAGAATAATATGATTGAATGTCTGGTCCCCAGCTTGAAGAAGTTATAGTATTTTTGGAGATATGCCATTGAGGACTTGAAGTTTCAGATGCCCATTCATGCTCATGGAAATTCTCTCTCTCTCTCTCTCTCTGTCTCTCTCTCTCTGTCTCTCTCTCTCTCTCTCTCTCTCTCTCTCTCTCTCTCTCTCTCTCTCTCTCTCTCTCTCTGCCTCCAACTTGTAAATGAAAGCTCTCTGCTACAGCTCTGGAACTATGCCTACCTATCTACCTGGGATCATGTTCCCTGCCATGTATACTGCAATGATGATGATGGGTTTTCCCTCTGACTCTGTAAGCAATTAAGACACCAATTAAGTAGTCTTGGTGTCTCTTCACAAAAACAGAAAAGTAACTAAGACACAGAAAAAATATAGAAATATGTAACACAAACCTATAACTCCTGAGTACACATTCAAAAACATATCAAAAATAGCCCCATCAACATAGCCCCATCAAAATCCACAACCAACCCAAGTTGTTGCCATGACTTTTTTCCTCCAGAATTCGCAGCACAGCCTCATTGCTAAAGATAACACCTAAGCAAATCTTTGATGGTAAAGATGTCAAGTTGTTGCCTATAAAGGCCTATATTCTAGCATCTTTGGTAGAAAACATACTCTGCATGCTCTCAAAAAAGGGACAGAGATACCAAGATAACCCCTAACTCTTTATCTACAAATATGTATCATCTATAGGATATGCTAGGTTAACGGTGGCACAAAGCTTATGGGAATACTAAATAACTGATTTAACTTAGGCCAATCAGTGAGTTGGAACCCATACCCAACCCCTTCTTGGATGACAAAATCACAGACTAGATTGCCTAGTGACTTTGAGTAAAATTAAATAATCCTGTTCTAAATTATTTTAAATATAGTACCAAAATAACTTCTCATAATATTCTATTATACTAATAGATCAGTACCTTGTTCAATTATCATAATTGAAGCTTCCTCCAGCAGCTTATGGAGACACATAGGCACATATTATGCACATACTCAAAAACTTTTAATACACAATCCTAAACAGGATGTATCTGTCAATTTCCTTACCTCAGGACTAATGGATTTTTTTTTAGAAGAGAAAGCAGAAATGACACAAGAACCATAAGAATAGAAGTCACCAACAAAATTAGATGTCACATTCTAACATAGCTTCTTGCTTCTACAAGCTACCCTTACCTTCATTGTTAGGGATTAAAGGTATGTGCTAAGGGCATCTCTGTATTCAAACTGTAATCTAGAGTGTGACTGCATTCCAGCAATATCACTTATACCTGGAAGGTCTTTAGATGTGATCCCTTGCAAGAGCAGCCCAGTTGTTAGAATAAAATTCCTCTACAGTTAACATAGCATATAGTCTTCTAAGTACTTCTATGTATCCAGATAAATCTGTTACTCTTAGCATTAGAAAAGCAATGTCTCCTAACAGTGAAATTTGGAAAGCAGAAACCCTTGGCTATATAAGAGGTTAAAACAAGGGAAGGCTGAGGGCTCAGCCCTAAATATTTACCCCATTCCCTTAAGGTTTTGAAAAATTGGTGCACAGAGAATAGAAAGACAGAAGTGTTACAAAATCATTTTATAAGGTTGATAATGTCATGTCAATGTTGAAATCATGGCATCTGCAATTATTGGCACTGAACTTACAAAGTACTGGCCTAGCTTATAGTCACATATGGATGATGGAAGAGCTATGGATTCTCGAAAAGAGATAGGCCATAACATCCACTGATGTCATACACAGTCATAATAGAATGCTCCAAAACTATGGCCACATGAACAACCTTAGTTAAACTGGAAAAAATTAATGTGAATAGGTTATGACAACATGAGCATTTAGTAAGATAAAAATAGCAGGCTCTCCCTGTGGGCTTCTCAACCCAGGACTTTGTGACCAGGTTTACAGTTCTAGGCAATTTGCTCCTGTGGATTATATCACAAATCTAATCAGAAGTGACTGGTATTCCAATAATAGTTTTGACCCTATTGCCCTAATGTAACTATCTTATCATTATTTTGGTAGTTGATCATATGGTAAATAAAGTAATTAAAAAGTCTGTATACATCTAACAAAAGGACATAATGACAAAAGTTTTACTAAATCAGTTACTCAAACCTCACAAATTTATACATCTACATAATGGAAATGAATACACACATATTTGTATTTAGTAATTTTTTTATTCAGTAAATATGTAGTCTGGAAGTCTGCAATATTTATTTCATTCTGCTACATTGTATAAAAGAGGGTATATTACACAGTTATAAATTATGTAATTTTAAATGATATTAATTTCAATATAAGGAATGTCAACCAGTGGGTCTCATAAAATAACTCTGCACTAAATTACATATTCACTAAATTACTACTGCCTGCAGGAGAATGAGGACTGTAGCATACCTATTGGTGAAATATAAATTTTGATAATTTGTTAGAGAATGAAGCAAACTAAAAATCAGATTAGGATAGAAATCTGTGGTCAAGAAAGCTTAAATATAGCAAACCAAGTATGAAATTTACATAGAATTTCAGGCCAACTTTGCCAATAGAGTCATAAAAATCTCAAAAATGCAGTTAAATCTCCCTGGCCCTCAGTTGCATCTTTTTTTAAAAAAATTAATGTATTTATAATTAACTTCTTTAAATTAACATAATTTATAAAGTATTGCATCTTTTTGTTGTCTTTAATATAATTAGAGAAGTATTATCTGTTCATGTAAAGATCTTGAATGCAAGTTTCACATGTTTCAGTTTGTCTTTCATGAGTATTATTATCTGTAACAAGGTAATTTAAATGTAAGTTGAATAGTTTCACTAGTGATATTTCTTGCAAAAACTTCCTCCATATTCATACAAGTATTTTTATCTTCTTTCTTTAAAAATATTTATGGCTCATGTATTGCTTAAATTATCTCTATCTCCATTAGAGATATATCTAAATTTATTTCTACTCTATTTTTCAGTGAATATCAAAGGGAGAACTGTATCTCTATATATTCTAATGTAAATAACATAGATAATATAAATAAATATACATAAATAAAATCTAACAAATTTCTATACCCTACATTCTAATATAGATATCATAGATACTATAGATAGTATAGATAAATCTAACATACTTTTATATTAAAAATATATAAATAGATTTGTTACTTTTGATATTTACTAAGAAAATGTGGTGAAACCAATAAACAAACATTTAAATTTTATGCTAGAATAAGACTATTATGAAGTAGAATTACATGGAAGCCAAATTGCAGTTTAATCATACATGTTATATCAAATTACTTCTAGTAATTAACAATGTGAAAAAATTCTTATTTCATTGAAGAGTCTGAATAGTAATATTCTTTTTGTAGACAATTTTTAAAAAGCTTAAGATAAAACTAATATATTTACTTAAAACCTATACTGTAATAGCAAAGAACCTTTGCATATAGAATGAACTAAGATTACAGGCATTAAAATTCTTCTGTAAATATTTCCCTGAATAAGAACACAAATCAAAAAAAAAAAGAACACAAATCAATCAATATATCATGAGATATTCAAGCTAGGTATTAAACATGTGATGGAACATTGTATTGACAGAGGACTAAATCCATAAGGTTTTTCATTTTCCATTTATAGCTTATTTGTGTATAAGTAATTTCAGTTTTATTTAAGTTTGCTAGGAGTATTTATAAGTTATAAATCATATTTTCAAAACTAGTAAAATAAGCAAATATAGCGGCTCTAAAATGAGCTTTTATATATATTTATTTAAATCACATCTATACAAGTAATAAGAAAATAGGGTTTTTGTTATTTTCTTTTGATTCTACTATTTAAGCCACAGATATTAATTATGTATCTATAGTCTCTAAATTATTACTTTAATAATTTTCTGTATTTATCAGTGATATCTCGAGAGAAAATAGATATGCCCTGTGTACATATTTGTCTTTCCATTTATTTATTTATTTATTTATTTATTTATTTATTTATTTATTCTTTAATCATTTTTACTTTTTTACACTCCAAATTTTATCCCCCATCCACCCTCCATCTGTTCCACATCCCATACCTCCACCCCTCCACCCTGCCTTCACAGGGATATCTCTACATCCCATGTCACCTGGCCTCTAAACTCCCTATTGAGGGTTAGGCGCATCATCTCTGGATGAACACACAGACTTGGCAGTCCTCTGTTGTATATGTGTTGGGGGCTGTGATGGTTTGTATATGATTGGCCCAGGAAGTGAACCTATTAGGAGGTGTGGCCTTGTTGGAGTAGGTGTGTCACTGTGGGTGTGGGCCTAAGACCCTGCCCCTGGCTGTCTTCCACTAGCAGCCTTCAGATGAAGAGAGAGAACTCCCAGCTCCTCCTGCGCCAAGCCTGCCTGGATGCTGCCATGTTTCTGCCTTGATGACAATGGACTGAACCTCTGAGCCTGTAAGCCAGCCCCAATTAAATGTTGTCTTTTATAAAATTTGCATTGGTCATGATGTCTGTTCACAGCAATAAAACCCTAACTAAGACAGGGGCCTAAAGTCAGCTGGTGTATATTGCCTGATTGTTGGTCCATTGTTTGAGAAATCTTGGGGATCCAGATTAACTAAGACTGCTGGTCCTCCTATAGGGTCTCACTCTTACTCAGCTTCTTTCAGTCTTTCCCTAAATCATGTTCTCCATAGCCTCAGTAATAGTCCAGACTTTAATCCTCCTTCTGATCTACCCTCTGACTATTCCACATCCCACACCTCCTCCCTTGTCTGCAAGAGAATATCCCCACCCCCACCCGACCCTACCAAACCTCCCTACTCCATGGGACCTCTAGGCTCATCCAGGGTTAGGTGCACCTTCTCTGATAGAGTCAAAACCCAGCAGTCTCTGTTATATATGTCTTGGTAGTTTCATATCAGCTGGTGTATGCTGACTGATTGGTGGCTCAGCCTCTGTTTGTAAGCACACCATAGCATCGGTAATACAGTTAGGCCTTGGATCCTAACCCTGTGTTGTATTCCAATTTGGGCCTGTCACTGGACCTCCTTTTCCTCAGGCTCTTCTCCATTTTTGTTACTGCATGTCTATTAGACAGGTACAATTCTCCGTGAGAGTTTTTGACTGTGGGATGAGGGATGGGGTGGCTATGTTCATATTTAGAATGTGTGTATGTGACCTCAGTTAAAATTATACATACTCTATCAAAGAATCATTTTTTTTGCTGTATAAGTAAAATACTCCACACACATATGTATATGTGTACATGTATTTGTATGTATATGTGTATGTGTATATGTATATGTATATGTTTATTTAATACCTGATCCATGGTGTTGATTGTATTGTTTTAAAATCCATTTCCTTGTGAAATCTTGCAAATCTTTTCTGAAAATGGTTTTATAAAGTTTATCTGGTCTTGTAAACTATGCTGTTCTTCAAGTGTTAGGGTCACCTAAAGAATAAACACACATGGAATTTATTTGAGAACCAGTAGCTACTCTGAACCAGGTGTTTTTTTTTTTTTTTTTTTTTTTTTTTTAGTAGTAAATAAAAACCGTTTTTCGCCTGCCTCTGCCTCCCAAGAGCTGGGATTACAGGCATGTGCCACCATGCCTGGCTAGGTTTTTAAGATAATAAAAATGATTGATTAGAATAAAAATGTTTTATCCCAGTAAGCCTAATAGAAACATGTATAAATTTACTTATTTATTCATTCCTGATATATTCCTCAGTGAATGTTACTAGCTGTTTTCTGTGTTGTCTAAAAACCTATGGAAAATAGATAACTTAGTCATTTTTTCTCCTAAATACACACACATAAGTACTCAGGATAATTATGGTCTGAACAATATTTACTATTTTAACATTTTCTCCAAGATTTATATCTTCTGATTTTTCCCTATCAAATAAATAGTTTTAGATACAGTAAAATTCAATATCACCATTTTCCCTAATCCATTTTAAGTAGACGACCTCAGATTGTTTTAGTTATTTAATTACAGTTTAGCATAATATTTCAGATATACAATTATTCTTCATTAAAGCAACAAGAACAATTTAGATAAAATGTAGCTATGTCTCAGTCTGGCATCATGTATTAGCTTCTGTAAAATCCCATATACAGTTGCCAAACCCAGACATTATGTGGATGCCAACAAATGCTTGCTGACAGGAGCCTGATAGAGCTGTCTCCTGAGAGGCAGTGCCTGACAAATATAGAGGTGGATCCTCGCAGCCAACCATTGGACTGAGCACTGTGTTCCCAAGGGAGGAACTAGATAGAGGACCCAAGGAGCTGAAGGGCTTTTCAGCCCCATAGAAGGAACAACAATATGAACCAGCTATACCCCGAGAGCTCCCCGGGACTAAACTACCAATCAAAGAGTACATATGGAGGGACCCATGGCTCCAGCTGCATATATAGCAGAGGATGACCTTGTTGAACATCAATGGGAAGAGAGGCCCTTGGTCCTCTGAAGGCTTGATCTCCCAGTGTAGGGGAATGCCAGGACAGAGAAGCAGGAGTGGGTGGGTTGGTAAGCAGGGGTAGAGGTAATGAGATAGGGGTTTTGGAGAATAAATGAGGAAAGGAGATAACATTTGAAATGAAAATAAAGAAAATAACTAATATATAAAATGAACAAGAGCAAAATGAAATCTTGTGATGAGGACTTATATCATGAAGTCAAATATCCTATGAAGGCACAGGAGGAGACAGTGGAAGAACTTCATATCTTATCATCAGGATGACTAAAACATTTAAGTGTCTTCTCATGAGAATTTCCATTATCCTTCTCCTAGTTCTTTCCCATCCTCTCACCCTCTCTCCCATTTGTGTTTAATGAGGGATATTTGAGACCTTGGATGTCTTTTTTTCTTATGCTCGACCCCTTAGAATTAGCTAGTCTCATCATGAGCTAAGTTAAAACCTTTGCCTGCTATACGTTTAAACAGGCATATGATATTTCCTAACAACTGGATTTGATACTGAATAATATAATGTCTGCATAATTCCCATTTTGTATTTGACTTTACTAACTCATTGCTCTTATCTACTGATGTTCCTACAAGGTCATGATCTGCTTAGCTGTGCTGCTGCCTCCCCAAACCACAGATGCTCTGGGACATATGATAATCCCAAAGTTATTAAATTTGGAACAAATTGAGTGATTTGTTTTGCTTTCATCTCATTTTTTGAGGCTCTTTCTGGACTATTCATTTTATAGGTCATGCAGTGTCCTTAAAATAACATCTCTCAGATGCTGTCTCACTTTCGTATTGCTTTCTTATTCAGGATAAAGATACCAGCCTTTCTGAAAATTAAGTTTAATTAAGTGCATTGGTTGGCGATTTAAAGTAAATGTATAACATATGTTTATAAGCTAAAAGTATGTACTTAATAGTTAGCAATGACATGGTGCATAAGAGAGAATATGTCTTTTACATCAGAAAAGATTATATTAACATCCCATGTCTTCTATGTAATATATAATTTTCAGGAAGACAATTACCTTGTAAATCACTTTGTTTCATAGTACATGTACTTATAGGTTAATAAGACAAAAATAATATTGCACAATTATATAAATAAGCAGGTGAAAGCAACAGAAAACCATATCCATTAAATTAAAATTCAACAAAGACAATAATGAGAATATGTGTGTAAATTTAGATTAAACTCATCAGTCTCCACAGCTAATGCTTATTTATTAAGTAACATTCCATTCTTCTGTGAAACTTCAGCCAATATAAAAATCATGCAATAGTTAAGAGTGGTAGATGAGGAAACTCGACTTCTGGCTGCCTTCAAAAGTCATTCATATTTGTAAAATAACAAACAAATAAAAACTTTATACAAGAATATTTGATACAAAACCTTTTAAAAAGTTAATTTTATGTTCTTCATATGAGATGAATAAAAATATGACTTACATAATATTTTCTGTACCTTTCAATGAATAAAGAGAGTGCCCAAAACAGAGAAAACAGGCAAATTTTGTAGCCCCAAATTTCAGATGCCGTGCTGAAGTAGAACTATATTACCTATTGAACTGATGTCTATAAGGGAAAATTGAGGCTGTGTTAATGAGAGCAGAGTGCTGGCTGAAATATATTGTTTAAAAGAAACACTTCTGAATTCAAAAGTACAGTAAACAGTTTTTCATGTAAGTCATTCTGCTCTAATATTATGACCGTTGCTTCCATCTAAAATCAAATCACATAAGAACAAAGCAGCCACTGCCATATGTTTTACCTATAGCCTGCTGATATGTAGAAAATTCACACTAAACAGTCATTATATTCCTCAATTTACTCTTCCATAGCAGAACTTTATATAAGGTAAAATGTACTGTCTTCTTATATTTTATACAGTATAAAATATGTAAAAGATATAATTTTTATAACCAGGTATTTTATAGACATTCACACTGAAATAAAATTTTGTACATAATTGAAAACATGTTGACTTAATTAGTGACGTTCTCTAGGCAGACACTGTGCTCCCTTGACACCATCAAGTTAATATTTGTATAGTTTTTATAGGTTATGTTATCTAGCAGATGGTAATTTCTAATTTGTTGAAAGCTATCAAATATTTTAACCTTTCCATCCTCTCTAGCAATAAAAGAATTCTTGTGACTTCTTCATACACACACACACACACACACACACACACACACTCACACACACACACACACACACATATATATATATATATCAAAGCATATTCCCTTTTTCCTGATATATGTATATATGTATATGAATTATGATTTATATTTTTCCTGCTATATACACATATATATGTATATATGTATGCTTTGACTTTTTTCATTTCATAAATTTCACTAAGATTCTACATATTTATCACTTTAAAGAATATTTTGGTGTTGTATGTCCCAATTTTAACAATTTAGATCATGAAAATTTTGCTGTGCGTCACAAGTTGGCAGTAATGAACTTTCTTAAAAAGGATTGGTCAGACGTCCAGGGACACTGTAGCATAGCATGCTCTTCAAATCTCAGAGAACCCTGCAGCACACATACTGGAAGGAGGCCAGATGAGAAAGACCACTGCTACAAAGTTTGTCTTCTAGACTTGGCTTGACCTCTGAACTTCTGAACTCACTGTAGCTATGTTTAGCTCCACAAGATAAGCACAAGATTGGGCCACTGACATGTCATCATGCATGGGGGAGAGGCTGCAGACACTACCTTTACTTAAGAAACTATTAGCAATTAATGGTTGCAGAAGTATGAGTATGGTTTTGTTCAATGGTGTAGTCACAGAAGCTCATGTAGACAATCCCAGATAGAACTTGAGGTCCATGTACTAAGGGAGATAGAGATGCTCAGAGGGCAATTATGCTAGGCTCCTTCCTATAAGCATAAGAGATGATCATTAATAGTGTCAAATCTTGTCCACGGGAGGGTCTTAAGTTGGGCCAATTATTGGTTGGCCATTCCTTCAGTCTCTGCTCCATCTTTGTCCCTGTATTTCTTTTAGACAGGAAAAATGTTGGGTCTAAAAGTTTTGTGAGTGTGTTTCTATCTTTATCCCTCTACAGGGGGTTCTGCTTGGCTACAGGAGGTGGCCTCTTCAGGTTCCATATCCCCACTGCCAGGTGTCTTGGCTAAGTTCACCTGCATTGACTCTTGGGAGCCTCCCCATCCCAGGTATCTAGGACAGATGCAGATTTCCACAGCCCAACATTAAATGGCAGTCAGGGATACTCATGGAAGAGTTGGGGAAGGATTGAAGGTCCTGAAGAGGATAAGAACTCTACTTATCTGACCCCTGGTAGTCAGACACTGAGTTACCAACCAAAGAGCATACATGGGCTGCTGTGAGAACCTATGCACATATGTAACAGACATGCAGGTCAGTCTCCTTGTGGGTCCCCCAACAAGTGGAGTGAGGGTTGTCCCTATACTACTCTATATAAAGTATAATGACTGCTTAAAAGTTAATAAATTTAAATTGGTGAACAAGAATTAAAAAGTCAGTAGTTACTTCTCAAGTGATATGAACATTTAGACATTAAACAAAGACCGTTTAAAAGGAATAAAATTATATATGTAGCATTTTGTTTAAATAATCAAATACTGACAGCAAAGCAATGGACACCTATCATGAATATGATGTCCTGCTCTTATGGTCCAGCTCTGAACTTAGATCATGTGTCACAGAGAAGACAATCTCAAGGGATTTTTTTAAAGAAATATATGTAAATTAAGAGTTGTCTCTGATATCTGTATTTGAAGGATAATAGCAGGTGAGCCATAAATTCATATTTCAAGACCAGAGCTCCCTATTCAGGAGTCAGTTACATTCATGTGAATTAGTACTGACCACAGGTACAAAGGAATCCAGGGATTTCATCTTTTTTTAATTAAATAGTTACATATCCACATCATCAATATGAACACTCAGAAGCACAACTGTTCATGTAATTGGCCAAAACTGATAAAAAGTATTGAAACGTTAAAAGACAGAATCGGAAACTAAAGGAAGAACAGGAAAAAGAAATATTAGGAAATGTCTAGGAACAGCATGAGGAAGAGTAACAAGAAGAATGAAGAAATGAAGAGAATGTTAAAAAATTGGAAAATGCCACTGGAGGGGGAAATGATCATAAATGAAAAAGAATTAAAGAGACAAATAGTAGCTTTATAGGGATAACAGAGAGTATTAACACTGTTATAAAGAAAGCAAATATAATTAATTAGTAAATAACAATATTGTGATATTGTGACTTTATAATCTCAAATGAATTGAGATAAAGATAGTATGCTATGTGTAAATGGTGATCATTTCAAAAGACTGGGTATTAATCAATCAGATGAACTGGCAGAGAAAGCAAATAAAATTTATATGAATGAGTAAATATCAATATTGCAACATATCTACAGAGAAGACAACTATATGATTTTGGATACTTACTGTATTTGGGTATCACAACTATGCTGGGATTCCCGTCATTCAACTTCTCGTGAAAGGATACTTGCCTCATCTGAGCACTCAATATACACTTTATTTCTCAATCAATCTTGCTAAATCAGTATGGATCTTGGGTGAATGTAAAATCAAAGGCCATTTTATCTATATAGTTCTTTGCTGACCATCAACAAGGGGATTTCAAATGACACTGCTTAGAAACGTAATAATTGGCACTTGGCTCAACCACAGCCATCTTGGTGGCATTTGCTTGGATTGAGTGGGCAGAACCAGATACCCAAGATATCACAAGATTAAGATTTCTGGGGACTCGGGCCACCAGCCAGTCATCTAAGAACTGGAGCTTGGCAGAGCAGCAGTTCCTGGTTCCTGTGTTCCAGAAGGGTGTGGGTTCTCTGCCCTGGGGGAGACTCTGCAAGCTGCACTACCCACTCCCTGTGGACACCACTGGCATCCTTGCAGCTGTCTGGACTAAGCGAGCTGTATCCGTGATATCCAGAATTTAGGATCTCTGGGGAATCAAGGCTGCCAGGTAGCGATCTGGGCAGAGAAGCAGTTTCTGGGTCCCAACTAGGTGTGGGCTCTGCACCCTGAGAGGGACCCTGCATTCAGTGCAACAGCAGCCATCTTGGTGGCAGCTGCTTGGATTGAGCCAGCAGAATCAGATACCCCAGATATCCCAAGCATAAGATCTCTGGGGACTCGGCCGCCAACCTGTCATGTAAGAACGGGAGCTTGGCAGAGCAGCAATTCCTGTGTTCCAGCAGGGCGTGGGGTCCTGGCCCTCTGGGAGACCCTGCACTCTGCACTCCCCACTCTCTGTAGCTGCCTGCATCCTTGCTCCTCACTGGACTAAGCAAGCAGAACCAGAGAAGACAAGCAGCATCAGTTCCACAGAGATAACCGAATATAACATTGCTTGGAGCAAGATATACCAGGGGTCCAAAAGAGCCCAAGAGGAGAACAACATATCAGCAATCTGTGCCAAGGAAAACCCAGTCATCTAGTGGTGGGGAAATAGCCCTATGAGCCCACAGGAGGTTCAAGCACCAGCTAGTGACTACAGGACCAACTAAGGCCAGAGATAACCAGATGGCAAAAGGCAAACATAGGAACATTACTAACAGAAATCAAGGCAATATGGCAGCATCTGAACCCAGTTCCCTGACAGCAGTAAGTCCGGGAAGAAAAACAAGAACTGGAACTAAAATCACTGGTCAGGATGCTGATAGCAGAACACATAGATAAATCTCTTAAAGAAAGACAGGAGAAAATGGATCAAAAATTAGAAGCCCTTACAAGGCAAACACAAAAATCCCTTAACGAAATTCAGAATATGGATCAAAAAATAGAAGCCAATAAGGGGGAAGTACAGAAATCCCTTAAAGAAATACAGGAGAACGTGGGTCAACAAGTAGAATTCATGAAAGAGGAAACGCAAAAGTCTCTTCAAGAAATATATGAAAATACAAACAAGCAAGTGGAAGATCTGAGCAAAACCATCAGGGATCTAAAAACAGAAGTATCAACAACTAAGAAATCACAAAGGGAGAAAACTTTGAAGCTAGAAAACCTTGGGAAGAAATCAGGGCCATAGATGCAAATATCAACAATGAAATACAAGAGATAGAAGAAAGAATTTTAGATGCCGAAGATACCATAGAAACCATTGATTCAACAGTCCAAGAAAATGCAAAATGCAAAAAGCATCCAGGAAATCCAGGACACAATGAGAAGACCAAACCTAAGGGTTATAGGTATAGATGAGAGGGAAGATATACAACTTAAAGGGCCAGAAAATATCTTCTACAAAATTATGGAAGAAAACTTCCCCAACCTTAAGAGAGAGAGATGCCCATGAATATACAAGAAGCCTACAGAACTCCAAACTGGACCAGAACAGAAATACCTCCCGTCAGACAATAATCAAAACCCCAAATGTACTAAACAAAGAAAGAATATTAAAGGCAGTAAGAGAAAAAGGCCAAGTAACATATAAAGGAAGACCTATCAGGATTACACCAAGACTTCTCACCTGAGATCATGAAAGCTAGAAGATCATGGGGAGATATCATGGAGACTCTAAGAGAACACAAATTTCAGCCAAAACTAGTTTACCCAGCAAAACTCTCAATCGTCATAGATGGAGAAACCAAAGTATTCCATGACAAAACCAAATTTGCACATTGTCTTTACACAAACCCAGCACTACAAAGGATAATAGGGGAAAAACACCAACAAAAGGAGGGAAACCACACCCCAGAAGAAGCAAGATAGAAACCCCCTCTCATCAAATCCAAAAGAAGATAACCACTCAAATATAAAAAATAACGTCAAAAATGTCAAGAAGTAATAATTACTATTCTTTAATATCTCATGAATACCCATGGTATGCAGTCACTGATAAGTGGATATTAGACTAGAATCTTGGAACACCAAAGACATAAATCACATACCAAGTGATGTCTGACAAGAAGAAAGGAGTGGACACTGGTGCTAGAATGGACCAAAGCATCATTGTGGGGGAGTACAAGAACAGTGAGGTGGGAGGGGGTGGATGAGGGAGCAGGGGGAGGGAAAAGGGCATGTGAGACCTTTGGAGGTGGAGAACCAGAAAAAGGGAAATGAATTGTAAATATAGAATATATCCAATAAAAAAAAAGAAAAAAAACTCATAGACTAACAGACTGGATACAGAAACAGGACCCTACATTTTGCTGCAAAAGGAAACACATCTCACTGTCAAAGACAAACACTACCTTAGAGTAAAATACTGGAAGACAATTTTTTAAGCAAATGGTCTCAGGAAAGAAGCTGGAGTAGCCATTCTAATATCAGATAAAATTGACTTTCAACCTAAAGTCATCAAAAGAGACACAGAAGGTCACTTCTTGCTGGTCAAAGGAAAAACCCACCAAGAAGAACTCTCAATACTGAACATCTATGCTCCAAAGACAAGAGCACCAGCATTCATAAAAGAAATGCTACTAGAGTTTAAAGCACACATTACACCTGACAAAATAATTTTGGGTGCCTTCAAGACTCCACTATCCTCAATGGACTGATCAGGAAACCATAACCTAAACAGGGACACAATGAAACTAATTGAAACTTTGGACCAATTAGATTTTCCAGATATATATAGAACATTTCATCCCAAAGCAAAAGAATATACCTTTTTCTCAGCACTGCATGGTACCTTCTCCAAAATTGATCATATAATTGGTCACAAGACAGATGTCAACAAATACAAGAAGATTGAACTAATCCCATGCCTCCTATCAGATCAATGTGGAGAAAAAGTGGTCTTCAGTAGCAAGAAAAAGAACAGAAAGCCCACATACACATGGAAACTGAACAATACTTTACTCAATGACACCATGGTCAAGGAAGAAATAATGAAAGAAATCAAAGACTTTTTAGAATTCAATGAAAATGAAGGTACAACTTATCCAAATCTATGGGACACAATGAAAGCAGTGCTAAGAGGAAAACTCATAACCCCGAGCATCTAAAACAAAACAAAACAAAACAAAAAACAAACAAACAAACAAAAAAACTGGAGAGAACATACACTAGCAGCTTAACAGCACAGCTGAAAGCCCTGGACAAAAAGAAGCTAAAATTCACACAGGAGGAGTAGAAGACAGGAAATCATCAAACTAAGGGCTGAAATCAATCAAGTAGAAACAAAGTGAACCATACAAAGAATCAACAAACCTGGAGCTGGTTCTTTGAGAAAATCAACAAGATAGATAAACCCTTAGCCAGACTAACCACAGAGACAGATTCCAAATTAACAAAATTAGAAATGAAAAAGGAGATATAACAACAGAAACTGAGGAAATTAAAAAAAAAATCATCAGATTCTACTACAAAAGCCTATACTCAACACAACTGGAGAATCTGGAGGAAATGGACAATTTCCTAGAAAGACACCAAATACCAAAATTAAATCAGGATCAGTTAGAACAGCTACAGAATCCCATAAGCTCTAGAGAAATAGAAGGGGTTATAGAAAGTCTCCCAACCAAAAAAAAAAGTATGGGACCAGACGGTTTTAGTGCAGAATTTTATCAGACTTTCAAAGAAGACCTAACACCAATACTCATCAAACTATTCTACAAAATAGAAACAGAAGGAATACTGCCCAACTCATTCTACAAAGCCACAATCACACCTGCCAATACCAAAACCACACAAAGACCCAACAAAGAAAGAGAACTATAGGCTAATTTCCATTATGAATATTGATGCAAAATTGCTAAATAAAATCCTTGCCAACCAAATCCAAGAGCACATCAAAACGATCATTCACCATGATCAAGTAGGATTCAACCCAGGGATGCAGGGATGGTTTAATATACAGAAATCCAGCAATGTAATCCACTACATAAACAAACTAAAATTAAAAAAAAAAACACATGGTCATTTCATTAGATGTTGAAAAAGCATTTGAAAAAATTCAGCACCCTTTTATGTTAAAAGACCTGGAAAGAACAGGAATTCAAGGCTCATACCTAAACATAATAAAAGCAATATACAGCAAACCAGTAGCCAACATCAAACTAAATGGAGAGAAACTTGAAGCAATCCCACTAAAATCAGGGACTAGACAAGGCTGCCTCTCTCTTCATATCTTTTCAATATAGTACTTGAAGTTTTAGCGAGAGCAATTAGACAACATAAGGAAGTCAAAGGGATACAAATTGGAAAAGTCAAACTATCACTATTCGCAGATGATATGATAGTCTACTTAAGCGACCCAAAAAACTCCACCAGAGAACACCTACAGCTGATAAACTTCAGCAAAGTGGCTGGTTATAAAATGAACTCAAGCAAATCAGTAGCCTTCCTATACTCGAAGGACAAGCAGGCTGAGAAAGAAGTTAGGGAAATAACACCCTTCACAATAGCCACAAACAATATAAAGTATCTTAGTGTGACTCTAACCAAACAAGTGAAAGATCTGTATGACAAGAACTTCAAGTCCTTGAAGAAAGAAATCGAAGAAGACCTCAGAAGATGGAAAAAACATTTCTTGCTCTTGGAATCGCAGGATCAATATAGTAAAAATGGCCATCTTGCCAAAAGCAATCTACAGAGTCAATGCAATCCCCATCAAAATTCCAAATCGGTTCTTCATAGATCTAGAAAGAGCAATTCTTAAATTCTTCTGGAGTAACAAAAAACCCAGGGTAGCTAAAACTATTGTCAACAATAAAAGGACTTCTGGGGAAATCAATATCCCAGACCTCAAGCAGTACTACAGAGCAATTGTGTTAAAAACTGCATGGTATTGGTATAGCGACAGACAAGTAGATCAATGGAATAGAATTGAAGACCCAGAAATGAACCCACCAAGTTATGGTCACTTGATCTTTGATACAGGAGCTACAACCATCCTTTGGGAAAAAAATAGACTTTTCAACAAATGGTGCTGGTTCAACAGGAGGTCAACATGCAGAAGAATGCAAATTGACACACTCTTATCGCCTTGTACCAAGATCAACTCTAAGTGGATCAAGGACCTCCAAATAAAGCCAGACACATTGAAACCATAGAAAAGAAACTGGGGAATACCCTGGAGAACATTTGGCACAGGGGGAAAGTTCCTGAACAGAACACCAATAGCTTATGCTCTAAGATCAAGAATTGACAAATGGGACCTCATAAAATTACAAAGTTTCTGTAAGGCAAACAACACTGTCAGAAGTACAAAACGGCTAACAACAAATTGGGAAAAGATCTTCACCAACCCCACATCTGACAGAGGGCTATTATCCAATATATACAAAGAACTCAAGAAGTTAGACCCCAAGGAACCAAATAACCCTATTAAAAATGGGGTACAGAGCTAAACAAAGAATTTTCACCAGAAGAAATTCAGATGGCTGCAAAGCACCTTAAGAGTTGATCAACATCATTTGTCATCAGGGAATTGCATATCAAAACAACCCTGAGATTCCACCTCACACCAGTCAGAATGGCTAAGATTAAAAACTCAAGAGACAACAGGTGCTGGCAAGGATGGGGAGAAAGAGGAACACTCCTCCACTGTTGGTGGGATTGCAAGATGGTACAACCACTCTGGAGGTCAGTCTGACAGTTCCTCAGAAAATTGGGCATGACACTTCTGGTGGACTCTGTCATACCACTCCTGGTCATATACCCAGAGGATTCCCCTGCATGCAATAAAGATACATGCTCTACTATGTTCATGGCAGTCTTATTTATAATAACCAGAACCTGGAAGAAGGCCAGATATCGCTCAAAGGAGAAATGGATACAGAAAATGTGGTATATTTATATAACGGAATACTACTGAGCAATTAAAAATAATGAATTCATGCAATTTGTAGGCAAATGGTTGGATTGGAAAATATCATCCTTAGTGAGTTAACCCAATCACACACACACAAAAAAAATACACATGAATTGCAATCACTGATAAGTGGATATTAAGGAGCCCAGAAGCTCTGAATACTCAAGGCACAATTAGCAAATCAAAAGATTCCCAAGAAGAAGGAAGGAGAGAACATTGGTCACGAAAAGACTGGTTCCAGTTTTGCAGGAGTGTACCAGAACAGAGAAAGTGTTGGGGGGTGATTGGGGAATGGGCGGGGGGGGGGGGTGAAATGACTTATGTGACATATGATGAGGTGGGAACTGGGAAAGGTGAAAGCCTTTGGATTGTAAACAATGAATATAGAAAATAAAAAAAAAGAAATAGCAAAAAAAGAAATGTAATATTGTGATTCTATGTCATGATTATTGCAAGCAGTTATATGCTTTAGCAGGTCTGCAGGAGAGTTTTTCTAAAAAAAAAGCATATAGGAAGCATTTAACAGTAGGACACAAAGCATAGAGACAGTTAAAATCATGAGACAAAGAGGTTTCATATCAGGTTATTTATGGAAGAGGAAGAGAAGGCACCAGCTAGAAGAGAATTTGACATGAAAATTCTTGTATGATTCTTGCCTCAGATAGTTCACCTTATAGTGTCATTTCCATATGGACATTTCTGATGCACTTTGTAAAAGGGTCTACTGAAACACAATGTCTTTGCCGTTCTATTTAAGAGCAATGCTCATTTCTTAGATTGATAGTAGAATGGGTGTATGTGTGTGTGTGTGTGTGTGTGTGTGTGTGTGTGTGTGTGTATTACAAAATATATAAACCAAGAGCTGGTTCTTCGAGAAAATCAACAAGATAGATAAGCCCTTAGCTAGACTAACCAAAGGGCACAGAGATAGTATCCAAATTAACAAAATTAAAAATGAAAAGGGGGATATAACAACAGAAACAGAGGAAATTCAAAAGATCATCAGATCCTACTACAAAGGCCTATACTCAAAACAACTGGAGAATCTGGAGGAAATGGACAATTTCCTAGACAGATACCAAATACCAAAATTAAATCAGCATCAAGTAGACCAGCTAAACAGTCCCATAACCCTTAAAGAAATAGAAGGGGTTATAGAAAGCCTCCCAACCAAAAAAAGTACGGGACCAGATGGTTTTAGTGCAGAATTCTACCAGACCTTCAAAGAAGACTTAACACCAATACTCTTCAAACTATTCCACAAAATAGAGACAGAAGGGACACTGCCCAACTCATTCTTCGAAACCACAATTACGCTGATACCTAAACCACAAAAAGATCCAACAAAGAAAGAGAACTACAGGCCAATTTCTCTTATGAATATAGATGCAAAAATACTAAATAAAATCCTTGCCAACCGAATCCAAGAGCATATCAAAACGATCATTCACCATGATCAAGTAGGCTTCATTCCAGGAATGCAGGGATGGTTCAATATACGGAAATCCATCAATGTAATCCACTACATAAACAAACTAAAAGAAAAAAACCACATGGTCATCTCATTAGATGCTGAAAAAGCATTTGACAAAATTCAGCATCCTTTCATGCTAAAAGTCTTGGAAAGAGCAGGAATTCAAGGCCCATACCTAAACATAGTAAAAGCAATCTACAGCAAACCAGTAGCCAACATCAAAATAAATGGAGAGAAACTTGAAGCAATTCCACTAAAATCAGGGACTAGACAAGGCTGTCCTCTCTCTCCATATCTTTTCAATATAGTACTTGAAGTTCTAGCGAGAGCAATCAGACAACATAAGGAAGTCAAAGGGATACAAATTGGAAAGGAAGAAGTCAAAGTATCATTATTTGCAGATGATATGATAGTCTACTTAAGCGATCCAAAAAACTCCACCAGAGAACTTCTACAGCTGATAAACAACTTCAGCAACGTGGCTGGTTATAAAATTAACTCAAGCAAATCAGTAGCCTTCTTGTACTCAAAGGACAAGCAGGCTGAGAAAGAAGTTAGGGAAATAACACCCTTCACAATAGCCACAAACAACATAAAGTACCTTGGCGTAACTCTAACCAAACAAGTGAAAGATCTGTATGACAGGAACTTCAAGTCCCTGAAGAAAGAAATCGAAGAAGACCTCAGGAGATGGAAAAATATTTCTTGCTCCTGGATTGGCAGGATCAATATAGTAAAAATGGCCATCTTGCCAAAAGCAATCTACAGATTCAATGCAATCCCCATCAAAATCCCAAATCAATTCTTCATAGATCTAGAAAGAGCAATTCTCAAATTCATCTGGAGCAACAAAAAACCCAGGATAGCTAAAACTATTCTCAACAATAAAAGGACTTCTGGGGGAATCAATATCCCTGACCTCAAGCAGTACTACAGAGCAATTGTGTTAAAAACTGCATGGTATTGGTACAGCAACAGGCAGGTAGATCAATGGAATAGGATTGAAGACCCAGAAATTAACCCACAGACTTATGGTCACTTGATCTTTGATAAAGGAGCCACAACCATCCGGTGGAAAAAAGATAGCCTTTTCAACAAATGGTGCTGGTTCAACTGGAGGTCAACATGCAGAAGAATGCAAATTGACCCACTCTTATCTCCTTGTACTAAGATCAACTCCAAGTGGATCAAGGACCTCCACATAAAACCAGACACACTGAAACTATTAGAAAAGAAACTTGGGAAGACCCTGGAGGACTTGGGCACAGGGGAAAAGTTCCTGAACAGAACACCAATAGCTTATGCTCTAAGATCAAGAATCGACAAATGGGACCTCATAAAATTACAAAGTTTCTGCAAAGCAAAGGACACTGTCAGAAGGACAAAACGGCAACCAACAAAGTGGGAAAAGATCTTCACCAACCCCACATCCGACAGAGGGCTAATATCCAATATATACAAAGAACTCAAGAAGTTAGACCGCAAAGAACCAAATAACCCTATCAAAAAATGGGGCACAGAGCTAAACAAAGAATTCTCACCAGAAGAAATTCGGATGGCCGAGAAACACCTTAAAAGATGTTCAACATCATTAGTCATCAGGGAAATGCAAATCAAAACAACCCTGAGATTCCACCTCACACCAGTCAGAATGGCTAAGATTAAAAACTCAAGAGACAACAAGTGCTGGCGAGGATGTGGAGAAAGAGGAACACTCCTCCACTGTTGGTGGGACTGCAAAATGGTAAAACCGCTCTGGAAATCAGTTTGGCGGTTCCTCAGAAAATTGGGCATGTTACTTCCAGAGGACCCTGGCATACCACTCCTGGGCATATACCCAGAGGATTCCCCTGCATGCAATAAGGACACATGCTCCACTATGTTTATAGCAGCCTTGTTTATAATAGCCAGAAATTGGAAGCAGCCCAAATATCCCTCAAAGGAGGAATGGATACAGAAAATGTGGTATATTTATACAATGGAATACTACACAGCAATTAAAAATAATGAATTCATGCAATTTGTAGGTAAATGGTTAGACCTGGAAAATATCATCCTGAGTGAATTAACCCAATCACAAAAGAATGCACCTGAAATGCAATCACTGATAAGTGGATATTAATGAGCCCAGAAGCCCTAAATACTCAAGACACAAATAGCAAGTCAAATGATTCCCAAGAAGAAGAAAGGAGAGGACCCTGGGCCTGTAAAGATTGCTTCCAGTTTAGTAAAGAAACCGAGGGGGGAGGGGGAATTATTGGGGAACAGATGGGGGGGAGAGGAACTATGGGAACTATGGTGGGTGGGAACTGGGAAAGGGGAAAGCCTTTGGAATGTAAACATAGAATATAGAAAATAAAATTAAAAAAAAAAAAAAAAAAAAAAAAAAGAAACTGGGAGATGGGCGCCTGGACGCTCTCCTTTTGTGTTTGTTTGGAAAGTTTTATAATAAAAAATTCTTAAATGGTTTAAAAAAAAAAAAAAAAAAAGAAATATTATTTACATTCATTTATAAATTATTATTGAACTTTTCTCCTATGGATGTCTAAATATATGGGCATATAATTAAAATATAATGTCTTTTATATATGAATCCTAAAAACAGAAAATGTGCCTCAATTTACATGTAGAATGTCAACTCTTTGAAAAAAAGTGATTTTCTATTCTTTTTTTAAAGATTTATTCATTTATTATATGTAAGTATACTGCAGTTATCCTCAGACACTCCAGAGGAGGGTGTCAGATCTTGTTGTGGATGGTTGTGAGCCACCATGTGGTTGCTGGGAATTGAACTCAGGACATCTGGAGGAGCAGTCAGTGCTTTTAACCACTGAGCCATCTCTCCATCCCTGCCTTTCTATTCTTCTTGTAATCTATATAACATGGAATTAAAAAACTCCCTGTGTTCATTTACTCCTGTAAAATGTATAGAACTGAATAATGAAGAGTATAATTTCATACATGATATCATTGTTCAAAATTAAATTGAATTTAACTATATTTTCTAAAACACTCAAATATAAAGTTTAAATTCTTGATTCTCATCTAAATATTCTGATTCCAAATCTCCTTCCTCATTAAATGAGATGCTCCCTGGCAAAGCAGAAGAATCCTGTTACCCTGGCTCAAGGCACTAATCTGCATGTCATCTGTCTCTGTTGTTTTCAATAGGAGGAAACTAAACCCAAAACAGTTAAATTTAGCTTTTCTGCATACTCGGAGGAACCATCTTAAATTCATATAGTTTACAGGAAGCAGATTCTCTTTGTACTTCATTATGTTTTCTATTTAGTATATTATATGTACTTAGTACTTTGTCTATATTTCATCTTGTTCACACCAAATATATGAATATTAATTTGTAAAAATATTATGGACAGCTTAAGCTCTCCTTTATTTGTTAGCTTCCTTTCTCAATACTACAATGTACATTTGATAGTCTATGAAATATTGAAGAACTTAAAATATTAAGCTCCAAATCAACCAGTTTATATAAGAATATATTTTAATGCATCTGTATTTTCAATGAAACATTGTAAAAAATATATAAAAATAAATATACACCTTACCTAGACCATGCCTATGTGTTGACATTGGTGGTAAAACAGTCCATGTCTTGGTTTTGGGATTGTAACATTCAACAGTGTTCAAAGTCTTTAAGCCATCTCGACCTCCAATTACAAAGAGCTTGTCATCAATGACAGCCACACCGAACTGAAGCCTTCTGCCATTCATCATTCCTGCCTGAATCCACAGATTTGTTCTGAGGTCATACTTCTCTATGGTTGTAGCCCCTGATAGAACATAAAATCAATGGTCATCAATCTCAATGAATCAATGAACATCCTGAACAATACAATGAAAATTAGAATGGCAAAACATAGTACACACATCTATTTTTCTTAAAGAAAAGCATAATAAAGAAAAGAAACAATAAGTCATTAACTTTATTTTCTCCTCTTTGTGGAGACTAATGATCAAAATAGACATATATGTTCAGTGTTAAACTATTTGTTTAATGGTAACAATGCTAGAGATGAACAATCAAATGTTAAAACATCTATCATATTGTTTGTCATTTAAGTATGTTTTATAATATTAGCTTGAAAAACTGAGAATTCCTTTAAAAGACAAAACTATGTGTGCTGTCTATCTGTAACAATTTCTGAAAGTAAGTTAATAAAATCAAACATTAATGGGCTGTAAATATTTGTTTTTACATTTGCATTTTGCTGTAGGTAGATAGGTCAGTAGATAGGTAGATATATGATAGATAGATAGATAGATAGATAGATAGATAGATAGACAGATAGTTATAGACAGGCAGACAGACAGGCAGGAAGGCAAGCAGACAAGCATGGAGGTAGGAAGACAGACAGACAGAGATAGAGACAGATAGATAAATCCTACCAAACAAAACTTTCATTGTCATTTGACCTTTACATATTCACTGTGGTAAAAAGGGTCCATACACATATACTGCAGAAACAAAATAAATAAATGCACTTTTATTTTCAATTGGAGTGTGTTTAATAAATATTTGCCATGATACTTAAACTTCTTTAAAATGTCTGACGAATTGAAATTGTAACATTTAGACATATAAAATGTAATTTTATCCTAAGTAGTTATATTATAGTCTCTAAATAATGACTCTTTGTCTGAAAAAATGTATATAACTTTGATAAATAAAATAACTAATAACAGAGAAATTGAAGATGTCTAAGTTATACTGGCTTCTAAAAATAGCTGTATAAGTTTTTGCTACTTGTATAAAATATAACTGCATAGAACATAGTTAAAATATTTATATGATACAAAACAAATAAGAGCTTATAATGATTCTTCAGTGTTTGGATTCACTGTTTAGCTTCAATTCACCAATATTTCATCTTAATAATGAGCCATGAGTTATGTGTACTTCCATTCAAATATCAATGCTCTATGTTAATTACAATCTAGGAAATTGTTTTTGCTTAGATAACATATATCTCCAAGTGGATTGATGAACTTTTTAGACTATAAACAGCAATAAAGTAAAGAATAGGAATATCCTGGAAGCTGAAATTTTGCCAATTATTGTAATATAATATGATTTAATTTCAATATATCTTAAAAAGTAAGATAATAATTGCATATAATCTTAAATGATGAATTAGCTGACATAAGTAAAAATAGAAACATTATTAAATAATTATAGATGTTATATATATGCATGTGTGTTTGCATAATTTAAAAAATATATATATTTTAGATTCAAGTGCATTTGCTCTATTTCATTCCATTATCATAAATATATTTTTTGAGTTGAATTATATCATTGAATAACTTCAAGATTGACTGAATATTAGCAAAGCTATAGTGCTAGCTCCCTACAAAATGACACAATGGTCCTTTTGCTGAAGACAGAACCTTTATAACTCACTGAACATGACCAAAGCAGGTG
The DNA here is from genome assembly GCA_964023405.1 of Apodemus agrarius. Classification (NCBI taxonomy): domain Eukaryota; kingdom Metazoa; phylum Chordata; class Mammalia; order Rodentia; family Muridae; genus Apodemus; species Apodemus agrarius. The sequence goes on along the minus strand of OZ030013.1, from coordinate 29,948,080 downwards.
CCTACTTATAGCCTTAACTCTACAATTTACTGTTCAAGAAACTGTGAAGTTCTTTTCAAACTAACAGAGGAGAATGTAAATGTCAACCCAGACTCAAATCTTTGAATATATTATGGTGACTTTTTTGCAATATGCACTAGTCCAAAAAGTGTAGGAGTAACCACCAAATATCTGATTGGATCTAAGACCTACTTCATGAGAAGGAAAATATGCCTGGCACTTATTAGATGGTCAAAGACTCTGAGGCTTGTTTGTGCATGGACCTAGGGAAAAAGGAATTATCCTTGATTTGCTAACAGAACATACATTGAATTCTAATCAAATTCATTCATACCCATAGACCGATGTCTTGCTCATATATCATTATTATAATAATGGATCCATTAGACAGGTTTCCTCCTGCTGTAGATAGAATATCTAAACATCTACAACTAGATAATGTGCAGAGAAATAGAGAGACCTTGGAACAACTCAATTCTAAATTAAATATTTCCATAAATCATTCCCTCCAGGTTCAGTGAACTATGCAGGAGAGGAGGGAGAAGATTGTAAATCAAAGTAGTAAAGGAAGACAGCAAAAATCAACATCTTCTAGAGATGACGTTCTGATACACATAAGAACACAAAGAGACTGAGAGAACACACATTCTCTGAATAGATGAGAATAGTCTCTGAATAGTCTAATCCAGATGGAGCACCAACACTGAAAGGGGCTTGAATACCAGTTCTCATCCCTAACCTAGATGCTATCTCCAACTGATAACTACTCAAAGGAAAATAATAATTAGTTTAACCAAAGTAGTTTTGCTGGATAAACCACACTTAATGCCCCATATGCAACATTAAATGCCCAACACAAAACGGAACTTAACGTTATTTTGGAGGATGTTTTTCTCATAATTCTTTGACAGAAGATATTTTTTTTGTAATTTTACAAATTGTTTGCTTGTATTTTTTGTCTTTATGGGTTTTCTTTGTAGGTAAATATGTGTATTTCTTTGCATATATTCCTTGTTTTACTTTGGATCATTTTTGTTTTTATATTTTTTCTCAATTGAGTTCTTTTGTTTTCATTTTATCTTCTTATTGTATTTCTTTCCTTTTGTTTTCTAATGACAATGACCAACAAAGGCTGAGGATGTAATTGGGTGTGCAGGTGTGGAGGATCTGGGAGTTGTGGAGGAACTGTAATTGAAACAATTTATACGGAGAAATATCTAGTTTTAATTTAAAAAATTGCCTGAATTCTCAAACTTTGTAGCATTGGTATTAAATACATTCCTTATCATAAAATAATACAAATATCTAAGCACTTGTCTTTTGTAATTAGCTATTGGCAAATGATAACAGAAGAAAATTGATCAACCCAATAACTCTAGGCTCATACTGCAGGAGTAGGTAGACATGAAAGCATTTGACAAAATATGCTGCCTTATTATCCAAAACCTTGCTGGAAAGCATCACAGAGAACATGAAAAGGTGTTATCAAGTTAGGGAGGGGGTTTCCATCCCAAAGTCAAAACTCTGATCCATAATTGTTTCTGTCTAAAAGAACTCCAGGAATGGAAATGGAGAGGAGCATGAGGAAAAGAAGGTCTAGTGACAGGCCCAAAGTGGGATCCAGCTCAAGGAGAGGCTCCAAGACCTGACGCCATTATGGAGGTTATGGAGCGCTCACAAAAGGGGACCTTGCATGACTGTCCCAGAAAGACTCAAAAAGCAACTGAAAGAGTCAGATGCAGATATTTGCACCCAACCAATGGACAGAAGCTGCTGACCGCTGTAGTTGAACTAGGAAAAAGCTGGAAGAAGCTGAGGAGGAGGGTGACCCTGTAGCAGAACCAGTTGTCTCAATTATTCTGGACACTTAGTTCTCTCAAACACTGGACCACCAAACAGGCAGCATACACCAGCTGACATGAGAACCCCAATACATATACAGCAGAGGACTGTAGGGTCTGGGTTCAGTTAGAGAAGATGCACCTAACACTCAAGATACTGCCAGGAAATTTAGATGTCAGTTTGGGTGGGGGGACATCCTTCTGGAAACAAGGAGGTGGGGAGGAGTTATGAGATGTGGAACAGTGAGAGGGTGGTCAGGGGGTAGGGAGGAATAAAAGCTGGAGTGTAAATAAATAAATAAAAGATTACATTTCTTTAAAAAAAGGAGTTATATTTATCTAGGGAATTAGTTTGGTATAGTTGAAATTCATCTGACCTGAGTAACCACATACATGATTAAATAGGTGAATTGTGGATTTGAAGTGAGTGTCAATGCATTCTCCAAACAAATTAGACAAGCCTTACATCTGAAGAGATGATTTTGTGCTTTCACAGTTTTTACCTGTTTCGGTATTACAATGGTATCTATTCACTTATCTTAAGCTGCTACAATAGAAATAGGACATCATCTCTGTTTTCGTTATTCAAATTACATATTGCATCTATATTTTATGACTGCTGTGACAAAACTATCTCAAATTTATTGGCTTAATAACACAAATATGTTTTCTTACTGTTGACAGTCAAAACTGTTGCTAAATCATATTGACAAAGTCTCCTTCCTTTCAGGATCCCAGGGAGTAAAAAAGACAGTATTTTCTTTTTGCCTTTTCTATGTTCTAAAGAATACGCATGTTCTTTAAAGACTCTTCTACTAACATAATAAAATATATTCATCTCACTGACATTGTCCAATATGGGCTTAATTTTCATATTCTATAAACATATGTTATATATGTGTATGCTAATACCTGTAGCATGATTTTCCCTATCCAATTAACTTAATTATTAATAAAACAAGAAGCCTGTGCTTGGACAAGGAAAAGGAGGCAGAGCGAAGAAATGCAGAGATGGAGACAGAGGAGTCAGGTTGGGGAGAAGGAAGCAAAATGGAGAAGGAACAGGATGATTCAGATTCCACATGATTTTCAATAGAATAGATATCATATAGGGATAAAATAATTGGGGTAACTTGTCTAATCTAGGTGGGCAGCTTGTACCATTATCAACCAGTCCTGAATTTATTGTGTGGGCATCTTGTGTATTAAGAATTTATTGATATACAATTCTGACTGATTAATTATAAGCTTCTAGAGTTTTGTTTTACTGGGTTACTAGAGACCACTGACCATAGGGGTTTTATGGCTGAGAAGGTACCAGAAGCACTGAACCAGGGCTGGGAAGACAAAGATGGGTTGAGTCACAGCTAGCTAAGAGAGAGAGGCAGCAAGACCACTGCCAGGGCAGAGAGTAGCTGGTTGCAGGGCAGGGCTTGGTGTAGCGCAGGAACTTGCCACTCTTTTTTTTTTAATATTTCCCGCATCAACTACCTACAGATTAGTAATTTCAATTTTTAATTTAATATGTATTACATTTTTGATTATGCATGGGTGCGTGCGCATGTGTGTGTGTGAATGTGTGTGTGTGTGTGTGTGTGTGTGTGTGTGTATTTGTACACACATGTCCACATGTGCAAGTGCAGAAATAGCTATGGAGGCTAAAGAAGGATGATGATACTAGGGCCAAAATTAAATAATCTAGAAGGTATTTTTTCTTATTAAAAATCCATTTGATGCAGGGCATGCTTATATTTTTAGAGGGTTAGTACAATTAGTAATTTCAGGAGGCACATAGGCATGCTGCTTGAGCAGGAATTGATACCTTTGCCCTCTGATATGTTGGGAGCAGGCAGAGAAGGCACTGGAGCTTGCCAGAGGCCTTTCAGCCTCAATGCCCACCTCAGCGACATCTCCAACAATAGCACACATACCTCAACAACTAATTCCCTTCAATATCCTAATCTATCATAAACAGTCACAATGAATGGTTAGAAAAAAAAGAAATTATAAAGTATTACTTAAGGTTTACAACCACTAGTTCTCAAATCCCAGAAGAGTGGCTCATTGGTTTTAATTTTGTCAGGATAATCTATTCAGGCAAGAAGTCAAGCATGCACAGAAACACGTGTGGTGGGTGAGTGATGGGACTTGGGTTTCTGTGGTTCTGTCATGGAGTACTGTTATCATTAGCAATGGGAACATTACAGAAGAATTTCAACTTATTATCGTAAGTTCCCAGAAGGGGAGGCTCAGAAGGGTCTCTATACAGAATGATCACCCACATAGAGCCTGGAAAATGTATGTCCTATTTAACTTGGCCTTAAGGTATCTAGCATCTCCATGGCCACATTCTTTATATTACCATCACCAAATTGAATTGAATCATCCAGTATTAATACAAAGGGAAAGCAGCCAGGTTTTCTATTTCTTTTTCTTTTTTGTTTTTTCCTTTTTTTTTTTTTTTTTTTTTGGTCTTTTTGAGACAGGGTTTCTCTGTGTAGCCCTGGCTATCCAGGAACTCACTCTGTAGACTGGGCTGGCCTTGAACTCAGAAATTCGCCTGCCTCTCCCTCCCAAGTGCTGGGATTAAAGGCGTGTGCCACCACCACTGCTGGGTTTTGTATTTCATATGGGGTACATCAAGGCCTCACTGAAGAAGCACAGAGAAAATACTGAATGTGGATGGAGTATATTCAAGCACATTGCAAACCATATCCACTTCCCTATATCAAGCCTCAGCATTTGCTGTAGGCCAATTAGTATGCGTTCCTATTCTCTAAACCATATCTTCAGATCCCTAAAGCTTAAGTCTTTCACTAAATAATCATTCTCTTGGTATGTAGCTTAGCAAACAGAGTTTGGTGTTGAAGACATGAATGCATTTTGTGAAACATTGTCTACAAAACAGTAAGGATTATTGCACCTCATTCCTTAACAGTGCTTCATAACAGTGCTTTCATAGTTTGAAAATAGATGAGGGAATAATTTGTGTTTGTGTAGTATACATACACTAGCCAAAATAGTTGGTTATTTTCTTAGTCGCTTATTTTGCTTCATACATGTTTTACCTCTGTGAGTTTGAGTAACCAAGCATGTGTGTTTGTATGTGTGTGCATGTGTGTTTTGTAGGAATACATGTGTTCAGGTATGCATGCCAATGTGAAAGGTCATTTAGCAGGAGATCAGTGTGATATCTTGCATTCTGCTCTGCCAGTCCCTAAATTAGTCCCTTGAGACAGAGTCTCTTATTGAAACTAAAGTGTGGTTGGCACTCAGGAAGTTCCCAAAGTCATGTTTCACCTCTGACAGTTCTTGAGTAATCTGCATGCGTGGATCATATCTGGCATTTTGCACGGCTATTTGAATGTGATCTTCCTTGTGCTCTTAAAAACTGAGCCATTTTTCTAGGTCCTACGTAGTAATTATCAAAAAGTCAAGTATATTTTTGATAAACACTTTTTTCTGGTAACATTTATTAGTTGTAATATTCTTTAAAAATGTTCCTACCAATGCATTTCATTGTCTGGATGTATTTCATCAAAATTAGTATCATTATTTCTTTTCCAATTTTCCATTTGGAAATGATAGCAGTTCTGCCTTTTGTTTGAGAGTTATGCATTCCCTTCAGTGTTTATTATGCCAGAGAAGGAACATATTCATTCAGATTAATTTCAGGGTTTTTGCCTTAAATAAAGGCAGAAATTGTCATTATATAGATTCAAATATCAATATGAATAGGGCTAGACCCCTATTGTAATAAGGAATCATTTTATAAAAGATTCAAAGGCACCATTCAAGTAAAGACAGAATAATTTGTGTCTAATCTTATTTAAATAATTATACATTATCACTAATGTCTAAGAAATAAAGTCACATCTTTTAAGTGTATGTTATAAAATAGGTCTGATAGCATTTTGACAGTTTTTCTTATCTGCAGAATACTTTTATTTGGTCTAAGTTACCAAGTGTTCCTTTGGCATTGCTATTGATAAATCCTGGAACAGTTTTTATAAAATACTAATTTGAGGTAGAAATATATATCTACTTAATCTCCAGTCTCACCCAATAATAAACGCATGACACTAATCTAAAATAATGTAACATTTCATAAATACAAATACAGAGCCAGATCCTCTTGTGCAAACCATAGCTTGGCAGGAGGAGAACCACACAGTTTACATTCCAAGGTCTAGATTGCTTGCTAATATTATATTATTTTAAAGATTGTTATAGAAGTATTTTGCTATCACTCTGTGAGATTTAACCTTATACAGCAATAATCTGTAAAATGTATACTCTAATTTACTGAATTAATGTAGCAATTGAATTCAATGGAAAATCTCATTTCTAATATATATAAACTGTGTAACAACATTAATAAGTTTGTCTTTGCAACAGGGTTTTTATATGCTCATTTTGATCATTCTTAAATTTTTACTTATAAACCACATAAGAACTGGATTTAAAGCATATATTTACATGGGAAATTTTCTATGATGTTATTTGTATAATGGAACCATCAGTAAAACTTGTCATAACGCCAACAGAAATTGTAAAAAAACTAATTGGATTAGGATTATTATTGCATTGATACAACCCTAGGAGGAAAGTGCTTTATTTCAGTTTACAACTTTCAGGTCACATTTCAGTGGTAAGGGAATTCAAAGCAGTAACTCAATGCCAGAATGTGAATCAGAGATTCCAGCTCATGTCAGGTTACTAGAAAACACAGTCTTTGATTTGAGAACTGAAATATTATCAAATTTTATAAATAAATTGAAAATATATTAAATAGTAAGGACAAGTTTCTGAGTAGTGATTTGTAAATTAATGAGCATCCAATTTGTTCTAAAAGTATTTGAGGCTGAGTGAATTCTATTTTTATAAAAATGTAATTAGAATTATTTTATGACTTTTATAAATAAAACTTAATTATTTGCTGAATATTATTAACAAAAGAATTGGTTAATCAGCACTAACCTAACTTACAAGCCCCAAATAGTGAATTTTACTTTTTCTATCACCTTTCACAGTTCATTTATATTAAATATAAGTGATTGGCAGAATTTTAAAACTACTCATTTTCATATATTTTTAACTTATTTTGAGCGCCTCTGATTATAATAAAATATTACTCCCTTGACTTATAATCTCAAGGGACCATAGATGATATTCCTATGTCATTTCGATGATATAGCTACTGGAAAATGTAGCACTTTGAGTAGTTATTAATACGAGGAAAAATTGGAAAATTTGGAACAACAGAATACCACTATGTTTGAAGATGGAGGGGCACACCAGAGAAACATTTCAAAAGTTGTTTGTAGGAAGCCAGATACCAGGCAGCATCCAAGTCATCTAATTATAAGGAGAGATTTGACCCAACAATCTGAGTACAATTTGGACTTGGAAGTATTCTATACACCATCCAAGAGAGTGATTATTGCAATATTTCATTCTTTATAATTCTTAATAGAGAACTTAAGCCTGCTATCCCAGACTTTTAAATTGATGGAATCTGAGATAATATAAGATTGTGATCTAAATTGCTATGTGTGATGATAATTAGAGTAGCAAAACTTCATTAATTTTATTTTTATTTTATGATATAGAGCACACTTGCATTCCATCCTTAATAGAAGGTAGAAGATACAATGGAAACATAAAATCATTTCCCTCATGATACAAGAAATAGTCTCTTGTCTAAAACACAAATGTTGAAAACAATGGTCAAATTGTTATTGAAGCACAGTTCTCAGTCACTGTAGATGGTGTTCATTGATAAAAGCAATTGTGATGACAGCAATTAGTGCTTATGGATTCTGCTTTGGCCTTACAGAAGGCAGGATTTGTTGCAATGCACATAATTCAATTATTTAGCAACCTCATTTATCTTGAACACAGACAACACAAAATTAAGTGATATGTTTTTGAACTGACAAAATAGATCTTAAAAACAGACAAAAAAAGACTGGTGATAAATCTTCTCCTTTCAACTTACTAGAAAATGCCCTATGGTACTTTACAAAGCATTTTGTCTATGGTTTTAATGGAACATTAATAAACTGAGTTACCTGACTTCTAAGGCTTTTTACAAACCCATAAATTAGAAAGAACTGGAGCAGCTAAAAACTGCAAATAGCTAACACTGGGAGAGCTACCAGTGAAAACATGCATTGATTTACCACTGAACAATCATTTATTGCTATTAAGTGGGAAAAATCAATTTATGAAATACTTAGAGAGACTTTTATTCCAATACTGATGATGATCTTGGTGCTATCAAGTCATTATGAAATGATTACAACATGAAATATATTCCCTTTAAGAAAGCAGCTAATCATGACAGGCATTTCAGAATAAAAACACTAAAAATAAGTTGTTTTTTTCTGATAAACATGATAACAGAGACAAAGCTTTGATTTTGAAAAACATGATTATGGTAATCATCATCCATCACTTATATCTTAAATTTTTCATTGAATAAACATTTCATCAGCTGACATACATCCACTTTTTTATGTAAAAAGAGTATTGTAAAACACATATTTTAAATGAATGCACATGACACTCTTGCAGGTAAAATGTTCCTTGAACATAGAGGGAAATTATTATTTTTTTGTTGTTTTATTATATAAGGAAGATACACAAACATTACAACCACCAAAATAATTTTCCATGTGACAGGTAACACTAATGTCATAACACTTGTGGCTGACAATAGTGATAAGAAAGCAAATTCAAAAACTCTCTAAGAGCAGCAAATTAAGTCAGGGAGTAGACAAGGCTGCCCTCTCTCTCCCTATCTATTCAATATAGTACTTAAAGTTCTAGCTAGAGCAATTGGACAAGAAAAGGAGGTCAAAGAGATACAAATTGGAAAGGAAGAAGTCAAACTATAATTATTTGGAGATGATAGGCTGGTATACTTAAGTGACTCCACCAGAGAACTCCTACAGCTGATAAACATCTTCAACAAAGTGGCCAGATATAAAATTAACTCAAACAAATCAGTAGTCTTCCTCTACTCAAAGGATAAACAGACTGAGAAGGAAATTAGGGAAATGACACCCATCACAATAGTCACAAACAATATAAAGTATCTTGGTATGACTCTAACCAAACAAGTGAAAGATCTGTGTGACAAGAACTTCAAGTCTCTAAAGAAGGAAATCAAATACCCAAGATGGAAAGATTTTTCATGCTCATGGACTTGCAGAATTAATATAGTAAAAATGGCTATCTTGCCAATAGCAATCTACAGATTCAATCCCCATCAAAATTCCAACTCAATTCTTCATGGAGTAAAAAAGAGCAATTCTCACATTCATATGGAGTAACAAAAAACCCAGGATAGCTAAAACTATTCTCATCAGAAAAACTATTTCTTAGGAAATCAGTATCCCTGACCTTAAGCAGTACTACAGAGCAATAGTGTTAAGAACTGTATGGTAGGCTGGGCGGTGGTGGTGCACACCTATAATCCCAGCACTTGGGAGACAGAGGCAGGTGGATTTCTGAGTTCGAGGCCAGCCTGGTCTACGAATGAGTTCCAGGACAGTCAGGGCTACATAGAGAAACCCTGTCTCGAAAAACCGAAAAAAAAAAAAAAAACAAAACCAAAAAAAACCAAAACAACAACAACAACAAAAACAAACAAACAAACAAACAAAATAACTGTATGGTATTGGTACAGTGACAGGCAGGTAGATCAATGGAATAGAATTGAAGATCCAGAAATGAACCCACAGAACTGCAGACACTTGAACTTTGACAAAGGAACTAAATCATCCAGAGGAAAAAAGAGATAGCCTTTTTAACAAATGGTACTGGTTGAACTCTCAGTAAGCATGCACAAGGATGCAAATCAATCCATTCTTATCTCCTTGTTCAAAACTCAAATCCAAGTGCATCAAAGACGTTTACATAAAACCAGATACAATGAATCTAAAGTTTTTAAAGTTTTTTTTAATTTTTATTTTCTATATTCTATGTTTACATTCCAAAGGTTTTCCCCTTTCCCAGTTCCCCCCCACCATACGTCCCATAATTCCTCTCCTCCCCAACTATTCCCCAATCATGCCCCCACACGCACGATTTCTCTGTTCTGGGTCTACAAAACTGGATCCAATCTTTACAGGCCCAGGGTCCTCTCCTTTCTTCTTTTAGGGAATCATTTGACTTGCTAATTGTGCCTTGAGTATTTAGGGCTTCTGGGCTCATTAATATCCACTTATCACTGATTGCATTTCATGTGTATTCTTTTGTGATGGGTTAATTCACTTAGGATGATATTTTCCAGATCTAACCATTTACCTAAAGATTGCATGAATTCATTATTTTTAATTGCTGAGTAGTATTCCATTGTATAAATATACCACATTTTCTGTATCCATTCCTCCTTTGAGGGATATTTGGGCTCCTTCCAATTTCTGGCTATTATAAACAAGGCTGCTATAAACATAGTGGAGCATGTGTCTTTATTGTATGCAGGGGAATCCTCTGGGTATATGCCCAGGAGTGGTATGCCAGGGTCCTCTGGAAGTGACATGCCCAATTTTCTGAGGAACCACCAAACTGATTTCCAGAGCGGTTTTACCATTTTGCAATCCCACCAACAGTGGAGGAGTGTTCCTCTTTCTCCACATCCTCGCCAGCACTTGTTGTCTCTTGAGTTTTAATCTTAGCCATTCTGACTGGTGTGAGGTAGAATCTCAGGGTTGTTTTGATTTGCATTTCTCTGATGACTAATGATGTTGAACATCTCTTAAGGTGTTTCTCGGCCATCCGAATTTCGGCTGGTGAAAATTCTTTGTTTAGCTCTGCACCCCATTTTTTGATAGTTTCTTTTAAAATAAAGAAAGTAGCGAAGAGCCTCAAGCACATAGGCACTGGGGAAAATTTCTTGAACAGAATATCAATATCTTATGCTCTAAGGTCAAGAATTGACAAATGGGACTTTATAAAATTATAAAGCTTCTGTAAGGCAAAGGACACTGTCAATAGGACAAAACAGCAACCAAAATATTGGAAAAAGGTCTTTACCCATCCTACATCTAATAGATGGCTAATATCCAATTTATATAAAAAACTCAAGAAGGTAAACTCCAGTGAACCAAATTACCCTATTAAAATGGGGTGCAGAGCTAAACAAAGAATTCTCAAGTGAAGAATACCAAAAGACTGAGAAGCACCTAAAGAAATGTTCAATATCCTTACTCATCAGGGTAAAGTGAATCAAAACAACCCTGAGATTCTATGTCACACCAATCACAATCACTAACATAAGATATCAGGTGACAGCAGGTGATGGCAAGGCAGTGGAGAAAGAGGAACATGCCTCCCTGGCTGGTGGGATTGCAAGCTGGTACAACTACTCTGGAAATCAGTTTGTGCCTCAGAAAATTGGACATAGTACTACCAGAGGACCCAGCTATACCTCTCCTGGGCATATATCCAGAAGATTCTCTAACATGTAATAAGGACACACTCTCCACTATCTTCATAGCTGCATTATTTATAATAATCAGAAGCTAGAAGGAACACAGATGTCTCTCAAAGAGGAATAAATGCAGAAAATATGGTACATTCACACAATAGAATACTACTCAGCTAATAATAAAAATTAATTCATGAAATTCTTAGGCAAATGGATGGAACTAGAAAATATCATCCTGAGTGAGGTAACCCAATCACAAAAGAATACACATGGTATGTACTCAGTGATAAATAGATATTATTCCAGAAGCTGAGAAGACCCAAGATACTATTCACAGACCACTTGAAGCTCAAGAAGAAGGAAGACTAAGTATGAATACTTTGGTACTTCTTAGAAGGGGGAACAAAATAACCATAAGCAGAGACTTAAAGAAAGACCAGTCAGAGCCTGTCCCATGTGGGAATCCATTCCAACCAAACCCAGACAATATTGTGGATGCCAACATGCACTTGGGGTGATATAGCTGTCTCCTGAGAGGCTCTGCCAGTACCTATTAAATACAGAGTTGGATTCTCTCAGACAACCATTTGACTGAGTACAGGGTACCCAATGTAGGAGCTAGAGAAAGGACTGAAGGAGCTGAAGGAGCTTGCAGCCGGACTGGAGGAATAACAATATGAAACAACCAGTACCCCAGGAGCTCTCGGGGACTAAACCACCAGCCAAATAGTACACATTGAGAGACTCATGGCTCCAGCTGCCTATGTAGCAGAGGATGGCCTTGTTGGACATTAAAGGAGGAGAGGTACTTGGTCCTGAGACTTGATGCCCCAGGGTAGGAGAATGCCAGGACAGGGAATCAAAATGGATGGATTTGTGAGCAGGGGAATGAATGAACTGGATAGGGTGTTTTAGAAGATGAAATCAGGAAACAGGACAACATTTATGTAAATAAAGAAAATATCTAAGAAAAAGAAGAAACCCTCTCCCTATTACAAAAAAAAAAAAATTCTCTTAACCTCTAGGCCAACTCTCCAGGCTCCAATTTGATTTCATTATAACAGTTCAACCCACCAATATTGTGAAATGAGGTTATTTAAAAGAAGTCATCCATAACAATGATTATGGAAGAATAAACCCTGTGAGCAAAGCACCAATCAACGGTAGAGGACGAAAAATATAGAACTTTGCTAGAAAATCTCATGTGAAAGTATAAAAGGGTAAGAAACCTTGGGTACTTAGTATATTACATAACCAAAATTATATAATAGCATTTTACTATTACTAATTTAACTGCTCAATTGTAACTTACTAGAAAATAAATTCTTAGAAGATTGGACAGTCTCAGTCGGGCAGTGGTGACATACTCCTTTAATCCCAGCACTTGGGAGGTAGAGGCAGGCAGATTTCTGAGTTCGAGGCCAGCCTGGTCTACAGAGTGAGTTCCAGGACAGCCAAGGCTATACAGAGAAACCCTGTCTTGAAAAACCAAAAAAATAAAAAATAAAAGTAAAAATAAAATAAAAGAGAGAGAAAGCAAATGAAGAAAATAAACTCATTTGTTTTCTAATTTAAATTGTATATTAAATATACAATTTATTTCATAGTCATTTGATTAATAACAATTGAGGAAGAAAATAATATTAATTAACTACAATGAAAAGTTAATCATTTATTGATGGATCATAATTAATTATTGATGATTAATAATTATAGTAATAATGAATTTCATTTACCTGGCTCAAATCAATTGGCAATCTACCCATATCTAAATTCTTCAAATATAGTCAGAGGAAATCATTGCTCCTCTTAAATTGCTGTCATATTCTTTGTCACATTGGTTAAGAGTCTGACTAACACTGAAAATCTGTAGCAAAGATGTGATTTATTGCTATGACTAACCCTGATGATGTGATTCTTAAGACCAGGGATGGGGATGGCATGGCAACTATGGGTGTCACTTTCTCTGAGACTCCTTGCAGTGAGGACGATGGAATCTGAGGTGGCAAACTGTTATACCTAGGAAGCATTCCCAGTGGAAATATAAGGAGAGCAACCCACCCACAAAACATTCAACCCAAATTGTGTCCTCCCTAAAAGATGTGTAGAGACAAAGATTGAGCATAGAGGGAATTGGCAACCAATGACTGCCCTTAATTGAGATCCAACCTGTGGACAAGAACCAATCTCCTACACTATTAATGATACTCCGTGATGCTTGCAAACAGGAGGCTAGCATAACTTTCCCCTGAGTGACTCTACGCAGCAGCCCATGGATTCAGCAGAGAACCAGATTCAAATATTACATGGAGCTTAGGAAATCTTGTGGAAGTGTTCGGAGAAGGATTTAGGGACCTAAAGGGAATAGGGACTCCATAGGAAAGCCAACAGTATTAACAAACTTAGACACTTGGGGGCCCCAGCGACTGAACCACCAAACACAGAGATAGCAGGGGATGGACTTAAGACCCCTTTACATATGAAGCATATGTGCAGCCTGGTTTCATGTGGATCCCTCAACATCTGGAGCAGGAGCTTATCCTGAATCTGTTATCTGACTGTGGATTCTTTTCACCTGAGCTGTATTGTGTACCCTCGGTTGCGGAGTATGTGTCTAGTCTTTTGATGATTTGCTCTACCTAGGTGGGGTAAAGCCTGGGGATCTCCCCCTTTGCAGAGAAGGAGATGGGGAAATGGGGGAAGGAGGCGTGTGAGGGAGGTCTGGGAGTAGAGGGGAGTTGATTGGGATGTAAAGGAAATAAATAAATTAATGAAAATAAATGAATAAAATGTTATTTTTCATAGACTTTGGGAAAATGGTGGGAAGCAGTTTAAAAAATATAGGGATAAAACAATGCATATGCAAAGCCTTAGAGTGTGATTCTGTGAGTGCTTAGAAGCATGGAGCACTAATGTGAATGCAGAGAGTGAGATTGTATTATGAGTTACCAGCTGCAGAAAAGGACTGTTGCAAATTGGAGAATGCCATCCATTCTACAATCTGGCAAAGAACTCGGATTCTCAGTTCTCTTGGACCACATGATAGTCTGATGACAAAGTAAACAAACTAATCAGATAAGAAGAGGAAATCTCAACACTACCAAGAACTTGGGTTTTCTAGCACATAGCATTGGTTTTGGTGGCTTATGTAAGGCACAGTAACAATGAGAACAATGAACAAAAAGAAAAAGAAAGGGAAAGATGTAGATTTTCAAGTAAAGCAGCATGGTTAAGTTGGTGCTATAGAAGGTTAAATTAATAGAGACATATACATCTCTAAAACTGACACAAGAATGCACGAATGGGAAAGATGTATTGTAATTATCTTAGAAAATCATTTATTAAAACAACACTAACCATAGACTCACTTGAAAGGTTTTGGCACAGTAACCCTGCTCACACAAGGATGCGTAGGAGGTGTTTCCTCCTTTTAGCTTTTCCATTGCTCTGAGACTTCTATGGCCAAGATCCAAGTAGGATCGTGATGTTAGACCTCCTGATTATACCCAACCTTGACATCATCCATGTGGGAAAGGTTTTGCAAGCTTGCAGATTCCAAAGAATTCTAATGAAAGCCTGTGACCCAGACAATGATTAAGTAGATCAGAATTCACATTTCAAACTATAAACCTGAGGCAAAAGATGCAGCAGAAAAAAAAGCATAAAATCGTGAAGAACAAAATTATGAAATATTTGCAAAGGAAAAATGCAGCTAAAATTAGTACTTGCACACAAGAGAATGGGTGTCTATTTGCTTAGGCATTTATAAGTCCGCCATATGTTTCAGCTGTCAGAGGTGGAGAATCAGGACATAAAACTTGTAGTCTTTGGAAGGGTTAAACTTTAATCATGTGCCTCTTTTGATGTACCCATCCCTTCCTTCTGAAATAAGAATGTGACATATTTTGCTTTTCAAAAGCCTTGATGGACAAAAGTTCGCTTCTATTCACACATGATATTTTTAACATGAATCTTTGAACAATATTGGACCTTTTATATTTATTTTAACTCTTGAAGATGGAACAAATACATTCCTCATTATAACATGGCCATATGGCGTTACCAGAAGTGGACAAATTTTATGACTCGAATATAAAGTGTCCAGTATAGATTCCTAAATAGTTGGTTTCTTTATTTTATTTATTTATTTATTTATTTATTTATTTATTTATTTTTGGTTTTTTTCGAGACAGGGTTTCCCTGTGTAGCCTTGGCTGTCCTGGAACTCACTCTGTAGACCAGGCTGGCCTCGAACTCAGGAATCTGCCTGCCTCTGTCTCCCAAGTGCTGGGATTAAAGGCGTGCGCCACCACTGCACAGCTGGTTTCTTTATTTTTGAATGGTAGAAAAACATTAGTATGGGTTATAACCGAAGTAGAGGATATAGAATACTGGGTTTAAATTGGGAGTATCTTTTTTCTGTTCTCGTCTTATTTTCTGAGTTGGAGGATGCTACAGGTTCCCTGCTGCACTATCTCTCTGAGCTATTGCCAGCAAACCATAGACTGAAAGTAACGAAGCTGGAGCTTTGTACTTCTATGTTGTTTTGTTAATTATTTATCATTACACAGTAAAAGTTTTAACACAACACTCACAAGCTTGTTGTTGAACTCAGGCCCTAAACTGATAAGAATGAGACTTTCCTACTTTTTTTTTCTGAGACAGGGTTTCTCTGTGTACTCCTGGCTGTCCTGGAACTCACTCTGTAGATCAGGCTGGCCTCGAACTCAGAAATCCACCTGCCTCTGCCTCCCAAGTGCTGGGATTACAGGCATGCTCCACCACCCACCACCGCCCAGCTTTTGACTTTCCTACTTTTGAAAGTGCTAATAATATTAGCAAATAGTTAATAGGAAGTTAATTAGAATATGCAGTAAGCTAAATGAGAATATGCAAACAAAATAAGAATATGCAAACAAAATGAATTCACTTCCTAATAATTAAATATATTATATTACCAACAGACTTATATGTTATTTTATTATTACTATTATTATTTGTGAATATCCTTCATGTATGTAGTGTGTTATGTTTTGAACAAATCTACCACAATTTCATTCTACTTAACATAAATCAGATCACCTCTACCACATTTCTTACCCAGGTTCATATTCTTTTTTTTTTTAAATTTTTATTTTCTATATTCTATGTTTACATTCCAAAGGCTTTCCCCCTTCCCAGTTCCCCCCTCCCTATGTCCCATAGTTCCTCTCCCCCCCAACTATTCCCCAATCATTCCCCCTCCCCCCACGGTTTCTCTACAAAACTGGATCCAATCTTTCCAGGCCCAGGGTCCTCTCCTTTCTTCTTGAGAAACAAACAAACAACAAAAAACAACAAAAAGCAAAACAATAATTCAAAAATTATTGTTGCCTCTAACAACATCCACTGGAGCCTCTCAGGGACAAAATTCCTAGAAAAAAAAAGCCTGATTCTTTTATCTCTGAAGAGTCAGAAATGATCTCAGCAGCCAGAAATCATTCTTATTGGGTCTCTCACCATGCATGACTTGACAGTAGTAACAAACAGGTGGCAGACTTTAAATCAACATGTTACATTGCTCTCCATACATATGGGAAGTGTGTATTTTAAACTATGTTATTTAATGTGGAAATAGGCAATGCTACATTTTTAATGTAACTGAGTATAATGTTTTATTATAAATATAAGATCTTATAGTTAAAATTTTAATCTGTTGTTTCATAAGTCAGGTACTGACATCAAAGGAAAGACAGTTTTATTATGATTAGTCAAATTCAGACTTATTGCATATCTATATTTTTTACATCAAAGAACACATAATCAAGATATCTTTATAGAAAATGAACAAATACATTAAAGCATTGTTGAGAGTTCCTTTCCAATGTTTATCTTCTTAATAAATATTTACTAAGCACAATAAATTCATACTACTTGACAGTTGTACTCATGTAGCATGATAGTTATAAATTAAGGGTTTTTTTTTACTTCATTTGTTAAATCAAGCCATTTCTCTATATGTTATCATTGAGATGCTAATGTGTCAATGTGCACCTTCCCCATAATGTGGTTTTAATTTTTCAGCCTCTCTTCAAAATACAGGAAAAGTAAGTAGAAGAAAAATTGAATGTCTTTAACATTGTTCATTAGTAAATTTTAATCTGTGGCAAAAAATACACATTGCCTCTGAGTGTCATGAATGACAAGAAGTCTCTCTAATCTCCATCTACAGCTAGAAGCACTTGAAAAAACACTTTTCCTTTTTCTTAAATGATCATTTGCCACACATCACTCAAAAGGTGTTCGGCATCCTTAGACATCATGGAAATTAAAAATTAAAAGTGCTTTCTGACTCCAGCTAACCCCAGTAAGAACAGCTATCATCAAGAAAACAAAAGGTAATCAATGCTGGCAGATACATAGGAAGAGAGGAACACGGAAATTGTCTAAAATACTGAAACTAGATGTAAAATGTGACTCTTGGATATGTACCCAAAAGAGGCCAAGTGAACACACTACAGAGATCCTTGTACATTCATGTTTCTGGCTGCCCTGTGAGGAAATGAAACCAGCCTAGGTAGGTGGATAAAGAAAACATGGTACCCAATGGAATTTCATTCAACTCTAAAGAATAATGAAACCATGACAGTTGCAAAGAAATGGATACAGCCAGAAGTCAATAAGCAAAATATGCTCAGCTCAGAAGGCAGGTGCCATGTGCATCCTCTCATGTGAACCTAGACTATTTATGCAGTGTGTATGTGTGTGTGTGTGTGTGTGTGTGTGTGTGTATGTGTGTGTGTGTTTACATGCTAGTGGTAAAGGCTATACACTATGAATATACTAATAAAACCATATAATTTTACATTTTGTACTGTGTGAATTATATGTTGCAATAAAAAAGTTTAAATTCTTTAAAAAAAACCTCTTGAAAAGTCTTTTTGAGCCATTAAAATCTTCTCACTTCATTGAGATTTATATTGATACACTTAGTGGCAGCTTGGTGACTTCTACTTACTATTTTATTTTTTGTCTTTATTTATCTCAGAGCCTTGTAACCTTGGCAAGTCTCTTTACCAGAGAATGACTACACAGTAAAATCCTAAGTATAGGTATTTGTAAAACATATACAAAACTCATACTCAAGAGATGTAGGTCCTGTGTTGGACTAAAGAAGATTTTCTATGTTAGCATGGAGAGAAATTTTTATTTACAGTGATTATATATTTTACTGAGATTGATTAAAATGAATATAGGATAGTCCATGATTTATAATTACAATAGATATTTCAAGACAAACACCAGTCATTTTTTTTATTTCTTAAAACTCGCAGAGAGCATATAATAATGTGGTCTGAATCCTTTACCATGAAGCAAAACAACATTTTCATAGATGAAATTCAGATTGTTTTGATTGAGGATGACACCTATCATGAGAATTATGAGATCAATTTACAGTTTCAATAGCCACAGTAATTTGTCACTTTCCAGAGAAGACAGTGCTGCAACAGCAAGTGGCATGGACTGGTAATTAGCTTCTCACCTGGCAAATCCTCCTTCTATTCCTTTCTAAAGAATATGATTGAGGGCTACAGTATCCCGTATTATAGACTTTCTGGAATGGACATCAACACAAGTTTCACTTAACTCATGAGAATCTCTCCTAACTCTAAAAAAAACATTATTAAGAAAGCAGATATACTCATTAACTCAGTTCTCCTCCTGGTGTCCTTGGGGATTGTGGTTCTCCGGCAAATGACTCTGAACAACCTGACGGGTGGACAGTGATTCCAGAAGGCAGCTCTTGTGTGCAAAGCAAAGCCGGCTTAGGCTGACAAGCTGTGATTCATGGTTTTGAGTTGTTTCTACAGCTTTGTGAAAAGCAGTGACCTTGAACCAGTAATCTCCATGATGTGCTTCAAGTTCAAAGAAAAAGAACTGAAGTGGAACTGAAGTGAGTGACTGGTGTTACAGAGAGAGCATCCAGAAGGCCAGCACTCAAAAACCAAAGCAATATGTTGGTTTTTATTTTAGCTATCTAATTCAATAATAAAAATTTTAAAAAATCAAGATAGCATCTCAGGGTTATTGTAACTCAATAATTGAAAAGGTTTAGGTTTCGTGACACAGAATTATAAAGCAATCATTTCCTTAATACAAAATTTAGTTATGCTCAGTTAAGTGCTTTAAAATATGTAATTATCAAATTTCAGAATGAAGAGCTCTGCTTTAAAAGTTCTTAACAGTATAATTCTGTGTGTACATCAAGTCAAGGAAGTACAACAATCAGGTCAAATGGCAAATATCAGCAGATCTGTCGCTTTCTGGTTTGTCTCTTGACAATGATGATAATAATACATAGATTCAGGCTAAAATGATCTTGTCAATTCCATTAATAAGAAAGAGAAAAATTATACCATTCTTACTCCTAAATATAGATAAATTCTTTGTGTAAAATATAGGCAACTGCAAGGCATAAATTGAATACAAATATATCATGGGATTTGCTCACTGTAGGATGATCAAAGGAAGGAAGTCATTCTGTCATTTTTAGATGGTAGTTAAATATTTCCATGCTCATAAATTTTCCACTTCTTTCTTCCCTCCTTTATCCTTAGTAATATTAAAAGTGTTTGTTTGGTATTCTCATGAAATATTTACAGCTAGCTGATGAGACTGCAGTTATTAGTCAAGTTTAATTATATGCCTTTGGCTACCAGTAGGCCATAAACAAAGAGGTAATACACCAAAAAGAAATGAAAGATGATTTAATTCTACTTGTCTACTCAGCTAAACACCATCTGAGTGCATATACTGTACCCATGGGCTTGACATGGCTTTGGTAAGGTACATTTCATTGAGTTTCGTTTAGTATCCATTGTCATCCTGAATAACATGATAAATTCAACAGTCCAATAATACAATTATGTTACCACTACCTCTACTAAATTCTGCTAGGAATATAGTTTTGAAAGATACTCAGATTCCTTTAACTTAATTTGTATATTCTATGGAACCAAATAGTCTTCTATAATTGATTTAGTCTGACATGAAGTGGCTTTCGGCTAGTCTGCTCTTACATCCAATTAGACAAGTACATGAAGGAAGTTGTGCCAGCAAGAGAAGGTATGTTTCAAGATCTTTATTCTCCTTTGGATAAATCAAAACCAGGATAACTTTTCAGATCCTTGAAGGGATTTTCACATCCTACCATGACAAACCAACACTGTTTCCTCATAGCAAATAGCATAATTTTGTCTTATAACTAACATAGACGACCCTCACTTTAATGAATGCACTATGCCTGGTTTTCTGGGACTACTATTGACTTCAATGATACCAATCTCCAAGCAGCAAGCCTCACATTTTGGATAAATCAAAACAAGGATAACTTTTCAGATCCTTGAAGGGATTTTCACATCCTACCATGACAAACCAACACTGTTTCCTCATAGCAAATAGCATAATTTTGTCTTATAACTAACATAGACGACCCTCACTTTAATGAATGCACTATGCCTGGTTTTCTGGGACTACTATTGACTTCAATGATACCAATCTCCAAGCAGCAAGCCTCACATTTGATAAATCATGGTATCATTACTCTGAGTAATTCCATCAAGTGTGAGCTTTGCTCCTTGTTCCAAGTCCACATATTGTTCCTTCATATAGTCATATCACACTATCCAATGACATTTTTTCCAATGTTGGAAGGTGACTAATTTTGAGTCTCTTATTATTGCATTTTGCTTCTTCATAGTAAAGCTCCTAGGAACACACACACACACACAAACGAGAAAATTACCTCAACGGAACACCAATGGCTCATGCTTTAAGATCAATAATCCACAAATGGAACCTCATAAAATTGAAAATCTTCTGTAAGGCAAAGGATACTGTCAATAGGACAAAACAGTAACCCAAAGATTAGGAAAAGATCTTTACCAATACTACCTCTGATAGAGGGTAATATCCAATATATACAAAGAACTCAAGAAGAAATATTCCAGAGAAGCAAATAACCCTATTTTAAAAATGGAGTACAGAGGTAAACAGAATTCTCAACTGAGAAATCTTGAATGGCTGATATGCACTTAAAGAAATTTTCAATATTCTCAGTCATCAGGGAAATACAAATTTAAATGACCCTGAGATTCTGCCTCATACCAGTCAGAATGGCTAAGATCAAAAAATGCCATCCTGAGTGAGATAACCCAACCACAAAAGAGCACACATGGTATGCACCAGCCGATAAATTGATATTAGCCCCAAAGCTCAGAATACCCAAGATACAACTCACAGACCACATTAAGCTCAAGAAGAAGGAAGACCAAAGTGTGGATACTTCGATCCTTATTGGAAGGTGGATCAAAATACCCATGGCTCACAGCCAACCAATAGACTGAGCATAGGATCCCCAATAGGTAGAGAAAGGACCTAAGGACCTGAAGAGGTTTGCAGCTCTTCAGAAGAAAAATAGTATGCACCAACCATTACCCCCAAAGCTCCCAGGGACTAAACCAACAACCAAAGAGTAAACATGGAGGGACCCATGGCTCTAGCTCCATATGTGGCAGAAGCTGACCATTTCAGACATTTATGAGAGGAGAGGCCATTGGTCCTGTGAAGGCTCAATTCTCCAGAAAAGGGCAATGCAAGTCAAGAAATTGGGGGAGGAGTAAGCAGAGGGAGGGGAATTGGGATAGGGGGTTTTAGAAGGGGAACATGGAAATGGGATACCATTTGAAATGTAAATAAAGCAATTATCTAAAAAAAAAATCTCAGTAGAGAACAGATGCTGGCAAGAATGTCAAGAAAGGGTAATGAAAGTACAATCGTTGTCTTCATGTAGATTATGGAACATTTTAGAACTTTATCATTTTCCTTGCTTTTCTCGTCTATGCCAAAGAAATTGAATCTGACCCGACGATTCCCTTGTCATCACCGCTGTGCATTTGTGTATCTGTTTGTGTGTGTACATGTGTACACATGTGTGTGTGTGTGTGTGTGTGTGTGTGAGTGGACATACAAAATTAAACCTATACATACAACAACTGTTGTATGGTATAACTGAATGAATGAAACAACATTTTTCTTTGATTTTACATAATAAACATTTCTATAAGCTATATGTCTTAAGTAGAATTAATGCATGGATGCAAGTATACATATGTGAAGTGAATGCATATGCAAGATCAGAAGTCAAAGACTGGTATCTTAATTAGTCTTTCCAAATATAATAATAATAATAATAATAATAATAATATTCATACATTATACATTGTATATGAAACAGAAACTCTTTCTAAACCTAGGGATCATCCTCTCATCTGGATTAACTCAACAAAAAGTCCTCAGATCATCCTTATCTTCTACTCTTCTGGCACTGGGGTTACAGGTGTGTGCTATAAAACTCAACTGTTTACATGCATTTCTTAATGTGTTATGTGTTCATGGCATGCATTTTATCCACCAAGCCATTATCTGAGCCTGGCAGTTAATCTTTGGAAGTACAGAGGAGAACATCAACTGTAGACTCACACCTTAGCAATGTCCCCCTGGGTAATGATTTCCTAGGTGTGTACATTTGTCACAACTCCATGCACAGACATACCTACGATTAGTCCATCAAAAGTAAATGAAAGCATCTCTACAAAGCTGTCACAATCTAGTTAAGGATACACATGTTTGTATAGTTGTGGCGAACTTCATCAATGTTTACAGCACTGAAATGGGTGGATGAGTAGAAAAATGAACAAAACAAGTTTGATATTAAAATTATATTATCTATTCAAATGCAGGGGTGCTCAGTGTTAAATTCTGACATTTCATATGTTCAAATTCTATGACAAATATCTTGAATAGATCAAAAAATGTAAATAGCTGTTTTCAATATAACTAGATCTGTAAGGCTACTAAAAATAAAGATCATTGGTTTTATTTCGGTGTTAGCTAAACAAAGAAAGTATTATGATTTATGTAGAGGAATATACTCAATGTAGACCTGTAAAACATTGATAGATTCAAATTTCAATAATAATTGCTAAAGCAAAATTTTGCTTGGGGAATAGATACTTAGACCTTTCCTAGAAATGTGGCTCTATGAAAAATTTTTATTCATTATTTTCATTAAAATTTACTTTTCAATTAGTATTTATAGTGAAAAAAAAGGTTTGTTTGTTTTTTTTTTTTTACACTAATTGACTGTTGTTTGTTGGATGAGACTGGAAAATGCTGGTTGTAAGTGAATCAATTTCATGTATATTTCTTTGTCATCAAAACATGTAAGTCCATTTCAGAAGCACATGTTATTTTCAGACTGTATCCAAGAATAAACAAAACTTCAAGAAAGTAACAGCCAGGACAATTTCTAATCAAAATATTGTTAATCACTGATTAACTATAGAAGATAGAATGAATACTATGACTAAACTTAAGAGCCGCATCAGATGGAAAGATTACTGAAAGGTGTACTATGGATCAGATGATAATATTCTTTTAAAATTGGAGAATACAGTGATATTGTGTAGAACCACATAAGTATTATTTAACAATTGTATATTATATTCTAGATATACTTGTCTTATTTGGTTATTTGAAAAACAGTATAATATATTTCATGTGAAAAATTGTTTTGTGGGTTTAGCTAAATGAAACAAGCTAAACAGAGAAAGATAAAAACCAAAAGTGGTGTGAAGTGTCTTAAAAATGTTGATCTCACGGTAGAGTGGAAAGTTGCTAAGCTTAACAGGTCTAGAGAAAGGATGGTAAGCAGTAGTGAGGAAAGAGAGAAGCAAAGGTCTCAGGCAAGCAAAAAAATTCATGAGTTCTGTTGGAGAATTTGAGTACTATACATAATGGCAATATATTGCCTACTTGAAAATGGATGGGGAATAGACTTTATTCTGATCACAGACAAAGAAAAGATAAATCAGCCAGGTATTTGATATGTGTGAGAATAGACTAACAGGCTTGGCTTAGTCACTATACAACATATGAATATTCCACTGCATCATACTGCAGGCCATAAGACATGAAATGTCTAAAGACATGCCAAGTAAAAACAAAATATCACTGTATATGGTTTGCACATTAAAAAATAAAATAATTATAAAAATTGTATTGAGATCCATGCAATGAAATCTCAATGAGCCAACCCTATGGCCAGGAATCAGAATCAGATATAGATAGTCCAAAGACCTAGGATAGAACCTAGGATATGATAGTATGTATATAATTACAATTTACATACAATTTTTATGTTTTAATTTTCTAAAAATACTTGCTTTGTAAACATATATTCAATGATATTAATACATTTTTTTTGTACTTAAACACTAACTTCATGTATCTTTTTACTTAGAATTTTGTTTTAAAAACTGACAAAACCTTAATGAAATCTGTTACATTATACTTTGACAATAGGTCATTAAGTCTTAAAGCTCATCAAAAAGTGATCAGACCTAGTTTTTGAAGGTAATAGTGAATAGTAAAATATTTAGTATTCTGAGTGATAAAAACATTAAATTACAAAGTCTAAAATGATTTGATCTAGTAAGGCATGTTAATTTTTTAAAATATCTAATTTCTCACATTCCTTATGTAACTCCCCAAATTGGAAAGTGTATGCAGCTCCTCAGAGATATTTGCTTCATGAAAAGTAATCATAATCGTGTATACTTTAAAGTAAAAACAGATAAACAAAAGAAAAAACCCAGAAG
Organism: Apodemus agrarius; assembly: GCA_964023405.1. Lineage (NCBI taxonomy): Eukaryota > Metazoa > Chordata > Mammalia > Rodentia > Muridae > Apodemus > Apodemus agrarius. Next base: position 29,923,100 of record OZ030013.1, on the reverse strand, counting down.
CATCTCAGAGTAGGAAGAATGCAAGCTTTTCTTCCATATACATTATTTATCCCACATAATTTGTCACAGTGATAGAAACAAGCACAAATTCCACATGGTGTTTCAATATGTATTCATTGGGTAACACGGTTAAGCATATCTGTCACCTTATTTACCACAAAATTGTATGGTGAAAATTTGCAAGTCTTTTTTTTTTCCTAGCATCTTGGAATAATTCCCAATTTTATCCGGGTTAATCACATAACTGTCACATCCTGGGGTTTGAAAACAGGATATATTTTCAGAAAAAAAAAAAAAGAAAGAAAAACGAAAGTAATGAATTTGTTACAAAGAAGGTAACAAAGAGACACTTATCGAGAATTAAATAAATATAGAAGCAAGTCCTCACTGAGAATTGGATGAGGTCTAGGGAATTTAATTCTCTTGTGACCAATGGAAAGCAATGCGGTAGAACATACCAGCCACACTGGAACATCCTGTCTGGAACAGGAAAGAAAGGTTGCCATGGCTCTTAGTCAGCAAACCTCTCGAGATCAGAAGCAAGAACCTATAATGTAAGCCCCAAAATGGTCCAAGGAGAGTTAACTATTACACCAAAATATTACTGCTCTAAGCCCAACGAAAGAAATGTGAATGTGCATTAAAAAACAAAACAAAAACAAACAAACAAAAAACATCTAGCAAGTTTCTCTCTCCTCCAGCTGAGCAAGATGCCCAAATTAAAAAAAGCCAGGGGGAAGAAGGTGCCCCTCCCCCACCCCGGCCAAAGCAGTTGTAAAGAAACAGGAGGCCTAAAGGGTGGTTAATCTTTTGATTCAGAAAAGCCCAAGAACTTCGGCATCCAGCAGGACATCCAGCCCAAAAGAGATCTTACACGCTTCATCAAATTGCCCCACTACATCATGCTGCATTGACAAAGTACCTCCTGCCTTTAACCAGTTCAGCCAGGCCCTGGACAGGCAAACAGCTACTCAGCTGCTTAAATCTGCCCACAATACAGGCCAGAGACAAAGCAAGAGAAAAAGCAAAGGCTACTGGTCTGTGCTGAGAGGAAAGCAGCTTTCAAAGGGGATGTCCCAGCTCAAAGTCCACCTGTCGATACAATCATCACCTTGATGGAGAACAAGAAGGTTCAGCTGGTGGTGATTGCCCATGATGTAGACCCTATCGAGCTGGTGGCTTTCCTGACTGCCATGTGTCAAAAGATGGCGGTATCCTACTGCATCATCAAGGGAAAGGCCAGGCTAGGGCTCCTGGTCCACCCACTGTTGCCTTCACACAGGTTAACTTAGTCAAGGTGCTCTGGCTAAGCTGGTAGAAGCAATTAGGACCAATTACAATCACAGATATGATGAGATCCACTGACCTTGGGTGGTGGAGGGAAATGCCCCGGGTCTTAAGTCTGTGGCTCGCATTGCCAAGCTGGAAGAGGCAAAGGCTAAAGAATTTGCCACTAAACTGGGTTAAATGTACACTAAGTTTTCTGTATATAAATATACTTACAAAATTATCTTCCAAAAAGAAAAGAAAAGAAAAGAAAAATTAACTAGCAAAAGTTACATATGTCTATGCTGTTAGGTATTGCCAATTTCGGTCATGATACATAAACTAAACATACTAGTAGCCTTGCAGCTCTTTTTAGCACATCTATAGCTTCAACCAAGTATCTAACCTATTAAAAAAATTTCACAAGTACACTGCAAATGTATTAATATTTTCATTTCATTTTTTAAAACATAGCATTTTCCTAAATGTCACTTATAGTGTTTATATAAAAATTAAGTAGCCTAAGAAATCTAGCCATGATTTAAATTATGGAGGAGAATTTTGGATGGTTATAGTAAATATTGTGACATGTAGAGAAAGGACTGGGATATCCTTCATTTCAATCTTCAAGGGATCAAGAAGAAGCCTCTTAAAAATGCAGGGAAATTTTCATTTCATTCTTGCATGAAAGAAATGCAGAAATAAAGTAAAATCTGTAAATTTGCCATATATATGTGTATATATACATATATATATATACACACACATACTTTAGCTTGTCTCATAAAGTATGTGGACATATATATAAAAAATTCTGCCACCCTATACAGGGCCTCTGTTTCTTGTGTCATCTCTCAGAAGCTTTGGGTTAAATACTTATTTAGCTTTATTTCCAAATGCACACAACAAAAAATGATATTTTCTTGAAAAGGCTAATGTCCCGATGCAACAGAATACAGAACAGTCGGACCAGGACTGCTCTCTGTTCTCTCTTGGAGGAATGCTCTATGCACAAAGGCCAGGCAGTAAGCCATCCCAAAACTTTGCCAGAGGCCTCTGTTCAGGCATCTGACCTTGGCAAACCATGGACTGTGCAGAGCCTACAGAGTAGTCAGGACCTCAGAATTCACATCCCTCAGGAGAACCTGAGATGGTATGGCTGCTAGTGGGATCTAAGTATTCTATTATTGCTAAATAATTTAAAATGAGACAGGATTCAAGGAGGAAGATGGATGCAAAGATGCTTTAGCAATATGTCTAAGGTTTGGTTCAGTCTTGGAAGTTGCCAGAACCAGATCTAGGGATAAGAATTAAGAGAGCAACCTGTACTGCTAAGGAAGAGAGGTCAGGTATAATTAGTGAAAGTAAAATAGGAGGACAGCTCTCGTAAGTGATTAATGTTCTGCTGAAAATACCTTATTTTTGTTTGGAAGGAAATATTCTCTTTAACTGTCTGCCTAAAGAAAATGAATCCTGGATTCAAGAATTAATGTTTGCTCAAGCTCAGAGTAGTTTTTTACTCAATATTCTTATTCTTTCAGAATTTGCCTGGCTTGTCATGAAAGCAACTAAATTCTTACAGCAAATTTCTAAGGTATTAAAAATGTTTTTTTTAATTTTAAAAGATATATATATATATATATATATATATGTGTGTGTGTGTGTGTGTGTGTGTGTGTGTGTATGATAATATATGGTGTAGCTATATAGCGAGTGAAACAAAATGATAAACAATTAGAAAAGGAGGACACAAAATGATGAAAATTAGAAAAAAAGAAATTCATGTTTTGTTCTCATTGTTTGCATAATCAAACACATCAAAACTTTAAAAACAGAATGGACGAGGTGAAATAGGCCTTTAATCCCAGGAATATTTAGGAAACATATGACTATAACTATATGTCCAGCGATTCAGACTATCTTAAGGTTACCTCAGGCAGTACAAAATGTGAACAGAAACAATCAGGCAAAACCTGCCCACACATAGAATAAAAATAAATATGCAAACCCAAGAACTCAAAAGTTGCATCATGCAGTTATTATAACATATTAGATACTATTCCATAATAAGATTCTTTGAGGTTCATTAATGATAAAAATATATATATAATCTCCAGAAAGAAATGATTTTATATGCAATAGAAGCCATGTCTTCCCACACATTGAGTTTCCCACTAGATTCTCCTGAGACAGCGATGCAATAATATGTAAGAAAATGCCAGCAATCAAATTACTTATAGATTTAAATTGTGCTATAGTGTAATAAAGTTCCCAGAGACAAGCTAAAATATATTTTGGCATTTGCATATGAGTAAACTGTTTAAACTATCTTTTAAAAAATTTATAAAATATAAATTTAATATGGAAAATAGGGAGTGCTCAACTAATGAGATATAAATTACTTTAATCACACATATATTTAGATGCTTGGTTATTTAATGTCAAGTTGAAGATAACAAAGAAAGTATAAATATATCCTTATTGGTAGACATATGCACCTGTGGGTATCTTTTCATGTATACATGTGCACTTTGAAATATTAAAATAATTTTATGCTATGATGTTATAACTTTTCTTTTAAAAGTGCATAGTATTGTATATTTTGTTTTTTCTAATTAAGGTTTTTATAATTACAATGAAATTAATGCTATATTTAGAAAACATATTATTGAGCAAAAAAAGCAGTACTACTCCTATGATTTCTATGATAATAGAAATAAATTAAGTATCAGTAAACTCATGGAAACATAACTAAAAGAGACTTTTGGAAAATGTTTTCCACCAAATAAAGCTTAAGTCCAAGTGGATCAAGGACTTCAACATAAAACCAGATAAACTAAATCTTACAGAAGAGAAAGTGGGAATGAGCCTTGAACTCATTAGCACAAGGGGAAATTTCCTAAACAGAACTCTAATGACTCATCCTCTAAGATCAATAATTGATCAACGGGAACTCCTGAAACTGGAAATCAAGGCAAAGGACATAGTCAATAAAGCAAATCAGCAGCCTATAGATTGGGAAAGCATCTCCACTCACCCCACATCTGCTAGAGAGCTAATATCCAAAATACATAAAGAAGACAAAAAGCTAACTATGAAAAAAAACAAACAGCCAAATCAAAATATGGGTATAGAACTAAGCTGAGAATTCAAAGCACAGGAATCTTGAATAGCTGAGAAACACCTAAGAAAATGTTCAAAGTCCTTAGCGATCAGAGAAATGCAAATTAAAATAACCCTGAGAGTCGTCCTTACACCAATCAGAATGGATAAGATCAAAACCTCAGGGGACAACATACGATGGTGAGGATGTGGAGAAAGAGGAGGGTGTGGCTGCGGAGATCCTCCACTACTGGTGGGATTGCAAACTGGTACAACCACTCTGGAAATCAGTCTGGAGGTTCCTCAGAAAACTGGAAATAGATTTACCTGAAGACCCAGAAATACCACTCTTGGGAATATAGCCAAAAGATATCCCATGACAGGAGAATGGATACAGAAAATGTGGTTCATTTACACAATGTAATACTACCCAACTACTAAGAACAGGACATCCTGAGTTTTCTAGGCATAAGGATGTAACTAGATAATATCAGCCTGAGTGAGGTAACTCAGACCCAAACAGACATGTTTGATATGTTCTCACTGATAAGCAGATATTATCCAAAAACAAAAACAAAAACAAAAACAAAAACAAAAAAAACCAACAAAAAAAACCCAGAATATTAAGATACATTCCACAGAACTCAAAAAGGTCAGCAAGATGAAGGCCCACGTGAGGTACCTTAGTCCCACTTGGGAGGGAGAAAGAAGCAGTCACCACTGGGGAGAGAGCGAGGGACCTGGGAGGGAAAGTGGACAGCGGTAGGGTGGAGAGAGGGGAATCTGATCTGGTATTGGATGATGGAAATGAACTGAAGCCCTGAGTGCCAGCAGAAAGAATGGAAACAGGCTACCTGGGATGATAGGAGGTTGGGGGACCCTCCAGAAAGTACCAGTGACATGGGAGGTGAGAGACTCTCAGGAGTGAAAGGGAAGGACCTTAGATAAGATGCTGCCTCAAGTCAGATTTTGGTATGGAGCCTAGAGCGAGAGAGAGTGCCTGTGACTCAGAGGATCAGGTTAAACTAGTACTTATTTATAAGCAATGATAAACAAATACAAAGCGAAAAGGGATGGCATTTATTTACACACACTCTCTCTCACCTCTGGTCTGGTAAGTGTTATAACCCGGTTCCAATGGATGTGCAGACAAGGCCTGCAGCATTTTCTCACTGTGTTTTGGATCCCCGCTGGAGCTTTGGTCCAGAGTTGGGGTGTCTGAAAGCAGAGGGCTGGCTCCAGGAATGAGTCAGTTTCAACAGGAAGAGCCTCCATTGGAGCTCTCTGGAATGAGCCAACCTTAGCTGCCAGACCAGCGTTTATACGTCTCTTTCAGCTCAGGCATTTAACACTACTTTATCTGACACTAGTCCTTATGATTATCTCTATATACCCACTGTAGACTTGGTCTCCAGGTATCTTTTTAGCTGATCACACTTGAGGTATTCATTTACCTTATCACATTTCACACACACTCACACACTCTGAGCTGGGTTACATTTGTAATTTCTTTTGTATTGCCTACATTTATTCCTTACAAATTTCCAACACTAGGGAGATGGAACTTATAAAGTCAACCTTCATCAGGAAGACGGGGCATCAAGAAAGTGAGGGGGCTGCGATTCCATATTCAAAACTCTGACCCATAAATGTTCCAGTCTGAAAGAACTACATGGATGGAAATGGAGAGGAGCCTGAGGAAACAAAGGTCCAGCAACAGGCCCAAAGTGGGATCCAGCTCAAGGGGAGATCCCAAAGCCTGACACGATTACTGAGGTGATGGAGTGCTCACAAAAAGGGACCTAGCATGACTGCATGCAGGAAGACCCAGCAAGCAGCTGAAAGAGTCAGATGCAGATATTTGAACCTAACCAATGGACAGAAGCTGCAGACCCCTGTGGCTGAATTAGGGAAAATCTGAAAGAAGCTGAGGAGGAGGGTGACCCCGTAGGGGGACCAGCAGTCTCAATTAATCTGGACCCCTGAAATCTCTCAAACACTGGACCACCAACCAGGCAGAATATACCAGCTTATATGAGGCCCTCAACACATATACTGCAGAGGACTGCCAGGTCTGTCTTCAGAGATGATGCACCTAACCCTCAAGAGACCAGAAGCCCCAGGGACTTTAGAGGTCAGGTGGGGGAGGGGGCCATTCTCATGAAGACAGGGGCTCAGGCAGAGGTATGAAATGAGGAACAGTCAGAGGGTGGGCTGCAGGCTGGGCATAAAATCTAGAGTGTAAAATAAATAAATTAATTATTAATTAATAATCAAATAAAAATTATTTAACATCTTAAATAATAAGCATGCAAATAGGTAAGATGGTGTATACAGTATTATACTTCAATATAATCAATTACTTTTTCCACCTTTAAGTCAGTGTTTTAAAAATATTTGAGGTACTTTGTTGTTTCTAATAAACGCATTATTGAAAATGTAGGGTTTACTCATACAACACACCAATAAATTTTAAAATTATTTTTATTTTGGTTGCTGATAATATTATTTAATATTTCTGTATAGTTATTATCAGTTACATTTTAAATAATTTTAATACTATATTTTATGTTAATAAATATTTTATATTTAATAGGTATAAATAAATATAACAATTATATTTATATTATTTAAATCATGATAAAATTGTTTCATTCTTACTGATATGTTTTTCAAGATTTTTAGTGACAAACATATAATTATGCAAGCTTCTCCTTGTGGTTTCTTCATTACAAAATATGTCATTTAACCAGCTCAAAAAAATAAGAATTTTACTTCGTCATTTCATAACATATTTGCTTGGTTCTGCTAAATAAATGGTAAGAACATAACAAACTTAGTCATCTCATAGAGCCAGAAAACACAGCAGAGAAGGTCAAAGCTACAGATGCATTCATCAAGTTCTCCTCAGTAACTATACCTTCTCACCTTATCTATATTAATAAATGTTCCATCTAGTAAGGAGAACGTCTGGGAATTAATCTTGCCAGAAAGGGGTTTCTGTGGAAATATCATATTCCAAAACATAACGATTTTCAGGGGAAAATATTTCAGGTGTAACACTTGATTCACATGTATTAGTTCCCTTATTTTATCTTAATCATAACAATGAAACACCTGCACAGCATGCTGCTAATTTACATTTATTATTTAATTCTTTTATTTGGGTTTTCATTCTTGAATGCTATTATAATTTTCTTCCAAGGCATACTCATCTGCATATGAATGTCATTTTCATAAAGAATTTATTAACTCCTATCTTTCCTGTATAACACTGCTACTATTTCATGGAGTGCTTATGCTCTTATGGTCAGGTTTATTAGCCTCTCTGTCTTTATTACATAATATAGCAAGAAGGTTCTTCCTGGTTACTGCTAAGGTACCTTCATTTGTAGTAAACATACAGAGAGTGAGCATGAGCAAGAGAGAGAGAGAGAGAGAGAGAGAGAGAGAGAGAGAGAGAGAGAGTTGCATGCATGTGTGGCAGTGTTAGTTTTTGTTTTTATTTACTGCATATCATATGATCATTCTACTTCAACAGAATTAAAATAATCTGTTGAGATTTCACTCCTTGGGGATTTTTCGTGACATCAAGCCTTTAAATGTGCATTGCTCTCTGATTTTAATGATGGTGTCTTTAGAATAGAATCACCTCTTTATAAAGAACATTCAGAATTCCCAAGCCAAATAGAAGCTGTTAGATCTTAGCTAGTTTACAGTTTTCATCATGAGTTAATACTAGTTGTTGTTTTTTAAATCAGTTCCAGTACATCTCATTTCTTAAACAGATCACAGTCTTCCTTTGGTACAAATTCATATCTATACATTTATTTTCATCATCAGTATTATTGTCTTATCCCATAAGAATATTAAGCAAATACCTGGCATCATTATACTAAAGCTGAAAAGAGTTACTCAGAATATAATTAGGTTAGATAATTAGGCATTATATTCACTCAACTACATTCCCTATCCAGTAACTTTATTTTGAGACATTTTGTTTTCAATATTTTAATTGATAAAGATGGTAGTTTCTTCGAGACCATAATTATAATCACGTGTTTCACTAGTTCCTAGTTCCTAATTTACAGTCTGGAATACATAAAAATGTGTACATAATGTGCAACATTATAAAATTGGTTAGGACAATGTTTGCATATTTACAATGTCTAAATAACACCTATCAGTGTATTGAGAGAGGTTATCGACAGATCTAAATTCTGTCAGTTAAGGAAGTCAGAAAAGTGCCAGTTGGACAGCCATGTTTAGAAGTTACAGATATAATATGGCATATAAAACAACCATGATGACAATGTGAATGGATCCTTAAATAAGCCTTGAGAAGTAAATCAGAATTTTGTTGTTGTTGTTGTATTTTAAGAAAACTGATCTCGGACTGGAGAGATGGCTCAGCAGTTAAGAGCACTGACTGCTCTTCCAGATGTTCTGAGTTCAATTCCCGGCAACCACATGGTTGCTCACAAACATCTGTAATGGGATCTTGTGCCCTCTTCTGGTGTGCCTAAAGACAGCTTCAGTGTACTCATATAAATAAATGATTAAATAAGTAAACAAATAAATCTTTAAAAAAAAGAAAACTGATCTCTCAGGCTACTACTTCACAAGTTTTCATATCTTATTTTTGCCCTGCTAAGTTTCAAGGAAAGTAAAGACATATTAAAAACAATATATCTCTTTACAGAGAGCACAAACTAATAAGTTGCAGAGAAGACTTGAGAGAGCAGAAACTTGATATAAATCCTCAGAATTTCTCTATTTCCTATTCAATATGTACATTTCTTTCTCTTTTAAAATTATCTTTAATATTTTTACAGTCCAGTCATTATTCCCTTCCTGTTCTGCCCTGAGACAGTTCCTTATCACATTCCTCCCCACCCTGTCTCCTAGAGGAAATCCCCATAAGCCCACACAACCTCACACCTTGACGGGTTTCCTTATTTTAAGTCTCTCAAGGGTCAAGTGCATCTTCTCTCACTGAGCTCTTCCAGAGTTTTTGTTATATAAAAGAAATATTCCTTGATTTCTCTTTCTGTATTCACTACCTATTTGTAGTATGTAAGTCATTTGTGGCTAAGGTATAATAACAATTCTTAATATTTAAACATTTGGCTTCCAATGTATTTCTGATATAATCAATAATATGCTATAACACTCCTGATATCTATCATCTCTCTCTCTCTCTCTCTCTCTCTCTCTCTCTCTCTCTCTCTCTCTCTTTATCTATCTAATATATATGTATATGTGTGTGTTCCTTTTATTGAAAATAGATTTTTTTCTCATGAAATATATCCCAGTGAAAGTCTCCCATCCCTCTATTCCTTGCACTTTCTCACAACTCCTTCCATCTGGATTCAATGAACCATCCCTGTGCATTCGATTCTCAGTCGCCACAAAAATCATATGAGCCGTGATCATGTTTATTTAGAGAGCTATGCTTTCACAGTATCCTCCATCCCCTCTGGCCCTTACACTCTTTCTGTTTCCTTTGATGAAGGCTGAGGAAAGAAGTGATCTATGGTTATAGCAGAATGTAATGACATACTGTAGGAGTAGAGTTATTGTTGTTTTTAATTGTCTTGTTTTCTGTTTTATTTAGATTTTTTTTGGGGGGGGGGTTACTCTAAGTCAAGTTGAACATATCATCTCAAGTTCTTAAGCAAACCAAGAAGACCCAAGTATGGAACTTTGGGTTACTCCCAAAGGCTTTACGCCAAAACTGCCCTAACATATCATGTAGGCTGATCACCATTGTAGATCAAAAGGTTTGAGGCTGAATTGTGTTCACATTTTTCATTTGATAGTATGCATAGTACCTATACCAAATATGTTATGGTGTTCAGATACGTGTAATAATATTTGAATGGTTATTCATAATTATTAAAGAGAATTAAGATCCCCAAGGAATGTTTAATATCTGATAAATTTCTTCATTTGAGAAAGACTAGTTCAGTCAAGAAAAAAATCAAATTCTCACAAACGATTTCATTTAACAGTCTTCATATTCTCATGTTATTCTGTCTTCTAACAACTATACTAAAGCCACAGTACCCACCAGCTTCAAAGTCAATGTTTTTGAAGAAATCAGGAGTTTAAAATACAAGTAGACAAGTATAACAGAAAAATTCAGGAGACTATTATGTCATTAAGTATTCTGCAGAAATTATTTAAATAGTAACAGCTTTACATAGCTAAAATTTCAAATGAACACTTCCTTTTTGTTTCAAAAGTATAGTTGTGTTTTGGTAATATTTACTCATTATTTAATGCTTACAACATTTGTCCTCTAAATTTTGACAACTACAATTGATTATATATGGCAAATTTTCATTGTAAAATATAGCATTTAAAAACAGCAAATGGTACTCATTCAGTAGAGTATATACAATTTGCCTGTAACACCCCGCATGTGTGTGTGCCAAAACATAAATGAAAATATATGTGTGTTTATTTGTCTTGTGTATAAGATAAGGAGATAAGGAGAACCAATGTATTTATATTTATCACAATTTTAGAACACCTACACAACAAATTCTTTAAATGAACATATTGTATTTTTAAACAAAGAAATTATTGAGACATAAAACTAAACTGAGAATTTACTATTTCCACTGGCAATACACTAATTTGTTGCTATCTATCCATTTTACTGTCTGCAGTGTGAGATGCTCCGCTCCTCAGTAGTAGAGCTGCTCCACTACTGCACTCCTAGAATCTCTGTCTTCCAATAATGTATTTCTTTGTCATAGAAATGAAAGGTCATTCCAATATACAGAACATCTAGTTCCTGGTTTCCAAGGAGATCATTTAAATTCATTTTAATATACAATATAATAAATCAATGTTATGAAGACATAAAAGAAGGGACTAGAGATTACAAATAAGAAATATAGTTTTAAAGTTTCCCTTACTTTTTAATTGCATTGTTTAAATAGATATATGTAAATATTGTTATTTTATACAACTTACATTCTTCAAATTGAATCAAGATACAACACAGGGTGTGGGTTAATGTAGATCTAGATTTACATACCTTTGTTATTATCCATTCCCCCCACTGCATAAAGAGTTCCAACAGTAGATTTTCTGGGCTTAGTTCTTGGGCTTTGCATTAAAGTTCTTCTTTCGGGCAATAGATGGTATTTCATTGCTTCCAGAATCAGTTTTTGACATTCCAAATCATTCTTGAATAGTGCATGGTTTTCAAGGTCAGCCAGTATCTGTGAATAATACACAGTCACTGTTAGTGTTTGCTAAATTGGTGAGTATATGCTCTATGTATTGATGTAAGAAGCTTATTTCCTTTGCCATTACTCTTCCATTTGGAACACAGGATAGCAATCTTTCCTATTTTTCCTTTGAAATATTCACATTGGAACCAAAATATTTAAATGTGGGATTGTTGTGGTGAATAAATTGATTCCTTAAATTCATTAATCTCCCAATTTTGATAGAAGTGTAAAATGTTATTGATATTAAAAGGGTGAATCTAAAAGTCTTGACATTAATGTGACTTCCAGCTAATTAGGATGGATTTATAAACAATTGTGTTCTTATTTTTATCAAAATGATAATTAATAGTAAGAAAATATTTTAATAAATATAAGCTCAATTTGTTAAGTATTAAACTTTAAAAGCTGTATATTAGTGGCATTAGTACTTTACTGAATAAAATTATTTTAATAGTTTAAGATAATTAAAATACATCTTTAAATTAATTTCAACAAGTAAAACCCTCACTGTCATTTTCTTGACATTTTTAATGTTGCATGTAGATAAAGTTCTTCTGTTTATATGCATATAGTTTCTATCTTTTATTTGAAAATAATTGTTGAATAGCAATCATTAGTAAGTTCAACTTTAATTTTAAAACTGGTTATAGATTTTAGATAATGAAGTGATTCAAATTTTCTTAATTTTGTGTCCTGTATAATGCTTTAACATAAATAGTATGTATTACATAATAGAAACATCAGCTACTTATCACAGCTTGTAAAATCTAAAAAAATATATAGGTTATGTGACTTGGACAAAACTTTTGATGATAATCAGTTTGATTTTTTGTCTCAGCACTTTTGAAAATACTCATAATGATCCTTTGTACCATTTAGCATATACTTCTTTAAAATACTAGACCACATTATATATTATCATAATTAAACATACTAAAGCATGCATTAATATTACATATAACATCACCATCTAATTAAAGTATATGTATCCTAAATAATATTAAAATATGAAAATATTTTTGTTTTTGCATTGTACAGAGTCTTCTTAAAATAAAAATTAACATCACCAAGGAAGTTCAAATTTGATCAATACACTCATATATATATGAAAGTATTTTCTAAACTATTACTTAAAATGGATTATTATTATTAAATGATATATAGCTCTGTTATCCCTAGAATCTCAAGGACACTTAAGATGAACCAATGTTGAATTGTTTAAAAGTGCCTTTCTGCATCCAATGAGTTGATCATATGATTTATGTCTTGAAATCTGTTTATGTAGTTAAATATATTTGTTTATATTTCCACCTTTGTGGAATTATTTCTGAATCTCTGCAATAAAACTGGTAGGTGATATTCTTAATTGACATTATTAAATTAAACTTGAATGCATTTTGTTGAGAATATTTTACTCCACATTTTATCAAAGATATTAGAATAAAATATTCTTTTTCTGGTAGATCTTATGCTAGGTATGGAATCAAGGTAATATTGCCTTCAAAAATAGATTTTTTTATTGTTTTCTATTTTGCTGAATCATTTGAAAAATTTTTTAAATTTGTCTTTGAATATCTCATAAACTCTGGGCTTCACTCATGCGTCTTTGGAAATTTTTGTATCAGTAACATTTTAATTATAGCCTCCACCTTGTTCAATGTTATAGGTTGATTTGAATTACGAATTTCACAGGAAAATGGTTGAAACAGCCATCTTAAGTAAAGAAATCTATACACAGAAAGAGAAACCTTATGTTTCATCTGCTTTTCGGATATTTTATTTCTACAGATTAATTCATCTCTTAACATTTATCTGAGATACTTCTTTTTGAAGTTGATGATTAACTACAAGGCAGGTAAACAGTCCAGGTGCATATAATAAGAGAGTAAATTGACTTAAACGGGACATCAGTATCAGAACACTTCATTCTAGTACCAAAAATAACTGACTGAAGATAATGTGGAAAGAATCTAAGAAATAGAATTATTAGATGAACATAATAAAATAATGTTTCTGAACACAGCACAGCAACTGTACATATTGCCTTATACTATGTTATGACAACATACACAATCCCCATGAAACTTGTCTTAGTCAGGGTTTCTGTTCCTGAAGAAACATCATGACCAAGAAGGAAAGGGTTTATTCAGCTTACATTTTCACATTGCTGTCCATCACCAAAGGAAGTTAGGACTGGAATTCACACAAGACTCAGGAGCTGATACAGAGGCCATGGAGGAATGTTACTTATTGGCATTCTACCCCTGACTTGCTAAGCTTGTTTTCTTAATGAACCCAAGACTACCAGCCCAGGGATGGCACCACCCACAATGAGCCCTCCACCCTTGATCACTAATTGAGAAAATGCTTTACAGCTGGATCTCATGGAGGCACTTCCCTAACTGAAGATCCTTTCTCTTTGATAACTCCAGCTTGTGTCACGTTAACACACAAAATCAGCCAGTATACAACTCAAGCCATATTAGGTCTCTCTGCATGGAGAGGAAAAGTAGGCATAAAATCTCCATATGAGGTGAAGAATTACTGACAACTATAGCTGCTTAAAAAGGACAGTTCCACACTTTGAGCCTCATGTGGTCTGTGAACTGTATCTTTTGTATTCTGAGCATTTGGGCTAGCTAATATCCATATATCAGAGAGTACATGCCATGTGTGTTCTTTTGTGATTTGGTTACTTCACTCAGCATGATATTTTCTAGTTCCATCCATTTGCCTAAGAATTTCATGAATTCATTGTTTTTAATAGCTGAGTAGTACTCCATTGTGTAAATGTACCACATTTTCTGTATCCAGTCCTCTGTTGGAGGAGAACTTTCAAGCTTCTGGTTATTATAAATAAGGCATCTATGAACATAGTAGAGCATGTGTTCTTGTTATATGTTGGAGCATCTTTTGGGTATATGCCCAGGAGTAGTAAATCTGGGTCCTCAGGTAGTACTATATCCAATTTTCTGAGGAACCACCAGACTGATTTCTACAGTGGTTGAAATTATCCAATAATAATAACAATAATAACAACAGCAACAATAATAATAAAGCACACTTCCATTTTCTCTAAGAGTATAGATCCTGATAAGTCTACCATGCTTCAGTGGAATCAGGTATTCATGATTAAGAATTTATGACCCATGTAATTTCGAATTGATGTATGAAAAAAGAAAAAGAAGAGGACACAAGTCTAGTAGATAAGGAAATGGGAGAGTATCTCGGAGCTGTTAGGAAAGGTAGGAAAATGATTAAGTCTGACTGTACAAATTTTTCAATTTATTTTTATTGGTTATTTTATTTATTTACATTTCTAATGTAAACCTTTCCTGATTTACCTTTTGCAAATCCCCTATTTCTCCCTGCTGCTTTGATGAGGGTGCTTCCCTAACCATTCACCCACTCCAACCTCAGTGCCCTACTATTCCCCTACTCTGGGTAATTGAGCCTCCACAGAACCAAGGACCTCCCTCCCCACTATCACCCTTGATGCCAGATAAGGCAAATCTCTGCTATATATGCAGCCGTTGGTCCTGCCATGTTTATTCTTCTGTTGGTGGTTTAGTCCCTGGGAGCTCTGGGTGGGGGGTGGAGGGGTCTGGTTAGTTAATGTTGTTATTCTTCCTCTGGGGTTACAAACCTCTTCATCTCCTTTAGTCCCTCCCCTAACTCCTCCTTTAAGGTCTCTGTGCTCAGTCTGAAGCTGCAAGCACCTGAATCTGTATTGTTCAAGCTCTGACAAAGCTTCTCAGGAGACAGTTATATCAGGCTCCTGTCAGCAAGCACTTCTTTGCATCAGCAATACTGTCTGAGTTTGGTGTCTGAAGATGAGATGGATCCCCAGGTGGGGCGGTCTCTGGACTGCTTCCTTCACTCTCTACTCCACTCCTTGTCCCTGTATTTCTTTTAGACAGGAGCAAGTCAGGGTTAAAATTTTGGAGATGGGTGGATGACCCCATCCCTCAACTGGGGACCAGTTGGTTATGGTTTCTACAGGTTCTTTCTCCATTTCGGCTAATGTTATCCATGTTGGGACCTGGGAGACTCTTGCTTTCCTTAAACTACCAGTTATAATTTTTTAAATCTTCAATAAATATTAATAATTAAAATGTAATTTTAAAGGGTAGAAAGCTAGTAGAATTTCTACATAGTTATTAATCACATCCTTTTCTTTCATATGTTTATGAATTCATAGTAATCTAGAGAATAATATTGAGTAAAGATTTAAAGAAATAGCTGAGCTGAATATAGATCTCAAAGCAGCCATAATACTTTGTGCTGAGTTATTAGATATAAAAAACTATGTTACATTTGACCACAATAATGAATCAATTTTATATATTTCTTATTAAGACCTGACTTCTCAATAGAGTCGTTAAAAGCCATAGAGTGTTGTGATGTCAAATCTAAGACACCACAGATGCCATCTCAGTATAAACCCAGCCAATCTTTTAATCACCATTGATGGATAAAATGAGCCATTCCATAAGAAACCAAATATATATATATATATTTATTTATATATAATTTTATATATATATATATATATATATATATATATATATATATATATATTTGTACTAATCTAGCCCTACATAGAGTATTCAAAGAAAAACCTCATCCTAAAGAAGTTAACTACAATTATGAAAACACAGGGAAAAATTTCTCATATAAGCAAAAACCTGAAAGTATATACACAGAGAGACACACAAATATACACATCTCTCACTATCACCACCACCACTACAATTAACACCATAAATAAAAACAACAACAAACAACAATAATAAATAAAACAAGAATAAATGAAAGATATTGCTGAATATCAACGCTCTCAATTACTCAACAAAAAAGATACAGACTTACAGATTGTATGCAAAATAGGATCCATCTTCTGCTGTATCAAAGAAAGACACCACAACATGAACCATAAATGATTTTCCCCCTCAGGATAAAATTATCTCAGGGTAAAAGTTTGAAAAAAAATTTCAAAGCAACTGTACCTCAGAAATAAGCTGGTGTGACAATTTTAATATTGAAGAAAATAGACTTCAAATCAAAACTAATCAAAAAGAGATTGGAAAAGATGGTTCATACTCATCAAAGGAAAGAATACACAAATATGACATTTCAGTTCTTAGTTTCTATGCCCCCAAAACAAGAGACACAATTGTGTAAAAGGACTATTATTGTAGTTTAATCACATATTGGTCCCCTCACACCGATAGCATAAGACTGTAATACACCACTCTCATCAACGGACAGGATAGTCAGACAAAACCTAAACAGAGAAATGTGGGAGCTAACAGATATTATGAACCAAATGAACCTAAAAGATATTTATAGAAAATTTCACCCAATACAAAAGAATATACCTTCTTTTCAGCATACCATGGACTTTTGCCAAAATTAATGACTTTCTTGGTAATAAAGTAAGTCTTAACATATATAAGAAAGTTAAAATAACACCTAGCATCCTATTACTTCAGCATTGTTTGCAGCTGATAAATTTATTGAAACTCAACATCTCTTTACTGGATGAAAAGTGAATCAAGACAGAAATAAATTAAACACCTTCTCTAACTGATTGAAAATAAATACAGGAAATATCCTAGACATATATGACAAAGTGAAAGCAGTTCTAAGAGGCAACTTTTTTTCCACTACATGCCTACATATAAAACATGGGGAGATCAAATATTTGTAACTTAACTGTACCACTTAAAACTTTAGAACAGAAGAAAGAAATAGCATGCAAAAGAAGTTGATCGCCAGAAACTCAGGGCTTAAAAAAGTCAACTACAACCACACTAAGAATCAATGAAACAAAGAGTTGATTTTATGAGAAAATTCAATAAATTTACAAGCTTTTATGCAAATTAATTAGAAGGCAGATAAAGAATATCCAAATTACCTAAATAGAAATGGAAATGCAGAAAAAAACAACTACTGAAGAAATCCGGATCATCATAAGGACATAAATTAAGAACTTGTACTCTACTAAATTGGGAAATCTATAAGAAATGAAAAATTTTCTCAGTGTGTACCACTTATAAATGTTAAATCAAGATCATATAGTCGCCAGGCAGTGGTGGCACAAGCCTTTAATCCCAGCCCTTGGGAGGCCGAGGCAGGCAGATTTCTGAGTTCAAGGCCAGCTTGGTCTACAGAGTAAGTTACAGGACAGCCAGGGCTGCACGGAGAAACCCTGACTCAAAAAACCAAAACAAAAACAAAAGATCATATAGTCAACTTAAACAAACCTAACATATGTATAGCCATTGTTTGATATAGAAGCAGTAATTAAAAAGGTATCCCAACAAAAATAATCCCAGGGCCAGAAGACTAGAGCATTATACTATCTGACTTACAAAGAAGTTATTGCAATTATACATCAAACTATACCACAAAATAGAAACCTAATGAACATTGATTTAATATATTTATGGGGACACCATTACCCTGTTATCTCAATCACAAAAGTCCCAACAGTGCAATAGAATTACCGACTAATTTAAGGTAATATCATAGATATAAAGATGCTCAATAAAATACTTGAAAACCAAATCTAAGAACATATCAAAATATTACTTAACCTAATCAAGTATGATTCATATCACAGATACAGAGATGTTTATCATATAGTTGAAGAAATGTTCAATATCCCAATCTATCAAAGAAATGTAAATCAAAATCTCTATGAAATTTCATCTTAACAACTGTCAAAATAGTTAAACTCAGTCACACCAGTGATAGCTCGTGCTGGGGAGAATGTGGAATAATGGAATCATTCATTCACTGCTATCCAGAGAACAAACTTTTACAGCCTCTATGGTATCAAGAGTGACATTTCCTCAGATGTGGAAAGCAATCTAGCTGTAGCACATTTGGGCATACACCAAAGAACATTTTACCCTACCATATGGTCACTTGTTTAGCTATGTTCATTGCTTCCTTAATCACAATAACTGGAAATTGGAAACAAAATAGATACCCCTCAACAAAAAAATGATTTAAAAATTGTTACACTTACATATTGGAGTATTATTCAGCTGTTTATAATTGAAGTCATGAAATTTGCAAGCAAATGGATGTAAATTTAATAAAAAAATTCAGGGTGAGGTAATCCAGACACAGAAAGATAAACACAGTACATATTCTCGTATATGTGGATAGGAGCCACTAAGTTAACCAAGGTGTAATCACAGACCATCTGAGGATAGGTATTGATGAAGGGACTGTGGGGACACTTGAATAACCCAGGGAAGGGGAAATAGAGTTTATGGGTGAACTTGAGGCAGGAGTGGAAAAAGGATAATCAGATAAAGGTGAGTGATGTAATCATGGGGAGAAGGCAAGAACTGAGTTGTATTTTAGGTGTAGTATGGAAATATATCACAGCAGAAGCTTCCTAGATTATGCTAAAGTGATCCTAAAGTCTTCAAGTAATGATGGATGACAACTTTCCATTTCCTGTTATCAAGGGAAACCTTTAGTAATAGGATTGGGTTACATACAAATGAGATGTTGGCTAAATGTGTCCCCAAACATACCAAGCCTTTGGCAGGAAAGAAAAACTACCACTCTCTACAACTGACAGCGATAGTTTGTAGCTGGTAAACACCCATGCATTTCATTAAACATGGAGAGGCCCAGCTGGTGCCCTTAATTAAAGGTACATTGACCCTTTAATTCTATGTCTATCTTTTAACTGAGAAAGTACTTTACAGACCACCAATAGAGGAACAAATCAGACACAACAAAACAAAACACTTTGACTTACGATACTGTCCTGCCTGTAAAATGTGCTAGGGCAATAGTGGCATGAAGCTTGTGGAAATAACCAAACAATTTCTGATTTGAGTTACAGCCCATTCCTCAAGATTGAACCCATTGACAACACTGCCGGAGTGACCAGGAACAAATGATGAAATAGTTCAGAGACCTAGGGTAAACCCTAATACTGCTGTGCAAAAAGAAAACAAGCAGTGATAAAATATCACTCAATTATATTCCTCTATACTCAGATCAAGGCCTTGGTGATCCATCATCAGAGAGACTTCCTCTTACAGAGGATTGGAACAAATATGGAAACTCACAGCCAGACATATGAAAGAGAGGAGAGAAAGAGTGGGAGACAGAGGATGAGAGGGAAGCAGGGAGGGAGAGAGGGCAGGACAGACAGAGACAGAAATAGAGAGAGACAGAGAGACAGAGACCAAGAGAGACAGAAACAGAGAGAGAGACAGAGAAACACAGAAACAGACAGACAGACAGACAGACAGACAGACAGATACTTTGGAACACTCAGCTTTAAATGGGATGTCATAATTAAGTCCCTCCCCTCAGAGCTCATAAACCCCTTGGAAGAGCAGAAACATTGTCAGAGACAAAGAGAATGGAGGTCATGAGGAGAGTAAGCCCCTCTCTCTTTGTCAACTGAGTATAAGACATGAGAAATCACAGAGACTGAAGCTGCAATCACAGGGCCTCCATAAATCTGCACCACGATTTCCATGTATATATTATGAATTTTAATTTAGTATTTTTATGGGACTCCTGGGTGTGTGAATGGCCTTGTTCTGGGCTTTTCCTTTTTTATTTTATTATTTATTTATTTATTTATTTATTTATTCATTCATTCATTCATTCATTCATTGCTTTATCCGACTTTAATATGATAGTATTTGTTTTAGCCTACTATACTTTATGTTGTTATGTATTTCTATTGTTACAAAATAAGTTGATTGTTAAATCTGAGCACTTTAAGTTTCTGCATTTTTGTTTGTTTTTGTCGTTGCTGTCCTTTTGTTTAGTGATGCTTGAACTGAATCCAGGACTTCATATATGAAAGAGAAGCATATCGCCAAATGAGGTAAGTCCCCATCTTCAAGAACTTAATTTTTTTTCAGAAATGCAATTTTGTTTTTCCTGGAATTGAAAAAAATATTTATGTTTTATTTTGATGTTGGGTATCTTCATAAAGAATTCCACTTCTGTGATTATATCTATAAACAAAATTTATTAATACTAAAAGTGACATTCTTTTGAAAAGGAAGTGAACTGCATACAATCTCTTGTGTTTTCTGTTCAAAATAAATGAAAAAAGAATAGGATGTTAAATCATTTTCATTTTGCATAAAGTGCAGAAAGGGATTTCTGTTTTAATATACCAGGATAGGCATCATGCAAAGAGTATACATGTAGAAGACATTCCATAGAAAAATCATGCTATCATTTCATTTAAGTCTACCCTGAACACATTAGTTATTTTAAGGTGCTGGTGAAAGGATTGAGTGTTTATACAATTCAAAGACAACACAGTAACCATTTCATAGGTACAGTTGCCACTTTTCAAGAGTGTAAGAAAAATCCTTATGCCTGGGATGATTTTCTCTCTAGTCCCACCTCTCTGCCTTATGTTTCCAGTCAGTCACAAAACGAAAAACCAGTCAGAGATGCTGAAACTTATATTATTCTTTCCTTTGTCAATTCTGTGGCTTTTTATTAGGGACTGCTCCGTACATGCTGGGCTGGTACAGCCTTGACTGTCATAGAAGAAACCAGCTTACCCACAGATAAACTGTCAATTTGTAGTCTGAATGACACTCAGTAAACCTCACCAAATAGATTCTCACATTACAATCCAAGTCCCAGTAGCCTCCATTAAAAACCTTCTAATGACATAATCAGTATCTTCTCTAAGTGATTTGAATATCTGTATATGCGAATATAAGTGAAAATTGCACAAGCAAAAATGGTTTCCACATCTCTTATTTCAAACTGACTTGTAAAGTTTATGTCTGAGACGTCTGAAAGAACTTCTCTCAAACATTGCAAGGAACAAGTAGAGACATTTTATGAAAAAAGGAGCAGGCTCATTAATCTAATTTTAAGTACATAAATCTCTGATTGTCTTAAGAGGAAAAGTAATTGTAAAACTTGTAATTCCAATAGGAACAATATCAACTTAATCAAAACAAGTAGAGCTCATAAAATTAACCCAAATAAGGGTTTTTATTAGTCATAAGTGAAGTGGGACTTGTGCTGGTATAATTTATGATTAACGTTTATTTATTGAAAATGGATTTATTTTTTCACTTGGAGAAAGCTCAGGATTTTTAAAACTGAAATAAATCATCCCATGTTTGGTGTGAACACTACTTCCTTCTTGAACATATGTCTCCTAAGAAGTTCTAGAACATTCACTCATTCATTATGTCAATTTTTTGAAGCAGTATTTTGTCCCAGCAATATCATAGATTCAGATAATCTGTGGCTTAGTTGTATACCAACATATTCATCTTTATCACATTAGAAAGGCTTTCTTAATTTATTATATTTAGGTTACAATTGAAGCATAACTTCTTTATTAATTGGTAGGTGTGATTCAGTGTCTTCTGGCTGCTATGCCAATTGATGTCTTATGGTGTTCCACCTCATCTACTCATCCAGTTTTCCATTCCTCTAATTCAGATGAACCTATAAGTGTATTTTGAGTTTTCTAACATATTTCTATTAAAATAAATCATTCTATCTTTAATTATAATCCGTGCATCCCAAGTACCATTCCAATATCTCTTTCTATCAGACATTATTTTTATCTAAGTCTTTTATTTAAGATTTAGAAAATCTAATCTCCTTTGATTTCTGTAGGCACATACCTCATACGCTATGCATATAAGTGCACATAAATACCTAGTTATTTTGACAATACTGTTAATAGCCATTACAGTAGACATGCTCATGTATGTGTTAGTATCTATATGCTCTGTTTACTCTTTATATGTAACTTCCTCACTTACACACTTAAATTAATTAAAAGCAAGCTGGAAGAAAACATTTTGCAGCATCTATTATATATAAAATTATTCCTCAGGTATATTATTGGAGAAGAATGTATTGGAGGTGTGAAAATTCATCATGATTAATCAGTGCATTTATGCTTCCTTTCCTCTTTTCTAAAAATGTTTCTAAGTACCAACACTAATTTTTTAAGTCATTTTTATTAACTCTATGATGAAACAAAGAACAAAAATATCATGAAAGCTATGTTTGTACTCAGTGTATACATTATGAATGTTACCAAAGAGACACTAGTGTACAAGGTAAAAGCGAACTAATTAAGTATTGTTGAGCTTTGATTTGGAAGAAGTAATAGATTTAGCATGTTAAATATAGCTGTAGCTAGAGAATGTTTAAGTTTCATCACTTCTCTTCAGGGCTAGGTGGCCTGAGAGCACAATTACAATGACACTGACAAATACTTTGACACCTTAATAAAATTAATGTTACTAGAATAAGTTAGCAAATATTAATATCAGAGTTGCTGATTTTGCTTTAAACTGCTTACACTTTTCTAAAAATGTGAGCAGACAACGATGTATCTGGTGGTTATTATGCACCTAACTTCATTGCTGATTCTCATCTTCACTTTGACTCTCCTTAATTAAAGTGCTAACCCCTTGCCTGGAGAAAAGCAAATTCGTGAGTGACCAGAAGATTATATCCTCAAGTGACTGGTAGTCCTCTAAAATGCAAGGAGTGCTAGAAAGAAAAAAGCAACAATTTCCCCCTTGCTTCTGCTGCATTATATTTCAAGTATGTCAGTTATGTGGTAGAAGTAACTGTGAACATGTTGACATTACAGTGCAAGACAGCCTTTAAAGATACTGCATTCAGATTCACATTAAGGACATGTGATTTTGTCATTTCTTAAATGATATATGTCTTCAACTAAACATTAATTTTTCTTTAGTCTTATCATCTTTAAGCAGGCCCTTTTAATTTGTAATTTGTTTCATACTAATTATAAGGTATCCATATATTTTGCTTCTCTCATTTTATTAAGGGAAGATGGAGAATTTTAATCATGTCGTATTTGCAGATTTCAGCTTTCTTCAGTTTTATTCTGATCAAAGCCCTACATTCCTCTTTTGATCATCATCAGTGAAATCAGTTTCTTAGAACACATCAAGGTGAATGCATCTTGCAAGTCAATAAGGGATTCGAATTATTCTCCCACCGAATATTAATTCCACTGGGTATAAAATTCATAGGGTTTCTAAAGGTGAGATAAGAAATCAGCAACCCTAGAAAGAAACTTTCAGGGATAAGCTAAAATAGAAGTTTATCGTTATACTAGAAATATTAAAATTATTTGGGATGTGTTAAAACCTTTGTAAGTTGAGCATTTCATATTATTATTATCATCTAATGCTTATGTTTAAGCCACAGTATATTTGGCTGTGTGGAACACATGTCAGATTGTTACCCTGATGACATAGGATTTGTTTACTGTTTTCATAATGAAATCTATATCAAATAGCATTTTCAATAAACCTTAATATAAAACCTGATATACTTAAGCTTTTACTTGGAAAACAAGGAATACACTTCAGGTTTTGGGTAGGAACGAGATATCTGAACAGGAACTAGGTATCACAGGTACTGAGGCCAGTGATTAACAAATGCAAGTCATGAAACTAAACATCTTTAGAAGAAGTAAAACAAGCGTTTGAGTTAGGAAGTAGTATTCAGAATGAGGAAAAGTCCTTACTAATCATAATTCTAAAAGAAGGTTAATACTTAGATTACATAAAAAATTACTAAGTTGAAACATTGTGAAAAGAAATAGCCTGTTTAAAAACCAGGAAATGGAAAAAAGACAAAAAAATCTTAAAAGAATAAAAATGTTTCATATGTATACATATATAAGCATATATATGCATATATATGTGTGTGTGTATGTGTATTTGTGTATTTAAGGACCATGAAAATGAAAATTAACATTACTTAGTCATTGCAGTGGGAACTGAAGCTGGTACAACCAATATATAAGGTTGTTTCCATTTCCTGTATATTTTGATTAGATTAGGAGCCCTAATAATTGAGAAGTTTATTTATTTATTTTATGATATAAATTTTGTTGAGGCTATGATCGTGTGGTAGATCTATACCTAGACTTCTGATGAACTCCAACAATGATTTCCATATTGGTTGTACCAGCTTCATTTCCCACTATATAGATAGATAGATAGATAGATAGATAGATAGATAGATAGATATCCTGAAGACAGTGTATTATCAGATTCATCCAATACCTCTGCATTTTATAGTCTTTCTGCTTCCTCCTCCACAGGGTTCCATGAACCTGAAAGGTTTGATTAGAACACTCCATTCAGAGCTGAGAGCTGTAAAATCTCACACTGTCTACTTGTAGATGTTTGTGTTACGGACCATCTACTACAAGAAGAAGCCACCGTGATGAGGTTGGAGTTCTGCTCTGTTATAATGGTATAGCACTATTATCATGAGGAGTGTCATAGTATTTCAGATGTTCCAATGAAACATTCTGATGGAAGTTCAAGGTGAGATGGAAAGTGTTTCCTTGGCTTACACTTCGATACTGTAGTCTATGATTCAAGAAATTCAGGGCAGGAACTCAAACAGGGCAGGAATCTGGAGGCAGGAAATGATTCAGAGGCCATGAAGCAGGTACTGCTTACTGGCTTGCTCTCCTGCCTTTGTTCTCATGCTTTGGAACAGAAGCTAGCACCACCAGCCCTGGAATAGCACCACCCGCAATGTGCTGGGCTCTCTGTCATTATCACCAATCGCTAATTCAAAAGTTCCCTGGAGTCAAATCTACAGAGGTATTTTTTCAACTGATGTTCTGTCCTCTCAGATGACTCTACTTGATATCAAGATGAAATAAAGCTAGCAGGACAAGGAGATTTTTTATCATCATCATCATCACCATCATCATCATCTCATCATTATCATCGTTGTTGTTACTATTGTTATTATTAACATTACTATGTTACTTTATCAGAATAACAGTAGTAGGTTTTCAACTAGGTCTGTGATTTCCCTAATCTCATGTTTGAGTACATCTTAACAGTTTTATGTACAGATTTCATTGTATAAAGTGAGCCTTTTATCCAATTTAAAATGTGGTTTGTTACTTCCATAATAATGTTTGTCCCTATTCTACTAAAATATTCTTATTTTCTCATTGCATACCCCTGGCCTAGATTTGACATGAATAGACAATAGCGAATGAAATAATTTAAAACTCATAATGATTCAATACTTGCAGATTTTTTTATTTAATCTGAAAAATTTGCATATGTTCATAATAATAAATTAACACTACTTAATATTCAGAGTAATTTTATCAAGGGCAACACATACTTTAAAGGCTTAGTCTCTGAAACATTGCCTGTTGAAATTTCAGGCTCAGCATACAATTGTACATCAGGTAAATACCAATACATCTTCTACATTTGGATGAAAAGTGTGTGTTGATATCCTTGGGTAGGAAACAGTAGCAAAACTCTTTTTATAAACTCTTTCAATTAGCTATAACAGTTCTGTATTATGTATAATGAATTTGAACACTAACAGTTGTGATAAAATGACAACAGTTTGTGGACACTTAAGCAGAAATAAAAGCAAGTGGGACAAGTCCATGGTTATAAGGTTCTGATGAGGCATCAATGATCACCAGAAATTTCCTGAGGACAAAGCAATTGACCTGCATGTATAATTTTAAATTATACACACTTACTTCTTCAGTAGAAACACTAATATAGGAAAATATTTGTGGCTTATGACTTGTTGAAAAGAAAGTAACAAGCCTACTGAAGACACTGAACTTCCATTACACTGAAGCAATAACTATTAACTACAGTGTGTACCATTAAGAGTGGTAGTCTGGGAAGATGGTTCAGTAGTTACAAGCATGTATACCTCTTTTCGAGGACCCTAATTCAATTCCTAACACCCCTATCATGTGACCCTCAAACATATGCAATTCTAGACTCAGGGGATTCAGTACCCTCTTAAGACTTCGATGAGCACCTTCATTAATATTATCATACTCAAATTTGCACATACAAACACATGTGAAAAATGATAAAAAGTCAAAAAAATAAATTATTCATCCATATTATGGCTTATAGCCTGAATGCTATCTGCCCAATGCTAACTGAATGCAAGATGCTATCAATTGTAAAAAATAGAATTCCATTTCTTTGTACAGTAATAAAAGTTAATGCAATTAATACTAACAGCTGAGACTATACATTTAATTAAAAATGAGATAGAAATCTATCACAGTTTTACCATGCTAGACACACAATAATAAGTCTATAAACATAAATCAATCTGGAGTACAGAGCTAGACAACTAATTCTCAATGGCACAGAAGAACCTAGAGAAATGTTCAACGTCCTTAATCATCAGGGAAATACAAATCAAAACAACCCTGAGATTCTACCGCACACCAGTCAGAATGGCTTAAATGAAAAAACTAAGGTGAAAGCAGATACTGGCAAGGACATTGAGAAATAAGAACACTTCTCCATTGTTGGTGGGCATGTAAGCTGGTACAACTACTCTGCAAATCAGTTCCTCAGAAAATTGGACATAGTACTTTCTAAAGAACCCTGGGCATATACCCAGAAGATGTTCCAATATGTAATAAGGACATGTGCTCTACTATGTCCATAGCAGCCTTATATATAATAGCTGGAAGCTGGAAACAACCCAGATATCCCTCAACAGAGGAATGGAGACAGAAAATGCGGTATATTTACACAATGGAGTACTGCTCAGCTATTGAATATAATGAATTTATGAAATTCTTAAGCAAATGGATGGAACTAGAAGATATCATCCTGATTGAGGTGACCCAAATGCAAAAGAATGCACATGGTATGCACTCACTGATAAGTGTATATTAGCCCAGAAGCTTGGAATACCTAAGATACAATGCACAGACCACATGAAGCTCAAGAAGAAGGAAGGCCAAAATGTGGATACCTCAGTCCTTCTTAGAAGGGGTATCAAAATACCCATGGTAAGGGATACAGAGACAAAGTGTGGAACAGAGGCTGAAGGAAAGGGCATCCAGAGACTGACTCACCTAGGGATTCATCCCATAAACAGTTACCAAACCCAGACACTGTTGTGGATGCGAACAAGTGCTTGCTGACAAGAGCCTAATATAGCTGTCTCATGAAAGGCTCTGCCAGTGTCTGATAAATACAGAAGTGGATGCTCACAACCATCCAATGCACTGAGCACAGGCTCCTCAATGGAGGAGCAAGAGAAAGGACCCAAGGAGCTGAAGAAGTTTGCAGTCCTACAAGAGGAACAAAAATGTGAACCAACCAATACCCCCAGAGCTCCCAGGGACTAAACCCCAAACCAAAGAGTACACATGGAGGGACCCATGGCTCCAGCCACATATGTAGTAGAGGATGGACTTGCAGGACATCAATGAGAAGAGAGGTCCCTGGTCCTATGACGGATAGAAGCCCCAGTATAGAGGAATGCCAGGACAGGGAAGCAGGAGTAGGTGGGTTGGGGAACAGAGGGAGGGGAAATGCAGAAAGGGGATAACATTTGAAATGTAAATAAATATCTAATACAAAAAAATGAGATGGAAATCTATCACAATTTTATCATGCTAGATACAATTGTAAGTCTATAACCATAAAAACATTAATATTCAAACTAATTATATATTAATTTACTAATTTAAAAATTTAGATATAAGAAGCTAACTAATATTGCCATAATTTCAGTGTATATAACTTTTAATAAAGTTATACCTGCTGTGAGAAACAATAATATGCACTTAGGGGTTTATTCTTTAAGAAAAATTTGCATTGGTGAATTCTCAACTAGTAGAAATGACTTTTTTCATAGACAGAAAGATTGATGATAAATAGATAGGTGATAGATACATAGATACATAGACAGGTAGATAGAGACAGAGACAGACAGACAAAAAGACAGACAGACAGATACATAGATGCATGGATAGATACATAGATACATAGATAGATATATAGATAGATACATAGATAGACAGATAGAGCATATCCCAGCAAGAAAATTAATCCATGGGAATAAAATCTAACAGGAAGAATTATATACAAAGATATCTATTTAAAATATAACTTATTTGTTAATGTTGCATTATTAAAACAGTTTTCTTGTTCTTCACCACGGCTATATCTATCTGCCTTTTATCTCCCTATTTACTAGTCATCTATGTATGATCACCTCCGTCTCTCTTCATCGGTCTTCCTGTTCATAGTATTTTCTTTCTCTTCATGAACTTAGAAAATAATTTGCTTACAGATTTAATATATTAAATCTTTAATATATTAAGTCTTTAATATATTAAAACCACCCCTGGATAACAGTTGTGACTTTACCTTTTGCAACTATTAGGAATCTATGGATTAATCATTTAAAGCTTATACCTCACTACGTAGACTACTTTAGTTCTCCTTTAAATTTGATATTTGTTTTCAATTCTTATTCCTCTGGTTGTAAATTAATTTTTATTTTCTTTCCTTCAATCAGTTTGCATTAGTTCTTGTCCTTTTCCTTGACAAAGATGATAGAACATTCTGGAATCCAGCAACTCTGGGTGAATGCCTATTCTAAGTAGAAGGAAGAAGTGTGACAAAGATGAAACTTCTTTTTTTTTTTTTTTTTTTTTTTTTTGGTTTTTCGAGACAGGGTTTCTCTGTGTAGTCCTGGCTGTCCTGGAACTCACTCTGTAGGCCAGACTGGCCTTGAACTCAGAAATCTGCCTGCTTCTGACTCCCAAGTGCTGGGATTACAGGCGTGCACCACCACACCCAGCTAAGATTAAACTTCTTTATTACTTGAACCATCTTTCTGTACTTATGTCACTTAAATATGCTGAGGTAAAATTGTCTCTTTCTGCATCTATCAATTCCCAGTAGTTCCTTTGGTAGTGATGGTACCTTGGGCTAACCTCATCAGTCCAAGCCTTGTGTGAGCTTGTGCAGGTCTTACTCATGATTTCAGCAAAGTTCGTTATCTAAAAACATTTCTTTAATTAACACTTGTTAATTAAAACGGAGACTTACAACTATGCATTGAACAAAACAGAGCAAAATGATCAGCCTTAAGTTGGGCATCTATATCACACTCTCTTGTCTCAATGCTTAGGAGGCATTGTGGAGGTCAAAGAGGAGAAGGAGGAGGAGAACAAAGAGGAGTAGGAGAAAAAAGAAGAGGAGGAAGAGGATGTAGTGGTAGAAAAAGAGGGTAAGAACCAGAATCAGTGGATGGATAAAAGACACAGTGCTTTCTGAACACAGCAGGGCAATTGTACATGTGAGTACACAGTGGCTATGATAGCCACAATCTATGCGATTACAAGCCAGACCAAATGAAATTCAAGCATTGAAGAAGGGAGGTAGGAACAAAGTCACACCTATAGCTGAAGAGCTTGGAGAAATTGATAACATCTTGAAAAAGGGGGGTCAGTTTACTTTATGAATATAGCCCCTAGAAGGTTGATGACATTCCATAGTTGACCCCTCATACAAGGTTTTATGGGCAATACAAACTGGACTTGGTGGGGAAAGATAAGACACAAAATTAGAAGGAGGTATGGGGGTTTGAGAGTCTATGGCCTCCATAGACTCATATGCTTCCATGTTTGACCCATGGCAAGTGGCACTGTTAGGGAATGATCATCTCAAAGCTGTATCACATCTAGCTAACTTACTGTCGATACATATAATGACAGGCAGATTTTTTAAGTTCACCATCAGCCTGGGACAGAATGAGTTTGGGTCCCAGGCATGGTGAGAATGATAATCTCAGGACAAGATCCCACCCAACAAGCTCATTGTTTTTGCTTAAAAAGGCAAACAGATCTGAGTTCATTTGCTATGTTACAAAATGTACTTGTTCATTTCTAATAATCAAGCGGCTAAGGTTATAAAATGCTGATTTGTCAGATAATTAGAAGGAAACCTAGGGTAAGTGACTTTTATATAAATAAAAGACTGGGCTTTGGTCTGCAAGAGTTTTGCTGTCTGAAAAACTATTGTAGCTTTCCTTCTCTCATCTACCATGTGGGCTTTCTAACTTTGGTTGAAAAACCTGAGAATTTTTTTTCTAGTAGTTTTCCTGACCTTGGTTGGAAAACCCATGAACTATCTAAAGAGCATTTAGAATTTTTTTCCAGAGCCAGAGAGAGCTGTCTTAAGCAGAGAGCTGTCTCTAGTGGAGTGCTATTCTTGTAAGCATCTTGAGTAGAACCTGTCTGCTTGTACGCATCCATAGTTGACATCAAGTCTTTTGTTGTTCTCAAATAACCCTTCCTCAGGAGCCCTTCACCAAAATAAGTCTGCCTGTGAAGAGTTCCTTTTGTCACTACCCAGAAATTTGGACATAAACTGCTTGTTAAGGTATTTTGGTTTTGCCCTTGATCTGCCTGTCTGAATTGCTTTGATGCTGGAAGCTGAAGCCTCCTAGTAACACCTCAAAGTGAAAATATGGAGGGCTAGGAAAAAATAGTCTTTGTCTTGTCCAGGTGGGAATTGCTCTGAAGCTCTAAGTTGAAGTCTTGAGAATAGGAGAGGGAAACATCTCTGGTCTTTTTGCTCAGTACTTGTATGACTCTCAGAGTTTGTTGTCACATGGTAAAAATATCACTATCAGTTTGCACATAAATTCAGGTCATAAATTGAATAAGGGATCTATGGCAGAGAATGCCTACATACATGCACACTAGAAGCAACTATCTGGCTTAACATTCATCATTTGTTTCTAGCTTACAGGTTCATGGAAGACTTAATGTTGTAACTCAGCTATCCATATTTCATCTCCAGTTCTTTTTACCTGTGGTCCTGTGGTATAACCTTTTTGGTTTTATAACCCCTTGGAATGCTCCCTAAGTCTGTTGTTTCAGATGTAATTAAACAGTTCTACTATAAAAGGGACTTGGATGTCTTTGAGGAGTTGCTATTCTGAACAATGGTAGTCCCTGCATGTGGTATGTTTCTGCATACCCTCTGAGTCTCGGGTCCTCTTTAAAGATTTTCTGACCCTTACACCCACATGCTGCCATGCTTTCCCCCATGATAATAATGGACTCAAATTCTGAAACTGTAAGCCAGCCCCGATTAAATGTGTGCCTTTATAAGAGTTGCCTTGGCAATGTTGCCTCTTCGCCAAATGCAAACCTAAGACAGGAGTTGGTACCAGAGATTGGGATATTGATATAACAGGCCTGATCATGCACTTGTTCGAAGGAATGTGAATTTGAGGACTGTAGAAAGCAGTGGAACATTTTAAGTGGGGTTTAATGGGCCATATTAGTAGAAATATGGAAGAAAGTGGTGCTTAAGGTGTTTTAAACTGGGTAGGCCTGCCTCAAGAATTTTCAGAAGAGAAAAATTGTAGTATGTTTCCTAGAGACAGAGAATTCTTATGATATTTTGATGAATGCATTATGGCTTTGTCTGAAGAAACTTCCTGAGGCTAAGATAAAGAGATTTAGATTAATTGCATTGGCAAAGGAAATCTCAATATATAGTGTTATAATAATATATAGACTATATATATTCACCCTTATGAAGAGAGTATTTTACAATTGGAACACTTTGCTTAAGAAAAATACAAAATTTATGGTCCAAGAATTAAAGGTGCACAAGAAGGTGAATCGAATTAAATACTGTGTTCAGGAATATTATATAGAATTAATGGCATGATGATCTCAGATCAAGATCCCACCTGGCTAAGCATTCATCTTCTGAATAAGGAATTAAAGAAAAGCTTACATCCAAGCTTCATTGTACATGCCTTTAATCCCAGCACTCAGGAGACAGAAGCTTGCAGATCTCTGAGTTCATTTCCAGCCTGGTCAACAGAGCATGCCTCAGGACAGCTATGCTTAGCCAGTGAAGGAACAAGGAAAAACAGAAAGCTAGTGAAGATGTAATTGAATGAGAAGCCATGTTTCAGCCTCAGCAAGCAACAAACATTGGAATCTCTGGGCACATAGTTCTGGATTGAGAATCAAAGATGGACATTCCCTCTGTTACTGTAGCAGAGTGGTCCTTGTTTGGGAATCCAAAGAGGCCAATGTGTGAAGCTGTTAGAGGTCATTGTGAAAAAATTAAAGCATGGATTGCCTTGGAAACCCCAAGGTTTTGGAGATGCCAGGCTCATGGATATTTGTCAAGGAAAGCTGGGAGTAGAACCAGCTCAAGAGAAAGAAACAAGTTGCATTCAGTGAAGATGAAGGGGTTGGATATCTGAAGAACTCAATCCTGAAGATGGAGAGTTTGGAGTTTTCTCATCTGGTTTTCAGTTTTGCTTTGGAATAGCCTTTCCTCACTGTGCTCCCTTCCCTAAGTTTTGGAACAGTAATAAATATCCTGAGCCAGGATGTATTGGAAGTATGTGATCTGCCTTTTGATTTTGATATTGTATGGGATTACAGTTAAGAGATTGCACTAATCTCAGAAGTGATTGAACTTTAGACTTTTAAAAATTGTTGAGACTGGTATAGACTATGGGGAATTTTCTACTTGCTCTAAATGTATTTTACATTATGTTATGGACACAAGCTTGAGGGACAGACAGTTAGTTGAATATGGCCATGTGAATAGGTATGACCTCTATAGATTTATGTGTTTGAATGTTTGCCACAGGGCAAGTGGCACTATTAGGAGGTGTGGCCTTGTTGGAGGCACTGTGACAGTGTGGGTGTGGCTTGGGTTCTCCTATGCTCATGCTCTGTCCAATGTGGAATCCAGTACCCTACTGCTGACTTTGGATCAAGATGTAGAACATACAGCTACTCTGGTGCCAGGAGCCATTCTCACTTGGATCTCAGAGCCTCCTCCTTTCAGCCATCTTACATGCTCAAGCCTGCCTTTAGAAGGAAAAATATTAGCTTTCAGGTTTGCCAAATAGCACATTGGTCAGCACATATAGAGCTCATGTTGGTTAGAACAAACAGCTCACCTACAGTTAGGTTACTATAGAGATCTCTTTCCACTTCACCTCCTCGTGATCATTTTAGTTTGCCAGCTTCCTTGAAGACCAAGCCAGCTTTGTCATGAGATTCTGAGAGAAGATCCTGAGAGACTACTTCCTAGAGACAATCTTTAAGAGACAGTGCTTGCTCCTTGAGAGACTGTTCCCCAGAGACAATGTTTGCCCCCTCATACCTCCTCCCTACATCCTGCTTGCTTTCCTTTATGTTGCAGTGTGTAAAACAATAAAGTTTGACAGCTTGATCAGAATACTAGTTTTTTTTTATTTTCTATATTCTATGTTTACATTCCAAAGGTTTTCCCCTTTCCCAATTACCCCCCCATCATATGTCCCATAATTCCTCTCTCCCCCCTGCTATTACCCCACACACACACACAATTTCTCTGTTCTGGGTCTACAATACTGGATCCAATCTTTACAGAATACTGTTTTGCTCTCTGTCTCTCTCGTCTCTTGTCTCTAGTCCTTTCCTAGGCGGTCCGGGGACCCTGTTGACTGTCCTGCGGGTCGGGACAATCCTCTGGCATCAAGTCTCCATGTATGTTGCCTTGCTTCCCACCATGATGATAATGGACTAAACCTCTGAAAGTGTAAGATGATCCCAATTCCATGTTTTATTTTATGAGTTGCCTTAGTCATGGTGTCTTTTTACAGCACTAAAATTCTGAATAAGACAGGAGGGGTGGTTCTAAGGGAAAGGTGATCATGATGAAAACACATTGTAAAGCATTTATCAAAGGACACATATTCAATAAGAAACAACAGAAGTAATGGAATAAGACACAGATATTGAGAAAATGTCTACTTAATTGGAAAATATACTTTTAGATTTTACTTTTGAATATGAGATCATGAAAAATCATTTTGCTCTCCAGAAAACCTTACAAACTTGTGAAATCATTCTTCACCAATTAGCCTACATACCATGTTTGTCTGCTAATTTTCACATATATATTAGTATACATTAAAAATAATAAACATGAAGACAGCATATAATTATGAGATAAAATATTAGGGTCAGGATTAAATTGCTTCTTTTATTTATATAATGGGAAATGTTATAAGTAACTGACATTGAAACCTGATTTCCAGTGCTTATTTTTATTATTTGTCATCCACTACATTCCTCTCATACTTGTCTCTCTGATTCTCTAGCGTATTTGGAAAAGATAATGGTACTTATCTTAATGGCTGAATTGTGGCAAATTGGGAAATTGTTTAATGGCTCAGAAATTTCTCACAGATGACTGGATTGAGACTAACATACTCATTATTATTTATTACTCTATTTCCAAGTCTGTGCTAGTCAGTTTATTGAATTCACTGAATATGCTGCTCTTCTCAGGTTTATGAGGAAAATGTGAATTCTAACTTGTAGCAGGCAGTCTCCTATAAATAGGAGAAAATAGAGAGCCAATGTTTTAAAAATACAATCTTTATACAGAATTTAATCTAGGATAACTTTTTCTCATTGAAAATATGTTGTTTATAAATTTGTGATTTTTAAATAGAATTTTCCAATTTAATAAATAGAGTAACCTCTTCAAATTGGCTACCTAAAATATCTGTGTGATTTTCCCCATAAAATATTTATTCATCTTAAAAATTATCTTAAGAAAAGGCAGGAAGTTGAAGAGTTAGGAGGCAAGACTCGGGGAGAGATTTTTATTTACAAATTGGCTGGTGTATGTATGATGTACTTGTGTATATATAGGCACATATGAGCTACAACACTTTCGCGGAGGTTATGGAAAACATTTTTGGGGCTGAGGTTTTTTTTTGTTTTTGATTTTGTTTTGTTTTTCACTTAACAGAGACAGAACTCTCTTGTCTTTATCTTCCTTTCCATTCAAGGCTAGACATCATCGAGCATCTGACATTTTTTTGTCTTCATTTTACACCTCTTTATAGGTCTGCTAGAGTGATCAATGCACATCACTATGTCTTTACAAGTGGATTCTAGGAACTTTACTCAGATCTCCCAAGGTGGTCAGGTAAGCACTTTAACCCAAAGAGCAGTCTCACTGAACCAAAGTTTGTTTTTCTTTTATTTATTATGATAATTGGGGACTGAAGAGCTGGATAAATAGTTAAGAACACTATTCTTTTACAACACTCCAAGATAAAGTCTGAGCATCCAGGATAGTTCACAAACAACTACCTTCAATTTAGGGTCCAAAAGATCTGTTGCTTTCTTCTGACGTTTGAGAGTACTCACATTTATGTCACACACACACACACACACATACACACACACACACAGAGACGGGGGGTGGGGGAGAGAGAGAGAGAGAGAGAGAGAGAGAGAGAGAGAGAGAGAGAGAGAGAGAGTATAATATAAGCTGTACAATTGTAAATAAAAAAATGAAAGTAAAAAATAGTAGCCAAGGTATTTCACTATAGTAATTTGTACTTCACAGGTTTGAAATCACATTTTGTCATGTTGGAGTCATGGGATTATAAACATGCTATTATATTTTTTGTTTTGCATTTTTTCTTTTTTAAAAATTGGTTGTTTTATTTATTTACATTTCAGGCATTTTCCCCTTCCCAATTTCCCCTCTGTAAATTCCCTATCCCATCCACCCACTCCCTTGCTTCTATAACGGTGTTCCCACACCCACCCACTCCTGCCTCACCACCCTACCATTCCCCTATTCTGGGGGATCGAGACTTCACAGGACTAAGAACCTCCTCTGCCATTGATGGTATATAAGACAATATATTTTTGAAGATACATGTTAGGATAACGACCAGACACTTGGAGATGTACATAGAAAATATAATGAAAAACATTTGAGAGACAAGAGAGATGACCTAGGAGTAAACAACACCTACTGTTCTTCCCCTGGACCCAGGTTCAATAACCAGAATATGTGTGGAAGATCACAACTTCAGATGTGAGTAAATCCATTGTGGATACCTACCACATTTCATTGTTCATTCATAGATTCAGGCCTGACCTTTAAGTTGTTTCTTTTCCAGAGTTATGAAGAATAAAACAGCAATGAATGTGGCTGATTATGTCTGTGCAGTAGGGTGTTAATTCCTTTGGACATATACAAAGGAGTGCTACACCTGGATCACAGTATAGATCTACTTGTATCCCTTAGGAAAAAAATCTTTGGTTTGATACAAAATGTATTCCTTTAAACAGCAGAGACAGGAAATGGGAGTCCAGGAAGGAACTGGAGGGAACCACAGCACTGGAAGTCCTGTGAGTAGAACATGATGAAATTGCTCTGTACAGTAAAACAGAGAGAGAGAGAGAGAGAGAGAGAGAGAGAGAGAGAGAGAGAGAGAGAGAGATTGTCCACACTGATTTTTCATTGAATTTTTTTTTTTTTGGTACTGACTGCACTAATTTGAAATCCCACCAACAGAGAATGTGAGTTTCCTCTCAGGAGACGGAAACAAATGCAGAGACCCACAGTCAAATATTAGATGGAGCTTGGGGAGTCACATCAAAGAGCTGGGGGAAGTAATGAGGAAACCAAGTAGGATAGGAACTGCACAAGAAGACCAACAATGTCAACTAATCTGGATCCCTGGAGCTCCCAGAGAGTAAACCCCCAACCACAGGGTGAACAGGGGTTGGACCTAGGCCCTCTGCACATGGGTAGCTGATGAGAAGCTTGGTCTTTATGCAGGCCCCACAGTAGCAGGAGAGATGTTGTCCCTGAATCTGTTGCCTGCGGATCCCAATCCCATAAGGGGTTGCCTAGTCAGGCATGAGGAAAAGGATGTGCCAAGTCCTGCAGTGAAGGGAAAGAGAAAGGGTAGGAGAGGGAGAGATGGGGGTAGGGTCTGAATTAGGGTGTAGTGCAAGGAGGAGGGCTGATATTGGGATGTAAAATAAATTTAATATAAAATTTAGAAAAATATTTATCAAATCAATTTTTAAATATTATGACAAAGTTCTAAATAAATATTTTACTTTTTGGTTATTATTGAGGTTAACATTTTCTAGATGTTATTTAAAATAATAAGTTGGAAGAATTTTCCATGTCATTATAATGATACTGTACATTTTTAATTCTTTTGATAGTTACCAATGGTTTTGCTCTTTTTTTACCCAGTTAGGGTTAACATATACTGGAATATTTGATGTTTTAGGTGGTGAATAATAAAATAATAACTGACTTTATTATTTTAATAAAGTCCTCTGGGAATATGCTGAGGAAAGAATTTCAGAATTTCATGGGCTTCATACCAGTCTGAGCTATATAGTATTTTTGAACTTCAGCTCTTGGAACACTGGTTGACTACCAAAGAAAGGGAATTGAATCCATTTGAGCAATTCTTTTACCAAGGGATACCTCAGTAAGCTCTGTAGGTGGAAAGTAATGGATGAACCTTGATATGCCTTGAGGATTTTTCTACCTGGTTTAGGTGTAACCTCTCCAAGTCCTTATCATCTGCGTGGCTTTCTGACAACTGCTCTTTACACTGTAGCCAGTGTCCTATATTGAACAGTAGCTGTTCTGGTTTCCAGAAATTCGGGATATTAACCTTTGAGTTGTGATGGGAGATCCAATTTTCCATAGTTACCGTGCTACTAGTAACAGTGTTCCTTAGACTTAACTTTCCATTTTTCAGTCTTTCCTCATTTCATAGTTTAGTAAGTTACAGATAATTATCATTAATGTAAATCTTCCTGGTTGAATTTTCTATCTGCATGCATGCTCATACTTGTACTTTATTTCTAATTGAATGTGTAAAGGCTAATATGGATCACTCAGAGGCATTTATGTTTATTTACTTTGCTAATTTTGCTGGCTGAAGTAATGCTTCAGTCAGCAAAATGCCTGTAGTGCAGTTATGAAGATCTTATTTTGAAATCCAGCTCACATGTAAAACTATAAAGCAAGATCATGAACATCTAAGACACTACAGATGGGAGATACACATCTAGTCTTTAGAGCTATCTGGTTAACAAGTAGAAAATTGGTGAGGTGCAAATTTATTAGGATAAAGAAATGTGGAGAGCAAAGGAGATAAACCCATCAAAAGTCTGTAACTCACAATATGCATGCACAATTATACTGACAAATAAACATATATTAAACTACATACACATACATGTGCACACACACACACACACACACACACACACACATTGTGTTAAGAAAGGATTCTTTCCAGAATCCTAACTGAAAGGTCTAAGGATTTTCATGTTTTATTGTCTTATTACAAGTGCTTCACCATTTCTCTTATTTCTAAAAATTATTGTATCCTACTTTAATCTAATCACACTATGCAAAATATATATGATTAAATATTAAATTCCCTTTAATGTTTAATTGAGAAAAGTAATTGGTCTTGCTCTGTGTGGCCTCTTGGTGTTACTATAATATTTTAATATGCACAAAAATGCTTATTATACAATTTAAGTTTTGAGCTAATTTGCTTTACATAGACTGAACTTTGTTCTGCTGATTTATCACACTAGAAAAGAAAATATTCTTTTTAATCTAGCCAGTTTTCTTAAATGTGGTTGTATTATTGCTAGAGATGGCTTTGCACAAAATGAGGAGGTTAATTTCCTGTTGTAGATACTCCCTTAAATATTAGAAAAAGGTTGATAAATCACTTTGCTTTGTAAGCCATGGCAAGTTAGGATGCTACTACCTACGGAAATGAGTCAAAATTAGATGGTGTACTAGCACTAGCAATCTGTGATATCTTTCAAATATATATAAATAATATTTATTATATATTTGTATATATACATATATTTTTATTTGTACATATATATGTATATACATATATATTATCTCTTCTCATTATAATGAGAAGAGATAATTATTATTCTCATTATTATGTACCTGTCATCTTGGCTTTTATTCATTTTACTCTGGTAGCTGGTATAAATGGTATATCAAAGAATACTTCCATATACTCCACTTATTGGAAAAGTTCAGTGCAGATAGAGAATATTGAGAATTAGAGAAAAACTAAGTCAAATGAATAAACTTGGGATAATTAATGAAAAATTTTGTACAAAAATGTTTTTAGTATTTTAGTCATTTTTAAGCTTGAGTTCAACTGATTTGCTGGAAACATTCTGTCTGATATATGGGAAGTATGGTGGTTAGAGATGTAGTAGGATATAAGGTTGGTATATAAGTGTCACAAACTTTCCTTTGTGACATGGAAAAGTTGGTGATTTTCCCCATAATAGGGTGGTGAGGAAAATAAAAACAAAGAACCATATCTAGACTATGGTGTACATTGGAGCCAGATAGACTTCATAAAAGAATGGATGATCAATATTCTGCGAGAGTAGTTAGGATGAGTGGATGAGTCTTAGATTTATGCATGAGAAACTAGATATTAGGTTGGGTCTTTACTTAGGAAGATAATAAAAGTCTTAGAAGGTTGAGTTATTCTATTTCACTTGTGTTAAATCCCAGATGGCTAATGAAGGCAGAGTTGAAGTTTACAGTAGATGAAAGGACTTATAATGGAAAGATAAAGATTTATCCTTTAGAAAGCTTAGTGGCAGATATCAAAACTCAAAATGTATGACTAGGTATAATATAGCATTCAGATTTTCTATCTATAAGCTGTGGGGGTCAGAGGAACTGCAATTTCAGGAAGTAGAAAGCATTAACCTTAAAAAGTAAGCAATTACAAATAAAAGGAAAACTACTGAGAATCCAAGAAAGATGTGAATGAGATTATTCTGATCTTCATTTTGAAAGTCATTTGTTTCTTTTCCATTCGGAAAAAAACATGTTGGACATTGGCTACAGATAAAGTCTGGAGAAGTTACATGCTGATGAGTGAGTACTTGTGTTGTCCAATTGTTCTGGCTAGGACTTAGAGTAGTATATTGAATAGGTAGGGAGAGAATGGGTAGCCTTGTCTAGTCCCTGATTTTAGTAGGATTACTTCAAATTTCTCTCTATTTAGTTTGATGTTGGCTACTGGTTTTCTGTATATTGCTTTTACTCTGTCTAGGTATGGGTTCAATTGGTGGTCAGAATGTAGAAAAATGCAAATCAATTCATACTTATCTCCTTGTACAAAACTCAAGTCCAAATGGCTCAAGAACCTCCACATAAAGCCAGATGCACTGAAACTAATAGAAGAGAAAGTGGGCAAGAGCCTCACATACATGGGCACAGGGAAAAAGTTCTTGAAGAGAACAATAATGGCTTATGCTCTAAGATCAAGAATTGACAAATGGGACCTCATGAAATTGCAATGTTTCTGTAAGGCAAAGGACACTGTTGATAGGACAAAATGGCAACCAACTGATTGGGAAAAGATATTTACCTATCTTACATTCGATAGAAGGCTACTATCCAATATTTGCAAAGAACTCAGGAAATAAGACTCCAGATAATGGAATAACCATATTAAAAATGGGGTACAGAGCAAAACAAAGAATTCTCAGCTGAGGAATATCAAATGGCTGTGAAGCACCTAAAGAAATGTTCAACATTTTTAGACATCAGGGAAATGCAAATCAAACAACCTTGAGGTTCCACCAGTCAGATTGGCTAAGATAAAAACCTCAGAAGATAGCAGATGCTGGCGAGGATGTGAAGAAAGAGGAACACTCTTCCATTGGTGGTGGGATTGCAAAGGGTGTGGGTCCTTTGGTAATTTTTAGAAGGGGGACAAAATACTAATGTGAACAAATATGGAGACAACGAATGGAGCAGAGACCGAAGGAAAAGCCTTCCTCCCTGCCCTACCTGGTTATCCATCCCATATACAGTCCCCAAAATCAGATACTAGTGTGGATGCCAAGAAGTGCATGCTGAGAGGAGCTCTATCCTGGGAGGCTCTGCCAGAGCCTGACATACACAGAGATGGATGCTGGAGCCATCCATTGAACTGACCTAGGGTCTCCAATGGAGAAGTTATAGAAAGGACTGGAGGAGCTGGAGGGTTTTACAACCCCATAGGATGAGCAATAATATCAACCAACCAGAGCTCCCATTGTACAAAAAAAAAAAATCAACGAGTGTACTTGGAAGTACCAATGGCTCTAGCCATATGTGTAGTAGAGGATGGCCTTGTTGAGCATCAATGGGAAAAGAGGCCCTTGGACTTATGAAGGTTCAATGCCCAACTGTAGAAAAATGAGAGGGCAGGGAGGCTTAAGTGGATGGGTGGGTGGGATTATACCCTCATAGAAGTAGTGGGAGGAGAGATGAAATGGGGCTTTTGAGGGGAATTGGGAATGGGGATTAACTTGAAATATAAATAAATAAAATAGCCA
The DNA here is from genome assembly GCA_964023405.1 of Apodemus agrarius. Lineage (NCBI taxonomy): Eukaryota > Metazoa > Chordata > Mammalia > Rodentia > Muridae > Apodemus > Apodemus agrarius. The sequence continues at coordinate 29,881,382 of OZ030013.1, read as the reverse complement.
ATAAAAAAAGAATCAAGAAGCTCAGGATGATAATTTCTAGTTCAATCAATTTTCTTGCAAAACTCATGATGTCCTTGTTCTTAATAGGTGAGTAGTATTCAATTGTGCAAATGAACCATATTTTCTGTATTCTTTCTGCCAATGTGGGACATTTGGGTTGGTTCTAGTTTCTGGCTATCACAAATGGCATCCTGAGTGAGGTAACTCAGAACCAAAAGGACATGCATGGTATGTACTCACTAATAAGTGGATAGTAGCCCAAAAGAACATAGTACCCAGCATACAATCCACAGAACTGGAGAACGTTGACAAGCTGAAGAGCCCATGTGAGAATGCCTCAATCTCAGGAGGCAGTTGGAAGGAAGGAGCTGGGTGGAAAAGGGGACAGGGAGGGGAAATGGGAATATGTTCAGGTATTAGGAGTGGGGAATAGGACTGAAGCCCCGAGGGCCAACAAAGAATGGAAACAAGCAACCCTTGGAGGTAGGAGGTGGGAGGGCCCTCTAAAATATACCAGAGACCTGGGAGGTAAGAGACTCTCAGGAATCAAAGGGACAGACTTTAGAGGAAATGCCCGAGAGTGAGTAGGGAGAAGAAACTTGTAGAAGAACTGCAGGGGCAAAAATGGAGAAGAGACTAAGAGAAAGAAGGTCCAGTGACAGGCCCAACTTGGGATCTATCTCAAGGCGAGTCTCCAAGGCCTGACACTATTACTAATGCTATGGTGTGCTTACAAGCAGCTAAAAGAGTCTGATACAGATACTTAAATCCAATCAATGGACAGAAGTGGGGACCCCTGTGGTTGAATTAGGGAATAGCTGGAAGAAGCTGAGGAGGAAGATGAGCAATCTCAACTAACCTGAAGCCCAAGATCTCTCAAACACTGAGCCACTAACCAAGCAGCATACACCATCTGATATGAAGCCCCTGACACATATACAGCAGTGGACTGCCTGGTCTGGCCTCTGTGAGAGAAGATGCACCTAATCCTATGGAAACCTGTGGCCGCAGGGAGTGGGAAGGTCTGATGGAAGGGTGGTGGGTGGGGGTGGGTGGGTGGGGTGGGGATAGAGACATCCTCTTGGAGATGAGGGTGCTGGAGGAGGCATAGAGCTATAGGATGAACAATAGTCAGAGGGTAAACCAGGAGGGGGATAAAGACTGGCCTGTAAAAAAAAGATTAAAGAATAAATAAAAAAGAAAAGAAAAAGAAAAAGTCAGATTTTAGTATGCTTAGCTTGTTTTGCATTTTTAAGATAAAAATTACTAGGTATCAAACTCTACATATCTCAGGACTGAAATTAGATAATTTTAATACACATGATAGGAAAAAGTATGTCACTATACTGAAGTCAAAAGAACAGTATTTTATCTAGTGAGCATGCTAACAAACTTGATTCCTATTCACTAATTTACAAATGATTTTGTGGTAGATAATATACTCACAACATTTAATAGTGGTCCTTATCTAAGGTAACTAACACTAACTCTCCCATACATTAATAAAATTTTATTTTACGATATTAAAAAAACAAATCAGTAAGCTTCATTATTAGGAATTTCTGAGTAAATGTCTTGAAAAGATAAACATTATTTGTTCAATAAAACAAAGCCTGTCTACAGATGCTCAAGCAGTTTAAAAATTTTTTGTAACAAGATGTGATTTCTTGATCACTTCTTAGAACACTTCTGTTTAGAAATATAGTCCCTCAGTTTTACCATCTCTCCTTTTGTTTCCATTAATATTTATGTGTTAGTGTTCTTGTATGAGTTTATGTATAGTATCTGCATGTGGATAGATGCTCTAGGAGGCCAGGAAGGGGTGTCAGATCACCTGGGACTGTAGTTACAGGGAGTTTTAAGCCACCGGCTGTGCATGCTAAGAACTGAACCTGGAACCTCAGAAAGAATAATAATAGCCTTTACTACCACCCAACGTCTCTGGTCCCTATAGATAAAATTTAAGGTCAAATTGGAGAAGTACAAACATACCCATACAAATGAGTGTCTCTGTGATAGTTTAGTGTTTGCATAGTACTGAGAGTCAGACTAAAGACCCTGAACATTTAAGGCAGTGCTGTGCCACTGACCTATGCTTCTAGCACGGTTTGAACTTTTAAATGTACATAGTATAAATGCATATTTATGTGCATATTGTAAACGTTGTTTTGAAGACAAGTAAAAATCAGTGAAATTTTTGATACAGAATATGAAACTACACTTTTAAATTTCAAACCAACATGCTCACTCCATTTTTATGAAAAAAAAAGAATAAAGCAAAAATTAAAAAAAAGAATCCAATTTAATTTAATGTAATTTAGGGGCTGGAGAGATGGCTCAGTGGTTAAGAGCACTGACTGCTCTTCCAAAGGTCCTGAGTTCAAATCCCAGCAACTACATGGCGGATCACATCCGTAATGAGCTCTGTCGCCCTCTTCTGGTGTGTCTGAAGACATCTCCATTTATTGTTTTCTAGATCACAGAACAGTCGACATGTTTAGTATTAACTGTGTTATTTCGTTTAATGTAAGGAAATACCAATTAGTCTGCATATTACAAATTTAGTATGATAAAATATCTTGGTCATTGTTAATTCAAAAGTACAGTTGTGATTTTCAACTTTTACATATGGCCTGGCATTCTATCAATTTTGCAAAGGTTTTAACATTTTCTGAACATGCCTTATAGTTTCAACTATTTTAATTGTTGCAGTAGCAATTGTAATTGCTTCTCTGGTGATGAAATTTTCACCAATGTCATCTGGGATGGCCTTTTGTTCTACTTGACTTAGAATCTTAACATTTAAAGCTTTCGCACTAGTCTGAAACTCAACATATTACTACATCTGGGAGAGCTTTTCTCCTGGATGTTCTACTGATGAGCCTTTGTAAGCAAGGATGAGGACCGAACCCTGAGAGAAGAAAAAAACTGCTTTCTGTTTGTCTTATGCTAGAGAGAGCTATGATTGATTGGTGTTTAAAACAAAGGTTGTTTGTATGAGGGCAGAATCCCCACAAAATTCCCTGTGTGACAGAATAAATGTTGATTTGTGGAAGAAAATATGAAATCTGTTTAATGTAACAATTATTTAAAATAATAGAATTCATTCATGGAAGATAACTACATTTTTTTCTTTCATTTTGCTATTTAATATTAGCTTTCCTGTTGTAAAGTTAAATAATTGAGTTTATATCAGTATAAGCTATTGCATTTCATTACCATATTATCATTTTTTTCTTTGTGAGACTTTCTATGTGTTTTCTATTTTTTTCTGCAATTCATTTTATCTACTTGTGTTCTCTCTTAAAAGCCATATTGTCTCCAGGAAGTTTACATTCTCATTGTATTCTCCATGCCAAATTATAATAACATACTTCATAACAGCACGGGGCCATTCATAATTAATAAAGAATATCAGAATGGATCTTCTCTCGTTCCCATAAAAACTTACTAAACAGAGAAGCATCCAATACATTTAGCAATATAAAAACATGAAAGTGTATAATCCAAAAAAATACCACTTTCATGGCCAACTTAGGGTGGGCAAATTCTTTATGAATAAAGAATAATATTTTCAATATAGCTTAACAATTTTTGTCACTAATCTGCTTTAATCACTATTTTTGAAATATAAAGAATTGTTTTCATTAGTGTGTGTTGATTTTAAACAGTGTTTATTTTATCTAATATTAATTATTTTGTTTATTTACATCCAGGCCCTTGTTGCTTTAAGTCTTTTTTACTATAATTACAAATTATACCACCAAGTATAGTGCATCATTGCTTTTTCATCATAGAATATTGAAGGCAGTTGACAAACAGGATCACAGAAACTACCACAACAGTATTTTAAGGTTGTGTGATTTATTCATTACTGAAAGAATATTTTCCCATATTTATTTGTACTCATAATAAATATCTGTATAAATATCCTATAGGTATTTTTACTATTACGTTTATGAAAACTTTGGTGTTTTCCTTTATATGAAATTTGTATATGGTTCATGATAGCCATTCAAATGCTATTCAGCTCTTCATTTACTATTAACTATTTACATAATCCTAACTATATTCAGTTGGATTATTCAAATTCTTTTCTCTCCCTTCTTTTAAAACATAGCTCCTTTATCAATTAATTCAATTACTTTTCAAAGTAATGTTTTTAATTAGAAATATTGGAAATAGACCTACCTGAAGACCCAGCTATACCACACATATAGCAAAAATGCCCTACCATGCCAAAAGGGTTCATTATCCACTATGTCCATAGCAGCCTTATTTATGATAGCTAGAAACCAGATGTCCCCAAATAAATAAATAGATACAGAAAATGTGGGTCATTTACACAATGGGAATACTATACACCTATTAAGAATGAGGATATCATGAATTTTCCAGGCAAATGTATGAAACTAGAAAATATTACCCTGAGTGAGGTATCTCAAACTCAAAAGGACGTGTGTGGTATGTACTCACTAATAAGTTGATACTAGCTCAAAAAGTTCAGATTACCCACGATACATTCCACAGAACTGAAGAAGGTTAACAAACTGAAGGGCTCAAGTGAGGATGGCTCAGTCCCACTTGGGAGGGACAAAAAAGCAATCTAATCACAGGTGGCAGAGGGATGGAGGGATCTGGGTGGGAGAGGGTACAGGGAGGGGGAAAGGGGAAGATGATAAGGAATTGTGTGGATGTGGGGAATAGGAGTTAAGTCCTGAGTGCGAGCAGAAAGAATAAAAACTAGGCAACCTTAGGTGGTAGGAGGTGGGGAAGTCTACAGATTATACCTGAGATCTGGGAGGTTAGAGACTCTCAGCAATCAAAGAGAATTTAGATGTGGAAAAAGATGTGGACTTGTAACGTCCACCTCCAGCAGAAAGACAGTGCATCAAGTAGAGGAATGGGATTACCATCCCACAGTCAAAAACTCTGACCCAGAATTGTTCCTATCTGAAAGAACTGCAGGGACAAAAATGGAGAAAAGACTGAGGGAAAGGAGTTCCAAACTGGGATCCATCTCAAGGGCAGGCTTCAAGGTCTGACACTACTACTGATATTATCACTGGTGTGATTACAGACAGGAGCTTAGCATGGCTGCCTTCAGTGAAGCCAACCTAGTAGCTAATGGAGGCAAACATAATTACACCCAATAGTTTGAACTCAGGGACACCTGTAGTCGAAATAGGGAAAGAATGGAAGAAGCCAAGGAGGAGGGCGACCTCATAGGAAGAGTATCAATCTTAATAAACATGGACCCAGAGACCTCTCAGTCTGAGCCAACCAGGCAGCATATACCAGCTAATATGAGGCCCCAACACAGACACAGCAGAGGACTGCCTAGTCTGGCCTCAGTAAGAGAAAATACACCTAGCCCTGGAGAGACTTGGGACCCTTGGGATGGGAAGGTCTTGAGGTATGTGAGATGTGTGTGGAGAGGTGGGAACATCCTCTTAGAAAAGGGGAAGGAGGAATGGAATGAGGAACTGCCAGAGGGCAGAATAGGAGAGGGAAAAAGGCTGAATTGTTAAAAAAGATTAATGATTAAAAAGAAAAGAGAAAATAAGTGCTTTTTCATTTAACATTTCAATAACATATAATTGTGTGCTTTAATATTAGGTAAACTGTTTACTTTATAAACTTATATAATATACATACCAATGAATATTATACATATATCCCTGCATGTATTCGAGCATGTGTGTTTGTGTGTGTGTATGTGTGTGTGTATGTGTGTGTGTGTGTGTGTGTGTGTGTGTGAGTGTATCTACAAATCAGGAGAGCAAAAATAAGAGTCAAAATGAGACAGAAGCAAGTAAAAAGAAAATTTACTAATGTAATTACAATTACTTCAGCAATATTTAGTATTTTGAATCTATTATTTTTTCATATTTCTCCTCAGATTATTGCTAAACAGTTGCAGTGATATGTGATCCAAACCTTTCTATTACTTTCCATTAAGTACTTTTATATTTATGGATTATGAGTTTTTAGTTATTGAGCTTTTTTTAGTCATCTACCATGACAAAATTCTACATATCTTAAGTTATTAAGGTAGCAACACACAGAAAGGAATGAATAAATATATACCACACACATGTTTGAATACACATAAAATATTTGGAATCATAATAAACATAAAGGCTCAAGTTAAGATAAAATCTAGAATGAACAAACCTGCACACCAAATTGTTAGAAACCAATGCTTTCAGACCATTGTAATAGCTTACAGAAAACCTTACACATACTCTTAACCTTTGTAAACCCACCAAGGCTTTAAATCATAGATTCAATTAAAATGCTTTCTTTTCAAACTTGCCCATTGATAAAGATGAAGTCATCTAGCATTCCACGGCCTATGTTTCCTCTGGCAGAAGAACCCATGTGCCTGCATCATGGATTCTTAAAACAATCTGAGCTCTAGGCCTCCTTCACTTTTCACGCAGAAAATCAATACATATTACACAGAAATGCTACATATATTAGAGTTAGTACATTTAGAAGGCTTTCAAAATAGTTAGACTCAAAAGTATAGTTCTAATTTTCCAAATTGGAGAACAACATACTGATGGGTATAGAAGTAGATCTCTCTGTTTTTGTATCCTACCAGCTCAGGGTTTTAGGAGAGCCAGGTATTCTTCTAGGTGTGGGAACTCTAAGAACTTAGCATCATTGAGTTCATTTCTCTCTGTGCACCAAGTACTGAAAAGTAATGTTTGTGGTTTTATTATCAGAAACGTTGTATATAAAGGACTTTTAATGGAATGGTATTCATTCACAGCAGTAATAGAAATATAAGTTCCACTTATATTTAGAGGGAATAAAAAATATGTCCTCTTTTGTCTTAAGCATTTGTTCCTTGAAAGAATACATAAAATTATGAACACATTTCTCTTATTTGAAAGATGGGCATTAAAGAATAAACACAAAATATGTTTATGCCTACCAGGAATGAAAATATTTCAAAGACTTTAATTAATGTTAAATAAGGAATAAATAATCATTATTTTACATTATGAATAATTACAGTTTCACTAAGTAGGAGAAATCTATAGATTGATAAAATGATATTAATTCAAGATACGTATATAGGTTAGGAAGTAAAGACATTTGCCATTAAGAAACAACCTGAGTTCGCTCCTATGAACTCAAATCGTGAGAACAGAGAGCTAATTCCTGCAAGTCCTCCTCTGATCTAATGCATACATGTTGTAGTACATGGATGAATATGAACACATGCACACATATTCACATATAAAATAGATGAGTATTAAACACAAAAATATAAACCCTTATGTAATGTGTAGTCCAGAGAACTATCTCACAGTTGAATTAATGATTTTCTGATATATCAATTTAATGAAAATATATTGGAAAAATGTTTATATATTTCTGATGATAGGAGAGGAGAGGAGAGGAGAGGAGAGGAGAGGAGAGGAGAGGAGAGGAGAGGAGAGGAGAGGAGAGGAGAGGAGAGGAGAGGACAGGAAGGACAGGACAGGACAGGACAGGAGAAGACTGGAAAGAAAAGACATGCTATCAGAAGAAAGTACCTTACCAGAATCTTAGCCATAATTTTCTCTGTTACTCCCCAACCCTTTTCCAATAAATAATATCACAATATAGATGGGACAGCCTAAAAATAAATGTTAACTTCCCACTGAACTTTAAAATTCTTCTTTTTTTAACCTTCCAAGTCCTGGGATTATAAAAAAGATACGTCTTGAATACCTATTTACCTTCGAAATTCCCACATTTCAACAAATATGGTTAGTATTAATGGGTAGCTAAAAATACACACATAATAAATCCATCAATCAATTTCCAATGGTTAATATCCTCTACCCAATGATAATTGGTCATGTTATCATTGGCTTTGACCATTACTGAGGATATAGTCCTTCAGAACACTTAGTGTCAAAAGGAAAAGTGGATATTTTAGAAATATTCAGTACTAGGAATAACAATATATTCATTGTCTTCTTACCTAAATACATGTCTCCTTTTCTTTAAAAAGCTTTGTGCCAAAGCAAACCCTTATAATTTATTCAGAGCAAGTATTCAGAAATCAATTGGCCCTAATTTTAGTCCCTAATTACTGTCAATAGCTAAATGAAAGACAGCTATTCCCTTAAAAACTTCAACTGCTTTCAAATTTTGACAAGAAATATTTTTATTTTCCAATTATAAAGTCTGTCATAGAACTCAACTCACTTTTATGAGTTCATAGTTTCTTACTTTCCCTGATTTTTAAAATTTCTTATTTTATACTCTTCCTGTTATATTTTTATTGTGGTTTATATCTGCATAAATGTGATGAATGAATGGTTAAAAAAAAAAAAAGCCTTGGCCTCCTTGGATAGCATACCTGCACCTATAATTTCACATAGCATTTCAGCAGTCTATTCTATTTTTAAATTGCTTCTTTAATAATAACAGATATTATATATTCTGGGTTAAATATGCTGTATATAGATCAGTCTTGTACTGATACAAATCTGTGAAGCTAGATTATAGGTCGATCTGGTGAAACTAATGATTCTTCTTCACAAAATCTAACTCAAAGCATTGTAATGCTTCCAACCCATTGCTTGAAGTTGCTAAGGTATGGAGTTCTAAATAAAATTGGTTATTGAATATTCTTATTACATCTGAGATGATTTTACTAGCCAAAGAATAATGAGTTTGAATTTATTTTAAGGTTATGTAAATTTATAGAAATTCTTATCATTTTCTTTTACCCTTTGATCTCATCTGGAAAATATATTTGTGATTTTGTTTTTCTGTTTTTTACCTCTAACAAAGGTTCTCTAGTTCTAATTGATAAATAGTCTTATAAGTTTATATCATTCAAGAATATACTAGATCCCACTATTAATTTTGAAATGTCATTCAATTGAATTTAAAAATATGAAGAATATATATTTCCATCAAAGAATTATCACATTATTTCATCATAAATCAAATTTAAAGAGAGAATAAGAACAATTTTTTAGAATGTACTTAGAGCTCATGCTGGCTTATATAATTGATGGCTGTAAGTTCTCCATGGTCCATGAGTTCACTGGCCATGGGTAATTGGCTAGTTTTCCAGTACCAGACATAATCTCCCTTTTGTTGAACAGGTCTTTAGTTTGAAAGAGAATACATACAGATAACTGATAAACAGAAAATAGCTAATAGGCATACATTTATTTTCTATCTGATTTCATATTTTTGTGTATGCAGTACAATCATAATATATAATGTAAAATCTGTTTCAAAGTAAAAGTTCATCATAATGTTAAAAGCAAGTATGAATATATATCTATTTATCTATATCTATATATCTATATCTATATCTATATCTATGTCTTATCTATATCTATATACCCATCCAAGATGAGATGTAGATCTATGATCCTTAACCCATAAATTTTTATGACCTTAACCTAATATGGATGTAGTACCTCATTAAAGCCCTGAAATGCTATAAAATAATTAAAACCATGTTGTAATGTTTGCTGATAATGCAGTTATTTTTTTTTTTAGTATATTGAATATATTGAAAGAGCAGCACTCAAAATCACCTGTGGTGGAAGCAGTGGCAATCTTATGAAGGCAAGGAGCATACTCAGGTCGCTGCATCTCCGCTGCATGTCATACTTGACCCACATCATTAATGCATGGAAGATGGTCTCTTCATCAGGAACATTGACATCATCGCTAGCAAGTAGCTTATGGAGCTCTTCAGCTGGAAGGAGTAAAAACTCTTGGTTTCTGATTACTTCCATTATGTTTTCCTGTGGGGAGAAAAGATCTTGGCATGAATTCTGCTTCACTCCTATGTAGTTGGCAAAGCATCTCAGAGAAAAATGTGAAAAGCAGTCAGTAACCTTTGTTCTCATTATAACATAATCCTTGAGACTCATCCTTTGGAAACAAGAAGCTGTTAAGAAGAAAGCATTGTAATTGTAATTGAAGTGTAAATGTATCCGAGACAGCAGAGATCTTGTAATAACTGGAGGATTATAATGCACAGCTTTGTTATGCAGAATGTACTCAGTGATTAAATGTTAAAAGTTTCAAGAGTACTACTTATGTAAGATTTAGCAAATATGAAAAGAATAACATTTCACCCTTTCAAAGACTCAAATGCACATACACACATCAGAAAATGGCAATACATTACAAAGAGAAATAGAAAACAAGATAGCCTTGTTGTTTATTTGGAAGGAGAAGAAAGACAGCTGTGAAACCATAGATGCCATAAAATCATAGGATCTCTACTCACCACTCTCTCTTATAATTTCTTCCTCTTATTACTTCATTTAATCTTTGGATTAAAAGTTTGCTGTTGTTGTTTATGTGTTTTTAATTATTAGTTATGGTAAAATTAGTTCTTACTTTTATTCAAGTCACAAATATATTAAGGTTCATAAGCGTATAGCCAGACATAGTATTGGAGTTAATATATTCATTTCAAAGAACCATCTCTATATAATGGGATCCACCTGTGAAGATGAATAAATGAGATTTGAGAGGTACTACTTAGAACTCCTAACTCAGTAATACAATAGGGTCTTGGATACTTTACTTTAAATAAACTCTTGGCAATTATATTTAAAGCCAAACAATAGAATAAATAAAGAAATGACTTATACAGATTATACAGAACATTTGAAGGTTAGCAATCTGAATTATCCTTTATTATTTGTACAACGGTAAAAGATGATAATGTGTTTTGATCAATTTCATCTCTCCTTTATGCCTGTTCTCCATTACTGAAGAATAGGTAACATTTCAATATCCCCATCCCTGAAGAAAAATGACATTCCAAGTACCATTAGCCATTGAGTTTGGCTTCATTTTGATTCCTATTTACTTTCATTCAGCTTGTGTTTTCTCCCAATCTATCTCCCTGTGTCTACTCTGAGCTTCTTAGTTAAATATCCTATAATAAAACAACATGGTTTTAAATGAGTATACCATCTTCTAGGTTTTCTTTTTGGACTCCTTAAAATTTTAGTTTCAATGGTGTGATGCCTTCTAAATATAGTTAATTTATTTCCTTACTGCCATTGAAGTTGATAAATTACCAAGTCTTCCTTCTGTCATTTTATTTAGCATGCCATTGTATACTCACTCCAGTAATTAAAATGGCATTCAGTAACTTTGTTTCCCTTGTTCCTGTCACACATCAAGATTTAATTCAAGAAGCCAAAAGGTGTCATGCTTATCCACAGTCCCAAGAGTTGGTTGTTGAACTCAGGATGATCAAGTAAGTAAGAAGTAAGGTCAATCTTAGCCACATGGTATGTATGAGACTGACTAGGATTGGTTTAATGAGACCCTGTCACAATCTATTCATAAGTAGGTAAACAAGCATGTATGTATATGTGTGTGTATGTGTGCACATGTGTGTTTATCTAAATAAACTCAAAAGCTACCTCTGTATCTTTTAGCCAAATATTCAGTCAACTTTATGGAGCTAACACCCAATAGATTTTCCCAACACATGACCCCTCCAGACATCGCATAGTAGTTGCTAAAGAGCAACCTAAGTTTTGGTGTGGTTGTGCAACTGAAGATGCACATGATGAGTGGAGTTTTGGGTACAAAGTCTGAGACTATATCCAAAGCCTCTTTCTTATTTTGTACAGCCTGTTGAGCTATTACAAAACCCCAGGCTCAGCCTTCAGTATAAATGTTATTAAAAATAACAAAGTAACTTACAAACATGCATGATGGGACTTTGATCAGCATCAAAGTGAAGTAACTTATGAGGTGATCAAGGAAACTGAAGCTAGATCTTAAGAGCTATGACTCCTGAAAGAATGATGTTTTGTGGTAAGCTGTCCTTGAGACTACAAAAGTAGTCCCATCTACATCAAAAGCAATGGTAGTTTGGCCTTTGTCTATGAATGAGAAATGAAAAAACAATGTCTTCATATCATGCTTCTTGTTCACCTTTCTGTATCACAGGATGACATAAAATAGAGATCTGAGCCACCATGACATAGAAAGTATAAATGGTTATATAAAAAAATAAAGACTCAATCTACTCCATCATTGTGAATTAAAACATCGTTTAAGAGCTGGCGGTGGGGAAGCCGGAGGGTCACCCAGCGTCCCAGGTGCTCAGAACCATCCGGCGGCGGCAGCAGAACCAGGTACCCGACACAGCCCGAGCTTAAGACCTTCGGGGACTCAGGCCTGGAGTGGGAATTGGGCACAGAATAGCGGGTGCACTCTGCACTCGCACTCGCGCGCGGGGCGGACCCCGAACTCCCTGCAGGCAGCTGCCATATTGCCTGCAGCTTCCCGTCCAGCTGGTGGTGAGGAAGCCAGAGTCAGCCAGTGTGCCAGGTACCCAGACCCAGCCGGAGGCCGAACCAGCCTCCCATCCAGCCAGTGGCAGGGAAGCTGGAAACCGGACCCAGCCAGCTTCCCAGCAGCTTGGGACCAGCAGGCGGAACCAGATAACTGAGATATCCCAACTTTAAGACCCCTGGGGAAACAGGATATCAGACAGCGAACCCTGAGCAGGAGCAGTGCAGAGCAGCCGCCCAACAGGCGGAACCAAATACCTGGGATATCCTGAGGTTAAGACCTCGGGGGACTCAGGCCACCTGTCAGCAATCTGTGAGCAAGAGCCCCGCAGGACAGTGATTCAGGTATCCCAGTCACTGGGAAATAGCCTTACAACCCCACAGGAGGGTCAAGCACCAGCTAGTATCTACAGGACCAACTAACACCAGAGTTAACCAGATGGCAAAAGGCAAACGTAAGATCGCTACTAACAAAAATCAAGGCAATATGGCGGCATCCGAACCCAGTTCCCCAACAGCAATAAATATTGGATACCCCGAAACACCAGAAAAACAAGACTCAGATCTAAAATCACTGGTCAGGATGCTGATAGAGGAACACTTAGATAAATCTCTTAAAGTAATACATGAGAAAATAGATCAAAAGCTAGAAGCCATTGCAAGACAAACACAATTAAATCCCAGATATCTCAACACACCAGAAAAACAAGACTCAGATGTAAAATCACTGGTAAAGATGCAGATTGAGGATCACTTAGATAAATTTCTTAAAGTAATAGAGGAGAAAATAGATCAAAAACTAGAAGCCCATACAAGGCAGACACAAAAATCACTTAAAGAAATCCAGGAGAATATAGAGCAAAAAGTGAATCCCAATAAGGGGGAGAAACAAAAATCACCCAAAGAAATACAAGAGAACATGGGTCAACGAGTAGAAGTCATAAAGGAGGAAACACAAAAATCCCTTAAAGAATTACAGGAAAACACAAACAAGCAACTGAAAGATCTGAGCAAAACCATACAAAATCTAAAAACAGAAGTAGAAACAACTAAGCAATCGCAAAGGGAGACAATGTTGGAAATAGAAAACCTTGGGAAGAAATCAGGAGTCATAGATGCAAATATCAACAATAGAATACAAGAGATAGAAGACAGAATCTCAGATGCTGAAGATACCATAGGAACCATGGATTCAACAATTAAAGAAAATGCAAAATGCAAAAAGCTGGTAACCCAAAACATTCAGGAAATCCAGGACACAATGAGAAGACCAAACCTAAGGATTATAGGGATAGATGAGAATGAAGATCTACAACTTAAAGGGCCAGCAAATATCTTCTACAAAATTATGGAAGAAAATTTCCCCAACCTAAAGAGAGAGATGCCCATGAATATACAAGAAGCCTATAGAACCCCAAATAGACTGGACCAGAACAGAAATACTTCCCGTCACATAATAGTCAAAACCCCAAATGTACTAAACAAAGAAAGAATATTAAAGGCAGTAAGAGAAAAAGGACAAGTAACATATAAAGGAAGACCTATCAGAATTACACCAGACTTCTCACCTGAGACCATGAAAGCTAGAAGATCCTGGGCAGACCTTATGCAGACCCTAAGAGAACACAAACTTCAGCCAAGACTACTATACCCAGCGAAACTCTCAATTGCCATAGATGGGGAAACCAAGATATTCCACGACAAAACCAAATTTGCAAGATACTTATCTACAAACCCAGCCCTACAAAGGATAATAGGGGAAAAATACCAACACAAGGGGGGAAACAACACCCCAGAAGAAACAAGATAGAAACCCCATCTCATCCAACCCAAAAGAAGAGAACCACTCAAATACAAATAATAATAACAATTCCCAAAATGTCAGGAAGTAATAATTACTATTCCTTAATATCTCTTAATATCAATGGACTCAATTCCCCAATCAAAAGACACAGACTAACAGACTGGATACGGAAACAGGACCCTACATTTTGCTGCATACAGGAAACACATCTCAGTGTCAAAGACAAACACCTCCTTAGAGTAAAAGGCTGGAAGACAGTTCTACAAGCAAATGGTCCCAGGAAACAAGCTGGAGTAGCCATTCTAATATCAGATAAAATCGACTTTCAACCTAAAGTCATCAAAAGAGACACAGAAGGTCACTTCCTGCTTGTCAAAGGGAAAATCCACCAAGAAGAATTCTCAATACTGAACATCTATGCACCAAATGCAAGGGCACCCTCATTCGTAAAAGAAACTTTACTAAAGCTTAAAACACACATCGCACCTAACACAATGATTGTAGGTGACTTCAACACTCCACTCTCCTCAATGGACCGATCAGGAAAGCAGAAACTAAACAGGGACACAGTGAAACTAATTGAAGCTTTGGACCAATTGGATTTAACAGATATATATAGAACATTCCATCCTAAAACAAAAGAGTATACCTTTTTCTCAGCACCGCACGGTACCTTCTCAAAAATTGATCATATAATTGGTCACAAGACAGACCTCAACAAATACAAGAAGACCGAACTAATCCCATGTCTCCTATCGGATCACTATGGAGTAAAAGTGGTCTTCAATAGCAAGAAGAACTACAGAAAGCCCACATACACATGGAAACTGAACAATACTCTACTCAATGACACCCTGGTCAAGGAAGAAATAAAGAAAGAAATCAAAGACTTTTTAGACTTCAATGAAAATGAAGGTACGACCTACCCAAATCTCTGGGATACAATGAAAGCAGTGCTAAGAGGAAAACTCATAGCCCTGAGTGCCTCCAAAAAGAAACTGGAAAGAGCATACACTAGCAACTTAACAGCACACCTGAAGGCGCTGGAACAAAAAGAAGCTAACTCACCCAGGAGGAGTAGAAGAGAGGAAATCATCAAACTAAGGGCTGAAATCAATCAAGCAGAAACAAAGAGAACCATACAAAGAATCAACAAAACCAAGAGCTGGTTCTTCGAGAAAATCAACAAGATAGATAAGCCCTTAGCTAGACTAACCAAAGGGCACAGAGATAGTATCCAAATTAACAAAATTAAAAATGAAAAGGGGGATATAACAACAGAAACAGAGGAAATTCAAAAGATCATCAGATCCTACTACAAAGGCCTATACTCAAAACAACTGGAGAATCTGGAGGAAATGGACAATTTCCTAGACAGATACCAAATACCAAAATTAAATCAGCATCAAGTAGACCAGCTAAACAGTCCCATAACCCTTAAAGAAATAGAAGGGGTTATAGAAAGCCTCCCAACCAAAAAAAGTACGGGACCAGATGGTTTTAGTGCAGAATTCTACCAGACCTTCAAAGAAGACTTAACACCAATACTCTTCAAACTATTCCACAAAATAGAGACAGAAGGGACACTGCCCAACTCATTCTTCGAAACCACAATTACGCTGATACCTAAACCACAAAAAGATCCAACAAAGAAAGAGAACTACAGGCCAATTTCTCTTATGAATATAGATGCAAAAATACTAAATAAAATCCTTGCCAACCGAATCCAAGAGCATATCAAAACGATCATTCACCATGATCAAGTAGGCTTCATTCCAGGAATGCAGGGATGGTTCAATATACGGAAATCCATCAATGTAATCCACTACATAAACAAACTAAAAGAAAAAAACCACATGGTCATCTCATTAGATGCTGAAAAAGCATTTGACAAAATTCAGCATCCTTTCATGCTAAAAGTCTTGGAAAGAGCAGGAATTCAAGGCCCATACCTAAACATAGTAAAAGCAATCTACAGCAAACCAGTAGCCAACATCAAAATAAATGGAGAGAAACTTGAAGCAATTCCACTAAAATCAGGGACTAGACAAGGCTGTCCTCTCTCTCCATATCTTTTCAATATAGTACTTGAAGTTCTAGCGAGAGCAATCAGACAACATAAGGAAGTCAAAGGGATACAAATTGGAAAGGAAGAAGTCAAAGTATCATTATTTGCAGATGATATGATAGTCTACTTAAGCGATCCAAAAAACTCCACCAGAGAACTTCTACAGCTGATAAACAACTTCAGCAACGTGGCTGGTTATAAAATTAACTCAAGCAAATCAGTAGCCTTCTTGTACTCAAAGGACAAGCAGGCTGAGAAAGAAGTTAGGGAAATAACACCCTTCACAATAGCCACAAACAACATAAAGTACCTTGGCGTAACTCTAACCAAACAAGTGAAAGATCTGTATGACAGGAACTTCAAGTCCCTGAAGAAAGAAATCGAAGAAGACCTCAGGAGATGGAAAAATATTTCTTGCTCCTGGATTGGCAGGATCAATATAGTAAAAATGGCCATCTTGCCAAAAGCAATCTACAGATTCAATGCAATCCCCATCAAAATCCCAAATCAATTCTTCATAGATCTAGAAAGAGCAATTCTCAAATTCATCTGGAGCAACAAAAAACCCAGGATAGCTAAAACTATTCTCAACAATAAAAGGACTTCTGGGGGAATCAATATCCCTGACCTCAAGCAGTACTACAGAGCAATTGTGTTAAAAACTGCATGGTATTGGTACAGCAACAGGCAGGTAGATCAATGGAATAGGATTGAAGACCCAGAAATTAACCCACAGACTTATGGTCACTTGATCTTTGATAAAGGAGCCACAACCATCCGGTGGAAAAAAGATAGCCTTTTCAACAAATGGTGCTGGTTCAACTGGAGGTCAACATGCAGAAGAATGCGAATTGACCCACTCTTATCTCCTTGTACTAAGATCAACTCCAAGTGGATCAAGGACCTCCACATAAAACCAGACACACTGAAACTACTAGAAAAGAAACTTGGGAAGACCCTGGAGGACTTGGGCACAGGGGAAAAGTTCCTGAACAGAACACCAATAGCTTATGCTCTAAGATCAAGAATCGACAAATGGGACCTCATAAAATTACAAAGTTTCTGCAAAGCAAAGGACACTGTCAGAAGGACAAAACGGCAACCAACAAAGTGGGAAAAGATCTTCACCAACCCCACATCCGACAGAGGGCTAATATCCAATATATACAAAGAACTCAAGAAGTTAGACCGCAAAGAACCAAATAACCCTATCAAAAAATGGGGCACAGAGCTAAACAAAGAATTCTCACCAGAAGAAATTCGGATGGCCGAGAAACACCTTAAAAGATGTTCAACATCATTAGTCATCAGGGAAATGCAAATCAAAACAACCCTGAGATTCCACCTCACACCAGTCAGAATGGCTAAGATTAAAAACTCAAGAGACAACAAGTGCTGGCGAGGATGTGGAGAAAGAGGAACACTCCTCCACTGTTGGTGGGATTGCAAAATGGTAAAACCGCTCTGGAAATCAGTTTGGCGGTTCCTCAGAAAATTGGGCATGTTACTTCCAGAGGACCCTGGCATACCACTCCTGGGCATATACCCAGAGGATTCCCCTGCATGCAATAAGGACACATGCTCCACTATGTTTATAGCAGCCTTGTTTATAATAGCCAGAAATTGGAAGCAGCCCAAATATCCCTCAAAGGAGGAATGGATACAGAAAATGTGGTATATTTATACAATGGAATACTACACAGCAATTAAAAATAATGAATTCATGCAATTTGTAGGTAAATGGTTAGACCTGGAAAATATCATCCTGAGTGAATTAACCCAATCACAAAAGAATGCACCTGAAATGCAATCACTGATAAGTGGATATTAATGAGCCCAGAAGCCCTAAATACTCAAGACACAAATATCAAGTCAAATGATTCCCAAGAAGAAGAAAGGAGAGGACCCTGGGCCTGTAAAGATTGCTTCCAGTTTAGTAAAGAAACCGAGGGGGGAGGGGGAATTATTGGGGAACAGATGGGGGGGAGAGGAACTATGGGAACTATGGTGGGTGGGAACTGGGAAAGGGGAAAGCCTTTGGAATGTAAACATAGAATATAGAAAATAAAATTAAAAAAAAAAAAAAACATCGTTTAAATCCACAAGATTAAAAACTATGCTATTCACTTTGCTATTTCTTTTTTTTCTTTTTTTCTATTTTCTTTTTACTTTTTTATTGGATATATTCTATATTTACATTTCATTTCCTTCTTTCTGGTTCCCTGCCCCCCAAAGGTCAGACATGCCCTTTTCCCTCCCCGTGTTCCCCCATCCACCCTTTCCCACTTCCCTGCTCTGGTATTCCCTTACACTGATGCTTTGAGCCTTTCCAATACCAGGGTCCACTCCTTCCTTCTTGTTGGACATCATTTGGTATGTGGATTGTGTCTTTGGTGTCCCAAGATTCAAGGCTAATATCCACTGTTCATATAATGGGTATTCTTTTGAGACTGGGTTACCTCACTTAATATAATGTTCTACAGTTTCATCCATTTCTCTAAGAATTTCATGAATTCATTGTTTCTAATGGCTGAATAATACTCCATTGTGTATATATACCACATTTTTTGTATTCATTCTTCCGTTGAGGGACATCTGGGTTCTTTCCAGCTTCTGGCTATTAGGAATAAGGCAGCTATGAACATAGTGGAGCATGTACCCTTTTTGCATGCGGGGGAATCTTCTGAGTATATGCCCAGGAGTGGTATGGCTGGGTCTGCCAGAAGTATCATGTCCAGTTTTCTGAGGAACTGCCAGACTGATTTCCAGAGTGATTAAACCAGCTTGAAGTTCAACCAGCAGTGAAGGAGTGTTCCTCTTTCTCCACATCCTCGCCAGCACCTGCTGTTTCCTGAGTTTTTAATCTTAGCCATTCTGACTGGTGTGAGGTGAGATCTCAGGTTGTTTTGATTTGCATTTCTCTAATGACTAATGATGTTGAACATTTTTTAAGGTGTTTCTCAGCCATCTGAATTTCTTCAGGTGAAAAGTCTTTGTTTAGCTCTGTACCCCATTTTTTGATAGGGTTATTTGGTTTCCGGGGTCTAACTTCTTGAGTTCCTTGTATACATTGGATATTAGCCCTCTGTCAGATGTAGGGTTGGAGAAGATCTTTTCCCAATTTGGTGGTTGCCAATTTGTCCTTTTGACAGTGTCTTTTGCCTTGAACAAACTTTGTAATTTTATAAGATCCCATTTGGCTAATCTTGATCTTAGAGCATAAGCTATTGGTGTTCTGTTCAGGAACTTTCCCCCTGAGCCAATGTCCTCAAGTGTATTCCCCAGTATCTTTTCTATTAGTTATGGCGTGTCTGGTTTAATGTGGAGGTCCTTGATCCACGTAGAGTTGAGCTTAGTACAAGGAGATAAGAGTGGATCAATTCTCATTCTTCTGCATGTTGACCTTCAGTTGAGCCAGCACCATTTGTTGAAAAGGTTATCTTTTTTCTACTGGATGTTTTCAGCTCCTTTGTGAAAGATCAATTGGCCATAGATGTGTGGGTTCAATTCTGGGTCTTCAATCCTATTTCATGGATCCCCCTCTCTATCACTGTACCTATACCATGCAGTTTTTAACAGTACTGCTCTGTAGTATTGCTTGAAGTCCGGAATATTGATTCCCTAAGAAGTTCTTTTACTGTTGCTGATAGTTTTAGCTATCCTGGAGTTTTTGTTATTCCAGATGAATTTGAGAATTGCTCTTTCTATCTCTATGAAGAACTGAGTTGGGATTTTGATAGGGATTGCGTTGAATCTGTATATTGCTTTTGGCAAGATTGCCATTTTAACTACAATAATGCTGCCAACCCACGAGCATGGAAGATTTTTCCATTTTCTGAGGTATTCTTCCATTTCCTTCTTCAGAGACCTGAAGTTTTTGTCATACAAATCTTTCATTTGTTTGGTTAGAGTCACACCAAGATACTTTATATTGTTTGTAGCTATTGTGAAGGGTGTCATTTCCCTAATTTCTTCCTCAGCCTGCTTATCCTTTGAGTATAGGAAGGCTACTGATTTGCTTGAATTGATTTTATAGCCAGCCACTTTGCGGAAGTTGTTTATCAGCTGTAGGAATTCTCTGGTGGAGTTTTTTGGGCCACTTAAATATACTATCATATCATCTGTGAATAGTGATAGTTTGACATCTTCCTTTCCAACTTGTATCCCTTTGATTTCCTTATGTAGTCGAATTGTTCTAGCTAGTACCTCAAGTACTATATTGAAAAGATATGGTGAGGGGGGCAGCCTTGTCTACTCCCTGATTTTAGTGGGATTGCTTCAAGTTTCTCTCTGTTTAATTTGATGTTGGCTACCAGTCTGCTGTAAATTGCTTTTACTATGTTTAGGTGTGGACCTTGAATTCCTGTTCTTTCCAAGACTTTTAGCATGAAAGGATGCTGAATTTTGTCAAATGCTTTTTCAGCATCTAATGAGATGACCATGTGGTTTTTTTCTTTGAGTTTGTTTATGTAGTGAATTACGTTGATGGATTTCCATATATTGAACCATCCCTGCATCCCTGGGATGAAGCCAACTTGATCATGGTGAATGATTGTTTTGATGTGTTCTTGGATTTGGTTGGCAAGAATTTTATTAAGTATTTTTGCGTCGAAGTTCATAAGGGAGATTAGTCTGAAGTTCTCTTTCTCAGTTGGATCTTTGTGTGGTTTTGGTATCAGGGTAATTGTGGCTTCATAGAATGAGTTGGGTAGTGTTCTTTCTGTTTCTATTTTGTGGAATAATTTGAAGAGTATTGGTATTAGGTCTTCTTTGAAGGTCTGATAGAATTCTGTACTAAAACCATCTAGTCCTGTGCTTTTTTTTGTTGGAAGACTTTCTATGACCTCTTCTATTTCTTTGGGGATTATGGGACTGTTTAGAATATCTATTTGATCCTGATTTAATTTTGGTATTTGGTATCTGTCTAGGAAATTGTCCATTTCCTCAGATTCTCCAGTTGTGTTGAGTATAGGCTTTTGTAGTAGAATCTGATGATATTTTGAATTTCCTCAGTTTCTGTTGTTATATCTCCCTTTTCATTTCTAATTTTGTTAATTTCAATACTGTATTTTTGCCCTTTGGTAAGTCTGGCTAAGGGTTTATCTATCTTGTTTATTTTCTCAAAGATCCAGCTCCTGGTGTTGTTGATTCTTTGTACGGTTCTTTTTGTTTCAACTTGATTGATTTCAGCCCTGAGTTTTGATGATTTCCTGTCTTCTACTCCTCCTGGGTGAAATAGCTTCTTTTTGTTCCAGAGCTTTCAGGTGTGCCTTTAAGCTACTAGTATATGCTCTCTCCTGTTTCTTTTTGGAGGCACTCAGGGCTATGAGTTTTCCTCTTAGCAGTGCTTTCATTGTATCCCATAGATTTAGGTATGTTGTGCCTTCATTTTCATTAAATTCTAGAAATTCCTTGATTTCTTTATTTCTTTCTTGACTAATGTATCATTGAGTAGAATATTGTTCAACCTCCATGTGTATGAGGATTTTCTGTTGTTTTTGTTGTTATTGAAGACCACTTTTAGTCCATGGTGATCAGATAGAAGACATGGGATTAGTTCAATCTTCTTATATTTGTTGAGGTCTGACCACTCAAATATAAAAAATAACGTCAAAAATGTCAGGAAGTAATAATTACTATTCCTTAATATCTCTTAACATTAATGAAATCAATTCCCCAATAAAAAGACATAGACTAAGGGACTGGATATGGAAACAGAATCCTACATTTTGCTGCATACAGGAAACATACCTCAGGGTCAAAGGCAAACACTACCTTAGAGTAAAAGGCTGGAAGACATTTATACAAGCAAATGGTCTCAGGAAGCGAGCTGGAATATCAGATAAAATTGACTTTCAACCTAAAATCATCAAAAGAGATACAGAAGGTCACTTCTTGCTGGTCAAAGGAAAAATCCACCAAGAAGAACTGACAATTCTCAACATCTATGCTCCAAATGCAAGGGCACCCTCATTCGTAAAAGAAACTCTACTAAGCTCAAAGCACACATTGCACCTAACACAATAATTGTGGGGGACCTCAACACTCCACTATCCTCAATGGACTGATCAGAAAAACAGAAACTAAACAGGGACACAGGGAAACTCATTGAAACTTTGGACTAATTGGATTTAACATATATATATATATATATATATATATATATATATATATATATATATAAAACATTTCATCCTAAAGCAAAGACTATACCTTTTTCTCAGCACCTCATGGTACCTTCTCCAAAATCGACCATGTAATTGGTCACTTTTCTATTTCTAATGCACACTCTAATCTCTCTTTGGAGGAGTCTCTGAGTTGTTATTCTTTGCTGTATACCTTGACTAAATCCTTTTCTCAGAGATGACAAGAACAAAAAATTACCCATTATGTAACTTAGGAATCTAATAACAGTAGTCTTATTACTGCAGAGTTTCATTAACTTATGAAACCCTGGGGGCTCGAGAGATGGCTTAAAGTTTAAAAAGCACTGACTGCTCTTTCAGAGGTCCTGAGTTCAATTCCCAGCAACTACATGGCGGCTGGCTCACCACTATCTGTAATGAGATCAGAAGCCCTCTTCTGGTGTGTCTGAAGACAGCTACAGTGTAGTGTACTCATATACATAAAATAAGTAAAACTTAAAAACAAAAATTCTAACAGTGGTGGCACACCCCTTCAATCCCAGAACTAGGGAGGCAGAGGCGGGTTGATTTCTGTGAGTTTGAGGCAAGCTCTGGTCTACAGAGATATTTCTAGGATAGCCAAGGCTACACAAACATACCCTGCCCCCTGAAAACAAACAAATAAAAACAAAAAACAAAAACAAAAACAAAAAAAACTTATGAAGCCCTGAAATTTAAAATCTTAGCATAGCCCAGGCTGACCATGAACTTGAGATCCTATTATTTCTGCCTTGTACAGCAAATTCTACTGGAATGTGTCACCACACCCAAATGAGATTGCAACCCAACAGGAAGAACAAGAGGGTCAAATAATTTGGACCCCTCAGAGCTACCAGACAATAAACCAAAAACCAAGGAGGTCATTTGTGGCCTCAGGTACAGGTGTAGCAGAGGACTACCTTATCTGGACTCAGTGGGATTTTAATAAGATAAGATTAATCTTGTAGAGACTTGATGCTCCAGGGAAGAAGGATTCTGATAGGGGTGAGGTAGACTGGTGGGGGTGTAGCTTCTCAGAGGCATTGGAGGGGGAAGGGGATGGGATGAAGAACTCTGGGAAGAGAGAGGAGAGCAACTTTTGGAATGTAAATAAATAAAATAATTTAATGAAAAAATACAAGCTCTTGATTATATATATACATACATACTTATGTATGTGTATATATATATATATATATATATATATATATATATATATATAAAATAAAGCAACTAATGATATATGATAAAAAACACATGTAGTAGCAGTACAAAGTATTCAAGGGCTAAAGTGTCATACACATTCTTCCATTAAAAGCAGAAAGCCTATGGTGTGTGGTATACATTTGTGATACACAGTTTCCAAGTTTGCCTTTCTTCTTGCCACCTCCTCCCATAGTTTTTAAGATAAATCCAAAGAGGACAGCTGAAACATTTAATAAATAATTGTAAAATAAATAAATGCTCAAAGTAGAAGTCTCTAAAGGCCAATATGACACTTGTAGTAAAATGAAACTTAGTGAAAAACAGGCAAGATACAGTAGTAAGACTTAACCAGATT
The DNA here is from genome assembly GCA_964023405.1 of Apodemus agrarius. NCBI lineage: Eukaryota > Metazoa > Chordata > Mammalia > Rodentia > Muridae > Apodemus > Apodemus agrarius. The sequence continues at coordinate 29,857,474 of OZ030013.1, read as the reverse complement.
TGATCTTTTATCTGACAAATGTACATCTTCATATTAGGATCATGCACATATAAATTTGAAGGAACCCTGGATCAGAAATCAATTGTATTTCTGTGCTGGAAGTATCTTCAACTTCAATGATATGTTTTTAACCCCTGCTTTCAGGCCATATGCTACTTATTTACACAAACTATATCAAAATAAAAAGTATCAATAAATTAATATAGCTCTAATACTGGACATCACAGAATAGCAGATTCAATTTTCTTGAAATTATTTTACCTTCTTGTTTCTTCTGGAATTTTATAATATTTTATAGATACATAAGTATTTACTGGGATAATATATTATATATTTTGAACAGTATTGCTACCACATTTCTATAAAGAGATGAAGAAAGAAAATAACAGTTTAAAAAGCAATTTAGAAAGCAATTTTTTCTTTTTGCATTTTCTTTTACTCAAAAATGTCTGCCATTATTAAGCTCTACCCAAAATTGTATCGTTATACTGTAGGTATAAAATAAAGAACACAATAAAAATCACTCTGTGAAACACTTACTGGTGTCTGTCATAAAGATTTTGTTCAAGGCATATTTCATTATATTTTACAGTGTCCTCTTTATGATGACCCTTGGGGAAATTTCTTACAGGACTTAGTAGCAAGAATAATTGCACTTCTCCTGAGTAAATTGCTTTTCCTTTATCATGGATGATATAAATTATGAAATTGATCAGATTTCTCTTTTTATTTAGCCTCTAGGAAACTTAGAGTCAGATTGAAATCCATCTGGCAGGAAGGATACAGCCTTTTATAGTTTGATTTCTTTTCTGACAGATCTGGTAATAGTTTCATTTACTATCACTATAGACACTTACTTTTCTTTTCTCATAGACCTGCTCCTAATTCAGCTAAAATTCATATAATTTTGTATCTTTGTAAATCCTACTAAGACCTTTGCAAACTCTTGATGCATGATAGGAAACAATCCTTTGATATAGGTGGGTTTTGAGACCTCATATTAGGTATTGCACTTCTCCTGAGTAAATTGCTTTTCCTTTATCATGGATGCTATAAATTATGAAATTGTGTTATAAGCCTATATCAATTAATATGTATATTTTTACATATAGAAAGGCTCTAAAATTCCCTTTGTTCCCCTGTTCTCTCTACCAAGTGTCCATTCAAGGTTTTTTTTCCTGAAGTGTTTCTGTAAAAATTGCAATTTAGTTCCTGCAAGGTTTTAATTAAGCATATTTAGTTTTCATGTTTTATAAATTTAAGTCAAGTTTCCTTATGTTTTACACATTAAGAATATATTATGTGGAAGGTCATTAAAGACTATATATTCTTTGGCCTCTTTATATTTTATACAAAACTTTATTTCAAGAGTCTTATTTATGGAGCTGGATAGTGATATGGAAAGAGGAAATGAATTTTAAACAAAATTGTCATCATTTTATACTTAAAGTTTATTATCTGAAAGTGGTCACAAGAAAATGGGCTCAGAAGATGTGATAAGATTTTAAACTAGTACATGGCAATATGAAATGTTGGGCAGATGATTGACATTATTGTAGAAAACAACACTGAAATATATTTTAAATCAGCATATTTGATTAGGTTAATACTAAACTTTGACATTCATCTCAATTAAACAATAACACATACACAAACACATTGTAAATATTGTTTAAATACTTAACACAGAGAAATATTTTGGCATCAGATGTATGATGCTACTGTACCAGCAAAGTTAAAATGAGACTGGGGATGTGGTTCAGTGTAATGGGCTTGTCTAGCATATGCGAATTTCATCACAAAGCTACAAAGAAAAAATCACAAAAATAGATAATAAATACCCAGAAATATCTAAACAGTATTTTTGTTTTACATGTTTGCTTATTTCTCATTATCCTTTTGTAAACATAAATTAACATCAATAGTTTTTGAAATCACTTTTCTATGCCATCATAAAATATTAGCTGAACATTAAGAATGTCATTAGGTTAAGAAGAATAAAGTAGATCCTGAGTGGTAGAGCTGCCTCATTGGTTAATAGGCTGTTGTGGTAGTTTGCATATGTATGGCCCCCACAGACAAATGTGTTTGCATTCTTGGCCCAAAGAGGGTGGTAGTTTTAGGAGAAGTGGTTTTGTTGGAGTGGCTGTGACTGTTGGAGGAAGTGTGTCACTGTGGGGATGGCTGTGATGCCTCAGTCAGATGCTCAAATCCAGGCTCAATGACTCATTGTCTTTTCATCTGCCTACAGATCAAGATGTAAGAATTACAGTGCCTTCTCCAGCTCCATGTCTGCTGCCTGCATGCCCCCATGCTTCCCACCTAACATCTGAACTGTAAGCAAGCCCCCATTCAATGTTTTCCTTTATAAGAATGCAGATACTTACTCCCAACCATTGGAATGAAGTCAGGGACCCCTATCTCTAAATTAGGGGAAGGACTGAAGAACCTGAAGGGGAGAGTGACCATGTAGAGAAACCAGCAGTCTCAGCTAAACCCAGGGAGCTACCAGAGATGGAGTCAACAACCAGGAGCATAAATAGGCCAGTCTGAGGCCCCTGGCACATATATAGCAGAGATCTGCCTGTCTGACCTCAGTGGAAGAAGATGAGCTTAATCCTGGAGAGGCTTGATATGCCAGGGAAGGGGGAGTTCTGGTGGGAGCCACCTTCTCATAGGCAATTGGGGGAGTTATGGAAGAGGATTCCTGGGAGGGGAGACAGGGGCACAACCACTAGAATGCAAGTAAAGTAAAGATGAGATGAGATGAGATGAGATGAGATGAGATGAGATGAGATGAGATGAGATGAGATGAGATGAGATGAGATGAGATGATGAGATAAGATAAGTTAAGATGAGATATAAGATAAAAAAAGCCATGGTCATGTTATATGTTCAGAGTAATAGAAACCCTAATTAAGAATGTTATGAAGCCTAAGGATTCAAGTTTTGTACTTTAAAGTCATCAATTTAATATTAAGATGTAGTTAAATATATAAAGAAATAACATATATATCTTATTGTTCAAAAATTCCCAGCAATTTAAATTTTATTAATAGTTAATCAAAGGTTCTGATCCTAAAAATTCAAGCTATGCATTATATATTACTGTGGTTACCTTAAGATATCATCTCTCCATTGGAAGTTCTACTGCACTCAAACTCAGTTTTTTCACATTTCCTATTATGTATTCATATTATTAACACTTTCTAGCCATTGATGCAAATTGTGTCATAAGGTACTTAATAGTTTTGTAAAAGTGCAGTATTTATGTGTTATAAAGCATGGGAGTATGTAGTATTCATTCATTCAAAATTGTTCAAGCTATTTTATCAAAGATGACCTCTTCTGAATCTTATGCTGCCAAAAAAAGTACTGTTCAATAGGTCAAGCCTAAAATATGACTATTTGTTGAGATTTAATACATATATATGAAAAAATGTCAAACATGGGTGTAGTATCATAGTATTTAAAATTTATAATGTTTTTAACCTCTGTTTTAGGAAAAGTTTAAATGGCTTAAATTATTGGTATGATCCAACATTTCCAAGAGCAAGATTGAACTTTCAATCCCTTTACTATGAAGCATTACGTTTCTTCTATATCTTGGAGATGAGGTTTCCCCTTTCTGTGACTGGAGACACAAAAGTAATTATGGGTCAAAGTTGTAGCTTTTCAGAGGTCACAGGTCACAACTCTTGGTGATTCTCTTGGCATCTCTATCTTTCCTTATAATGAGCACAATCTATGTTTAAAACATTACTTTAATATTGTTACCATTAAGATATTGCTATCAAGATTCTAACCTTTTCACATTTTGAAAATGCTTATTTTCCCCCCATGGGCTCTGGATTGTTTGTCATCCTTAAATTTGAATACTGATGTGAAAGGTCAGTTTTACTAAACTCTTGCACACTGCCTTAGAATTTCAGAGGGAGTGGAAATTCAAGATATTTCTACACCTTGACTTTTGATGGTATTCTGAGCTCAGAGGAGCTGGGATATATTCATGTTGTTGTTCAAGTCAGGACTTGATTAAAGTTGCATGTCATCCTTCCTGTAACCTCACATTTTATTAAGTAAACTACACAACCTTTAGCTATCTAACTATTGGCTGATTTATTTCTGCTTCTCTGCAACTATAGTTTCAGGTACTGCTTTGATCTGATTTGTGAAGCAGGCATACGCCTCAGTTTGGATTGCTGACCTTATTATTTGTAAGTTCTTGGTGTTTCTGAGTTCCACAATGTGCTCTTATGATTGTGGAAGTTTTACTCTGGAGATCTGTGCAATCCTTAGATCTCATCATTGCTATTCATTGACAAAATAGCCATAAGTAGATGTGGTTCTGATATGAAAAAGAGACTTTAAAACAAACTATCCAAGGACTTCGTAGGTCTTCCTCTGGAATCCATATTATCTTTGGTTACCCATTCCCTCAATTCTTACCCTAACTCTTCCACAAGACTCCCACAGCTCTAATGTTTGGCTATGGGTCTCTGCAACTGTTTCCATTTTCCTTATTGGTGGAGCCTCTCAGAAAACATTTCTGCTAGGATCCTGTCTGCAAGCAGAACACTTATCATTTAATAGTGTCAGCAATTAATTCTTGCCATGGAATAGTCCCAATTTGGGCCAGCCATCGGGTGGATATTCCCTCAATCTCTAATCTGTTTTTGTCCCTGCATGTTTTGTAGGCAGAACATTTTCTGAGTCTAAGGCTTTGTGGGTGAGTGGCTCTGCTTTTCCCTCCCCTGGGAGTCCTGCCTGGCTACAGAAAGTGGCCTCTTCAGACTCTATATCACCCAGTGTTGAGTCATCCACATAGATTTTTTAGAGACTCTGCACTCATCTTAGGTCTCTGTCAGCCCTTGAGATATCACCCCAACTATAATTTTGTTTCTCTGTCTGCTGCTCTCCCTAAACCCAATTCCCACCACCACTATGTTCCCCACTCTGCATTTACTTTCACACCCAGTTCCTTCCCTCCATCCACTTCTGATAGCTATTTCATTTCTTCTTCTGAGACATATTCAGACGTCCTTTCTTGGGCCCTCCTTATTATGTTTCTGTGTGTCAGTGGAATGCAGTGTTGTTATTCTACATTTTGTGGCTAATATTCACTTACAAGTGAGAACATACCATGCTTGTCCTTTTGGGTCTTGGATACCTCATTCAGGATGATATATTTTTCTAGTTTCATCCATTTGCCTGCAAAATTCATGGTGTCTATTTAACTTATACTTCTTTTCTTTTTCCCTTTTATTTGACATTTTCTTTATTTACATTTCAAATGTTATCCCCATTCCAGGTCTCTCCTCCAGAAACCCCCTATCACATCCCCCCTGACCTTGCCACTATGAGCATGCTCCCTCACCCACATACCCACTCCCACCTTCTTGCCCTGGTACTCCCCTACACTGGGGCATCAAACACTCTCAGGCCCAAGGGTTGTTCCTCCCACTGAGGTCCAACAAGGTCATCCTCTGCCACCTGTGTAGCCTGAGCCAAGGGTCCCACAAGAGCCATGTGCACTCTTTGGTTGGTGGTCCAGTCCCTGGAAGCTCTGGGAGGTATGGAACATTGATACTGTTGATTCTCCCATGGGGCTTCAAACCCCCTCAGCTCCTTCAGTCTCTTTTCCAACTCCTCCAACAGGAACTCCACACTCAAACCAATGGTTAGCTGCAAGCACCCACCTCAGTATTTGTCAGGCTCTGACAGAGCCTCTCAGGAGACAGCTATATCAGGCTCCTGTAAGCAAGCACTTCCCAGCATCTACAATAGCATTTGGGCTTGGCCACTGTGTATAGGACAGATCCCCAGGTGGGGCAGTCTCTGGATAGCCTTTCCTTCAGTCTCTGCTCCACACATTGTCTTTATATATCTTCCTATGAGTATATTGTTTCCCCTTCTAAGAAGCACTGAGGCACCAACACTTTGCTCTTCCTTCTTCTTAAGCTTCATGTGGTCTGTGAATTGTATCTTGGGTATTTCGAACTTTTGGACTAATATACACTTATTATTGAGTACTACCATGTATGTTCTTTAGAGATTGGGCTACCTTACTCAAAATGATCTCTCAAGTTCCATTCATTTGCCTGTGAATTTCATGAAGTCATTGTTTTTAATAGCTGGGGAGTATTCCATTTTGTAAATATACCACATTTTCTGTATCCATTCCTCTGTTGATGGGCATCTGGGTTGTTTCCAGATTCTGGCTATTATGAAAAAAGTCTTCTATGAACGTAATGGAGCACGTGTCCTTGTTATATGTTGGAGCATCTTTTTTTTAATTTTTATTTTCTATATTCTATGTTTACATTCCAAAGGCTTTCCCCTTTCCCAGTCCCCCCCCACCATACGTCCCATAATTCCTCTCCCCCCGAACTATTCCCCAATCATTCCCCCACACACACGATTTCTCAGTTCTGGGTCTACAAAACTGGATCCAATCTTTACAGGCCCATCTTTTGGGTATATGCCAAGGAGTGGTATAGAGGGGAATCACCATTCTTGACCTTAAGCTGTACTACAGAGAAATAGTGATAAAAACTGCATGGTATTGGTGCAGAGACAGGCAGGAAGATCAATGGAATAGAATTGAAGACCTAGAAATGAACCCATACATCTATGGTCACTTGATCTTTGACAAAGGAGATAAAACCATCCAGGGGGAAAAGAACAGCATTTTCACAAATGATGCTGTTTTAACATGCCAGCATGTTAAATGCAACATGTAGAAAGAGCTCAAAATATAGAAGAATGCAAATTTATCCTTTCTTATCTCCCATACAAAGCTCAAGCCCTAGTGGATCAAGGACCTCTACACTGAAACTAATAGAGGAGAAGGTAGGGAAGAGCCTGGAACACATGGACATAGGTGAAAATGTCCTGAGCAGTGGTTTATACTCTATGATCAACAATCAATAAATGGGACCTCATAAAATTGCAAACCTTTTGTAAGGCAAAGGACACTGTCAATAGGACAAAACAGAAACCAACATACTAGGAAAAGATCTTTACCAATCCTACATCCAATAGAGGGCTACTATTCAATATATACAAAGAACTCGGGAAGTTAGACTCCAGAGAATCAAATAACCCGATTAAAATTGGAGTACAGAACTAAAAAAAAGAATTCTCTATTGAAGAATATGGAAAGGCCAAGAAGCACCAATAAAAGGGTTCAACATCCTGAATTATCCAGGAAATGCAAATCAAAAAAATCCCTGAGATTCCACCTCACACCAGTCAAAATGGCTAAGATCAAAAACCCTGGTAACAGCAGATACTGGTGAGGATGTATAGAAAGAGGAACAGTGCCAGGCAGTGGTGGCGCTCGCCTTTAATCCCAGCACTTGGAAGGCAGAGGCAGGCAGATTTCTGAGTTTGAGGCCAGCCTGGTCTACAGAGTGAGTTTCAGGACAGCCAGGTCTACTGAACTGTTGGTGAGATTGCAAGATGGTACAAGCACTCTATAAATAAGTCTGGTGGTTCCTCAGAAAATTGGACATAGTACTATGTTGAGGGAAATATTAAAAAAGAATGGCAAGTTCCTGTGTTACTACTCTCTGCCCCAGAGGGCTGGCTGACCATTCACTGGCAGGCAATGGCTGGACTGTTCTTATTTCATAGAGACTCTCTGGCCTGGAGCTCCTGAAAATTCTCCACCCAGCTTGTTAAGTTCCCACTGGCCAGTCACTATAATGGCTTCAAAACTACCATGCACATCAGGGGAACCCATGCTTTGCCACTGTACCTTTCTCTCTGGAACCTAGTTGAAAGAAAACACCACACAAACTTAATTAAAAAACAATGGTAACTCAATTGCTTGGCATAACAACTAGAATCCTAATCTTGTGTCTTGTAAGCCATATTAATTCAAAATCCTCCAATGCCAAATCCTGGTGGCTCCACCATTAAAACCTGGAGACTATAGCAACTACATCTTGTCCTTATGCTATCCCTGTCCAAAAACTCCAAACTCTCTCCTGCTTCCTCTCTTCCTCCATCCAACCTGGAAGACCTGCCTACTCACCCAGGGATTGGTCCTTTTATTCATTGGGGAAAGGTTCACAAGAAGTGACCTAAGTATATGACTCATTCCTCCTCCCTCACAGAGAGCACCTCCTGGGAAAGCAGTATTAACATTAACAAATTTGTTAACATAATTAATAAATTCAGGTATCACCAGGGCCATCCTCAATAGTACTACCTGAATAGTGTTCTATTGTGTAAATATATCACATTCTTCAGTTAACATACATCTTGGTTATTTCCAGTTTCAGGCTATTACACATAAAGCTGATGTGAGGGTAGAATATCTTTTGGGTATTGTGATGGTTTGTATATGCTCAGCCCAAGGAGTTGCACTATTAGAAGGTGTGGCTCTGTTGGAGTAGGTGTGTCACTGTGGATGTGGGCTTTAAGACCCTCATCCTAGCTACCTTGGAGCCAGTATTCTGCTAAGTCTTCAAATGGAGATATATACCTCTCAGCTCCTCCTGCACTATGTCAGCCTTGATACTGCCATGCTCCTCCCTTGATAATAACAGATTGAACCTCTGAACCCGTAAGCCAGCCTCAATTAAATGTCCTTTACAAAAGGTGTCATGGTGTCTCTTCACAGCAGTAAAACTCTAACTAAGACAGGTATATGCCTAGGAGTGGTATAACTGGGTCTTGAGGTAGAATCATTCTAAATTTTCTGAGATGCTGTCAAATTTATTACCAGAGTGGTTGTACAAATTTGCACTTCACCAGCAATGAAGGAGAGTTTCCTTTGTTCCACATCCTCACCAGTGTGTTCTGCTCCTTGATATTTTGATGTTAGCCATTCTGCTGGGTATAAGGTGAAATCTCAGAGTGGATTTTGTTTGACTTTCCTGATAACTAAGGATATTGAAAATTTCTTTAAATGTTTATCTGCCATTAGAAATTCCTCTATTGACAATTTTGTTTACCTCTGTACACAAATTTTATTGGGTTATTTGGGTTGTTGGTATCTACCTTCTTGAGTTCTTTATATATTTTGAATATTATGATTCTGTCATATGTGGGTTTAGTGACACCTTTATACAGGTCTTGTTTATACAATGAAAATCCCATGAGTTTCTATGTGCAACTGTTTTGCTTTATCTGAAAAATATTATTTCTGTGTAGTCATCCACTACTGTAGAGTAGATGGTAGGTAGCTTGGGTACCCATAACTGGTCACTATTCAGAGAAAAGGAGATTATAGAATGCTCAGATAGAAATAGGACAGCGATGTCACACTTCCTCCTTCAAGGCATATGGGTCATTCTTCATAGAGTGGCATGACTTTAAGAGACAAAATTACAAAATGGTTTTAAAAATCATAAAATGGAAACCAATAAACACTACACTTTTAGAAAAATCTAATTGAAATAAAGAGAAATAATCTTCATAAAAGTTAAATGATTCTAATTCTCAACTTCATGAAAAACTAATTCACTACATGCCACTAATTTAACCATCAGAAAAGTAAAAATTCTCATTATAATATGTGTAACACATTGAAAAATATAATACAAAGGCATTAAATATAAACATTGCTATGAAAAAATTGATCATTGATATAATATGAAGCTGTAGTAGATAGAAATGGAGACATCTATGAAAAAATAGGATACCAGGCCTCAAATTGTTACTACACAGAGTTTCAATAAACAAGTTGTCTCTATAAAATACACCCTATGTAGAAGAGGAAGGAGAAAGAATGTAAGAAGCAGAGATCATGTAGAATAGTAAGAAAGCAATACATCCTACCGGAACATGACTTAAGCACCTATAAACTCATAGCATACACAGGGTCTGCATTCCGTGAACTCTAAGAGCTGAGAATTGGACACATACACACAGACACACACACATACACACACATACACACACACACACACACACACACACACACACACACACACACAAACTCACACACACGTACAAACACACACTGATCTCTAACCAAAAAGATAGCTCCAATTCCCAATACTTGGAAACACAAATTTAATTCACTGAGGAAGTGTCATTGGGGAAACAAAGTTCTACTAAGGGTAGCCTTCATGCCCTGCAGTTGATGGCTACCACAATACAAAAGATGCCCATTGGAAACTTCGGAGTTTCCTTTTCTTATAATGTTCTAGGACCCTTACAAAACAAAACAAAACAAAAAACCTTACAGGTCCTTTGCAAATGTGATGGCTTCCAGTTTTGTGTTTTTATGTCCATGTATTCATGCATATGCATCACCCTTAGGAGAGACAGAAAAGGTGTAGATTGGAGGAAGAGAAAGTGGGGAAGAACTGGGAAGAGGAAGGAAAAGGAAAACCAAACTCTGAATATATTTTATGACAAAAATTTTTTTTTGTTTTTTTTTAATTTTTATTTTCTATATTCTATGTTTACATTCCAAAGGCTTTCCCCTTTCCCAGTTCCCACCCACCATAGTTCCCATAGTTCCTCTCCCCCCCCCAACTATTCCTCAATCTTTCCCCCTCCCCCTTCGGTTTCTTTACTAAACTGGATGCAATCTTTACAGGCCCAGGGTCCTCTCCTTTCTTCTTCTTGGGAATCATTTGACTTGCTATTTGTGTCTTGAGTATTTAGGGCTTCTGGGCTCATTAATATCCACTTATCAGTGATTGCATTTCATGTGCATTCTTTTGTGATTGGGTTAATTCACTCAGGATGATATTTTCCAGGTCTAACCATTTACCTACAAAATGCATGAATTCATTATTTTTAATTGCTGAGTAGTATTCCATTGTATAAATATACCACATTTTCTGTATCCATTCCTCCTTTGAGAGATATTTGGGCTCCTTCCAATTTCTGGCTATTATAAACAAGGCTGCTATAAACATAGTGGAGCATGTGTCCTTATTGCATGCAGGGGAATCCTCTGGGTATATGCTCAGGAGTGGTATGCCAGGGTCCTCTGGAAGGGACATGCCCAATTTTCTGAGGAACTGCCAAACTGATTTCCAGAGCGGTTTTACCATTTTGCAATCCCACCAACAGTGGAGGAGTGTTCCTCTTTCTCCACATCTTTGCCAGTACTTGTTGTCTCTTGAGTTTTTAATCTTAGCCATTCTGACTGGATGAGGTGGAATCTCAGGGTTGTTTTGATTTGCATTTCCCTGATGACTAATGATGTTGAACATCTTTTAAGGTGTTTCTTGGCCATCCGAATTTCTTCTGGTGAAAATTCTTTGTTTAGCTCTGTGCCCCATTTTTTGATGGGGTTATTTGGTTCTTTGCGGTCTAACTTCTTGAGTTCTTTGTATATATTGAATATTAGCCCTCATGACAAAAAATTTTAATAAAAGAAAAAACAATCCAACATGGATGGTATAGCACTTATTTCCCTTTGTTGAGAGCTCCCTTTGTTTTGTGTTGCCATCTTCTGCACAGCATGAAACCCATCCTTAATAGAGCTGTTTCCCAGTGACACTCCCCTAGATAAAATTAACTTTAGATGTAAGACTCATCAGTCAGCACTAACTTAATGGTTACTGCCTGTGGTCCCTGCTAAGCCTTGAGATGCTTTCTCTGTTGCATCACTTGTCCCGCTTCTTTCACCATGTTCACATATGGTGGTGTCCTATTGCATCTTCCTCACACATTGATTATCTGTTGCATCTCATTCTGCCTCATCCATCTTCTCTGTTCTGCTATGTCTCTAGAAGGCTGGTCTGGCTTCCTCTTTTGGCTTTAGAGGCCGAGAGTCGGATTCAATAATCACACAAGATTGCTCTCTATTAAACTCTGTTCATTGATTGATCTGTCACTGCAGCGCCATCTGTGGAGTACTTGTCCAGTTAGACCCAGATTAATCATTTGGTCAAGGGTCCAAAATGATGTGTGGGAAATTTCAAAAACTATTATAATTTGACTGTCTTTTAAGATGTTTTGTTTATCATATTTGTGATTGTAAATTTTCTTCTGTAAAGGTTGGTAAAACAGCTATTACTAAGTTTCATTTATTCAAATGAAAACTATTTAATTCTCTCTATATGTTAATCTCATAGAGAATATGATTTAACAACAAAGTAGTACAGGTCTGCAATATATCAAAGGTTGTATTTAATGTATTAAAAAACAAGATTATTCTCTTGTAGTGTATAAAATACTATTCTTCATGAGCTGATTTATTGTAACAATATCCTTCTGTGGATATTATCAATTTTGCCATGAATTCATACTTCTACCCTGGCCATAGTACTTAGATTCAGAGCATTCAAAGCATGCTCCACTATCACCAGCTGTAGCAGCCTAATGCCACCTTCTCAATTGAAGCTCTTGAAAGTATATTATCTTGATACATTATTTAGAATGACACAACACAATATTATTTATGAAATTATGTATAGAGACATTCCAATTCCCAGGGCAATGTAAGTTCTGCTTTGTTATAACCTCATCTGATTTATTGGAATGACTAAGCACCTAGATACTCTAAAACATAAAACGGATTACTTAAAATGAAATAAAGAAATTTTCTATTGTTCATGGTTCTGTAGCCAGAAGATTTAACATTTTTGGAAAACACATGCATTAAGCACGTCAAATAATAGTCTAACTTTGTTCAAGCAAGTCCCTGACCATACCAAGCCTCCCACAATGTAACAAGAAACTGAAACTAAGGATTAAATAAAAAACAAAAAAACCCACAAAGGCAAAATAAAAGATGGTATATTTATTACCATGATTGCTTGTCCAATAACCTAAAGAGACCTTTGAGGTTTAGTTAAGTTTTTCTCCAGATAAACAAAGTCAAATTTAGTGGGGGTTAGTAGTACTTTATTGGGTATATCACTGCATAACCCTATTTCTAGAATACTGTAATTATTTAGGGGCCAGGGATTATGTCTAGAAGTCCTGATTAGCTATTGGAATCATGAAAATATTTATGGATATTCTCTAGGACACTAGTGAGATCATGAGATCAGTAAATTACTTCATTGGGCAAACAGATTTCTAGGTTCATCACTCATTAAGCATCAATTATTGAATCCATTTAAAATTCCTAATGCAGTTTTGCAATTGAATTCTAGTAACAATATACAATCCATGAAAAAAATTGACCTATGGTTGAACAAGCAAAGAATGACAGAAGACTAGTTAAATAACTGTAATATGCACTCAATCCTAGATAAACAGGACAGACATTTGCTGAGTAGTTTCTCCAGTAAGCGTTATGTGTCCAAGGGTGAAATAAATGTTCTTTTCACCAAATCTTACAGAAATCTATCCTACTATTCCTTACTACTGCCCTGTTCACTGGATTGAGTGCTAGCTTCTTCTCTGCCTTAGGGAGTCTAAACAAAGAGTGTCTGATGAGAATTAATCCTAACTTTCAGGTTGAGTTTCAAAAATAAACCAGACTACAGATCATGTATATTTTAACTTGCATTGATGGAAACATAGGGTATAAGTCTGGATCTCATAGGGCTTTTGGTAATAATTGAACTTCTTTGACCTTACTGAGACAGGATACTCAGGTGCTTTTAATGTCATCACTCATCAGTATCTGGCATCAGGCAAAGGAGGAAATAGATTGTATCTCTCGTTTGTCATCTCAAGGCATCACAAGTAGGATTGATACTCAGGCCCAAGTTATGACAGAGTTTCATAGTGTCTCTAAAGCATTGATGCCTCTTGTCTTAGGGTTTTGTTGCTGTGAAGAAACAATGGCCAACATAACCTTTATAAAGGCAAAGATTTAATTAGCTAGAGTTTCAAAGGTTTAGTCCATCATCATAATGGTGAGAGCATGGCAAAATGCAGGCAATCATGGTGCTGAAAAAGCTAATATTTTGAGGTTGGTTTTGTACATTATATATTCAGATTCTGAGTTCTGTACTACAAGAACAAGTTGCAGTTGGACATGGGCATTGCATGTAAATTGCACATTTCCACTGTGCTGTAAAGAATGTTCCCCAGTAATCTTTATTTGGTGAATAAAAGACTAGAGCCTGTGGCTGGGTATGGAAGATAAGAAGGTGGCACTTGATATTAAATGAGTGGATAGGGGCCAGGAGGAGAAGAAAGTAGAAGGTCACCATGAGGTAGGATAGACCATGAGGATGGACCACAATTGTTATTCTATCTCTAACTTTTGGGTTTTGGTTTCTGCCTGTTTCATTTTTGGAGATTTTTCTGCAGGATTCATTTTATGTCTTTTCCTGAAACTATCATCTCTGAAGCTTTAAAAAAAACAAAAACAACAACAACAAAAACCTAAAATTAATCTTATCTGGCCAATGGTTGGAAGCCTTTCTTACGATCTGGAGATCTTTTAGCACAGATAAGTACATAGTTAGATGAGGCCAATACTGTATTAATATTCTTGGGGTATCCTCACCTGAGGACACTCAAACAGCAGATTAAATAGAGAAAATTGACAAACTCTGAGTGGCTAAAAAAATATAATAAGTTACAGGTTTAAGGTCTCTTTTTATCATAGGCTTAGAGCTCTTTGAAAATGCAGTTTTAAGATAGGGGTCATACAGGATACAACCTTGGAAGAATAAGTTAGATTGACTAAAATAAATTTTTCTACTATATAGCATAGATAATAAAAATGTAGTAAAAGAAGTTATATATTAGTATTTATTATTTATAACTACCAGCTCAGATATTTTCTGTTTTTCTGGAGTACTTTCAAACAGCAAGCACTGATAACCTAAGGAGGTTATATAAAAAAAAATGTGTTTGCTTTGGAGCAGACATTTTTTTAGATTCTTGAAATTGTGTTAGTAAGAATAGTATCTATCCTGTTTGTGTTTTCTAATTGCAACTAAACTTATAACCCTGTACATATAAAAAAAAGTCAAGCTTATATCCTGTACCACTTGGATACTTATTACTCTGTTTTGTGAAACTTGTATAAATAGAGAAGCACCTGGATGATAGTCGGTCTGAGCAATAGAAATGGCCTGGTTGCTAGGAAGAGCCACAGAAGTAGCTTGATTTCTAAAGAATCAGAGCTGCTAAATTCCCCTGACCATCACCTGACTCCTTCTCTCTCCTTCCTGACTACTTATCTCTTCTGTGGGCCACTCTGTCAGCAATGACCCTAAGTATACTAAGAACTTACCCTGGGGAAAGGGCCCTGCCAGGGAAGACCCCCGGAAGGGTTTGCAATATAATTTTATTTTCAGCATGGCCAGTCTGTCTTATGATCTTTTTTTTTTAAAGTATGTTTATCTTTTATCCAGATCCTTGGTCAAAATCTTGAGACTAGAAGACACAGGCTTTTTAATCTGGACATTGGGCATAGCTTGAGCATTTAAGAACTCAAAGCCCACACACAGTAACAAAATTCCTCTAATAAGAAAACACTTCCTCCAATAAGGCTATACCTCCTAATAGTAATACTTCATATGAGACAAACATTCAAATTCATGAATCACTTGGGTCCATACTTATTCAAACCACCTATTAGTGAATTTGGTAATGGTATGATCTGTAGCACTGATATTGATCTTACTGTCAATGGACCACTTTGAATACTGTGATGGGAAAACTTGAGAACTAGTAATTTAAAAGGTGATATTTATGTTGTAATATAAAAAATTAAAGAAACTTGTTCAAAATTTTCAAACAATATGATTATTTACTTATTCAATTGCAAATTTTACAGATCCATACAATTCTTTGATAAAAATGACTACATAGCCTAAAAATCCAATTTATTGGGAACCTAGTTTGCATAAGAAGTTAACAAATCAAGTAATGTTATAACTAGCTTTCTGATCTCACCAAAAAGACCTACAGCTTTTTATCACATAAATTTTTACTGAAAACTGAAAAGATGCTTTTAATAGATTATTTATGGGATTCATGACATTGAAATTTTGTAATTTTATCTGAGTATGGCAGGACATAGAGAAGTTGATAAATGAGATACCCTGGAGTGTATGCAGTGAACCCATAGGCTTTCTTTGGGATACTCATTTTATATGTAAATAGACAGTTAATGATTCACTGATGTGCAGATCTCTAATTCATTTCTTGATGTATTAAAAGAGCTGCTCTCTATTATATTTCATTTATGAGAATACCCTAGATGTAAAAACTTCATCTAATAACTTGTGAGACACAATGAATAACTGAAATGCATAAAGTGAGATGAAAAATATTGTTAATGCTTATTTATTCTTGGACTATTATTTATTTTGGCATTTGTGATTTACCATTTAATGTCATTATAAAAAAGGGAAAATTAAAATTCACCCTAATATAATTGGTTTTACTTTCCCATTAAAATGTACAAAGGTGTTTCTAAATAGCAGTATTAGAAAGTTTAAGTCAAAAAGCCTGGCACTGTTCACACATGCCTTTAATTCTAGCCTGGTCTACAGAATGATTTCCAGGACAGCCAGGGCTATACAAAGATACCCTGTCTCAAAAAGAACAACAACAAAAAAAATAGAAAATTTAAGTCAGATTAAATGTGTTAAATAATACAAGTTGTCATCTGTAGCTTACCTCCTGAGTTGAACAAAAATGAACACAAGACCATCGTTAAAAGGTTATCAAGAAAGGATATATCCCTTAGGACAAAACAATACATCAGAAGAACTAGCTCAAGAATGTAAAGATACTCATAGCTACTTATGATCATTAGTATCAGGTTTTATTTGACAAAGGCTACTACTGCTTTTAAAAATACATTATTCACCATTAATAATCTATCCAGAAAGGAAAAGTACTTTGTTTTTACATAATAAAGTTGACAGTTTACCTTCACATGACTGTTTTTGAGCTTTTATGTTTCATCATAATAGATATACAGTTATTTCTTCTTAAATTTAGTAAGACATAAAGGCAGATATCACCTCTCAGAACTTGAAATATTCAGAAAGTAGGAAATGATAAATATTCTATATTTACTAGCAAAATATACATATGGTAGAAGGTGATAATAAATCCATTGGCATTTTCAGGCTATAGATCTTTATTATCTTTCCTTAGATCTTTTAATACAAATAGAATTAGTATCACTTTACATTTCCTTTCCTTTATCTAAGTCCAGCCAGGTAAACTTCATTCACCTCTTTCCATGTTCTCCAATTCTTGTAAGAATAGCCTCCTTTTCTTGGACTATGTGTGTTTGTGTGTCTGTGTGTGTGTGTCTCTCTCTCTACATGTGCAAAAATATAGAAATACAACATTTTGAGTCCACTTTTATTATTTCTGTGTACTAGAGTTACTGAAAACATGGCCATTAGCAAAGAATATACAACTACAAATTTGTTAGTCTAACCTAATTTCTTATTGTATTATAAACTTTATATTTATATACACAGAAATGTGTTGAAAATACCCTTCATCAATGAAGACTTTATTCTCCAACAAATGGAGACCATAATAGAAAGCACAACTAGTCACAGCTCCATATTTTAGGAAGTCCAGCTACCAGCACACTGGTTCAAGACAACTACTACATATATGATTCGGGAACATCAAATATGAGAGAGTAGAAATATTGTAATGCTATAATAACAGCAACTCTTTCCTAGATGAGACTGCAAAAATAAGACTGGAACAAGGGCATTATCAGTGAACACATTAATGGGAAAAAGGAGAATTTTGAAGGGTTTTGCACATAAAATAAGAAAAAATAGACAACTAATAACTCTCCTGTGAAGGATAATTATCCTCTTTCTGGAATGAGCCCCCTTATTGGCTAATCGGCTGTCTAATGGAAAATGTTTGAACAGTGCTCATGCATGTGTGTGTGTGTGTGTGTGTGTGTGTGTGTGTGTGTGTCTGTGTGTGTGGTGTGTATACTCCTCAATAATCTTATATCTTATATTATAAATTGTACAAGATAGTTTCTTTAGATAGAAAGTCATTGTCTCTTTCACACAGCAAGAATCAGGCAAATGCTAGGAATAAGATAATCACAGACTGGAAGGAAGTCTATCATTATCAACACTACTCTGTTTTGAATAAAACTATTGGAGGTCTCCAAAACGTACATCATTTCTGGAAACTCAGCAGGTAACATTTATTAAAGAGGCAGGTAGAAACACTTGTAAGATGGTCATTTTACTCCTTTCTGAAACATGATTGATTGACAGACACAAAGAAGATCATTATAACAAGGATGTCTCATGTATGGCTCCAAAAGCACAAATTCCTTTTAATTAGGGCAAATTTAGCTATAACTCAGCTAGTTCCCAATATGGTATACTTCTTTAGGGGAGATTAAACAAATAGCTCACTGGAAGTGTTGTAGACATCATGTGTCCCCATTGGAAGGGTACATACTCATTTTTTCTATAATAGATATGTACTCTGAACAAGGCTTTAATGTTTTCATAAATAATATCATATAATAGAATAAAAATGATTATAGTCAGTTGGTACATTCTCTTACCAAATGTTTCTTGAAAAAAAATCTTTCTTGTGGAAAAAAAAGTATTGAATGAGCTCATTAACATGAGATTGCCAGGATTAATAGGGTAAAATGGCCATCTTGTTGAAAGTAAGCTACAGATTGATTGCAGTGCTCATCAAAATTCCAACTCAATTCTTCATAGAGCTAGAAAGAGAAATTGGCAAATTCATTTGGAATAACAAAATTGCTGGATAGGGAAAACTATTCTCAACAATGAAAGAACTTCTGTGGGATTCACCATCCCTGACCTCAAGTTGTATTACAGAGTAATAGTGATAAAAACTGCACAGTACTGGTACAGTGACAGGCAGGGAGTCCAATGGAATAGAATTGAAGATGCAGAAATTAACCCAAACATCTATGGTCACTTAATCTTTGATAAAACAGCTAAAACCATCCAGTGGAGGGAAAAAGACAGTGTTATTCAACAAATGGTGATGGTTTAACTGGAGGTCAACATGTACAAGAATGCAAATCAATCCATTCTCAGTCCTTGTACAAAGCTCAAGTCCAAGTGGATCAAGAACCTCCACATAAAATCATGTAAACTGAATATAATAGAATAGAAAGTGGGGAAGAGTCTGGAACATATGAGCACAGGGGAAAATTTCCTGAACAGAACATCTAAGTTCAAAAATTGACATATGGGATATCATAAAATTGCCAAGATTTTATAAGGCAAAGGACACTGTCAATAGGACAAAATGACAACCAACAGACTTGGAAAATGTACCACATTTTCTGTATCTATTCTACTGTTGAAGGACGTTTGGTTCCTTCAAGCTTCTGGCTATTATAAATAAGGCTGCTATGCATATAGTGGAGGATGTGTCCTTGTTATATGTTGTAGCATCTTTTGGGTAGACGCCCAGGAGTGCTATAGCTGTGTCTACAGGTATAGCTATTTCCACTTTTCTGAGGAACTAACAAGTTGAATTCCAAAGTGGTTGTACCAGCTTGAAATCCCACACTCAATAGAGGAATGTTCCTAATATGGATGAGATTGGCGGAAATACCCAATAGCAGAGAGATAGAACCAAAAGAGACTACCTCTAGTGGATTGTCATGGCCTTCAAAGGATGGATAGAGCCACCCACCCATCTAAAAATTTTTAACACAGAATTATCCCTGTCTAAAGGAAATGCAGAAACAAAAATGGAGCAGAACTGAAGGTTAGGCCATCTAGTAACCATCCTACCCTGAGATCCATTCCATTTTCCAACACCAACCCCTAACACTATTGCTGATGCCTAGATATGCTTGTAGACAAGATCCTGGTCTGGTTGTCCTCTGAGAGGCTCTGCCAGCAACTGAGTAAGACAGAGGCAGACACTCCCAGACATCCAGTAGACTATAATCAGGGACTCCAGTGGAAAAGTTCAGAAAGATCTGGAGGAACTGAAGGGGATTGCAATCCCATAGGAAGAATAACACTATCAATTAACTGGACCCATTAGAGCTCCAATGGAGTAAATCACCTTATAAAGAGTATACATGGACTGGGCCAAGGTTTCTGCATTTGGAGAATAGATGTTCAGAACTGAGAGTTAATATTGGTAGATTTTTCCATTGACAAGAATTTTTCCTTATCTTTTTTGATAACTTTTTGGCTGAAAGTCAATTATATTCGATATTAGAATGGCTATTCCAGATGTTTCTTGGGACCAATTGCTTGGAAAATCTTTTCTAGCTTTATACTCTGAGGTAGAGTCTGTCATTGAAGCCAAGGTATGTTTCTAGTATACAGTGAAATGCTGGGTCCTGTTTATCCAGTCTGTTAGTCTATATCTTTTTATTAGGGAATTGACTCCATCGATATTAAGAGATATTAAGGAAAAGTGATTGTTGCTTCCTGATATTTTTGTTGTTAGTGTTGGAATTATGTATGTGTATCAATCTTTCTTTGGGTTTTTTGAAATAAGATTATTTTCTTGTTTTTTCTAGGGAGTATTTTCCATCCTTGTATTGGAGTTTTCCATCTATTATCCTTGTAGAGTTGGGTATGTGAAAAGATGTTGTTTAAATTTGTTTTTCTTTTTCATGGAATATCTTGCTTTATCCATCTATGTTAAATGGAGAGTTTTGCTGGTTATAGTAGCCTGGGCTGGCATTTGTGTTCTCTTAGGACATCTGTCCATGATCCTTTGGTTTTTATAGCCTCTATTAAGAAGTCTGGTGTAACAACAGGTGTTGGAGAGGATGTGAAGAGAGAGGAACACTCCTCCACTGTTGGTGGAATTGCAAGATGTTACAACCACTCTGGAAATCAGTCTGGCGGTTCCTCAGAAAATTGGGCATGACACTTCCACAGGACCCTGTCATACCCTGCATGCAACAAAGACACATGCTCTACTATGTTCAAAGCAGCCTTATTTATAATAGTCAGAAGTTGTAAAGAACCCAGATGTCCCTCAAAGGGGGAATGGATACAGAAAATGTGGTACATTTATACAATGGAATACTACTCAGCAATTACAAATAATGAATTCATGCAATTTGTAGGCAAATGGTTGGAACTGGAAAATATCATCCTAAGTGAGCTAACCCAATCACAAAATAATACATATGAAATGCAATCACTGATAAGTGGCTATTGATTAGCCCAGAAGCTCTGAATACTCAAGGCACAATTAGCAAATCAAAAGATTCCCAAGAAGGAAGGAAAGGGCCCTGGTCCAGAAAAGACTTGATCCAGTATTGTAGGAGAGTACCAGAACAGAGAAACGGGGGGGGGGGGTTTGACTGGGGAATGGGCGGAGGGAAGAGGACATATCGGACATATGGTGAGGGGGAAACTGGGAAAGGAGAAAGACTTTGGAATGTAAACAAAGAATATAGAAAATAATAATAATAAAAAGAAGTCTGTTGTAATTCTAGTAGGCCTGTCTTTACACATTACTTGATATTTTTCCCTTACTGCTTTTAATATTCTTTCTTTGTTTTATGCATTTGGTGTTTTGATTATCATGTGATGGGAGGAATTTGTTTTCTGGTCCAGTCTATTTGAAGTTTTGTAGGCTTCTTGTATGTTCATGGGCATCTCTTTCCTTAGGTTAGGAAAGTTTTCTTCTATATATTTTTTTTTTTTTTGGTTTTTTGAGACAGGGTTTCTCTGTGTAGCCCGGGCTGTCCTGGAACTCACTCTGTAAACCAGGCTAGCCTTGAACTCAGAAATCCGCCTGCCTCTGCCTCCCAAGTGTTGGGATTACAGGCGTGCGCCACCACGCCCGGCTCTCTTCTATAATTTTGATGAAGATATTTAATGGCCCTTTAATTTGGGACTCTTTGTTCTCTTCTCAACCTATTTTCCTTAGGTTTAGTTTTCTCACTGTGTCATGGATTTCCTGGATGTTTTGTACTAGAAGCTTTTGGCATTTTGCATTTCTTTGACTGTTTTCTATGGTATCTTCTGCCCCCAAGATTCTATTCTTTATCTCTTGTATTCTGTTGGTGACACGTGCATCAATGATTCCTGAACTTTTACCTAGGTTTTCTATCTCCAGGGTTGTCTCCTTAGTGATTCCTTAACTGTTTCTATTTCTATTTTTTAGATCCTAGATGTTTTTGCTCAATTCCTTTACCTGTTTGGCTGGTTTTTTCTGTAATTCTTTAAGGGATCTTTCTGTTTCCTCCTTAAGAGCTTCCCTGTTTACCTGGGTTCTCCTGTATTTCATTAAGGGATTTATTATGTCCTTCTTAAAGTCCTCTATCATCATCATGACAAGTGATTTTTAAATTTGTATTTTGCTTTTCCAGTTTGATGGTATATCCAGAACTGCAATGGTGGGAGAACTGTGTTTGATGATGCCAAGTAACCTTGGTTTCTGTTGCTTATGTGCTTGTGTTTACTTCTTGCCATCTTGTTATCTCTAGTACTACCTGCCCTTACTTTCTCAGATTGGAACCTGTCCCCTCTGTGATCCTGGTTGTGTCAGATTTCCTCAGAGCCTAGATATCTATGTGATTCTGTGATTCTGTGATTCTGGGATCATGGGATCTTGAGATCCTGGGTGTGTCAGAGTTCCTGGGAATCAAGCTACCTCTGGAATCCTGAAATCCTCCTGTGACAAAGCTCCTGAGATCTTGTGATCCTGGGCATGTTAGCACACCTTGGAGTGGAGAATCCTCTGTGTGTTATGGGACTGGATGCAGAGCTAGCACTCAAGGTCTGTTCAGGGTGCTGCCTCAGACTCATCACTGGCCAGGCAGGGTGCCTGTGTCCCAGGGTCCTAGGGGTTACAGTTACAGCAAGTGATGGGTAGATGTTGTAGACTCCTTGCCTGTAATCCTTGGTGTATTAGAGTACCTGGAAGTAGAATTTCCTCTGGTTTTGGGGGGGCTGCGTGTGGAGCCAGAGGCCCAGATCTGCTCGAGGAACAGGCTCAGAACAAAAGGTATGTTCTTATTTTTAATTGGTTACCTCATTTATTTACATTTCAAATGTTATCCCCCTCTACATTTCCCCTCTACAAATACCCTATCCACTCCCCATCCCCTGCCTCATTGTTCTCACTTTAAAAAGAAGTGGTTAATTCACAATCAAAGTATAAATAATAATCATAAAGAGGAATCTCCTGCAATGATACCAAAAGAAATTGCCTTGCAAATAGAGTTAAATGGAAATAAAATTTCCTCATATCCAGAATCACTTTTGGCCATTTCATGTTATAGTGTTTTACATTCTGAAGTTATGGTTTTGGGAGCTGTTGTGTGGGTGCTAGAAAATACACTCAGGATTTCTCTGAGAGCAATAAGGACTGTTAAACACTGAGCAATCTCTCCATCCGCTGGAACTACTTGAGAAACAAAAAGTTAATTGAAAGAAACAACCAAAGTATGCAAGAAGTGAGAAGTAAATGAGAGCTCATTTTTCAATGACTTTGGTTAGAAAAAATATTAATGAGCTTAACTAAAAATTTGAAAGAAAAATTATTTGTATTTTGCTTCATATATCTAAAATATATATGAATGAATATATGATTAGTGAATTCCATAGAATTCTAGAAAGTAGATTATAAAGAATTATTGATATATGTCAATCAATACAGAAATAAATGAGAACAGATA
This sequence comes from Apodemus agrarius, assembly GCA_964023405.1. NCBI lineage: Eukaryota > Metazoa > Chordata > Mammalia > Rodentia > Muridae > Apodemus > Apodemus agrarius. The sequence continues at coordinate 29,833,971 of OZ030013.1, read as the reverse complement.
TAATCTCTAGAACTGATCATATAAAAATATACAAAATATGAGGATTCACAAAATCCATGATTCTCTTGTATCAATGATTTTATATATATACATACACTATTTCAAGTTCATTGACCAAGATGATCAGCAATTACACAGGTATTCAAAGACACATTTGAAGAAATACATGAATACCATTGTCAAGGTATTATTAATAGAAAAAATTAAACAAAACAAAAAAGAGGTTTTATACTTTTAAACATTTTGACTTTTCTAGGATACCAGAAAGTTCTTAGAACTGATTATAAAATATTTCATATCATCTTTAATATATGAAATATATAGATTATATTTTATTGTGGTAGGACATATAACAGTAAAATAATTGATTACAGTCATATTTCTTAAATTTGGTGAGTCTCAGAGTGCATCTTATTAGTTAGCAGTTAAATTTAGGATTATCTTCTCACCTTGAAAATAATATCATATGGCTATTATCAGAAATTTGTATATATTTAAGGTAGATATTTTTAGGAAAACTCTCCCTAGTGTTCTTGTCTCCAGCTTATCTACTCCTTTTTTTTTTCAATAGGAAGCTTCTAGTAGATTATGGGGCTTTGGTTGACTATTCAAAAATTCTCATAAAACATATAAGTTGATCAATGGAATTGATTCAAAGATCTAGAATTAAATCCACATATCTATGGATTTAATTCCATAGAAGAAGAAGAAGAAGAAGAAGAAGAAGAAGAAGAAGAAGAAGAAGAAGAAGAAGAAGAAGAAGAAGAAGTCAAAAGTCTTGCAATTGTTAAAGAAAGTATGTACAACAAATGGTGCTGGTGTATATGAATGTCTGCATCTAGAAGAATGCAAATAGACCCATATCTTTCACTCTGCACAAAACTCCTGTTCAAATGGATCAGAAACTTCAACATAATACCAGGCACACTGAATCTAAGAGAATGGGCAGTGGGAAACTGACATTGAGGCCGGAGACAAATTGTTCTTAACCAGAACACCAATACCTTGGGGACTAAGATTAACAATTAATAATTGAGAACACATGAAACTGAGAAGCTTCTACAAGGCAAAGGACACTATAAATAGGACAAAACATCAACATATGGGAAAAATGTTCAAAAACCCTACAACATGCTTATGGAACAAGGTGAATACTCCTTCATTGCTGGTGGGAGTACAAACTATTACATCCATTTTGTAACTCCATTTTCTTGGTTTCTCAGAAAATGGAATAATTTTAATCTAAGACCCAGCTCTGCCACTCCTGGACATATGTGCAAAAAGATGTAACAGCCAGAAACTGAAAACAACCCAGATGTCCTTCAACTAAAGAATGGATAAAGAAAATGTGTTACATCAAAACAGCAGAATCCTATTCAGTTATTAAAAACAAGGGCATCCTGAGGTCTCAGGCAAATAGATTTAGAGAATATCATCCTGAGTGAAGTAACTCAGACCCAGAATGGCACTCATGGTAGGTCCTCATCTGGAAGTGGACATTTGCCGTAAAATACAGGATGACCATGCTATAATACACAGACCCAAAGAAACATAATAAAGAGGGCACAAGGGAGACAGCATGAATATCTCTCTGAATGGGGAAATAAAATAGGCATTAAAGGTGGATGGGGGGAGAAAATTGGGTGGAAGAGGGTATTAGGAGGGGAATAGGGATGAGGACCAGGTTTGGGGAGAGAGGGGGAAGGAGCAATATAGGAGTAAGAATGGAATACTGTGGGAGTCATCTCTGGAACCAGCTGGAGCTATGGGATGTGGACAACTATGGGGGTTTATTGTAGTGACCCTAGCTGAGACACCTAGCAGCTAGGGATATTGAGACTGAACTGGCCAACCCCTGTAGCCAGGAGGGACTTTCAGAGTAGAGAAAGACACATCACCCAACCCACAAAATTTTTGACCCAAATTTTTCTCTCTAAAAGATACACAAGAATAAAGAGGGAGGAAAAATTGATGGACCAGCCAAGCAATGACTGGCCCATCTTGAGACACATTCAATAGGAGAGTGCTTGACACTATTAATGGTATTTTCCTATGCTTGTAGACAGGAGCACAGTCTGTCTCCTGAGAGTATTCAGCACACAGCAGATAGAAACAAGTGCAAAGATCCATAATCAAACATTAAGTAGAGTTTGAGGAGTCCTGTGGGAGAGGTTGGGATAGGATTGTAGGAGCTGGAGGGGTCAAGGACACCACGCAAACACCTACAAAGTCAAAACCTGGGCCCATGGGGACTCACAGAGACTGAAACTCCAACCAAAGAGTAGGCAGTGGCTGGACCTAGGCCATCTATACATTTGTACTGGATGTATAACTTGGTCTTCATATGGTTCCTGTAATAATTGGATCTGAACTGTCTGTATCTGTTGCCTGCCATTGGACCCTTTCTCCTAGTTGTTCTTAGTTCTCCTTTGAATTCATGTCCGAGGGCATGCTAGTGCCTACTGTGGGGCTTTCTCTTCCAAGAGGAGAAGGGAAAAGGGTAAGAGGGATGGGAATTGTGAGGGTGTGACTGAAAGCAATAGAGAGGGGGGCTGCTACTCGGATATTAAATAATAAATAAATAAATAAATAAATAAATAAATAAATAAAATAAAGCAAGGCAGTATAGTTCCACTTAATTATTATGTTATATTGACTCTTACTTTGCCTTAACTAAAGTGAGCAGAACCATATAAGATGGGAATAATTGAACTTGATGTGACCCTTTAATATTTGTGGGTACTTTATGGTCAATGGTTTCTAACTTGTTTGTTCTCTTTAGCATCTCCTATACTAAATACTTCTGCAACAAATTATTGCCTTGCTAAAATAATTACAGAAAGGAAAATTGCTTATATTATTGTCATGTAAAATATTAGAATATAGTAGAAGTTTCAGTCCACATGCTGGCACATGTTTATAGCCCCACATTGAGGAGATTGCAGCAGGATGGAAGTGAATTCAAGGGCAGCATAGGTAGCAGAGGAAGATCAAAGAGAGTGAGAGGGGAAGGAGGAGAGGGGAGAGAGTGTGAGAGAGAAGAATTGTGTACTATTTTAACTAAAACAGATTACATTCCAACATTCAAATCACTCAAAACCATATGAACACATGTGAACACTGACCATGTGATTCCAAAGTTAGCTTCAACTGATTCTTGGAAGTCTTCAGTTACAGTTTCTATCTAATTCAATGGTATGCCAATGTGATCTATTTGTTGGACGTAGTCATAAGTAGGCTGTATTTATATGCACTAAAAGATTGAAAACACAGCACTGTGGGGTACCTTTCATATCTTACTTCATTATCTTTAACAGTGGTGTTCAAAAACACATGTAGATAAGAGTGTTGTATAGTCTGACCTGGAATGTTCTCTCCCTTATTTGTACTTTGAATTGAGTGGATACTATCCCTAAGGAAATACAATTTATAAATAGCAAAGTTTATTGTGGTAATTTATATCTATATTTAATGCTCAATTTAGAATGATAAGATCAAAAAGCATGCATCAATTAGGTTTGTCAGTTATAAAAGTCTAAAATTCCTGCTAACTCAAATATATATATATATATATATATATACATATATATATATAGTTTTGATTATCATAAATATGTCATTTCTTAGCTTGAGTATATTTTTATAGTACTTAATATCATACCTATATGAAGTACATAATCAGGCTATTTGTTTTCATAAATGAAATAAATGAGATCAAATATAGTTTTATGCCTTGAACAACTTAACCATTTTTTTATGTTAAAAAACTTGACAATCTCTCTCCAGAGTCCATTCTCATACTAACATACCTCACTGTCTCCTTGACGACCACAATTACTGATAAATGGACGGGTGTGAAAAATTCTGAATAAATAAGTAAAAGTTTGATAAATTTCTACTTGAGAGACTCTTTTTAAACTATCACAGCAACCCAGGAGATCATTTAGCATGATGACTTCACTAATCAATTGATGCCCTACATTAACCCAGTTTGCCAAAATCTCTCAGGGAAATAAAATAACTAGCATAAAAATGTTGATTAGCAGAGTGGCCTCACACTGAGATATTTTAAGCAGGTAACCAGACAATGTGTTTTCTTTATGGGATGTCTTCTCAATATCCCATGGGAACTATGCACTTATTAAGCAATCAGGGAAGTTCTACCAGATTCATTTAATACGTGTCAGATAAGGCTGAACATTTTAATTACAGAAGTTTGGCATTTCTGTGACTCAGTAATCGTTGGAATTATTTTATTAAACATAAGTCATCAGAAGCACTAAGTTGTCTATGATTTCATTCAGTGAAGAAAAGGATCTACGTCATTTAAAGTACCATCATAGAGACAAAATTAAGAATAATCTCTATAAGGATCACTTCATAACATTTGATTAAGGTTTGAACTAGAGGCATAAAACAAAAATGTAGAAGACAAAATAATGGATATTTTAAAGTATCTTTTTCATTTCTGATTCATTTCTGCTTGACTGGCTTTGGGCTCTCTACTAATTCTGAAATGAATATTTAAATGATGAAAATGTATTATAATCTTAATAAGTTTGCATACAAGAGCCTTCCAAATTTAAATATTCATCCTATATGGAGCACTTGCATGTTAATAAAACAGATAAATGATTAAAGTCTATTGTGACTTCCATTCTTATATTCTAAAATTATGATTCAAATTCACTTCTGAAATTATTGTGCATACTTTCACATATTTCCTTTCAGGTATACTGAAAATAGTAATAATACTCAAGAAAGTTGAAAGTTATTTAATTTAAATTATGTGTTATAGTAGCTATTATATCAGAATATTTTATTTTTCATAGTTTTTCAATACTGTGTTTTTTTTCTCATTATGTATTTTTTTTATTATTTTTTTATTTTCTATATTCTATGTTTACATTCCAAAGGCTTTCCCCTCTCCCAGTTCCCACCCACCATAGCCCCCCCAATACTGTGTTGTTTTATGTAACATTTTATGTAACATATTTTCACTTTTATGTAAAAATATTTTCATGATAATACAATCTGTGACAAACAAACTTTCTTCATGTCTAGAAGTATTAGCTAGCTTAATCATCTCTGCCATCCATTTCTTCACAAAATGTGGGTTGAAATGGTGTCCCATGTCTGCTCACGGCTTGGGCATTCCAGCAAGGTGGGATGGGGGAAGTTTTGACTTCCTGTTCCCCAGGCTGCTGTCGGGTGGGCTTCAGGCTGTGTGAAGTCACAGGGGTGGGTAAGCACAGTCTGAGGTCCCTAGGGAACCACCAGAAGCCGGCTCATAGGTCCCTGTGCAGCACAGAGGCCTGGGACAATAGGTTCTAGCTCTTGGGCACTGTAGATGCCACTTGATGCCATAGAAGAGCTGAGAACAGAGGAACAAAATATGGGCCTGAGAGAAAAGAGGGGGAGAGGAGAGCACTGAGCTCTGGCTGGTTCCCTCAGGGACAAGAGTGTCCTTGGCTTGGTGGAGATGTGGCTGGGAGAACAGAGAGGTCTCCTGTGAGAGATTAGACACAGCTCTTTAGAGGAAGACCTGCTCCATTTTTCCAGCACAGCAGATCCAGATGAGAAGAGACACTCCATGGTTTTAAAGTGTTTATTGTTATGGCAGAGAGAGGTGATAAATGAAGCCATACTCCACTTTCTCATGGCGGGCCTGAAGTTAGATACCTTTTGCAGGGAGGAGTGTCTGGGAAGCCCCAATTGGCAAAGCCCCTCAGGACTTTAGTTACTTCTTTAAAATGAAGATCTGTCTTGAGGCTTATTACTGTGGTCATGCCCTCTACCATTGGAGGGACTTGGGGCATAGCCCTATGTGACTGATGACCACAGAATTATGGAGAGCTGAGGGCTCGTGTCAGGAGCCTAGTGTTACCCTTTAATAGAGTTACTTATGTTTTGGTTACCCTCTACCATAAAGTTATTTTGTTGCTACTTCATAACTATGCTTTTTACTTCATAACTGCACTTTTGTAACTGCTGTGTATGGTATTCTAAATATCTGATTATGCAGACTATATGATATGCCACCTCTAAAGCCAATGCTTGAAAGTGTTAAATTGTGGAAAGATTGATAGTGATAAATTCATGATAGATAAATTGCTCTAATAGAAGTAAAAAATTATAATAAATATGTATTAGCTATTCAAAGACATCAATAAAATTAACATTGATTCCTCAAGATTCCAAAATTGTAAGCAATTTTCACATAAATAAATAAATAAATAAATATTTCATCTTGTAAACAAATAATTATAGACAAATTTAGACTTAATTTGAGATAATTTCAGATAGGTGTTCCTTTACATGAAATGTTGGACTGGACATTGAAAACCATGGGTAAGCATTTCTGGTGTAGCAAGAAAATTAGTTGAAGTATGGGTAATGCATATTCTGTGAAAATGTAGGAGAGGATATTTTTTAATGCAGTGTACATCAACAGCTTCATACATTGAATTCTAGCTCTCTAGGTGGTATTGCCAGGCATTAAGGATAATTGGTCACATGAACATGAATTTCCCAGCAGGTAAACACATTAATTAGCAGAGCTTGATAGTCCCTAATTTATCACTACTCTCATCCTGTCTCTGCTCTATTGTCATAATAAAGTGAACCACGATTTGTATGAGATAATTTTGGGTAGAGAGGTATGGCATACCTCTATATTTGTTAGTGTCTATGTGTACAAGTGCATGTGTATGTGTATATGTGTGTATACATGGCATATATGTGAGGAAAAGATATGTGTTAGGTATCTTCCTCTTTTGCTGTTCAATTAAATTTTGAGATATAATCTCTCATTGAGACTGAATTTTAAATACTCAGGAAGGAGGATAGCCAGCCACCACAGGAATTTCTTCTCTGCAACTCTTTTGTGAAGTTATATGACATTTGATGTGGATAGAGGGGTTCTGAACTTAGCTCTTTGTGCTTGTGCAGCAAGAATTTAAGTGACCTGTGTTTAAGGGATGGAAAGCCATGTTCCTAATGTTTGCAACATCTCCGGCTAAAATCATTAGCACCAGTTGACCATGACTTAAAAACATTTTAAATTTTAAAGCAAATTAAATACTTCCTAGCTTAAGTTTTTCATGGAAATGGAAGGCAGAATTTTATGGCAAGTTAGGAGCCATCATGGATAACAGAAATACTATCATGTTATATCATGAGCATTTTCCCCCAAAAGCATTGCTTTGTTTACTAATAATACCCCCTCCCCCTTATAGTCTAACAGTGATTATTGAAAAAAAGAGAAATTGGAGTTTTGGTAGGATCATGCTATGTTGCTAGAAAAAAGTATGCATATGACTCTTTGGCAGTGTCAGGTATCCACTGAAAATTTTAGGAAGTATGGTTAATGAATAAATGTGGTATCAATCATCACTACACAGAGAGACCAAGAAACAAGCTCAAGATCAGGCATGAGATTGAGATTCAGCTTGTGAATAATCATTGAAGTCATGTGACTCGGGCATATCAAAAGAGTATAGAAGGCTGGGATGGTCACATAATACTAGAGGGTCAGTCAGAAAGATTACTATGAATTTGAATGGAACTTCCAGACTAGTCAGAACTATATAACATAAGACTGCCTAACAAAAAAGAGAAAGCACCGATTAGTGTGTAAACAAAATGAAGACCATATCACTGCGGGAGTCAGCTAGGGTGATTATGGTAGGTGACGAGACCACACACATACTAAAAAGACTGAGAATTATTTTTAAAAGATTTAAAGTTCAATTGTGCCATAGAATGTGAAAGATAAAAATATTAGATACTTTATGATGCAGGAAATTCATTGTTGACAAAAACTATAAATTAGAAATTATTACATAATTTTCTAAGTTATATAACATAAAGTTCAACATTGACCACAGCTTCAAGATATTAAAGAGAGGACACAGACTGATAAACATGATTGAAATTTTAAATTTTGGTTTATATTATTTTTAATAATTTTGAGAAATTAAAACTACTATTGTGCCGGCCAGTGATGGCGCATGCCTTTAATCCCAGCACTTGGGAGGCAGAAGCAGGTGGATTTCTGAGTTCGAGGCCAGCCTGGTCTACAGAGTGAGTTCCAGGACAGCCAGGACTGCACAATGAAACCCTGTCTTGAAAAACCAAAAAAAAAAAAAAAAAGCCACTACTATTTTATACACACACACACACACACACACACACACACACACACACATATGTATATGTTTATTTAGTATTCAACAAATGATGTGGGATTGGTGCATATTTTGTCTTATGATTCAGTATTAAATCAATAATTATTTTTAGGCTGTGATATTTTCAAACACACTGAAATATATTTCAAAGCCATATGCCCTGTGAAAATCTGTATATTGCAGCTCATGAAGTAGCAATAAAAATAGCCATGCTGAGGAAGACATGGGAAAGCCCATGAGGCCACAGCCCTACATGAAGAAACATAGGCATATCAAGAATTCTCAGAGAGGGCAAAATAATCTTTCCCATACCAATTGGTTATCCAATGCCAAATGGTCAGTTCTGAAAGCATCTATGCAATTAACATTACACAAACCCAAGTATACTCAATTAGGACTGCACTTGTAAATGCATATATATATATATATATATATATATGCATTTATATATATATGCATTTATATATATATACACCTAACAACAATTAATCATAAAAGAAGCTATAAATATGAAAGAGAACAAGAACAGGTATCTGAGAGAGTTTACAAAGAAGAAATGAAAGGGGAACTTGATGTTGTATGTACTATGATCTCAAATAATAAAAGAAGTAATATAAAATAATAAGTATCTTATCCTTTAGGGCAAATCCTATTTCCTAAATAGTGGGGTTTTTTTGCATTGACAACAATGGCTTGATTTACTTATTATATGTATCATTTATATGAAACAAATATTTACAGTTTTACATAAATATACATTTATTTTTTTTGTTAAAAGAATGCACAAGAGGAGAATAATTTCCTCAATGATTATAGTGAAAGATAGGTAGGAAATTTTGTAATAGCCAATGGTAGTGTACAATTACAAGGAAATAGTGTTTTCTATACACATTAAGTGAGGAACACATAAAATTCATAGAGATTTCAAAAGCTTTTACCAAACCTTTGAAAGTTAGCTCTGAGAGTGAAAGTAGTCACAAAATATTACCATAAAACTAATGAGCTACCAGCAGTTGATAGCATGTGGATGGAAAAGACTCAGTTATTAAAGGTGAAACCATACACATATGTGTGTGTGTGTGTGTGTGTGTGTGTAAGTGTGTGTGTGTGTATAATCTGTACATGATGAGTTCAAAAAAAGGCAACCAATTTGCATAACATACTGGTTGGTTTCTTGTTCTTGTTCTTGTTGTTGACATGAATACAACAAACATCATAGCAAGGCCGATGTAGCCAAGGGTTTGTTTGGGCTTACAGTTCCAAAAGAATAAGGGTCTATGATGGCAGAGCAGAGGCATGGAAAAGACAGCAGGCATGGATGAAATGAGAAGAGTGGTGAATAATCAAATGTAATGTACAAAATTCTAACACACCTAATGAAAAACAAAGACAAACCCCCAAAGAAAGAAAACTTACAGTTATGTGAGATAACAAAACAAACAATAAACATACAAAACCCAAAACAAAAACAAAATTTAAAACAAACAACCAGACAAACAAAATTAGTATAGTCATTTGGCATCAGTTTCTTTATGCCTAAAAGATTTATTTTTGTTTTTTAAAACTATATCTCCTTACTTTGATTCTGGCTCTGAAGTTTGTCCATCAAATTTGAACAGCACACAATATATTATATAGATATTGCTGATCCACATGATTTATTATTCTTCAGTCCTGAGGTGCTTGAGTAAAAGATAGGTACCTCAACCAATGGGAAATTTTTTTTCTGGAAATATTAATACTACTAGCTTTCCCTGATAAATGGGAGAGTCAATGATGCCATGCCTCACTGTATGTGATGGTCGAAAAGCAATCAAATGTGCATCCTGGGTTTTTTCTTCAACCCATCTCATGGCAAACAGCCTGAGGGACCACTGAGGACACAACTCAGAAAACAACCTTCTGAGTTCATTCTTAGGATTCATTTCACCACTTAATGTTAGCACATTCTGAGTTCATTCTTAGGATTCATTTCACCACTTAATGTTAGCACAAATTCAGGTTTTTGTTACTATTTTGTGGTAAAAAAACAAAAATAATACCAGGTTGAGATGGTTTTCATTTCTTCCAGGGTGTATTATTATTATTATTATTATTATTATACTTTGGGTTAAATCTGCATATCAATACTGTATACATTATTTCCACCCAATTCTATTCTCACTCTAACTCCTTCTATATTGCTCACTTCAGTCAAGTTATTATCTTTCTTTAACTACTATTGTTACAGAGGGGGGGGGCATGAAAGAGATAGAGACAGACAGTGAGAGAAAATGGAGTGACACGCCCATGCACACATTGAGAGAGAAAGAGAGAGAGAGAGAGAGAGAGAGAGAGAGAGAGAGAGTGAGAGAGAGAGAGAGAGATTACTACTACCATAGAATTTCTGGAATGCACATGTATTTAGAGCTGACTACCTGGGATTAGCTAACCTATCTTGTACTCATTCCTGGAGCATAATGACAATCCCTTTGAAGCAGTCATTATTTGCCTGAACTTTTTTTAATCTATGGTGACATCCAACTGGTGTTTTAATTAATCCGTTATTTAGGTGACAGTATGGTTAAGATTACATGGTGTAATAAAAGACACAACTTCACATCTGGCTTCCAGTATTGCGGAACTTATATTCATTTTATTTTTTCCTCTTATAACATTCTCTGATCCTTAGGTGTAGAGATAGTTGTGTCACTTTGGTCTGGGAACATCATAATCACTAGTTTGCTTACTTGACCAGTTTTAGATTTCAGTCATAGCTTCCTGTCTACTGCAAAAAGAAGCTTCTTTGGTGAGGGGTGAGAATGGCCTGTATCTGTAGGCATAATTCTGAACAACTGTCAGTAAAAAAATTAAATCATGAAACTTTCAAATGGTAGGGGAAACTTGAAAATACAATACTGAGTGAAGTTTCCTGGACTCAGAAAGACAAATAGTGCATCTTCTTTCTTTCTAATTTGAGGATTACAACTCTGATATTTAAGATGTAAGTACATAACCAGGATTAAGTAAAGAAATTGGAATGTAAAAATATCAGTCTGTTAAAGAATTCCAAGGAAAATAGTGAGGCGTGTATGTTATATAAGCAATATATATAAAATGAGGGACTATCTTAACTGTAAAAAGTAGAAGGATAATAATATTGAGAGAGGGAGTTGTGATAAAGAACACTGCAGATGATTGAAATTCATGGTAAAATATTGTTTTATGTTTACATAAACACATTTAATATATGTGAATTAGTATATGTGGATATATTACAGAGAGATTATATAAAGTTACATGACTTGGAGTGAAAACACTAGCCACCAGTGACAGGACTGTCTAACAAACATCCCCATGCCAAGCATGGAAACCTCCTTACAAGTTGTTGTGGGTTATTTGCATTGCTATTAGTTTTCTCAGAGAAACTGAAGGAAAGATACTTTTGCTTGAGACTAAACATCCTTTGTAGAACAGAGCTCCAACTGGCCTGGAAATTTCCGGGACTTTCTCTAAAATTATTTGAGTTTAAGAAAGCTGACTATGAAGAAAAAAATAGTCTCCCTACCTAGCTGCTAACCCCGTGAAGCAAAATTACTAGCAGAACACTGTATATCTAAGACTGCTATAGGGATAAATTATCTTTGGGACACTGAATGGAATTCTAATTAAATTTGAGGTCCACTCAATAGGAGGGGAGTCATGCCTGGTACCATAACCACAGCCAACATCCCACAGCTGGTGAGGACCTGAATCTAAAGATCTACAACATCACTTCTCTAAAGTACTATAACCTTGTTATAATAACATATATGAAGTCACATACATGGCATAATTTCATTTCACGTCTGTCCAACCATATTTACAGATTATAAGCTCCTTCTTAACATGACCCAGAAATTCTACTCCTGATGAAACATGTGGAGGCTAACAGTCATTAATCAAATTCCCTGGAAGTTTTAGCATTTACATCTTCAGAATTTATGGTTTTGAAATAATACCACTGTAGGTGAATTCTTATTTTCTAGACATTTCAAAATATTGCATGGGCAAATATAAAAATGGTTTACTTGACATGTTTTGCATATAAATTTTTATTCAAAACACATATGGTATGCACTCACTGATAAGTGGATATTAGCCCAAAAGCTTTGAACACCCAAGATACAATTCACAGATAACATGAAGTTCAAGAAAAATGAAGACCAAAGTGTGGGTGATTCAGGTCTTCTGAGATGGGGAAACAATATACAAAACACAGGAGGATATGTAGAGCAGAGACTGAAGGAAAGGCCATCCAGAGACTGTACCACCTGGGGATTTTTCCAATATATAGTAACCAAACAACACTGTTGTCAGGAATGCCAAGAAATGCTTGCTGAAAGAAGCCTGATTGGCTGTCTCCTGAGAGACCCTGGCAGAGCTTTACAAATACAGAGGCGGATGGTCACAGTCAACCATTGGACTGAGTGTGGGGTCCCCAATGGAGGAGTTAGAGAAAGTACTATAGGATCTGAAGAGATTTGCAACCTCATTGAACCAAAATATCAACCCGCACAGAGCTCCCAGGAACTAAGCCATCAACCAAGGGGTACACATGGCTCTAGCTACATATGTAGCAGAGGATTGTCTTATCAAGCATCAATGTGAGGAGAGGTTCTTGGTCCTATGAAGGTTTGATAGATGCTCCAATGTAGGGGAATCGAGGGTGGTGAGGTGGGAATGGCATGTGTGGAGGAACACTCTTATAGAAGTAGGGGTAAGGAGGATTGGATAGGGGCTATCCTGGAGCAGGGGAACTTGGAAAGGGGATAACATTTGAAATGTAAATAATGAATATATCCAATAAAAAAGTTAGGGGAAGACGTGACTATGAATGAACAAACTCTGCTTCATTGGATTTTTTAGTTTCAAATATTAAGCAAAAAATTAAAAAGTCAGCAAAAATATTTGTTCACATATTTCTGACACAAAATATTTCTTAAGTATTAATTTCCCTTGGTGTGCAGCCATAAAGACTATACATGAAATACACAGGCATATTAAATATACAAATGCACACACAGTCATAAATGCTACAGACTTTCTGGCTTTAACATATCTATAAAGACTATTTCTGCATAACAATTAACCAAGTCATGCTGTTTCAGCACCAAATGGGCAGATAAAATGTAGATGCTTTAGTATGTTAAAATATAAATGATCTTACTGATCAATAAAAAAGGGACTTATTTTTTTGTTCCAAAAGTAAACCTTGGCAATAAAGGAATAAATTACAAACATGTTTGAATGACAATACAGATTCCTTTGAAATTGAAATATCCTCTTTTCGTAAAACAGTACTTTTCATACCTCAAGAGAAATCAATAGGATAATGTTGCATGGTGCAGAGAACAGGGCAAATCACTCTTGTCTGCAGCATGATTTATAATGCAGGCTTTGTGTTCAAAATCTATTAATGCAGACATAATTCTGCCTTTCACTGGGAATACAATAATTGTATTTTTCCCAGCTGCCTTGTTGTCCACTGCAATAACTCAGGTATTTCAAATTTCCATTTACTGAATAAACTTTTCAACATAGAGATTGAGAGTTGGCTGAACCAAAATAATCCAGGTTGTCATTAGTAATAAAAAACTTCCTAATAGTCTGGCTATGTGTAATGAATTCCTTTTAAATTCAAGTGAAGACAATACCCATACTGCTTCATCTCTTCTACTGTGAATACTTTTATTGCTATTTCCATCATGAATGCAATGATTCTTTTATTTGTTTACTCAAACAAAGCAGGATATATTTATTTTAAATAATGTAGATCAACAGCCTTTAACATTTACTAAACGATTGTCAAATAGATATGTAAGGATTGGTTCTGAGACTATAGTCCTGTTCCCCAACAGGTTTTTTTTTTTTTAGATATATTCTTTATTTACATTTCACATGTCCTCTTTCCTCGCTTCTCCCTCCCCAGAAAATCCCATAAGCCATCTCCCCTTCCCCAATCAACTCTCCTCTGCTTCCCTGTCCTGGTATTCCTCTACATTATACCCACCATTGAACAATGACTGAGGATGGGGTAGGACATTTAGAGTTCCTCAAGACAACTCAGACAGAATCTGGAATGCAAGAAAAGCAGAAGCTGCCAAGTAGCTGCAGGAGATACAGCCAACCAGCCGTGTAAGTTGTCAGTTTTGAGTGGCCAATGGCCACTCTCTCAGATTATGCCTGGAATACCAGGAGAAGTTTAGCAGAGCTCAGTCATTGAGTCAGCAAAGACATTTTAAGATGACCTGGCATGCATGTCTGTGTTTTTCATCTATGAATCTAATATTCTCTGGGTGGAGCCTGGTAGCATCCACTCCAGATGCTTAGGCAGGGAAAGAAAAACTACAGGCAACATAGATATTTCTAATACTGATACACAGGAGAAAAATAAAACAAGAACATAAACCATCCCAGCAATGGCTATGTGGACAAAAACTAGATGAAAATGCAGGAGATAATCTTTAGAGGTAACTGGATTTTTAAAGAGTTCTTTACTTAGGATGCCATATCTTAGGGATAAATATTAAGAGCGAATATACACTGAAAAGATTAAACAGTTCTATAAGAGGAAATGCATATTAGATATTCTAAAGCTTACTAAAAAACTATTGATGTAGAGATACTAGTCCCCGAGTGTAATCCTACTACTATTGTTCTGGCAAATTGATATAATATTTTTCCTAAGTATTTGAACACATGTCTACTCACCCCAAGAACAGGGAAGATACTACAAAAAGTCATTTTTTGTTGGTGTTACCTTCTGGGGTATGACTTAGGTGATATTTATAGGCGCAGAAATGAGTCAAAGACAACTTCATCAGCAAAGCCCATGCCTGTATAAGGAATGGCACAGAAAGGATGAAATCTACAGCACACTATCAAGTTACAGGTAGCCCATTGAGTTGGAGAGCTCTTTCAAAAGCAGAAGTTGATCTGAAGTATTTCCTTGTAGCTCAACTGGCATATTTTCTAGGCAGGCCTATTGGCCTTTGCTTCTTCTAGGCATCTCTGCTGGTCTGATAATGTCTTACAGTCCTTGGTACATATTGTAGCTTTGAGGGAGTGAGGCTTAATGATTCTATTCACTTTCAGGAACTTCCTGACACTACTGAATAATTTTCAATTGTGTTCAATTGTTTATTCCTGGAAATTTACACACTTCCTTTCAAATGGATTTTTCTCCACCACTTAGAACACAATGAGTCTTCATGAACATCCACCCAAGATGGAATGTATTTTTCTTAGAGAAAAGTTTTCTGTAATTATCAAAATCCTCTCAGAATTTTTATACAAATTCCTATATTTAGATGGAGTTCTGCGACCTCATCTGGGAAGTATCTTTTTGCAGTGAGAAATAATTAACACAGAAACTCACATATGATCTAAGAGAAGAGAGTGTCATTGAAATATTCTGCCACAAACAAGATGCCTAAATCACACTCATAAAAATATTCATATTTTATGAGGTCCCATTTGTCTATTCTTGTTCTTAGAGTATAAGCAATTGGTGTTCTGTTCAGGAATTTTTCCCCTGAGCCGATGTCTTCAAGGGTCTCCCCCAGTTTCTTTTCTATTAGTTTTAGTGTGTCTGGTTTTATGTGGAGATCCTTGATCCACTTGGAGTTGAGTTTAGTGCAAGGAGATAAGAGTGGATCAATTCTCATTCTTCTGCATGTTGACCTCCAGTTGAGCCAGCACCATCTGTTGAAAAGGCTATCTTTTTTCCACTGGATGTTTTCAGCTCCTTTGTCGAAGATCAATTGGCCATAGATGTGTGGGTTCAATTCTGGGTCTTCAATCCTATTCCATTGATCCGCTTCCCTGTCACTGAACCAATACCATGCAGTTTTTAATACCACTGCTCTGTAATATTGCTTGAGGTCCGGGATATTGATTCCCCCAGAATTTCTTTTGCTGTTGATGATAGTATTAGCTATCCTGGGTTTTTTGTTATTCCAGATGAATTTGAGAATTGCTCTTTCTAGCTCTATGAAGAACTGAGTTGGGATTTTGATGGGGATTGCATTGAATCTGTATATTGCTTTGGGCAAGATTGCCATTTTGACTATATTAGTCCTGCCAACCCACGAGCATGGAAGATTTTCCCATTTTCTGATGTCTTCTTCAATTTCCCTCTTCAGAGACCTGAAGTTTTTGTCATATAAATCTTTCACATGTTTGGTTAGCGTCACTCCAAGATACTTTATATCATTTGTGGCTATTGTGAAGGGTGTCATTTCCCTAATTTCTTTATCGGCTTGCTTATCCTTCGTGTATAGGAAGGCTACTGATTTACTTGAGTTGATTTTATAGCCAGCCACTTTGCTGAAGTTGTTTATCAGTTGCAGGAGTTCTCTGGTGGAGGTTTTTGGGTCACTTAAGTAAACTATCATATCATCTGCAAATAGTGATAGTTTGACTTCTTTCTTTCCGATTTGTATCCCTTTGACTTCCCTCTGTTGTCGAATTGCTCTAGCTAGTACCTCAAGTACTATATTGAAGAGATACGGTGAGAGGGGACAGCCTTGTCTAGTCCCTGGTTTTAGAGGGATTGCTTCAAGTTTTTCTCCATTTACCTTGATGTTGGCTACTGGTCTGCTGTATATTGCTTTTACTATGTTTAGATATGGACCTTGAATTCCTGTTCTTTCTAGGACCTTTAGCATGAAAGGATGCTGAATTTTGTCAAATGCTTTTTCAGCATCCAATGAGATGACCATGTGGTTTTTTTCTTTAAGTTTGTTTATGTAGTGGATTACGCTGATGGATTTCTGTATAAGACACTGTCAAAAGGATAAATCGGCAACCAACAAATTGGGAAAAAATCTTCACCAACCCCACATCCGACAGAGGGCTAATCTCCAATGTATACAAAGAACTCAAGAGGTTAGACCCCAGAAAACCAAATAACCCTATCCAAAAATGGGGTACAGAGCTAAACAGAGACTTTTCACCTGAAGAAATTCGGATGGCTGAGAAACACCTTAAAAAATGTTCAACATCACTAGTCATTAGGGAAATGCAAATTAAAACAACCCTGAGATTTCACCTCACACCAGTCAGAATGGCTAAGATTAAAAACTCAGAAGACATTAGGTGTTGGCGAGGATGTGGAGAAAGAGGAACACTCCTCCACTGCTGGTGGGAATGCAAGCTGGTACAACCACTCTGGAAATCAGTATGGCGGTTCCTCAGAAAACTGGGCATGATACTTCCGGAGTACCCAGCCATACCACTCCTGGGAATATACCCAGAAGATTCCCCAGCATGCAATAAGGATACATGCTCCACTATGTTCATAGCAGCCTTATATATAATAGCCAGAAGCTGGAAAGAACCCAGATGTCCCTCAACAGAGGAATGGATACAAAAAATGTGGTATATATACACAATGGAGTACTATTCAGCCATTAGAAACAATGAATTCATGAAATTCTTAGAGAAATGGATGGAGGTGGAGAACGTCATACTAAGTGAGGTGACCCAGTCTCAAAAGAATACCCATGGTATACAGTCACTGATAAGTGGATATTAGCCTAGAATCTTGGAACACCAAAGACACAAATCACATATCAAGTGATGTCTCACAAGAAGAAAGGAGTGGATCTTGCCTGCAGCTTCCCATCCAGCCGGTAGCAGGGAAGCCAGACCTAGCCAGCTTGCCAGGTGCTCAGACACTGCCAGCGGAACCAGGTACCCGAGACAGCCCGAGTTTAAGACCTCCGGGGACTCAGGTCTGGAGCAGGAACTGCACACAGAGTAGAGGTTTGGAGTACAGAGGCCGTGCCTGCGCTCTGCGCTCGCTCGCAGGCCAGACCCCAAACCCCCTGCAGGCAGCGCCATCTTGCCTGCAGCATCCCATCCAGCCGGTGGCAGGGAAGCCAGACCCAACCAGCTTGCCAGGGGCTCAGACCCAGCTGGCAGAACCAGATAACTGAGATATCCCAACCTTAAGACCCCTGGGGAAACAGGATACCAAACAGCAATCCTGAGCAGGAGCAGTGCAGAGCAGCTGCCCAACAGGCAGAACCAAGTACCTGGGATATTCTGAGTTTAAGACCTCGGGAGACTCAGTCCACCTGTCAGCAATCTGTGAACAGGAGCCCTACAGGGCAGTAGTTCAGGTGTCCCAGATACTGGAAAATAGCGGCAGGCCTCCATATTGCAATCAGGACACAGCTGGAAAGGTGCAGGTAAAGACTCCGTCTGGGGCCAGAGCAGGGAGAGCTGCTAAGCTCTCGCCCCCAGGCCGGCCCAGGCGCCTAGGCTCTGCAGCACGTCCCTGCAAGCTTAGGCCATGCACTGAGACAGCCGCAACCACCCAGCTCCCCAGGACCCCGGACCAGCGATAGCAGCAGGCCTCCATATTGCAACCAGAACACAGCTGGAAAGGCAAAGGTAGACAGATTCCATCAGGGGCTACCACGTGGGGGGATCTGCTAGGCTCTCCCTACTAGGCAGGCCCAGCAGCGCCTGCCAAGGCTCTGCTGCACTCCCCCACACTTCCCGGAGACCTCAGGCCGTGCACAAAGTCAGCTGGTGGCAGCCAGCTCGTGATCCGGTTGAGCAGCAATCACGCATAACCACCAGTAGAGAAACAACAGGTAAGCCCAGCCTCACAGGAGATTCAAACACCAGCCAGTGACAACAAGGTCAACTAACACCAGAAATAACCAGATGGCAAAAGGTAAACGAAGGAATGTCACTAACAGAAATCAAGGCAACATGACAGCATCTGAACCCAGTTTGCCAACACCAGGAAGCCCTGGATACCCCAAAACACCAGAAAAAGAAGACTTGGATATAAAATCACTGGTCAGGATGCTGATAGCTGAACACATAGAAAAATCTCGTAAAGAAATAGAAGAGAAAATGGATCAAAAGTTAGAAGCCTTTACAAGGCAAATACAAAAATCACTTCAAGAAATGCAGGAGAAGATGGATCATAAAGAAGAAGACAATAGGGAAGAAAGACAAAAATCACTTAAAGAAACACAGAAGAACATGGGCCAACAAGTAGAAGCTATGGAAGAGGAAACACAAAAATCTATTAAAGAAATACATGAAAACACAATCAAGCAAGCGAAAGATCTGAGCATATCCATCCAGGTACTAAAAACAGAAGTAGAAACAACTAAGAAATCGCAGAGGGAGACAACATTGGAGATAGAAAACCTTGGGAAGAAATCAGGGGCCATAGATGAAAATATCAACAATAGAATACAAGAGATAGAAGACAGAATATCAGAAGCCGAAGATACCATAGGAACCATTGATTCAACAGTCAAAGAAAATACTAAATGCAAAAAGTCTGTAACCCAAAACATCCAGGAAATCCAGGACAGAATGAGAAGACCAAACCTAAGGATTATAGGTATAGACGAGAATGAAGATTTACAAGTTAAAGGGCCAGCAAATATCTTCTACAAAATTATGGAAGAAAACTTCCCCAACCTAAAGAGAGAGATGCCCATGAATATACAAGAAGCATACAGAACCCCAAACAGACTGGATCAGAACAGAAATACATCCCGTCACATAATAATCAAAACTCCAAATGTACTAAACAAAGAAAGAATATTAAAGGCAGCAAGAGAAAAAGGCCAAGTAACTTATAAAGGAAGACCTATCAGAATAACACCAGACTTCTCACCTGAGACCATGAAAGCTAGAAGATGCTGGGCAGATATCATGCAAACTCTAAGAGAACAAAAACTTCAGCCAAAACTACTTTACCCAGCAAAGCTCTCAATCGCCATAGATGGAGACATCAAGGTATTCCATGACAAAACCAAATTTGCACGATATCTTTCCACAAATCCAGCCCTACAAAGGATAATAGGGGGAAAACACCAAGACAAGGACGGAAACTACACCCGGGAAGAAGCAAGATAGAAACCTCCTCTCATTAAACCCAAAAGAAGGTAACCTCTCAAATATAAAAAATAAATAAAATAAATAAATATAATTTCAAAAATGTCTGGAGGAAATAATTACTATTCCTTAATATCTCTTAACATCAATGGAGTCAATTCCCCAATAAAAAGACATAGATTAACAGACTGGATACTGAAACAGGACCCTATATTTTGCTGCATACAGGAAACATATCTCAGTGTCAAAGACAAACACTGCCTTAGAGTAAAAGGCTGGAAGACAATGTTACAAGCAAATGGTCTCAGGAAACAAGCTAGAGTAGCCATTCTAATATCAGATAAAATTGACTTCCAACCTAAAATCATCAAAAGAGACTCAGAAGGTCACTTCTTGCTGGCCAAAGGAAAATCTACCAAGAAGAGCTCTCAATACTGAACATCTATGCTCCAAATGCAAGGGCACCCTCATTCGTAAAAGAAACCTTACTAAAACATAGCACACATTACACCTAACACAATAATTGTGGAGGACTTCAACACTCCACTCTCCTCAATGGACCGATCAGGAAAGCAGAAACTAAACAGGGACACAGTGAAACTAATTGAAACTCTGGACCAATTGGATTTAACAGATATATATAGAACATTTCATCCTAAAGCTAAAGAATATACCCTTTTCTCAGCTTCACATGGTACCTTCTCCAAAATAGACCATATAATTGGTCACAAGACAGATGTCAACAAATACAAGAAGATCGAGCTAATCCCATGCCTCCTATCAGATCACCATGGAGTAAGAGTGGTCTTCAATAACAACAAAAACAACAGAAAGCCCACATACACATGGAAACTGAACAATACTCTACTCAATGACACCTTGGTCAAGGAAGAAATAAAAAAAGAAATCAAAGACTTTTTAGAATTCAATGAAAATGAAGGTACAACCTACCCAAATCTATGGGACACAATGAAAGCAGTGCTAAGAGGAAAACTCATAGCTCTAAGTGCATCCAAAAAGAAACTGGAGAGAGCATACACTAGCAGCTTAATGGCACACCTTAAAGCCCTGGAAGAAAAACAAGTTAATTCACCCAGGAGGAGTAGAAGACAAGAAATCATCAAACTCAGGGCTGAAATCAATCAAATAGAAACAAAGAGAACCATACAAAGAATCAACAAGACCAGGAGCTGGTTCTTTGAGAAAATCAACAAGATAGATAAACCCTTAGCCAGACTAACCAAAGGACACAGAGACAGTATACAAATTAACAAAATTAGAAATGAAAAGGGAGACATAACAACAGAAACTGAGGAAATTCAAAAGATCATCAGATCCTACTATAAAGGTCTATACTCAAAACAACTATAGAATCTGGAGGAAATGGACAATTTCCTAGACAGATATCAAATACCAAAATTAAATCAGCATCAAGTAGATCAGCTAAATAGTCCCATAACCCCTAAAGAAATAGAAGGGGTTATAGAAAGCCTCCCAACCAAAAAAAGTACGGGACCAGATGGTTTTAGTGCAGAATTCTACCAGACCTTCAAAGAAGACTTAACACCAATACTTTTCAAACTATTCCACAAAATAGAGACAGAAGGGACACTGCCCAACTCATTCTTCAAAGCCACAATTACGATAATACCTAAACCACAAAAAGATCCAACAAAGAAAGAGAACTACAGGCCAATTTCTCTTATGAATATAGATGCAAAAATACTAAATAAAATTCTTGCTAACCGAATCCAAGAGCACATCAAAACGATCATCCACCATGATCAAGTAGGCTTCATCCCAGGGATGCAGGGATGGTTCAATATACGGAAATCCATCAATGTAATCCACTACATAAACAAACTGAAAGAAAAAAACCACATGGTCATCTCATTAGATGCTGAAAAAGCATTCGACAAAATTCAGCATCCTTTCATGCTAAAAGTCTTGGAAAGAGCAGGAATTCAAGCCCCATACCTAAACATAGTAAAAGCAATCTACAGCAAACCAGTAGCCAACATCAAAATAAATGGAGAGAAACTTGAAGCATTCCCACTTAAATCAGGGACTAGACAAGGCTGCCCTCTCTCTCCATATCTTTTCAATATAGTACTTGAAGTTTAAGCAAGAGTGATTAGACAACATAAGGAAGTCAAAGGGATACAAATTGGAAAGGAAGAAGTGAAACTATCATTATTTGCAGACGATATGATAGTTTACCTACGCGACCCAAAAAACTCCACCAGAGAACTTCTACAGCTGATAAACAACTTCAGCAAAGTGGCAGGTTATAAAATTAACTCAAACAAGTCAGTGGCCTTCTTGTACTCAAAGGACAAGCAGGCATAGAAAGAAATTAGGTAAATAACACCCTTCACAATAGCCACAAACAACATAAAGTATCTTGGCATAACTCTAACCAAACAAGCGAAAGATCTGTACAACAGTAACTTCAAGTCCTTGAAGAAAGAAATCGAAGAAGACCTCAGAAGATGGAAAAATATTTCTTGCTCCTGGATTGGCAGGATCAATATAGTAAAAATGGCCATCTTGCCAAAAGCAATATACAGATTCAATGCGATCCCCATCAAAATCCCAACTCAATTCTTCATAGATCTAGAAAGAGCAATTCTCAAATTCATCTGGAGCAACAAAAAACCCAGGATAGCTAAAACTATTCTCAACAATAAAAGGACTTCTGGGGGAATCAATATCCCTGACCTCAAGCAGTACTACAGAGCAATTGTGTTAAAAACTGCACGGTATTGGTATAGCAACAGGCAAGCAGATCAATGGAATAGGATTGAAGACCCAGAAATTAACCCACAGACTTAATGGTCACTTGATCTTTGATAAAGGAGCCACAACGATCCGGTGGAATAAAGATAGCCTTTTCAACAAATGGTGCTGGTTCAACTGGAGGTCAACATGCAGAAGAATGCGAATTGACCCACTCTTATCTCTTTGCACTAAGAACAACTCCAAGTGGATCAAGGACCTCCACATAAAACCAGACACACTGAAACTATTAGAAAAGAAACTTGGGAAGACCCTGGAGGACTTGGGCACAGGGGAAAAGTTCCTGAATAGAACACCAATAGCTTATGCTCTAAGATCAAGAATCGACAAATGGGACCTCACAAAATTACAAAGTTTCTGCAAAGCAAAGGACACTGTCAGAAGGACAAAACGGCAACCAACAAAGTGGGAAAAGAACTTCACCAACTCCACATCCGACAGAGGGCTAATATCCAATATATACAAAGAACTCAAGAAGTTAGACCGCAAATAAACAAATAACCCTATCAAAAAATGGGGCACAGAGCTAAACAAAGAATTTTCACCAGAAGAAATTCGGATGGCCAAGAAACACCTTAAAAGATGTTCAACATCATTAGTCATCAGGGAAATGCAAATCAAAACAACCCTGAGATTCCACCTCACACCAGTCAGAATGGCTAAGATTAAAAACTCAAGAGACAACAAGTGTTGGCGAGGATGTGGAGAAAGAGGAACACTCCTCCACTGTTGGTGGGATTGCAAAATGGTAAAACCGCTCTGGAAATCAGTTTGGCGGTTCCTCAGAAAATTGGGCATGTCACTTCCAGAGGACCCTGGCATACCACTCCTGGGCATATACCCAGAGGATTCCCCTGCATGCAATAAGGACACATGCTCCACTATGTTTATAGCAGCCTTGTTCATAATAGCCAGAAATTGGAAGGAGCCCAAATATCCCTCAAAGGAGGAATGGATACAGAAAATGTGGTATATTTATACAATGGAATACTACTCAGCAATTAAAAATAATGAATTCATGCAATTTGTAGGTAAATGGTTAGACCTGGAAAATATCATCCTGAGTGAATTAACCCAATCACAAAAGAATGCACATGAAATGCAATCACTGATAAGTGGATATTAATGAGCCCAGAAGCCCTAAATACTCAAGACACAAATAGCAAGTCAAATGATTCCCAAGAAGAAGAAAGGAGAGGACCCTGGGCCTGTAAAGATTGCATCCAGTTTAGTAAAGAAACCGAGGGGGGAGGGGGAATGATTGGGGAACAGTTGGGGGGGGGTAGAGGAACTATGGGAACTATGGTGGGTGGGAACTGGGAAAGGGGAAAGCCTTTGGAATGTAAACATAGAATATAGAAAATAAAAAAAATAAAAAAAAGAAGAAGAAAGGAGTGGACACTGGTGC
This sequence comes from Apodemus agrarius, assembly GCA_964023405.1. Classification (NCBI taxonomy): domain Eukaryota; kingdom Metazoa; phylum Chordata; class Mammalia; order Rodentia; family Muridae; genus Apodemus; species Apodemus agrarius. The sequence continues at coordinate 29,809,677 of OZ030013.1, read as the reverse complement.
TAGAATGGACCAAAACATCATTGTGGGAGAGTACAAGAACAGTAAAGTGGGAGGGGGTGGATGCGGGAACCGGGGTTTGGGAAAAGGACATGTGGAACCTTTGGGGGTGGGGAACCAGAAAAAGGGAAATGAATTGTAAATATAGAATATATACAATAAAAAATATTCATATTACAAATTAAATCTAACAATATAAAATAAAATGCATCAAATGAACTAGAGAAGATAGATGGATGATGGGTGCTTTGTGGATAACTTTTATGACAGAAATTAAGAAAAAGTAAAGCATTTGGGGAGAACAATGAAGAGCCAGATAGAGTAAACAGTCTTACCGAATAAAAGTTGCTGCCAAATTCAAGGACAAAGGAGCTCTCCAATGCAAAGTACATTCAGGCTGAAGATTGTTACAGATTGTTGGGATTTTATATTTGGATTCATAAAATGTGAACTCACTGGTAAATTTTGCAATAGAATATTTTTGATGTGAAAGAGACCAACTCTACAAGTTAATGGGTATTTGGAAAAATCTATTTTGGAATTGGCTAGAAGTGATATCTAGATTGAAGTGCACCATCTCAGATGCTTCATTGTCAGGAAAGTAAATCATGTAATCAACTTTTAATATTAATAATAAATTTATATATTCAAAATATATTTATTGTATTTAATATTTATTTATGTGCATACCATACACATGCAGATACCACAGTGGGAAATAGTTTCAGGTTTAAGTATATGGGTTTTTATTTTCCACAAGAAGAATTATTTTTATATTTATCAACATTTAGCACAATAATATATATATATATATATATATATATATATATATATGATGGATATATGCATGTAGCACAGTAATATTTAGCAATAAAAATAAGTACTGATTATTTAAGTTGAGTGGGTCTTTATTTTTTTATTTTCTATATTCTTTGTTTACATTCCAAAGGCTTTCCTCTTTTCCCATTCCCCCCTCACCATATGTCCAATGAGTCCTCTTCCACCCCACCTATTTGCCAATCACCCCTCCACCATTTCTCTGTTCTGGTACTCTCCTACAAAACTGGATCCAATCTTTTCAGGACCAGGGTCCTCTCTTTTGTTGTTCTTGGGAATCTTTTGACTTGCTAATTGTGCTTTGAGTATTCAGAGCTTCTGGGCTCATTATTATCTACTTATCAGTGATTGCATTTCATGTGTATTCTTTTGTGATTGGGTTAACTTACTTAGGATGATATTTTCCAGATCCAACCATTTGTCTACAAATTGCATGAATTCATTATTTTTAATTGCTGAGTACTATTCCATTGTATAAATATACCACATTTTCTGTATCCATTCCTCCTTTGAGGGACATCTGGGCTCCTTCCAACTTCTGGCTATTATAAATAAGGCTGCTATGAACGTAGTGGAGCATGTGTCTTTATTGCATGCAGGGGAATCCTCTGGGTATGTGCCCAATAGTGGTATGACAGGGTCCACTGGAAGTGTCATGCCCAATTTTCTGAAGAACCACCAGACTGATTTCCAGAGCAGTTGGACAAAAGATAGTCTGGTGCTGATTCAACTGGAGGTCAACATGCAGAAAAATGTGAATTGACCCACTCTTATCTCCTTGTACTAAGATCAACTCCAAGTGTATCAAGGACCTCCACATAAAACCAGACACACTGAAACTAATAGAAAAGATACTGGGGAAGACCCTGGAGGACATGGGCCCAGAGGGAAAGTTTCTGAACAGAACACCAATAGCTTATGCTCTAAGATCAAGAATTGACAAATGGGACCTCATAAAATTACAAAGTTTCTGCAAGGCAAAGGACACTGTCAGACGGACAAAATGGCAACCAACAAATTGGGAAAAGATCTTCACCAACCCCACATCTGACAGAGGGCTAATATCCAATATATACAAAGAACTCAAGAAGTTAGACCCCAAAGAACCAAATAACCCTATTAAGAAATGGGGTAAGGAGCTAAACAAAGAATTTCACAGAAGAAATTCGGGTGGCTGAGAAGCACCTTAAGAGATGTTCAGCATCATTAGTCATCAGGAAATGCAAATCAAAACAACCCTGAGATTCTACCTCACACCAGTCAGAATGACTAAGATTAAAAATTCAAGAGACAACAGGTGCTGGCAAGGATGTGGAGAAAGAGGAACACTCCTCTACTGTTGGTTGGATTGCAAGATGCGTCTTCATTTTTTATGTTTAATAACTCAAGCCCAAATACCCATATGTTTTTATATTTGATTTTTATAAGAAATTTCTATAAAGCAAAACATTTATGGGTATTCAAAATATATTATGAATTGAATAATGTTAAAAATCATGTTAAAATAAATGGAGACCTAATAGGTTCCTTATTGAAGTGCAAAAAATTGTTCTAAGTTTGCAACCATGTAAAAATACTAAAAACATTTAAGTTCTAGATTTGTAGTTTTGAGTTAAATTTCAATAACTGCTCATTATTTTATATATTTATGAGGCAAAATATTGGAAAAATACATCTTCACAAACATTTGCTGATTTACTGTAATTAGGAGACATTCTTATACTCAGGAGAGTATATCACTTTTTAATATGAGTTTTATTAGCTTGGTCATGAAATGCATTGGTATTTTATGGAATTAAATGTTTAACAAAATATTTGCAGAACTTCAGAGTGGAAAAATCTATGACCTTCCAAGTTGATTATCAGTTTGCTTTCCTTTACTGAGTGACCTCCCAACAGAAGTGATTAAAGCATGGTAGTTGTATTAAATAATGTTTAAAATGATTTCCTATTGCCTACTTCCTTGTTTGTACTTCATTGTTCACTTTGAATTTACTTATATTCTGTTCAAAGTTGGTGGAAGAATCTCCACGCTTTAACTTCTCAGAAAAATAGCTAAACATTTAAAACAAAAGCTAGATAAACATACCAAGGCCATTATTATTCTTTTACATACAAGTATCAAGGGTTGACTGGCTGGGAATGGATGATCTATGTAACTGCTCATCTCTACAAAGAGGTGGTTTTCTTTCCATTAACCAAATGTGGCTCTTCATTTAGGGGTATGGAATTTTTCCTGCCAACATTGGCATATTAACTAGTACTATACAAATCAGTAAAATTCTTTGCCTTATGCAATGCTAAAATTTAGGTGTATGCTTGCTGTAACATAGTTAGCAAATCTAGATTTTGATACTGTCTCCTCACTGTTGTCTGGATATATAGTAAGATTCTCAAAGACCCTCTTCAAAAGGCAGCAATCCTACCCTCTGCTCCAGCAGCACATTGGTTTTCCTTAGGCAACGATTGATTTCTTCCTTTTCTTTTGACCATAATCATTTATTCTGCTTCCTTTCACTTTAAAAATCACCGTTAAAGATTCAGAACAAGTATATTCCTTAACATAGAAATCAAATTTTAATATAAAAACCACTTCTATGACTTATTAGAAGACCAAACAATTCTAAAACATTTACTAAGATAAAATTTTACAAAATGAAATTGAATAAAATTGGATTACTTTTTTTATTCAGACAGAAAGCAAATTCTTATTCTCATTTTGTAGAAGTACCCTAGTAAAATCAAAGGATCCTGAAAGTAAAGGTTTTACATTTCTTTCTTCTGACATATTTGAAAAGATCCTTTCAATGTATTCTAATATTAAAGTTATATTTCTTAGTGTAGATATCAGTTCTCCCAATAGAATGATCTGACATCATATAGTGGCTAATGCAGAGTTTTACAAAGTTGATTTTAATATGTTTACATGATATTTTAAAGTGTTCTTAAAATTCTATTAACTCTACTTCTACCAACAATCTGAGAGAAACTACATCCTTGCAACATTTTAACTATTCTTTACAATAAGCAAAGTGTGTATTTTGTAGTTAGTTGTATATGTGTTGAATGGTGTGCTTTAATATTAGTGACAATAGATGCTACAGGTAGGTAGTGTCACATTTTGGGGGTATATCGCCACTAGAAGGAGAATCCTACCTCAAAGGATGACCCGACCCATGTAAAAACAACAGCATCAAGCATTGAGTTCAGTATGTTAAAAACAAGCCATTTCAACTTAAAAGCACAGTTGCCCTTACTAGAAGCACCAATTGGAATCAATAGGATATGAAATTTGGTGTCTGATACTGTGGCAGTGATTATGACAAATCTTGTTGTATATATGAAGTGAATTTTCTAGAGAATACATCTAATTTTTTAAAGAAAAAATAAATAAAAACTGAAAAGGAAGACACAATTTTTGGAAGATATAACAATGGGTCTTGGGGGAGTTTGCAATGGGGAGAGAGGGATGAATATGACCAAGATACAGTCTGTATATGGGGAATATCCAGTCTTGATTAAGAGCTAGAATCAATAAATGGCTGATAGAATTACAATTAGGGAGAAGTCCCTGACAGCTTATCGAATCTGAGTGATTGTCACTAAATACACACACACACACACACACACACACACACACAACCACTAAATGTACTCAGCAGATTGTGTTAATATATACATATAGGTATATGCGTGCATGACCGTCAGAATTGAAGAACAATTAAGAATTTGAGAGAAACTGAGATAAGTGAGAGAGTTTGGAGGGAGGAACAATGTTGGGTAGAAATTATGAACATCTCGTATTCATGTATAAAATTCTCAAATAAAATGAAATAAAATGAAGTAAATGACATATCTTGTAGAGATAGAGAGAATTTAAAAAATGAAATAAAACAAAATTAATAGTAGAGTACATTTTAAGGAAATTAATACTATCATCTTTATACCTGTCATGGCAATTTAAGCATCCAGGAATGTTTTCATCACTCTTGTGCTGATCAACTCTAGGATGTTGCTCATGCTATACAAGCGCTCTATCTCTAAACTGACTCTCTAGCACTGCTTTTCGAGTTCTGGTATTTTCACACTTCTAAGAATTGCATTGTATTCACTGTGTAGCTTAGCCAGGGATTACACTCATAATCCTCCTGCCTCATCCTCTTTATCGTTTAGATTGTAACCTTGCACAAAAAATGATAAGCAGAGACAATTTTTAACGGGATGTTCATTGCTATGTCAAAAATAATCAGGATAATGAATCTTGCATGAATAATATCTGGAAAAGGGGAATGAAAAATGTCTTCAGAAATTTGAGAAGTAATTGATTATTTGAATCTTTCTTTTAACATATTTAACTAGTGCTATTTTATAAAATTCTGATAATTTGAGTGAAAAGTAGCTATTTATATTAGTTAACTATTTATTTTTAATACTATTTGAAATACTTCAGAGCAAGTCATCAAGAACCTCTAAAACATCACTAAAGTGTAATTTGACTTTTACTAGATACATTGATTGTCTTGGTTTGAATGTTAAGGATACCCCTTGGCTTTAGTTTTCAATGTTTGTTCTCTGAACTTGGTTTCCTCTTTCAGGAATTGAAACCTAGCTTGCAGAAGTGGATCACTGAGAATGGGCCTTGAAGGTCGTATCTGGCCTTGATCCAGGTGCTGCTCATACTCTTTCCTTCTTGAATTCTGAAAACTTGAGAACTATATTTTCCTAATCTACTATGTCTTCATCATGTCATGATAAAATTTTGAGGCCATGATCTGAAATAAACCTCTCAGCATCACAAAAACAACTAATTCACTGATGGTCCCAAAGATCTAGCAAGCTCTGGGGTCTAATACATAACATGGTTGTTTTGGGATTTGTCATTAATGTAACCTGAAAATGATACTTTAAAAAAAAATGATTGCCATTGTAATTTAAGGACAAAACAATCCGTAAATATCACAGAGAAAAAAAAACACAGGAAAAATTGGAAGGTCATTAATGCTCAGGCTGCCCATGCCTCCACAAATTTGTCATTATTAGATATCAGTAGCAGAAATATTCCAAATTACTCACTATACTGATTTTGAATGGCTGGTTACAAATAGATAATAAAACTCTAATTTTTTCATTTTCATTTTAAATTCTAAGTTACACTTGTGCATATATATATATGTATGTATATATATATATATATATATATATATATATATATATACACACACACATGAAATACTAAAATTTGGCAATACTGAATATTGAATAATAGGGAGATTTTTAAATAATTTGGTATTAATAATCTACTACCCTGTATATAGTTCTAAGAAGAATGCAAATGAAATATTTTACATTGGTAACTTGGGAAAGATACAAACTCAAAATTAAAATCCATTTATTCCCCCAAAACTAACTCTAATTCAGGATTTATTATCAGAGTTTTGGGTAATGGTAAAAAAGTGGGGTTTTAAGCCAGTAACTATGAGCAGTGTCATGTATTTGGATACCATGAACAGAAACAACATTAATAAAGTTGGTTCTCTGCCCAGACACTCCTCTAATGGCTGATAGGGGCAGGAGAGCAATGCGGAGCGTCTTTAATGTTACTAGACTGGGGAGCAGAGATGCTTGACAGATTCCGATGGCTTCATGCTCCAGTTATTACCCTTCTGCCTTTCAAAGTCTCCGATGAACAAAGTAGTTTCTCATTAGTCATGTTTGCACTGTTTCTGCCTCCAGCCTGAATCTAGTGACATCCTGAAGGTCAGGCTAGTCACCTCAAGTGGAAAGTGAGCACAAATCAGAGAAATGACAGTAAACAGTTTAGAAGAAAATATAACACAAACTTAACTGAGTATCAAGGCTTCTTTTAGACAGTCAGTTGCTCCTGTATCTGCAGAATTTAACACCAATTTGTCTGAAAAATTTCATACTTTGCTTCTTGGGTATCAGCAATCTAAGCTGACACTGTAGGTAAATTGTAACCACCACACAGTGCTGGTGGGCGAAATAGGATCTCTGTATAACCCAATATGTACTACATTTAATACTCTATTACATTAAAATTTAATAATCAATTTCTAGTAAATTATTTAATGTCCTAAACCACAACTTACCCTTTTTATAATTGTCATAATACATGGATTACAGGAATCATAAGGTAGTAAATAGATATAGTTATTAGTAAAATCATTCTTGGTGAAACTTGGGTATACTATGTATGTAGCTGTTACAAGGCCATGGTTTCAATCTTACCAATGGAAATATATCACAATCTCTGCATGTACATATACTTGTAAATGACCAAATAATCAACATTGACAGTGGTAATTTACTTTCATTCAACATATTGAAGGAAGAAATTGTGGACAATATATAGCCTCTTTAATTCATTCTTATACTCCCATTTTTACTGCCTTCAGGAGCTGGAGCATAGTAAGAAAGGGTTAATGCAGGAATTCATCCTTCCATTCAATGATGAATATAATATATGGATATTTTTTAAAACATGGCTAAATAAAAGACATCTTGCTAAAAACCAACTATATATACAGACCTGTAAAAAACTACAACAAAAATAAGACTATAGTATAAGGCCATTAAGAAATAAATCCTATAAGGATTTTAGAGTAACATTATATTATATGGAATAGTGAGAACAGAGATGCCAGTCAGGGGAAAAAAATGGAGATATGTTTGCAATGATTCAGGGGAGAAGGTAATGTTAATATTTTATAGGAGAATTTTTGGGAAAGTAAAGCAAGAAAGCAAAGCATAAAGATCCTCCTCTAACAATGTGTGTATTAAAAGAACAGAACAGTAAGAATGATGACATCACTGATCCTCTAAAAGACATAAAGGAATGTAGTTACAAAGAACATCAAATACTCATTCATGTGCTGTAATTGAATGATAGGACACACAACTTTTGAGTGACACAATCACTTTTGCTTTTAAAAATAATTTTGAAACTAAAATATGTTTATACTATTTTCCATTTCCTTTATCCTGCTCAAACACGTGGAATCTCCCCTTCATTTAATAGTATTTTAAGAGCACCTGGGAAATGAGTAATTAATTGACTTATTCTAATATCCAAGCTAGACACTGGAGAAATAGAAAGTAACAGATGTGGCTTTACATCCATTAAAGTGTTTGCAATATATTAAATAAGATCAGGTACAGAAAAATGACAGAATAGTTGGGAACATACCTGTAATTCAAGCCCTTGTGAGACAGAAACTAAGTAGCAGGGTTTGAGAACAAAATTCTTTGGGAAACCAAAGACCACGTCTAATAAATGAACAGACCGAGATGATGTGAAATAGGAGAGTGTTGTTCTAGCAGGTGAGAGACCTTAGGTTCCACCTCGAGGACAACAATTAATTAATTGTAAGCATACAATAAACACATACACACACACATACGGGGAGAGAGAGAGAGAGAGAGAGAGAGAGAGAGAGAGAGAGAGAGAGAGAGAGAGAGAGAGGGCACAAACTATACAAAGGGTAAGAAACTTTCATAAAGGGTAAGAAACTTTCATAAAATGTGGAATGATGTTGTCTTAGTAAGGGTTTCTATTTCTGCATAAAACATCACGACCAAGAAACAAGTTGGGGAGGAAAGGGTTTATTCAGCTTATATTTTCCACATTGCTGTTCATCACCAAAGGAACTCAGAATTGGAACTCAAGCAGGTCAGGAAGCAGAAGCTGATGCAGAGGCCATGGAGGATGTTACTTACTGGCTTGCTTCCTCTGGCTTGCTCAGCCTGCTCTCTAATAAAACATGACTACAAGCCCAGGGATGGCACCACCCACAATGGGCCCTCCACTCTTGACCACCAATTGAGAAAAAGCCCCACAGTTGGATCTCATGGTGGCCCTTCCCCAACTGAAGCAACTTCCCCTGTGATAACTCCAGCCTATGTCAAGTTGACACACAAAAACTGGTAAATACAGATATTTATTTTGTGTTGATACATTTTATCTAAAAATGGAGGACTAATTTAGAATTGAATGATATTGACAGTGGCAATATAAATATCTGTAGAATCTACTAGTGCATGGAATACAAAGTATATGTTGATATAATGCAAAGTCCTTTACTTTTTAGCATAATATCAACACAACACTTTCAAAGTTGTATTCATGAGATTATATTTACAAAATATATGATCTTTAAGCTTACAATTTGTGGTTGTTTGAATAGGTATTGTCCCTAGAGACTCATGTATTTGAATTCATGGTCATGGTGAATGTCACTATTAAGAGGTGTGGTCTTGTTTGACGGAGTTAGTGTGGCCTTGTTGGAGGAAGTGTGTCACTGAGGTGGGCTTTGCAGAATTTTATGCTCAGGCTCTGCCCAGAGTTGCAAGCAGTTTCCCCTTGATACCTAGAGATCAAGATGTAGAAATCAGATGCAGATCTGCATCTCTTTGCCAGGGCAGATCAGAATGTCTAACCCTCTCCCCACCCCACAGACTTTAGGTATCTCAGAAGATTTGCTCTAACCAGGGACATATGTGAGACCACTGCCTAAGTAATGGCCCCAGCTGGGACACCCCCCCCCAACCCAGAACCCAGCAGAAGCAGGACCTCTGCCCTCCACAAGATTCCCATTTCCTTTCTGGTCTGTACCTCCACAAGGGCAGATCCAGAGGAGTTTTCACCTTTTCCCACACCAGAGCCTCTCTATCTCCCTTGAGGACTGTCCTAACCCAGGGACACTGACGCCCTGCTCTAACAGGGACACAGGACCTCCAGCCCCTCCCAACTAGAGAAAACACAGCCTGCCTCCCAGGAGGCCTGCTCTAACCCAGGTCACAGAGCTCTATCTGACTCCAAGGAGAAAGGCACCAGTCAGAGACAACCAGGCCAGTTAACATCAAAGATACCCAGATGTTGAGCAGCAAGCACAAGAGCGTAAGCAACAGATACCAAGGCAAAATCAGAACCTAGTTTTCCTAACACAGTCAGCTTTGGTTATCCCAGCACACCTGAAAAGCAAGATGCTGATCTACAAGTATATCTCATGAAGATAATATATGTCTTTAAGGAGGATATAATCTCTTAAAGAAATACAGGCAAACATAGGCAAACAGGTGAAGGAAATGAACAAAATGGTCAAAGACCATTGAAAAATAGAAAGATTAAAGAAATCACAAATAGAGGTAACCCTAGAGATTGAAAACCTGAGAAAGAGATTAGAACCTACAGAATATTAAAAGTGGTAAGAGGAAAAGGCCAAGTAACATATATAGGCAGACCTATCAGAATTAAACCAAATTTCTCAGGAGAGACTCTAAAAGCCAGAAGACCCTAGAGAGATGTCATGCAGACCCTAAGAGAACACAAATGCCAGCCCAGGCTACTAAACCTACCAAAATCTCAATCAACATAGATGGGGAAACCAAGATATTCCTTGACAAATCAAATTTAAACAATATCTTTCTACCACTCAAACCCTACAGAGGATAATAGAAGGAAAACTCCAAAGAAAGGAGGGTACTTACACCCAAGAAATCAAAAGAAATTAATCTCACAACAAACTAATAAACCAACCAGACCCACCCCCTTCTCAGGGACTAAACCACCAACCAATACATGGAGGCTCCATCTGCATATGTAGCAGAGGATGGCCTTATCTGGCATCAATGAGAAGGAAGTCTCTTGGTCTTGTCAAGGCTCATTGCCACAGCATAGAAAAATGCTAGAGTGGTGAGGCTGGAATGGGTGGGTAGGTGGAGAAGCACCCTCATAGAAGCACGGGTGATGGGGGTGGGACTGTGTGTTTATGGAGAGAAAACCAGGAGGTGGGATAACATTTGAAATGTAAATAAATCAAATAACCAATATTGTTTTTTTAAAAAAGAAAGCAATGTAAGAGGAAAATTTATAGCATTAAGTGCTTTCCTAAAAAGTTGAAGGGATTATACACTAGCACACCTGATATCCCTAGAACAAAAAAAGGAAGAACACCCACGAGGAGTTGATTGCAGGAAATAATCTAATCTAGGCTGAAATCAACCAATTAGAAACAAAGAGAATGATACAAAGACTCAACAAAACCAAGAGATGGTTCTTTGAGAAAAATCAACAGATACACAAACCTATAGCCAAACTAATTAAAGGTCTCAGAGACAGTATCCAAATGAACAAAATCAGAAATGAAAGGGGAGAAATAACAGCAGGAACTAAGGATATTAAAAAAAAATCATAGGTTCTCACTACAAAAGCCTATAAAACAAAGCTACTTAACCAAACTGGAAAAGCTAGATGAAATTAATGAGTTTCTAGGCAGCTACCACATACCAACATAAAATCAAGATCAGGTAAACTATCTAAGCAGTCACAGGACTCTTTAAGAAATTAAAAATAATGAACTCATGCAATTTGTAGGTAAATGGTTAGATCTGGAAAATATCATCCTAAGTGAGCTAACCCAATCACAAAAGAATACATATGAAATGCAATCACTGATAAGTGGTTATTAATGAGCCCAGAAGCCCTAAATACTCAAGGCACAATTAGCAAGTCAAATGACTCCCAACAAGAAGAAAGGAGAGGACCCTGGGCCTGTAAAGATTGGGTCCAGTATTATAGACCCAGAACAGAGAAATCTTGGGGGGGAATGAGTGGGGAATAGCAAGGGGGTAGAGGAATTATGAGACATATGGTAGGGGGTAACTGGGAAAGGGGAAAGCCTTTGGAATGTAAACATAGAATATAGAAAATAAAAATTAAAAAAAAAAGAAAAGAAAATAGAAGCAGTCATTAACAGTATCCCAACCAAAAAAATCCCAGGGACAGATGGTTTTAGTACAGAAATCTATCAGACCTTTAAAGAAAACCTAATAACAATACTCTTAAAACTATTCCACAAAATTGAAACAGAAATAACACTATGTAATTCATTCTATTACTCTGATAACTAAACAGTGCAAAGACGCAAGAAAGGAAAAGAACTTCACATGAATTTTGCTTATGAATATTGAAATAAAATATTCAATGACATTCTTGAAAACCAATTCCAGGAGCACATCAAAACTGCTATTCACCATGATCAAGTAGGTATCACATAGATGCAGGGATATTTCAATATATGAAAATCCATGAATATAATACATTATATAACCAAACTCAAAGAAAAACGCCTCAAAATCATCTCACTATATGCTGGAAAAGCCTGTGACATAAACAACATCCCTTGATGTTAAAAGTATTCGAGAGATCAGGAATTCAAGGTACATTCCTAAACATAATAAAAGAAATGTAAAGAAAAGCTATAGCCAACACTAAATTAAATGTAGAGAAACTTGAAGCAATACCAGCAAAATCAGGAACAAGACAAGGCTGCCTATTCTTGCCCCATTTATTTAATATAGCACTTAAAGTTCTAGCTAGAGCAACTACAAAACAAAAGGCCAAAGTGATCCAAATTGGAAAGGAAGAAGTCAAGGTATTAATAATTGGGATTGATATGATAGTGTACATAACAGACCCCCAAAATTCTACCAGAGAATTGTTGCAACTAATAAACAACTTCAGCAAAGTGGCTTTACATAAAATTAACTAAAAAAAGCAGCTTTCCTTTTAAAAAAGGATTAATGGCCTGAGAAAGAAATTATGAAAACAACACTCTTCACAATAGTCACAGATAATATAAGATATCTGTGTGTGCGACTCTAACCAAGCAAGTGAAAGATCTGTATGACAAGAACGTCAAATCTCTGACAAAAGAAATCAAAGATCTTAGAAGGTATTAATGAATTGGTAGGAATAACATAGTAATATTGGCCATCTTACCAAAAGCAATCTACAAGTTCAATGCAATCCCCATCAAAATTCCAACAAATTTTTATAGACATTGAGAGGGCAATTCTCCACTTCATATGGAACAACAACAACAACAACAACAACAACAACAAACCAGATTAGGGAAAACAATTCTAAATAATAAAAGAACACAGAGACAGGGAGGAAGATCAATGAAATAAAAATTAAAGACCTAGAAATAAAACCTCACACCTATCAACACTAGCTCTTTGGAAAAGAAGCCAAAGCAATTGAGTGGAGAAAAGAAATCATCTTCAACAAATGGTGCTGGTCTAATGTGGTCTGCATGTAGAAATATGCAAATATATTCATATTTATCACCTTGTACAAAACTCTAGTACAAGTGGATCAAGGACCTTCACATAAAATCTCTTCTAATAGAAGAGAAACTGGGAAATAGCCTTGGCACAGTGTAAATTTCCTGAACCAATCAGCACTGTCTCAGGCTCTAGGATCAACAACTGACAAATAGGATTTCATGAAACTGGTCCTAAAGTATTGACAGTATCCTTTGCCTTTCTGTAAGGCAAAGGATACTGTCAATAAACACAACAGAAAACCCAGAAATTGGGGAAAGATCTTCACTAACCCTACATCCAATAGAGGGCTAATATCCCAAATATACAAAGAACTCCATTCTGTAGAAAAATCAAGTAAACCTATTAAGAAATGGCCTATGGAGCTAAACAAAGAATTCTCAACTGAGGATTCAGAACTGCTTGAGAAACACTTAAGAAATGGTCAACATCCTTAATCATCAGGGAAATGCTAGTCAAAACAACCTTGAGATGCCACCTTACACCAATTTGAATGACTAAGATCAAAATGTCAAGCCACAGCAGGTACTGACAAGGATGCAGAGAAAGAGGAACTCTCTTCTATTGCTGGTATGATTGCAAACTGGTCCAACCACTCTGAAAATCAATCAGGAGGTTCCTCAGTAAATTAGAAATAGTTTTAACTGAAGACCCAGCTATACCACTCCTGAGCATACCTAAAAGATACTACAACATATAACAAGACACATGTTCCACTATGTTCATCACAGCCATATTTATAATAGCCAGAAGAAGCTGGAACCAACCCAGATGTCCTACAACTGAAGAATGGATACAGAAAATGTGGTTCATTTACACAATGGAACACTATTCAGTTATTACAAATAAAGGCATCAATAATTTTGCATTCAGTGGATGGATCTAGAAAATATCATCATGAGTGAGATAATCCAGACCCAAAAGGAGGTACATGGTATGTACTCAGTGATAAGTGGATATTAGCCCAACAGCTCAGAATGCCCAAGATACAACTCATAGACCATATGAAGCTTAACAAGAAAGAAGGCACAAGTGTGGTTGCTTCAATCCCACTTAGAATGGGCAATAAAATAATCACAGAAAGCAGAGAAAGGGAGGAAACTCAGTGGTCTAGAGGAGGGGACAAAAATGGGTGTGTGATTGTGTATGCAGGAGATAGGAAAGAGAAGAGAGATTCCCAGAGGGCCAGGAGAATGAATAAAAATATGGATTAGTGTGGGGTTCATGATGGGGGAACCTCTAGAATGTCCCAGATACCAGGGATGAGAGAGTCCCCCAGGACCCAATAGAGATGACCTTATGGAAAATGTCCAAGAGTGGGGAGATAGATTTTGAAGCAAGTACTTCCAGTAGATAGACTTTGATCTCAGTTGATGGATGGGTCCACACATCTCAAAATTTTTGACCCAGAAATGTCCCCCTCTAAAGAAAATGCAGGGACAAAAATGGAGCAGAGACTGAAGGAATGACCATCCAGAGACTGTCCCAACTTGAAATCCATCCCATGCACAGGTACCAAACCTCAACACTATAGCTGGTACCATATTATGCTTGCAGACACAAGCCTGACATGACTGTACTGTGATGCTCTACCAGCACCTGACTGAGACAGATGTAGATATATACAGCCAACCCCTGGACTGAGATCAGGGGATCCCCATTGGAGAAATAGGACTGAAGGAGCTGAAGAGGATCACAACTCCATAGGAAGAACAACAGTATCAACTATCAGGACCCCTCAGACCGCCCAGGGACTAGTAATATTGGCTAGTCCTTGGCCCCTGCCACAGATGTAGTAGAGGACTGATTTGTCTGGTCTCAGTGTAAGGAGTTGTTCCTGTGAATGCTTGAAGCCCCAGAGAAAGGGATGCTAGAGGGGTGGGGTGGGAAGAGGTGGGTGGGGTAGCACCAGCTTAAAGTTGAAGGGGAGTGGGAGTAGGGTGGGGTTTCATGGAAGGAAGAGTGGGAGGGGGAATAACATTTGAAATGTAAATTAATTAAATAATTAAACAAAAGAAAAAAAGAAAAAATTTAGAGCTCTCAGCTCAGTCTCCAGCACCATGTTGGACTGTATGCTGCCATGCTTCCTGCAATGATAATTACTAAACTTCTGAAACTGTTTGCCAACTTCAATTAAATGCTGTTCTTTTTGAGTTTCCTTGGTGGTGATGTATCTTCACAGCAATATACCCCTAACTAAGACACAACTTGAAGAATATGAAGCACACACTACTAGATTAAGGAAACAGCCAAATCACACCATATGGTTACAAATTAGGGAGGTAAGTGGAGTCTTGAATAGTCATGGAGATGTCTAGGAAAGCTTAGGGAAGCATCTATTAATGATTTCAAACCTCACTATAATGTAAGTTTTTCTCAGGAACACTATGTAAGAAGATATTGTCTTCTACAAGAACCTACCAAAAGCTGCAATTGATTGTTTATAACACTAATAGTGAGAGGCATAGCTTTTAACGACTCACACGGAACTTACACCACTTTAATATTTTCCTAAAAATATACCTCCAATTGCCCATGTGTTTAAAGATTGTTAAAATACATATTTATCTTTCAATTTCCCTACATATGTACTTGCAATTACATGTGTGGGATAATGGCTCTTGTTCTACTTTTTTTCAGTTTATGACTTTCACTGAGAAAGAATAACCTTGAACAATTTGGTGAAAGGAATTTTAGGTTGTGACATTTGTAGCTTATTCAAAAGCAGAACTAACCTTGACCCCACGTTGTAGTTATGACAGTAGTGAGTCATCCCATTAGGGAAAGATCCCAACTCTGAATATACTTTGACAAACCAATTCCTCTTTAACCCCTGATGCACAAATACCTGTTCTCTTTTATTATTTTTGTGTAGGTGTAAGTGTCTGTGAAGGTGTGCATTTGTTTACAGGTGCTCTAAATAACAATGGTGGAATAAAGCCCCTTCAAGTGAAATAATAGGTAGATATAAACCATTAGATATTGTAGATGTGTATCAAACTCTGGTTGTTCATAAGAGCAATTGGTACTCTTAACTGCTGAGCAGCCTGTTTAGCCCCTGAGTTATATCTCATATAGTATTTAATATGAAAATTTGCCTTGCTACTAAAATGAAAATGAAGAATGACAAATGCAAATCCTACTGCTTTTAATACAACTTCTTCACATCAAGTACATATATCCAGCTATTTTCATGGTCTATTTTCATCCAATGATGAAAAATCACATTTTTTTTTATTTTGCTTTTCAATGCATCCTCATATTATGTAAAAATATTTTCCTTCTTTTGATTTACATGATCTTTTCATGTTACACTTTACTCTTTTTGAAATACAGCATTCATAATTACCTAATGTTTATTAAAGAAAGACAATAGAGCATATAGTGACTTTCCCTCAGTTATTTTAGTGCTCCTGTCTCTACATGCATAAGCCAAAGATTAAATTACTATTGGAGAATCCGTTTCACTTTGCTACCTAATATTGGGTTTTCAGTCAAAATTTCTACTACTTTACACATGAAACACTCATCTGGGTCACACAATTGCAATAAACAAACAAAAAAATGTTAAGGTCTGGATTGTGAAAAGTTTTTAGGAAGTAAATAAAACCAAATTGCTCAGCTGTTAACAAAATTTGAGAGAGCCTTCATTAATGACATTATAGATGTAGTAGAAAAATGAGCATTTAGTTGTTACTGATTTCATTTTTAAAAAGAATAAGTAAAAAAAGAAATTTACTTTCTTTCAAAGCATAGATGATATCAATTGACTAATAATATGCTTCTGATTAGAGAGGGACAAGAGGCAAATTTGTGATGAAAAATTGCAACATCAATTGCAATCCACTAATTTTCAAGTGTTAGATCCAAAGGAAGAAAGACTACAAAGTAACTTCTCTTTTCTCTTAAATATTAACCATGAACAACAGGAAGATACTGTAGCTTCATAGGTTTGAAATGTTGGACATAATTTAAATCTCAGTAGATATAGCACTACAAATAACTTATTCACCATCTCAAAGATGAATTTACATGGAGGCATCAGAGCATACAGTATCTTACTCAAAATACTTTCATTGTTTTATGTATGCTTTCATAAATAATATATACTTTAAGATTGTAAAAATAGTGTTATTTTGTCAAATCAGCTAGGTACAGTCCAAGCAGCTGCAAAGGAAACATTTTTTATTACTGAATTAATAATTTCCCACCAGACCAGAAGGGACCATTATCCCTCTTGATAAGGCAGCATATTGTTATTTGGCTAAGCTAAGCCAGGGGCTCTAAATTGTAATGAAATGTGCCCAATTAAATGACAGCAGTTGGACCTTGATATTTTGCTTGATAAAGTACTTGCTTACATTGATTTTGAATGGTTCATATAATTCCAGAAATAGCGCTACTTCCTGTCATGGAATATTTCCAGAGACTACTACAACAGAATAACATAAACTGTGCTTCTGCTTTTGTCGCTGAGTTTTATCAAACTTTCAGCCTGCTTAAAATTTAAATTATAAAGGTTAGAAGACACTGAACATGTAAGATTAATGAGTTACTTTTAAATATTGATTACATTAGTGACTTAAAAATGATTTTCTTGTTTTACTTTCTAAATAAAAAGGGATCAAAAAATTTTACTTTTGCTTATGATGGGCCATTTTACCCTGAGTTGCTAATGAAATATTCTATAACCTCTCATTTATTTATTTCAATAATCACATCAAATTTACTTATATAAGAATATATTACTAATCTAGAGCATACCCTTTATTGTGTGTATATGTATACCATTACACTATACTTAGCAAGTGATCTGCAATAAATATTGGGTTTTGTACGAATTTGTACTTTTTTTCCTAGAAGTAATATGAAAAAAATTCTATCAATATCAAAGAGTCACATTTAAAGTCTACGACTCATGGCTGTAGAGAAGGCTCAGTGGTTAAGAGCTCTGTTATTCATTTTAAAAATAATTAATTTTATTTTATATGTTCATTGTTGTTTTGGCTGCAAATATGTCCGTGTGAAGGTGTCAGATCTCTGGAACTAGAGTTAACACAGGTGTGAGCTGCCATGGTAGAGAATTAAACCATGATCTTCTGGGAGAGCAGCTGGTGCTCATGACTGCTAAGCAATCTCTCTAGTCCCAGCATTGCTAATTTTGAAGATGACTTGTAGAGGGTAGTGTTCTCATGCTAAGTATGCTACTCAAAAACCTATCCACAGTATCCTGCACATGGAGCTAATAGAACCCTGTCCCATTTGGTTTTTGACTGCTAAGTAAAGTCAATCACTGGGCAGAGAGATGGAGGTAGGACTTGTAGAATCCCTGGGAAGGAATTGAGGAAAGGGGAAGAGGGGATTCTGCCTTGACAAGGGCATAGGGGAAGGATCACTCACAAAAGGTGCAGGAGGGCAAGAGAGCTGACATGTAGGTGCAGGGAGAAAGCTGCCCCAGGAGGACTGCCCAGCAGGTTCCAGGGCAGTAATGATAACATGTAGATTTAGTAAGTATTAACTTAGGTATATCAGACAGGAGTGTGTGTTAGCCACATGGACTTAGAGAGTGGTCCAGCCATTGAGCTGTTTAAGGTATTTAAAAATATAAGGCTGTATATGAATGTCTTTTTCGAGAATCCAGAACTTTGGGGCAGTAGCAATAAGTGTGCATATGCACCCATTGGGAGCTATAGAGCAGATTAACACAATCTTTTATAATGTAGATTAGCATAATACTGAAACAGCGACCCAGGTTCAGTTTCCCCGCAGCCTTACTGAAGCCCACTGTCCTCTGTAATACAGTTCCAGGCTGCCTTGTGCCATCCTTACCTTTTTCAACAGTATGTAAGCAGAAGGTGCGCATACATACACACAGGCAGGCCAAACAACAATATAAATAAAATAAAATTAATAAATATTCATGTCTAAAAGCATAAGAATAAGGTATACAATTAAAAGACATTTACAATCCTTTAATTCTATAGTGAAAGCATCACTATAGAATCAAAACTGTTGCAAACCAACCAATTTTTTAACTGTTTCATGAATATTTGTCGATTGCTATGCATGTCACTTATACATTTGAATTATGAAAACAGTTTTGAAAGTTCACGTTATAAAATGCATAACAAGTGTTTTCTATTTTAAAATATTGCCTTTAAAAAATTACAAGTGTGTATACCAGACAGGCATAAGAACTGGTGAGGTGGGTGTGCTCAAACCCTGCGATCTTAGAGATCTGAGACGGAAGGAGTGGAGCTGCCTACTTCTTGCCTGCTCTGAAAAATTAACCACAATGCCCAACGAAGAGGACCCCAGGCAGTCCCTCACATAATGCAGCACCTAGAATGCCTCTCCATGCTAACAGATCATCTCAGCCACCTTAGCCTTCTGCTGATGACCTTCCCTTCCTGGATATTCCCATGCCCTTCCTCCAAATTTTATAATCCCTGGTTCATCCCGAAAGTGTATGCATTCACATTGAGAACCAATAAAGTAACATGAACAAACTAAGATCATCTGAGAGAGCTGCTTTATTAGAGATGGCCAATTGGAAGGCTTTGCATAAATGAACATACAGAAGAAGGCTTCCTTTCCTCTCCCACAAATGAGGCACTCAGCAATGGCTCCCTGTTGGATTGGATCTTGTTCATCTGGAGTGTTACTCTCCACTTCAGGTCTAGCATTCGATGGTATTCTCAGGCCATGAAGGGAAATGGGGATGCCCTGCTGCCTGCTGTTCCTGACTTCCTTTCTAGTCATATATTGGAGGTGCCCATATACCCCAAGTTTGGTCTGTATCTCAGTTTCATCTTTCTGGTCTGGTGAACAGCAGTGCTTTGATATCCTGAAGGGGGCTTCAGACTGCGTTCTCTCTGAACTGGTGTATTGGCAGTACCCAAACACAGCTGGCTAAGAGAGGATGTAACAGGGACCCACCCCAATGACACAAATAAATGTTGTACATTACCCATTACAACTGCAAGATTGAGCTTCCCCATTTATAATCTTGTATGATAGATTTTTTTTGAAAAAAAGACACTGGTTTGTCAACATTTAGAATCCTACATAGTCAAGACCTATATGCCAATATTGTCTATAAAAATAAGATCATAAAATTAACATAAGGCCAATACTATTATTTACCTTGAGATTATAAAATATCATATCATAATAACAGTCAAAACTGAAAATATACTAATCATATGATACATTTTAATCATAAAATAATTATTGAATGTCATCATAACAGCTACTGTATCATTTGATAGTAGAATGCAATACTCTATTTAATATTAATTCTTCTTACCATGGTGTAGCTGTGTGCCACCTTCATTAATTCAATACATCCTTGAGCATCTGCAAATGCCCTTATTCCTAAACAGTTGGATGGATGCAGAAGTTTCATGAGGAAGTGACAACACACTTCGACCACTTGAGGGAGCTGGAGAAGGCATGCAGCTGCAAGAAGGTTTTCAATAGTATCTTCTTTTAATTCCAAGCAACCTAAAGTGCAACCAAGAAAACATATGAAGCTTGTTTCTTGAGCATTTCTCACATAGATAATGTAATCACTAGTTGAGTCTTTGCCTCACTGATGCTGGAATGTTTGACTGTCTGATAAAATACAGTCTTTTACAGGCAGCATAGTAACACTGGGTTGAGATGTGAAACAGTACATGAACAATTAACATTCTTTATGAGGCATTTTCAATCATTTTTTCCTAAGGATTGATGACATTTCATCTAATATATGGAAGATATTTGAAGTTCTTGCCATTGGGCTGTCAACTAAAGGGAAGGTTATATATTAAAAGATCTAACACAGTTAACCTGCCCTTCATCCATGTATGCCCTCTTCTCCTAGCTGTTGAAAGTGATAAGTGAACCCACCTAGACAGGGTATATAAAATACAAGACAAACCTCTACCATGAATCAAAACATGGAGAGTATGGTACACATTGGAATCTCCATCTTAAAAAATGTTATCAATTATCACATATAATAAAATAAATAATTAAATAGGCATATATAACAATTCATGAAATATATACCTATATTTATAAAAATAATTTTAAAATGGAGAAAATAGTAAGGACATCTCGAAATCTCTAAAAATGTACTAATAATTGAGTCTAGTGTTCTAATAATTAATTCTAAGTCAAACTTTATAGTTACATGGAATTCTAAAAACTGTCCGTATATAATATCTTTGGAGAAATATTTTCTAAATTATTTAATAAAATCAAAAAGTGGAAGCATATTTTCTAAACAAAGATGTTCAAATCAGATAAGTGTTGATATGATTTGAAATAGCAAAGAGATAAATATCTTTAATTTTACATTCTCCCAGTAGAATTGGTACACAAACAATCAATACAGCAGGTTGGCTTGCTGTTTGTGAGAAATACTTTCCAGAATTATTCTTGGCAGGAGTCTCAGAACTTTGGCTCCCAAGGATAGAAACTACTGAACTTTCACACATAGGCAGAATACACATTTCCTTCTGCATGTCTGGAATATTTGTACATTGTCATTAGAGGTTGCCTAGGTGACCAGCCTCTAGTATAAAATCTCTAGTTACTGAGTCAGTAATGAGCCTCAATTGATACTGAGACTCTCAGGCTTGCACTGGATGAAAGCTTCAGGGAGTGTGCTCCTCATGTTCTCTGAATTTATCTGATAGGTCTTTGTTTCTTTCTCAGTGTGCTTTATATTCTTGTTGTCATAAGAAATTATGGGCATCGATTGGTACAACAATAAGCAAGATCTGTTAAGTTATCTCATGAGCCACTGTATTCAGTTCTGTTTTGGAAATTTCCACCTATAATATTCTGACCATAAAAGTTGGAGTTTTGAGGTTAAAAAACAAATGTGTTAGTGATTCATTAATCCCAAATTTAAATTAATATCCATTCTAATTATAGTCCAAATTCTAGAAACAGTTTAATGGAAATGTAACACATAAATCTATTATTGCTATGGGTATGTATGTAATGAGCCTAGACAATACAAAAATTTGAAAAAACAACATACAAACAAAAAAACCACTTATAGACTTAGTACAAAACAAGTATAATTAAAATGAATAAGATGACTCCTAACAAACACAAACAGAACAAAGGAAATGAACAAAATATCTGTAAATAAGAACATGCAAAATCATATAAAATCACATAGGAAGCAATGGAAAAAAAGTAAGTTGAAAGGGAGATTGAACAAGTCAAATAATCCTGAACAAACCATATAATGCACTTTATAAACCTTATAACATATAAAATTTACTCAAGAAAGATTATAGACATAAAAGTTAAACCCTGATTATAAATCTTCTTTGAAAATAAGAGAAAATCCTTGTGACCTTAAGTCAATGAAATATGTTAGATAAATATCAAAGTATAATCTTATAAGAACAGAAAAATTTGACTACATGAAATTCATTTCAAGAGACATTATCTGAGAAACAAAGAGATGAGTCTTGTATTTGGAAGGTACCTACAAATCATATATCTGAAAAATGATTGTCCAGATTGTACTAAGATCTCAAACATCCAATAATCAGAATAAAACAATACAAAGACTTCTAAGTTTCCTTTTTGCAGATATGCTATGGATCACTATGGCCCTAAAGGACAAAGATAACAAAACCAGTCTATGACAGAACTGAACCAGGAAACCTATTACCTCTAAAGTGACTGTGCTGACTATAAAATAGGGCCCAGGACTTGGTGTGTAGGAAGTAAAAAAGACTCCAAAAGTGCATAATTTCAGAGAGACAAAAGTAATTCCCACTCCTGAAGGATCCAAGTGCCAAAACCCAAAAGCTCATGAGGAAACCTAGAGTGGAGGAAGGTGACCACCTGGACAGTCCGAACATAAATTAACTGTTTGTGGAATGAAATTACCTCCACACCAGATATGGTAGCATGACATAATTTTATAAGAATATAAAAAAAGATAAGGCCCTCAAAGAAACAAAGGAATAGCCGAGGAAATGATCTCAGGATAGCAAAAGAGTACACACAATAAAATAACTGCTTAATATGATAATGGGAATGTCTTTTTAAGTACACTTGTTCTATTGTTTTCTGGGTATTTGTCCTGTTCAGTTTTAATTCCAATAATCAGGCAACGATGTTAAAATATGAAGATTAAATGGTTTGTCTGAAGCTGCAAGGTTAACCAGGAGCTGGTCTCATATTTCAGTAGGTATTCATTTATTTGTACATTAGATACATTCCTTGCTTACATTTCAAATGATCTCCCCCCTCCCCCGAAAATCCCATAAGCCATCTCCCCTCCACCAGTTCCCCAATCAACCCCTTCCTCCTTCCCTGTCCTGGTATTCCCCTACACGGCTGAATCCAGCCTTTCTAGGATCAGGGACCTCTCCTTCCTTTGATGTCCAACAAGGCCATCCTCTGCTGCCTATGCATCTGGAGCCATGGGCAACACCATGTGTTGCCCATCTGGTTGATGTTTTTGCCCCTGGGAACTCTAGGAGTACTGAAAGAAATAGAAACCAGCTGAGCTGTTGGTAAGAGTCTCCTATCAGAGTCACTTGTAAAAGATGCTCTCCAATGTTTTGAGCTGCTTGCAGGCTATGTAGTATGCCCCAGGTTTCCCAACTGTTGAAAGCTGGGATGGACCTAGGTGATACAGCTGTCTTTGAGTCAGTGCTGCTGCAGTTAGTGACCCCTTACTCATATCCCTGCAAGTAACACCAATAAAAAGTATTGGCTTGCCAAGTTGAAAAAAAGAAAAAGGGGAAAAAAAAGAATAAAAAGGGCAAGAAAAAATTAAGCAAGAAAGGGTTTTGTTTGCTGGCTTGTTTGTCCAGCAGAAGTGGAACTTTATGAGTGAAAATTTGTCGATATGAACAACATTTTTGTAGATACTCAAGATGGTCACCAAGAAATAACATGAAGGATGGTTAGCTCCAGAGCTGCTACTGGGTTTCTCAAATTCCACAAATACCAAGGGAAATGGTTTTGGACTGTGACTTCTTCTAACATTCAGCTATTCTACTAAGACTGAGCTGAGGCTAAATCAAAGAATCTATTATTACATACCATTAATCGATCAGATGCATATTGACAAGTCTTAGAATGAGTGGAACTATAGTCAAGAAAACACATCACAATAATAAGGAAGATGTTATTAAAGCATGCAGAAACAAGATTATACTAAGTAATGGTGATGAATAGAAAGAAATTTTCCTGAAAATTATTACAAATTTTGCAAGTCACTAAAACTCTTTAAAAGTTCTGAAAAATATTGTACTTATGCAGTTAGGATATATATATATATATATATATACATATATATATATATATATATATATATATATATATATATATATATATATATATACACACACGTGCAGTTTGGGTTGGAAATAGAGGAAACTTATTTCACGTACAGAACCTTAAAAATGAATTTTTTTTTTTGGTTTTTGGTTTTTTTTCTGAGCACTCAGGGAAGTGGCCAGTTTGAGACCTGAACTGTGTTCCTGAAGTACAATAGTTTTAAAGGATCGGGATGCTGCAGTGTTATACAATTGTATTTTGTATTTTGTATTATTTTGTATTTTGGCATTATGGGTTAAACAAGGGAGTCCGGTTGGATAATGGGCCATATCCAGAGCACCTGGCTTCGGAGTCCTTAATTCATTCTCCTAGACATTAGGTCTGGAGCTCAGGGTGATAAGGGGACAAATGGGCAGGTTAGATTTGTGTAATTAATTGGAGAATAATGAACAATCAGTTATATATTTTTACAACTAAGATGCCTTAGTTCAAATGGCAGTGCTTATAATCTTTACTGGTTAAAAGACAATTAAGGAAACCTCTGGAGAAGTGGGACAGGTATTCCTTTCTAGACCCAGGAACAGCAACTTGTTTGACACTGACAACCAGACAAGAAAATATCCTTGAGCTGTCTGCACTCCAATCAACTGTACAACAGGGGCTCTTCAGCTACTGGGAAGTCCTCAAGTTGCCTAGGGTCTGAGACCTTGCATTTCATCTCTCTCTCTCTCTCTCTCTCTCTCTCTCTCTCTCTCTCTCTCTCTCTCTCTGATTAAACAAAATCTGAAAATAAAACAATACTATTTAAAATAAGTTTATTTTGCTTGTTCCCAACACATATATTTGCTTAGAAATATATGTAATATATGTATATTATATGTAACAAAAAGTAATGTACATGTAACAAAAAGTAATAAGAATGGACGCCATGACGTAGAACAAGTAGGGATTTATATAGGATGAAGGAACAGGGCTGTGGAAAAAATGTATTTTTATAATCTCAAAGTAGGAGAAAAAGAGGAGAAGGAATATCAGAAAGAAGAAGAAAAGGAGGAGGAAGAGGAGGACAAGGAGATGGAGGAGGAGGAGGAAGAGGTCAAGGAAAAATCCAAAGAAAGGTCTTGCAGCAAAAATGAGATCTTGCAAGCTATATATGTTTTGGGAATAAAAAGTGACAAGAAGACACTAAAGGGCATAAGAAAATTTTGGTGTAGATAGATGTATTCATTGCTTTGAGAGTTGTTACAGTTTTGTGGCTGTATACAAACATCAGATTGAGCAAATGGTTTACTTACTATTATATTAATTAATTAATTGTTTTTTGAGACAAGCGTTTACTTAGACTTTCCAGGGTCCACCTTACTAGTTATCCAAGGCTGCCCTCAAATAATTCATCTCCCTATTCCATCTTGAGGAGGTGGTAAGAATGCATGAGTACAGTGAAGTTTATGCAATTTATTAATAAATACCTATGTATTTTAAAGGTGACATAATATAAATGTGAAACAATTGTACAGTTTATATGATGCCTGTAAATATTTTATGCATAAATACATTTTATGCTATTAATACTGGTTAAAATATCTATGACTTAATTAATATATGAGGTAAATGTATTCATACATTTTTTTAATGTTTTCGAGTGTGTAGCCTATTGTGATCTTTTTCTACAATCCTATATTGAATAAACTTATGGTAAGTTATTGTTAATTTTAGTGATTAAATAGCTATGATCATTACCTTTCTCAAAGAGCTAAAATGCTTTATTCTTTTCAACTTAGAATATATCCAATGGTAGAGCATGTTTTTAAAAGCCAGAAGGCACAAATGGAATAACAGCAAGTGTTGAGCCTGAATGCACACAATCTGAGCTAGCTCATGCATGGCATATTTCTTTATATATCTATAACTTGACCATTTATTTAACATGCTTAAGTGCTAAAAAGGCAAAACTTGGCCAAGTATTTCATTTCAAAGTTGTCTAAAAATATGTGAATAGGGTTAATGTGGAGAAAATGTAATTTTAGGCTGTTATTTAAAGTTTACCTCGGAGGCACAGTATTTCTGTGTAGGTTTTGTGGAAGGGAAATTCTATAAGTTGGCACTTAGCTTCTGTCAGAGTTTGAATTATAAATGTTCCCCCACGGGGTTAGGTTTAGATCCTTCATTCCCAGCATGTAGCATTATTTTGAAAGCTGAAAGAACTTAGAGAAGGGGAGCTGACTTGCAGAGTTAAGGCACTGTTGTGCTCTATTGCTGGCTATATTTCACGTTTTCCTCTTTTCTCAGCTTCTTGCTATAGCCCAGGTTCTTAATAGCTGAACAGTATTCCATTGTGTAAATGAGCCACATTTTCTGCATCCATTCTTCTTGTGAGGGACATCTGGGTTCTTTCCAGCTTTGGCCATTTTAAATATGGCTGCTGTGAACATAGTGGAGCATGTGTCCTTATTATAGGTTGGAACATCTTCTGGGTATATGCCCAGGAGTGGTCTAGCTGGATCCTCAGGTAGTACTATTTTTTGAGGAACTGACAGATTGATTTCCAAAGTGTTTGTACCAGCATGTAATCCCACTAGAAATGGAAGAGTGTTCCTCTTTCTCCACATCTTTGCCAACATATGCTGTGACCTGAGTTATTGATCTTAGTCGTTCTGATTGGTATAAGATGGAATCTCAGGGTTGTTTTTGATTTGCATTTCCCTGATGAATAAGGACTTTGAACATTTCTGTAAGTGCCTATTGGGGATTCATGATTCGTCTGTTGTGAATTCACTTTTTAGCAATATACTCCATCTTCAAATTTGGGGTATTTGGTTTTTTGGAGGTTAGTTTCTTTTTGTTTTTTTTTTTTTGTTTGTTTGTTTTTTTTAAGATGTATTTATTATATTGAATACACTGTAGCTGTCTTCAGACACCCCAGAGGAGGGCATCCGATCTCATTACAGATGGTTGTGAGCCACCATGTGGTTGCTGGGATTTGAACTCAGGACCTTCAGGAGAGCAGCCAGTGCTCTTAACCACTGAGCCATCTCTCCAGCCCCTGGAGGTTAGTTTCTTGACTTCTTCATATATTTTGGACATCACCCCTCTGGTGGATGTGGAGTTAATGAAGATTTTTCTCAATCTGTACGTGGCCTATTTCTCCTATGGAAAGTGTCTTTTGTCTTACAGATAGCTTTTCAGTTTCATGAGGTCCCATTTATCAGTTGTTTATCTTAGAGCCTGAGCCATTGGTACCCTGTTTAGGAAATTTCTTCCCATGCCAATGTGTTCAAGGTTCCTTCCCATTTTCTATTCTCCATAATTCAGTGTACCTGGTTTTATTTGAGGTCCTTGATCCACTTGTACTTGAGCTTTGTGCAAGCTGACTTATATGTATCTATTTTCATTTTTCTACATACAGTCTGCGAACTAATCGAGCACCATTTATTGAAGATAATTTCTTTTTCCCATAGTTTGACTTTGGCTTATCTGTCAAAGGTAAAGTGTCCATAATTGTCTGGGTTAATTTCTGGTTCTCCAATTCTATTCCATTGATCAACCTGTCTGCCTCTGTACAAAGTGTGTGTGTGTGTGTGTGTGTGTGTGTGTGTGTGTGTTTGTGTGTGTTTTAATCACTATTTCTCTATAGCACAGCTTGAAGTCAGGGGTGGTAATAACCCCAGAAGTTCTTTTTTGTTGAGATGTTTTTTGCTGTCCTGGGAGTTTTCGTTTTCCATATGAAACTGAGAATTTCTCTTTCCATATCTGTGAAGAAATATGTTGAAATGCTGATGGGGACTGTAATGAATCTGTAGATTTCTTTTGGTAGGATGGCCATATTTCCTGTGTTAATTCTACCAATCCATGAACTTGAGAGATCTTTCCATCTTCTAAGTTCTTAGATTTCCGTCTTGAGATATTTGAACTTCTTGTCATAAAAAACTTTTACGTGCTTGGCAAGAGTTACACCAAGATATTTTATGCTAATTGTGGCATTTGTAAAAGGTGTTGTTTCGTTAATTTCTTCCTCAGCCCATTTATCATTTGTATAAAGGCAAGGTATTGATTTTTTTAGTTACTTGTATATCCACTTTACTCAAGTTGTTTATCAGCTGTAAGGGTTCTATTGTAGAATTTTGGCAGTTGCTCATGAATACAATCATATCATCCACAAATAGTGATCCCTTGACTTCCTTTTTGCTGATTTGTAACCCCCTGATCTCCATGTGTTGTCTTATTGCTCTACCTAGAGCTTTGAGTACTATATTGAATAGATATGGGGGGAGTGAGCAGCCTTGTCTTGTCCCTGATTTTAGTGGGATTGCTTTGAATGTTTTTCTTGATTTAATTGGATATTGGCTGGTGGTTTGCTTTTTCACATTCTGATGAAATGCAACTCCTAGGATTAGTACTTATTAGGCCAAATAAGCATTTTTCCCTTTAATTTTTTCAGGTTTGTCTTTATTAATATTTTATAAAAGATTGTATAAAATATCTGCAAAATTATAAAAGTAGATACTCTGAACAATCAGATAGATTGATCATAATGTAAGTGTGGTTAATTTTAATGCTTTACTCACTCTTAAAATAATCTCACTCAATTAAGCCCTTTGCCTCTGAAAGACTTAATATTCTATAAATCACAGTAGACTAGGATTTATAAGTGTAAAATAGATTAAAAATATTCAAAATACTAAATTGAAAGCAATGAATATGTTTAGAACAACCCAAAAATTATATCAATTTGAGTATTGGGAACTTTACACTTCTATGAGACATATTTGACTTTCCTGTTCTAGAGACCTAACTAGCAGCTAGAACTATTAGCTAACACTAGATAACTGATGTTTAATTTTCATTAGTTACATTTCAACTTTAATATAAGATAATGAATGGAAATATAGAAATTACATGAATAGTGAAAAAATATAGAAAAAAATATAAGCAAATCAAAGTTAGTACAGAAACATATTTGAAAGGCTTTGGGACACTTGATAGAATGACATGTGATTCTGTATAGCTCTTCTAATATGCAAGGCAGAAAAATATAAAAATTTATAAAACTCAGAGCAACATTAAGGTTAATTCAGTCCAAAGTCTTTAATGAATCCAGCTTGGTAAGAAGGAAAGACCTGTGCTAACCCACTATAAACTTAGAAAATATGTATGTGTTGTACTGCTGTAATTATTAGAACTTGCAAATAAGAGACATGTACACTGAACCGTCAACATATTAAATGCCTTAGATTTGTCAATAACAATAAAACTCTATACAGTGCCTCAAAATATAAAACAAAATTTTATTGTTTCCGGAAATTAGTCTTGTAAAATTCAGTTTTACATATATAGGTAGATTGATAAACATAAACACAAAATTGCTAAACAAATACAGTTGACTGATTTCATTGATTATTTTTATTTTTACAGTTAATATACACATTGTTCAAACATTCTAGGAAAATTAACTCAATTTTTAATCAATGGACAATGATAAAGCACAAAACCAGTCTTTGAAGAGGCAGTATGTTATATTGAGTCTGAGTCTCGAGTTTACTATCTATTAAATTCTCTAAGATTAAAAAGAGTATTCTGCTAATGTGCTTGCATAATTCATGCTACTTGAATTAAACCAGTTATGAAAATGAAGCAATGATTTACTTTTAATTATAGTAAAGAAGTCTGGGGGGAATTTAGTGAGTGAAGTCCAGGAAGAACATACATTTTTTAGTATTAAAAGAATATTAAATATTTTAGTGCCTTTGTACAGATATTTATTTCACTGAAATGTTGGCAGTAAGCATAAACTTTCTTAACATTCCCTATTTATGTACAAACATTTTCACTTTTCTAGCACCCAAGAATCTTTTACAAACATGTTAACTCTTCAGTACGATTAAAGTTTGCTGTTAGGCAGTTTAATTTCCTATCCTTCTTTTTTAAATTACCACTCTTAGATGGACAGCTTCCTGTATTTGAACTTTGTCCTTATCAGTGGTCCCCAGGACCTGACACTGTATTAGTAACCTCGCATTTCCACCAACTGTATTTGTTAGAACTCTATTTCCTTAATCATCAATGAGCACAGTTCATTTTCATTGTTGCAGGGATTATGTAAGAGATGAACCAAGAGGAAATTTCTAGAATTGTGAATGAAGACAGTATTTCAGTACAATGATCCTATGCATATTCTTTAAAAATATTATTTTATTTAAATTTTCATCTGTGATTATAATTTGAGGACAGACATGTATATGTTTGTATTACATGTAAATAATACACCTCTATATATCAAAAATATGTTTATACAAAAATTGTTATGGGTTGTAAAATTCCAACCTAATTAAACATTGGTTCCATGTGCAGTTCAGCATGTTGGTATTAAGGGTTTAGGAAAGGGTACAAAATAGTAGATATATAGTGAAATAAGGAATTTGAGTATAATCGCAGGAAAGGAGGCATCACACATTAACCTGCTCAAACATCACTGCTTTCTATAAGCCACAATAGTGGCTTATAGTCATGGAGATGATGAACAGTGCTTAGAACAAGCCACTACAGAGCCATAAGGGTGTCAATTTAAGTGACCTATTTTATTTTGAGAGCAAGAGAGGGTTATAAGTCACTCTAATGAACTCCTGTCATAACATACTCTGCAAATCTAAAGTATGTTGGAAAATGAAGCATTCGGTCTGTGTTCTGCCATTCATATTGTAGTAACAGGCTTATGGGATTATTATTGATCTTCCAGATTGTATATCCTTACCTGGATGAGCTGCATTTCAATAACATTAGAGGTATTCCATTTATATTCTAAAAAGAAATTTATATTCTATAGTAATTAAAGGGCCATTTAGATTTATCTCAAGAGGAGCTTCTCAATACATTTTTTGTAATAACAAATTGTTATTCTTCAAATACGTTTTTAATTTAAGCTTTAAATATACTTTAAACTATTTATCTGAATAATCTCTAATAGTCAGAGTATGATATCTAAATATCTAATCACCTTGATCTAGTTTCTAAGTGATTTACAATTGGAGTAATGATATCTTTAATGTTCAAAATTGTTTCTTCCTTGACTCTATGATATTTTTAGATAATTTATGGGATATTTCCATAACATCTTTGGCATCATTATAACTAATCAAAGACTTTACTAATACATAAAACTGATTCTATCCTATTTAATATATATGAGTAAGTAAAGCTCTAATAGTAGTAATTTTACTCCTGTAGAATAAAATATTTTCTATAATATTACGTTTATTTTGTCCTATGCTCCTAAGACTATCAATTATTATATAGCAACTCGGATATTTCACATCCGGTTGAACTATTAGCAAATGGCGTCCTGTGCAAATCACCAAGATATCCAGTTTCCTGCCAAAGCTATTGTTATCTTTTCATTAAGCACTGGTAAATCCCTTTTGCTGAAGACACAATGTAGATAACATATTGAACATTGAGAATTTGAACTGGCACCTACCTAGAAGTATCATACCTATTAACTAGTGATCATAGTATTGAAAATCACTCTGTGCTATCAGAAGATATAGGTAATCACTTGCCCAACTACAAATGATTTTATTTATTAGAAGACCTGCCTGCGAGATACACTGGTGCAATAGTAGCTCAGAAGCTCTAGAAACAACCACGAATTACTTGATTGGATTTAAGGCCCACTTTATGACACTGAGCAGCTGGCTGGAACTTCATAGAAGAAAATTCATGGAAGTAGAAGAAATGCAAATATTTCTGTTCTGTTAAATATATGTAGCAATAAAAAACTCTTATCAACATTTCACTACACACGTAGATCAGTGCCTTGCTGAGGAATCACCAGAGAACCTTTCTCCTCCAGTATATGAGAACTGACACAGGAACTAAACCGAGTGAGATATGTTTGAACACTCAGTTCAAAATGGAATAACTTCATTAAATAATTCCCCTCTGGGATCAGGGAACTCTAATGAAGAAGAGACAGAAAGATTGTAAGAGCCACAAGGGGTGCATGACATGAAGGAAACAAGGCCTGTTTAGACACAATAGAAATGGCACAGATATGAACACACAGAGTCTGGCCCTTTCACAGAGTCTGCAAAGGTCTAAGCTAGATGGAATCCCGGTGCTGAAGGAAAGTGGATTCAAATGCCCACCTCCAACCTAGAAACTATCTCCTTTTGAAAACCACTCCTCTTATGTGTTCTTTGTGGTTGCCCTTTGGTCCTGCCCTTTGTCTGTTTATTTGTTTTTTATATTTTAAAGTTTGCTTTTAAATATTTTATTTTGTTATGACTACTTTTAATTTTGCACACTTATTTGTGTTCAAGTTTAAAAGGGGGATAATACTTTGATTGGAGAGGGAATTAAGCAGACTCTGGGAAAAGACAGGGGAGAAAATATAGTCAGCATATATTTATATGAGAAAAACATCTATTGTAAAAAAATAAATAAATAAAGGTAGAAACAGAAGCAAAGGGGAAAATATGTGTTTTTGGCTTGGATATGACTTGACTCGCTAAAATTCACCAGTATTATAGGCAGTATTTTTAAAGATAAATGGAAAATAGAAATAAATGGAAACATTTTAAGGACAAATTTTGAATTTCTTTAGTTGTATATGCAATAGAGTGTTATTAACCTTATGGCTAACATTATTGTTTTAATGAATGCAAATTGTCTGTTCATATCTCTAGGATATTAGGGGCTGTGAGAGGATAATAGTAAGATATGTTCTTGTAAGCAGAGAAACAATTTCCATTTTCATATTTAAGTTACCATCTTGTGTACAACCAATTCTTTACTTTTACAAACACACAAATGATAACAAATTTTTATTTTATTTTATTTTATTTCATTTCATATATTTCTGAGAGGACATAGTTAGAGCCAGGCTCACCCTATGACAGGCTATAGACTGGCCCTTTGGGAGATGATGCCTAAGTTTCTGCTTCCCAAAACTGGAAATATCCCAAACAAGTCAATTCCATGAAAACAAACCTCTCACAGGCAGCCAGTCTGGAATCTGCTCCATAACCTAGTCTGAACCAACTTCGAGGGCACCCTGTTAGGACCTATAGAAGCTGTCCCACTACCTAGCTTCAACGAAATATAGTTAATCAACAAAAGTGCTCCAAGTCCCCGAGGACCTTGACCAATCAAAAAGGCATGTATATTGGTGATAGAACTAACCAATCAAGGGAAAGAAAGGTAAACATCACCCAATCCTAGACTAATGGGGTTTAAATTGACTCTGCAAAGTCCACACCTGTCTTGCCTCCTGATACATGGTAGATCCCGGCAAGCTGGTTCTCTACAGAATAAATGGTCTTTGCTGTGGCAAACTATTTGAGACTGTGGTATCATTCTTCACCAGTCACATAAAAATTCATAAAATATTATATAATTTTATGAATAAAATATTCATAAAATATCATATATCATAATTTATATGTGTATAAAATATTTGTAAAATGTTATATATTATAACTTTCATTTTTATATATTCTAGCTTCCAATTTTGTTTATAACAGTTTTCTGCATGTCCATATGGTGAGTTCCAATGTCTTTATGTGTTCTTGTGCTATTCCTTTGGCTCTTTCTTTTCTGTCATTTTGCTGTATTGTATTCTGTTTTTTTCTTTACATTATTTTATTATTTTTCCATATTTTTGTGTGCTTATTTGTGTTCTAATGAAAGGAAGGGTGTTATTTTACTTGTGTGGGGAAGTGGAGAAGATCTGGCAAGAGGTCCTTGAGGGGAAAACATAATCAGAATACATTTTATGAGAAAAAAATCATTTTTAAAAACTTGCATAAAAAGAGAAAGGGGAGGTACTCTTGTGTGTATATCTTTTTTTTCTCATTAAAAACAAACAAAATCTTATTAAGATTATCTTTTTATGTATCTTTCTTTAAAGTAACTCATTTCATTTGAGTTGGTAAAACTTCTGAACTTCTTGGTTCATAGCAGATAGAACAAATCATATAATTGTTGTTTATTTACTTCTTGCTGATGATTTCTATCTTTTGGTTCAATTGTTTCTCATTTATGTCCTTAATATAGGAAACAAGTAGAGAAGGTGTTTCCCACACTTTGCAATGCATCAACTTCCGTCAGCAGAATGCCACTTAGAAGATAGCTTTTCTTTCTCTATATTTAAGCTTCATAAACTCCACAATCATTAAAGACTATATTGTTCAAAGACAATGGTATATAGGAAGAGGGGTTATAATTAGGCAATAAAGTTGATGAACTTCTAAGACTCTTGTCTTCACATTATGGACATGAGATTAAAAACTTCAAAGTTGCTGTTATTAAAAAATTTTTAAAAAGGTATTGTGGTTGTTTGCCAACAAAGCCTTTGTTGATTGACCAACAAGTTCAAGGCCTGATCAGGACATACTGACCCAACAGTTGTTGGCCAATCAGCATCTTGTCTTTCTATTTATTTGTTTATTTGTTTGTTTGAGATGGGGTTTTTATGTATAGCCCTGGCTGTTCTGGAACTCACTTTCTAAACCAGGCTGGCATCGAACTCAGAAATCTGCCTGCCTCTTCCTTCCAAGTGCTTGGATTAAAAGCATGTGCCACCACTGCCTGGCACATCCTGTCTTTCTTAAAATTGGCTAAGCAATGCTTGCTGACAGAAGCCTGATATGGATGTCTCCTGAGAGGCTCTGCCACAGCCTCACTGATACAAATGCGGATGCTTGCAGCCAAACATCAGACTGAGCATGGAATCCTGGACTGAAGGAGCTTAATGGGTTTGCAACCCCATAGGAAGAACAATATCAACCAACCAGACCCCCCTTCCCCCGCCCGCCCAGAGCTCCCAAGGTCTAAACCACCAACCAAACTGTAGACATGGCAGGATCCATGGCTCCAGCTGCATATGTAGCAGAGGATGGGCTTATCTGGTATTAATCGCACAGGAGGCCCTTGGTCCTGTGAAGGCTCGATGCCCCAGCATAAGAAAACACTAGGGTGGTGAGGCAGACGTGGGTAGGTGGGTGGGGGAATACCCTCACAGAAGCGGGGGCAGGGGGGTCTCCTAAGGGGTTTTCGCAGCAGAAACTGGGAAGAGTAGTAACATTTGAAATGTAAATAAATAAAATAACCAATAAAAAAATTAAAAATTGGCCAAATCTAAATTAGATGAGGAAAACCCTCTAAGAGATTAAAAAGACCATTAGCACTCAAGAGGAATCTCGGATTAGAGTTCAGGGTCTCCGCTTCTGCTGCGTGGAGGGTCTTCATCTTTCCTTCGTGCCATATGTCTTTCCACACCCTTAGGGTGTGAAGCCTTTCTTCAACTGATGATTCTGTCAGTTTCAATTGGCTTTTTCTCTATGGCTACCTGTCGTGCTCCATACTTTGTCTGCCTTTTCAATTCTTATCTGGCAAACAAAATGAACCAGCTCAAGACTCCCTTTGGGTAACAGCCAGTGGGGAGAAAAAAACTTAAAGAAGATTCACAGAGGCCCCTGGTCCTGGAAAGGCTCCATGCTGCAGTGTAGGGGAGTACCAGGACAGGGAAGCGTGAAAGGGTTGATTAGGGAACAGGGCGAAGGAAGATAGGTTATGGGATTTTTGAGGAGGGGGCGGACCAAGAAAGGGAACAACATTTGAAATGTAAATAAAGAATATATCTAATTTAAAAAAAGATTCTCAAGTTATGGTGTTTTACGTTCCTACTTGTTCATTCTTTTGGAAGAATGTAATTATTTTGGGCAGTTTCAAAGTAGTCTTCTAGATCATGGAAACAGCCTGCTAATTAGACACGTGCACAAATATTGTATTCTCTCCTATTTGTAGAAATGAACACTTGCCTTCTCCTGTTGTTATAAATTTTGCATTGTAGGTAATAAACCCAAATCTATTGATATAATTCCTACAAGTTCTGTAGTATTACCATGTAAATTCATTGTGAGTCTAGAAAGCCTATGTAAATGTACAATTGGAAATACATAAGTACCCTAATATAACTGATTATAGGCAGAGGCCCCAGTACAAATATGCTCAGAGGGCAAGTCCATAGTATCAGGGCAACTGGGAGGCAGATTTCTATTCTTAATTTCTTCTAAAAGTAGAGCCATATTTGGGTCATTACTCTCAGCAGGAAACCTTGAAACAACATCTAACCTTGTATATCAAGAGAGTGAGTGTCTTTGGCCTAGTTTTGCTCTATGCAAAGGTAAGTTTACCAGGGCATGGAAATTGGATATAGGCACTATGCTTTTCTCTCTCTGGAAGGATTCCTAAAATATTAGCTATATTACCCTTCCCCTATTTGTGACAAAAATATGAATTTTAAATTAATATTTATTAGTTTTCTTATTTAAAAAAATACACACTTACATTAATTAAACCCTTACATGCCTGTCTTCCTTCTTCATTATTAACACTCCCTTCTCATATCCATCCTTCTTTATAACTCAGTGACTTTAATGTAAACCATATTGGGACCATCAGTTTTTGAAGCATCGACTGGAGACTGATGAGTTCATGTCATTGTAAGTGTGGTGACAGATTTCCCCCCCCCCATAATCCACCATTTAGCCCAACAACCATGGGGGTTTGAGATGGTTTTGTGAGTCACTTTGTATCCATGCTTCACTAAGATAAGACTGTTGTCTGCGACTGACTCGTTTAGAGGTGTGAACAGATTATCATTCAATTGTGAAGCTCTGGATATTTAGAATTGCACACACATCTTCTCTATTTCTTTGAGATGTGTTTTCAAAACCCTTTTGTCCAGTTTTATATTCCAAAAGCATTTTTTCTCAGTGCCTTGAAATACAGCCTTAAGGGAATTGGTAAGTGTTGAGAGTAACCCCTACAACAAAGATATGCAAAGATGACTTTTTCTCTGCTAACATAAGTAGACAACACAAAGAGTTGGTGTGCTTTCTTCCTCATTTCAAGGCTTAAAAGCCTGCTATCTTAATTCAATCCAGTTCGAGTCTGACCGAATCAAGGTCTTTTCCCTCTATTACAATAGCTTTCAAAAAGGTCTTAGAATTTTATAGTGAAAATTTTGCTTTGTTTAACCATATTTTAAAATTATCGAGGTGAGAAATGTTTGATTTCACATCACATAGCTGAAGCTGATATTAAATTCTATATGCAAGGCTCCTGTATTTCATCATTTTTTATATATTTCCTTTAACATCTTAAACCCCTTTTTTTCTCCTTGTAACTCTACGTGTATTTAAAAAACTAAAAGATCTTCTGGAGAGGAAAGAGCAGGCTGATCTGTTAAATCATTCTTCTTTGGTATAACTCATAATTGCAAATGCTTGAAAAACAAATTTTAAAACACTATGTATTTTCAAATAATGAAATATCCAGAGGAATATATAAATATAGTAAATCAGAAAAACATGTTAAATATCCAAAGCTAGTGATTCTCCAAACGCTACCTATCATTATTGTACATTTCAGCTCAGTTGTCATTTCAATATAAAGGTCATGAAATTTTTAACATTGAATTAACACAATAATCAAAATGAGAAATATTTTAACTCATATTTCTTTCTTTTTTTTTCCGAGACAGGGTTTCTCTGTGTAGCCCTGGCTGTCCTGGAACTCACTCTGTAGACCAGGCTGACCTCGAACTCAGAAATCTGCCTGCCTCTGCCTCCCAAGTGCTGGGATTAAAGGCAGGCACCATGACCACCTGGCTTAACTCATATTTCTAAAGAGAATATGTTTAAATGATTAATGTTCTGGCCAACTATGAAGATTAGCAACTTTGTATTTACTGATTAACTCTATTTCTTTTTAACTTCATTCTATCCCGAATACTAATTTTATTCATGTATTTAATTCTGTATAAATATTGTGTGAAAAATATAAAAACAAATATGTTTATGCACTTGTGATTTCACTAAATACAAGGAAGAACTTTTCCCCATTATGTATACTACAACTAAAACTTTAGTGATAAAAGTTTAGCTGGTTCTTTTAGATTTTAATAGTTGGGGGGAGAGGAACTATGGGACATAGGGAGGGGGGAACTGGGAAAGGGGAAAGCCTTTGGAATGTAAACATAGAATATAGAAAATAAAAATTAAAAAAAAAAAACAACCTATAGCCAGTTGTTAAAATGACCATAGTATCAATATTATCTGATATTT
The DNA here is from genome assembly GCA_964023405.1 of Apodemus agrarius. Classification (NCBI taxonomy): domain Eukaryota; kingdom Metazoa; phylum Chordata; class Mammalia; order Rodentia; family Muridae; genus Apodemus; species Apodemus agrarius. The sequence continues at coordinate 29,771,260 of OZ030013.1, read as the reverse complement.
ATTTAACTGTACCTGTATATGCGAATTGAACAAGATCCCAGAGTGCATTTGGGTCTATGCCTTCCATCTTGATCTCCTCTTGCTTGGCTTCACAGACATCACTTGTAAACATGGCCGCAAAATAGTCAGAGACAGAACTCAGAACAAGCCTGAAAGAGGCACAGGATCTACTTTAGAAAAGGCTCATACTGCATACAACACTGAGCTCAGCACACACAATGTAGAACCATGAATCAGCCATCAGCAATTTGATCAAGTGCTAAAGTGATAACTTAAATTTAAAAGATAATAATGATAATGATAATAATGACGATGGTGTAACAGGTTTAAACAGGGGGGCCCTGCATGGCTTGATACGCCAGGAAGTCACAGGATTTCAGAACCATTGGCAGGTTGTGCATTATGTGACAGATTTTCAGAAGCATCAGAAAAAAGATATTCTCTGTTGCCATTCCCCTCATTTACCCATCAAAATTAAATATTCTAACCCTAATGCAGAAACAAACCAACAAACAACAAAACAAAAATAAAAATATGAATTTTGGATACAGGATACAAAGTCTGATCCTGGAACTGACAGCGACTTTTTTTATGCTAGCTAGTACACATCCTTCCAAATATTTATATTCTTCAAAGCAATCATTTTTTCTATACTTCTTGGACTCTGAATACTACAATATGGATCTACTGGGAAATAGATATCCCTTTATGAAAACACTATGCAGTTAGTATGACTGATTTTGAGATATTCACAGACTGTTGTTGATGCCTGTTCCACAAGGAGGAGTAAAAAGCTTGCGACTCTAAACCTAGTCAAAGGCCTGTCACTGTCCATGACACAGACTAAATCAATGACTGTTATTTTGCAAAGTGAACATGTACTCAATCATTCTTTTAAACATTCAGGATTACACCTAGGGACTAATGCTATCATTTATTCCTGGGCAGAGAAGCTTCTTCTTTATACTGGACTGCACAGTAGGTAATGAAGAGACTTGACCTATTGAAAATAAGCAAAATATAAGTGTTCAATGCTAAATAAGATGTATCTATAACCTCTTTGGAGGATATTGAAATGTTTTAGAAGAGGGAGAGGAAAGAATATAAAGATACACTGGGTGACATACTGTAACACATGGAAGCTTACGCAGCAATATGCTTTGGTTTTATTGTTTGGTGGGTTGGCTTTGTTCGTTTTCTTCAGTGAGGGAGGAGAAGGTTGGATATAAAGAGACAAAGAGATAAGTGTCACTCAGGGGCTTGAGAAAATCACAAATAATAAAGTCATTAAAACAGAAAGAGCTTACAGAGAATAGTGTTATGAAAGGCTTTTTTTTTTTTTATATATATATGACAATGCTATTGCAACCAAAAATACACAGCAGCTACAGATTCTTAAACTGGCATTGAAAAAAGAAAAGAAAAGAAAAGAAAAGAAAAGAAAAGAAGAGAAGAGAAGAGAGGAGAGGAGAGGAGAGGAGAGGAGAGGAGAGGAGAGGAGAGGAGAGGAGAGGAGAAGAGAAGAGAAGAGAAGAGAAGAGAAGAGAAGAGAAGAGAAGAGAAGAGAAGAGAAAAGAAAAGAAAAGAAAAGAAAAGAAAAGAAAAGAAAAGAAAAGAAAAGAAAAGAAAAGAAAAGAAAATCAGGAGAGGAGAGGAGAGAAGAGAGGAGAGGAGAGGAGAGAGGAGAGGAGAGGAGAGGAGAGGAGAGGAGAGGAGAGGAGAGGAGAGGAGAGGAGAGGAGAGGAGAGGACAGGAGAGGACAGGAGAGGACAGGAAAGGAAGGAATGGGTTCTTCATATCACCATCTCACCTTTATGATGGTGAGAGTGTGAGAATTTGAAAAAGTACTGGCAGTTAAGTGTTTCTTGGGAAGTGCTATATTTATCATTTCATTCACTGATGGAGTTATTAATAAATATCCATAATCTAGTTTTCTTAATCATGCTCATATATGCAACTTTAATTTACCTTTAATGGGTCAAAACAAAACAAACAAATGTGAATGTGGGAGGAGAACTTGATCAAAAGAATAACAAATGAATGGCAGGGACAAAAATAGAGAAGAGCCTGAGGGAAAGGAGGTCCAACAAAAGGCCCAAATTGGAATTCAGCTCAAGGGTAGCTTCCAAGGCTTGACTATTACTGATGCTATGGTGTGCTAACAAGCGGAGACTAGTATGGGTGCCCTCAGAGAGGCTTAATAAACAGCTGAAAGAATCAGATGCAGGTAATTACACACACCCAATGGATAGAAGCTGGGAACCCCTGTTGTTAAATTAGGGAAAAGCTGGAAGAAGCTGAGGATGATGGTAACCCCGGAGCAAGACAAGAAGTCTCAACTAATCCAGACCCCTGAGATCTTTCAGACACCGAGGCACCAACTAGGTAGCTTATACAGCTGATAAAAGGCCCCTAACACAAATACAGCACAGGAGTGCCAGGGAAGATGCATCTAACACAGGAGAGAATTGAGGCCACAGGGAGTGGGGAGGTCTGGTGGGATGGGGGGAGGGCAATGGAGACATCCTTTTGGAGATAGGAGAGGAGGAATGGGATGAGGACCAGAAAGAGGGTGGACCTGGACGTGGCGGATAATAATACCTGGATTGTTAGAAAAGATTAAATAATAATAATAATAATAATAATAATAATAATAATAATAATGTAATAAAAGATTAAATAATAATAAGAAGAATATGAAGAAGAAAAAAGATGAAGAAGAAAAAGAAGAAAAGAAAAAAGAAGAAAAAGAAGACAAAGAAAAGAAAAAGAAAAAGAACAGTAAGCAAGGGTGGGAAAGGAAAAAGACAAGGTTATGAAGAATGAAGAGTGGTGACACATTGCATATATTCATAAATTGTTGCACAGGATCAAATTAAAAATAAATTAAATAATGAAATAGACATTTTGAAAGTGTAATAGAAATAGCACCCAATGAACTCTTAAAAGGTGTTACACATTACTCTTGACTATTATATGACTTCATGTTTTCCTGCTTTAACCAACATTAATCAATCATCAAACACACTTGTACCATTTAGTGAACATTATTTAAAATTACAGTATCATAATTTCTTGTTCCATTCCAATTCAACAATGATTTAAGTATATGACATGTATTTGGTAACAAAAACTTATATTTCCTCTTTTTTGTAATATTTTTGACATTATGAATCATTTTCCTATCAGTAATACAAAATGTTTTTATTCTTTTCTTTTCTATCTTTTTTTTGGGGGGGGGTTTCTGAGACAGGGTTTTTCTGTATAACTTTGGCTATCCTGGGATTCACTCTGCAGACCAGGTTGGTCTTGAACTTAGAAATCCTCCTTCCTCTGCCTCCCAAGTGCTGGGATTAAAGGCGTGGGCCACCACTGCCCCATTCTCTTCACCTGCCAACCTGATTCTTACCTCTAGACAAGTAATGGACCCAATAATAACCAATACTACTACATCATGGCCTAAAATGCTACCTCTGGGAAGCACGGCATGTCTTCATTTTCTTCAGGCTTATTTTAATGTAGCTCTGAGGATAATGTAGGAATTCCTAGCATTCATTTATTATAATTTTTTCTAGTTTCATCTGTTTATTAACCATAAAATATTTTTACCCAATGGAGGATAGTAAATTTATTTTGTTCATTTATGAAGACTTTACCTCATTATCATCTAGACTCTATTAGTTTTAATAGAAAATTGGTTTTCAAACTTTTTCTGTTGTAATGTACCAATTATTTACAATTATTTTAGACTTTTCTTAGGATTTGTATCATTTTTACAGTGTTACACACACACACACACACACATACACACACGTTTTCTTCAAGGACAAATGACAAATGTGTGTGTGTGTGTGTGTGTGTGTGTGTGTTTTGTGTTTTAACCCACAGTTACTTTCACTTTAATTTCATAAACTTATGCAATAGTGAGGTTGGGTATTTTAAGCCAAAGAACACAAACTGTTTGCATTCATATTCTCACCTTTTCATCCAACTCATTCCCCACTGAGTCTAATAATTTTTTTTTTAAATTTCAGAGTATATCATAGTTTATGTTGTCATTTTCTTCATGCACAGGACCTCGTTTTCCAGTTAATGAAAATTTATCATTTGCTATTTTTGTATATCAATATAGCAAAACATATATTGAATATTTTTCATTGTTACTTTTATGAACCTAAAGCCAGGCCAAGTGTCTTATACCTGCTTTCTTATCATTTGGGATACAAAATCGTGGTGATCACTAGATTGACTTAGTTACAAAATATGAACAAATAATAAACAGAAATATCAGCTAGAGAGATGGGTCAGCAGTTAAAAGTACTGGCTGCTCTTTCAGAGGAAATGGGTTTGATTCTTACCATTCCTTCAACAGCTCATAATTATCTTTAAATCATTTTGGAGGAATATGATGATGTCCTCTTCTGAGTTATTATGATAACGAGCACATATGTAGTACACAGTCATACATGTATGCAAAAAATGTATGTACAAAATCTATAATAGTCATTATTATTAATTTTTAACAAGCATATAAAATATTTGCATATGTCAAAATATTTACTGCAACTCAAAGAAATAAGTGAATGTGAAATAATCAGATTTATCCAAGTGTTAAACTATAAATGTCTCCATAAACATCAGGTGATAAATAGTAATCATCACCATAAACATCAGGTTGGGCATCTCTCCAGTAACAAGTATTTCAACATAAATTAAATCATCATTTTCTTACACACTGCATTTGTATTGCAAGCGGGTCACATTTTGAAGAACCAAATATTTTGTGACCTACATTGTGCAAGTTTGAATCATCAAATAACATCTGTATCAACTCTAGGAAAAAGCTGCCAGTTCAGTCATAGTATTGTGAAAAGATTAATTCTGCATTTAGATTTAGTGACAAAAGGATTTGAATTAGAATCTAGATTTAACATTTGGAAAAAAATTAACGTTTTTATATGTGACTATTAAGCTTCAGTTAATGGTGGGAAAGCTGGACCCAAAGCTGATTCAGTGAGTAAAGGTAGCCACTTAGGAATGTCTCTATTTGGGGGCCACTGAAATGTAGTTCTAAGTCTATTAAAGATCCTTATATTCCACTTCAATTTATGATAGTGTTAGACTCTGTCAACCTTCCACTTTTTAAAACCACGTTTTTAAAATTACATAAGAATAGGGTTTCTTATCTCAGCTTTTCCTCTTATTCAGTAACTTCTCTTCTACTCCTTGACATGCCCTTTGCTGTAAGCTAACATGGATTTCTGTGCTTTGCTTTAATATTCATTTTTGCAAAATCACTGTTTTAGCATTGCATTAATCATTTGTATGATGGGCTTAAATTTTGCTGTGCTACTGCAGTGCCTGTAAAATAGAAAAGACCATTGGTCAAATTTTCTTTCAGCATTTGATTGTTTTTATACTAAAATCAGTGTACTGCCTGCAATTTCCTTACAGTCACAATATCTGATTTCCAATCTCTGTTGTGTCATTAGGATTCATCCAGATGACATGAAAGTTTCCTTGTACTTCTTTCCCTATGTTAAATACAACACAAACCTATCTTTTAGTTTGTTCTAGGTTTATGTCTTCCTTATAAGTCCCAGACATCCTGGTTCGGTATTAACATAAGGCAAAGATAAAAGGACACTTCTTCCAAAATGCTTCATTGGTATAAGAGGGCCCTTGCACTCAAAGGCCCCATTCTCTTCACCTGCCAACCTGACTCTTACCCCTAGACAAGTAATGGACCCAATAATAACCAATACTACTACATCATAGCCTAAAATGATACCTCTGTGAAGCACAGCATGCCTATGTGCATCGAGCAAATCTTTTATCTCACTAGGAGGCTGAAGGAGATGAGGTTTAATCTTTGATTCATTTGTTCCTCTGCTCTTATAAATTTTCATTTCGCCTAAGAATATTTTATACATAAACTTGCACACCTGCTTCCTGTACTCTGGTTTTACCAAGCCAGTGTATGTAATATCTCTCCCCTTTCCTCTTTATCATTCACATAATCTTCATTTCTGGCATAGGGTAATGCTCTGGCTTCAGAGACCATGTGATATTTTCTTCTGTGCACATCTTTTATGCTCTTCTTGATTAGTATTATAACATTTCAAAGATAGTGTTCTGGGTCCTGTGTGTTTTGAAGATAGATAATATTCTTTTATTGGAGTTTGTATTCTACTGTTACCAATTATTGATTATATATCAGGTGCAATTAAAACCTTCCATGCCTTTGGTTTTCTACTTTATAATGTTTTAAAAAAATGGAGAAAATAAAGATTTCCTTTACCTTTTAGAAATACTCAGATTGTGTCAAACAGGGTCAGATACCCGACCAAGACCATGAATTTTAAATAGCTTCTGGTGCCTGCAATTATTATTGCTGTTATTTGACATTTTTAGTACTATAACTCCCCTAAAAAAAACCTGCATTAGCGAGGCCATGCACCGAGGCAGCTGGAGCCACCCAGCTCCCCAGGACCCCGGACCAGCGATAGCAGCAGGCCTCCATATTGCAACCAGACACAGCTGGAAAGGTGCAGGTACAGACTCCGTCTGGGGCTAGAGCAGGGAGATCTGCTAAGCTCTCGCCCCCAGGCCGGCCCAGTGGTGGGCGCCTAGGCTCTGTTGCTCATCCCTGCGAGCTTAGGCCATGCACCAAGGCAGCTGGAACACAGCTGGAAAGGCACAGGTAGACAGATTCCATCAGGGGCTACCGCTTGAAGGGATCTGCTAGGCTCTCGCTACTAGGCAGGCCCAGCAGAGCCCGCCGAGGCTCTGCTGCACTCCCCCACACTTCCCGGAGACCTCAGGCCTTGCACAAAGTCAGCGGGTGGCAGCCAGCTCGTGAACCCATTGAGCAGCAATCACGCATAACCACCAGTAGAGAAACAACAGGTAAGCCCAGCCTCACAGGAGATTCAAACACCAGCCAGTGACAACAAGGTCAACTAACACCAGAAATAACCAGATGGCAAAAGGTAAACGAAGGAACATCACTAACAGAAATCAAGGCAACATGACAGCATCTGAACCCAGTTTGCCAACAACAGGAAGCCCTGGATAGCTCGCAAACAGCGGGCACACTGGACGCAGTGAGCGGCTGGAATCAGGTGCGTGGCCAGAGTTATAGCTTAGCTTAGCTCTGCAGGAGATCTGGGCACAGGAAGCTCAGCTGCGGGTGCAGACTACCGGCCGGGACCAGCTCTCTGAGCGGACTAGCAGCGAGGGGCCACCGGGCCGCCTCAGGGCACAGCTCAGAACTCTAGCAGCTGGAGTCAGGGACCTGGACTCAGAGCGAGCATAGTCCAGCACAGACAAGCTGCCAGAAGGGATCTGTTTCCTGGGGACAGGCGTGCTGTGCTTTCAGCAGGGCGCCATCTACAATAAGACCAACTAACGCCAGAGATAAAGAGATGGCAAAAGGCAAACGTAGGAACGTTATTAACAGAAATCAAGGCAACATGGCACCATCTGAACCCAATTTGCCAACCACAGCAAGTCCAGGATACCCCAGCACACCAGAAAAACAAGAGTTAGATATAAAAGCACAGGTCATGATGCTCCTAGAGGAACACAAAAAAGACATAAACAAATCTCTTAAAGAAATGCAGGGGAACATCAATAGAGTAGAAGCTCTTACAATCCAAACACAAAAAACACTTAAAGAACTCCAGGAGAATATGGGCCATCAGACAGAAACCAATAAAGAGGAAGTGAGAAAATCAGTTAAAGAAATGCAGGAGAACTTGAAACAACAGGCAGAAGTCATGAAAGAGGGAGCACAAAAATATATTAAAGAATTACATGAAAACACAAACAAACAAATGATGGAACTGAGCAAAACCATCCAAGATCTGAACACAGAGGTAGAAACAACTAAGAAATCACAAAAGGAGGCAACCTTGGAGATAGAAAACCTTGGGAAGAAAACAGGGGTCGTAGATGCAAATATAAACAACAGAATACAAGAGATAGAAATAAGAATCTCTGATGCTGAAGATAACATAGTAACCATTGACTCCACAGTCAAAGAAAATGCGAAATCCAAAAGGCTTGTAACCCAAAACATCCAGGAAATCCAGGACACAATGAGAAGACCAAACCTAAGGATTATAGGGATAGATGAGAGTGAAGATATACAACTTAAAGGGCCAGCAAATATCTTTAACAAAATTATGGAAGAAAACTTTCCTAACTTAAAGAGAGAGATGCCCATGAATGTACAAGAAGCCTACAGAACTCCAAACAGACTGGACCAGAACAGAAACACCTCCCGTCACATAATAATCAAAACTCCAAATGTACTAAACAAAGAAAGAATATTAAAGGCAGTAAGAGAAAAGGGCCAAGTAACATATAAAGGAAGACCTATCAGAATCACACCAGACTTCTCTCCAGAAACCATGAAAGCTAGAAGATCCTGGGCAGACATCATGCAGACCCTAAGAGAAAACAAATGTCAGCCAAGACTACTATACCCAGCAAAACTCTCAATCAACATAGATGGAGAAATCAAAATATTCCATGACAGGACCAAATTTACACAATATCTTTCCACTAACCCAGCTCTACAAAGGATAATAGGAGGAAAACTCCAACACAAGGAAGGAAATGGCACCCAAGAAAAGGCAAGACAGTAAACTTCTTCCATCAAACTCAATGGAAGATAACTACTCAAAAACAAAAATAACATCAAAAATGTCAGGAAGTAATAATCTCTATTCCTTAATATCTCTTAACATCAATGGACTCAACACCCCAATAAAAAGACATAGACTAACAGACTGGATACGGAAACAGGACCCTACATTTTGCTGCTTACAGGAAACACACCTCAGAGTCAAAGACAAACACTACCTTAGAGTAAAAGGATGGAAGACAATTTTGCAAGCAAATGGTCACAGGAAGCAAGCTGGAGTAGCCATTTTAATATCAGATAAAATTGACTTTCAACCCAAAGTCATCAAAAGAGACACAGAAGGTCACTTCCTGCTAGTCAAAGGAAGAATCCACCAAGAGGAACTCACAATTCTAAACATCTACGCTCCAAATGTAAGGGCACCCTCATTTGTAAGAGAAACCTTACTAAAGCTCAAAGCACACATTGCACCTAACACAATGATTGTGGGGGACCTCAATACTCCACTATCTACAGTGGACCGACCAGGAAAACAGAAACTAAACGGAGACACGGAGAAACTCATCGAAACTTTGGAGCAATTGGATTTAACAGATATATATATATAGAACATTTCACCCTAAAGCAAAAGACTATACCTTCTTCTCAGCCCCTCATGGTACGTTCTCCAAAATCAACCATATAATTGGACACAAGACAGATCTCAACAAATATAAAAAGATCGAACTAATCCCATGCCTCTTATCAGATCACCATGGAGTAAGAGTGTTCTTCAATAGCAACAAAAACAACAGAAAATCCCCATACGCTTGGAGGCTGAACAATATTCTACTCAATGATACCTTAGTCCAGGAAGAAATAAAGAAAGAAATCAAAGAATTCTTAGAACTTAATGAAAATGAAGGCACAACATACCCAAATCTATGGGACACAATGAAAGCAGTGCTTAGAGGAAAACTCATAGCCCTGAGTGTCTCCAAAAAGAAACAGGAGAGAGCATATACCAGCAACTTAATGGCGCACTTGAAAGCTCTGGAACAAAAAGAAGCAATTTCACCCAGGAGGAGTAGAAGACAGGAAATCATCAAACTCAGGGCTGAAATCAATCAAGTTGAAACAAAGGGAACCATACAAAGAATCAACAAAACCAGGAGCTGGTTCTTTGAGAAGATCAACAAGATAGATAAACCCCTAGCCAGACTTACTAAAGGGCACAGAGACAGTATTCAAATTAACAAAATTAGAAATGAAGAGGGAGATATAACAACAGAAACTGAGGAAATTAAAAAAATCATCAGATCCTACTACAAAAACCTATACTCAACACAACTGGAGAATCTGGAGGAAATGGACAATTTCCTCGACAGTTACCAAATACCAAAATTAAACCAGGATCAAATAGATCGTCTAAACACACCCATAACCCCCAAAGAAATAGAAGGGGTCATAGACAGTCTTCCAACCAAAAAGAGCACAGGACCAGACGGTTTTAGTGCAGAATTCTATCAGACCTTCAAAGAAGTCCTGATACCGATACTCTTCAAATTATTCCACAAAATAGAAACAGAAGGAACACTACCCAACTCATTCTATGAAGCCACAATTACCCTGATACCAAAACCACACAGAGATCCAACTAAGAAAGAGAACTACAGGCCAATTTCTCTTATGAATATCGATGCAAAAATACTAAACAAAATACTTGCCAACCGAATCCAAGAACACATCAAAACGATCATTCACCATGATCAAGTTGGCTTCATCCCAGGGATGCAGGGATGGTTCAATATACGGAAATCCATCAACGTAATCCACTACATAAACAAACTCAAAGAAAAAAACCACATGGTCATCTCATTGGATGCTGAAAAAGCATTTGACAAAATTCAGCATCCTTTCATGCTAAAGGTCCTAGAAAGAACAGGAATTCAAGGCCCATATCTAAACATAGTAAAAGCAATATACAGCAGACCAGTAGCCAACATCAAGGTAAACGGAGAAAAACTCGAAGCAATCCCTCTAAAATCAGGGACTAGACAAGGCTGTCCCCTCTCGCCATATCTCTTCAATATAGTACTTGAGGTACTAGCTAGAGCAATTCGACAACAGAGGGAAGTCAAAGGGATACAAATCGGAAAGGAAGAAGTCAAACTATCACTATTTGCAGATGATATGATAGTTTACTTAAGTGACCCAAAAACCTCCACCAGAGAACTCCTGCAACTGATAAACAACTTCAGCAAAGTGGCTGGCTATAAAATCAACTCAAGTAAATCAGTAGCCTTCCTATACGCGAAGGATAAGCAGGCCGAGAAAGAAATTAGGGAAATGACACCCTTCACAATAGCCACAAATGATATAAAGTATCTTGGAGTGACGCTAACCAAACATGTGAAAGATTTATACGACAAAAACTTCAGGTCTCTGAAGAGGGAAATTGAAGAAGACATCAGAAAATGGGAAAATCTTCCATGCTCGTGGGTTGGCAGGACTAATATAGTCAAAATGGCAATCTTGCCCAAAGCAATATACAGATTCAATGCAATTCCCATCAAAATCCCAACTCAGTTCTTCATAGAGCTAGAAAGAGCAATTCTCAAATTCATCTGGAATAACAAAAAACCCAGGATAGCTAAAACTATCATCAACAGCAAAAGAACTTCTGGGGGAATCAATATCCCGGACCTCAAGCAATATTACAGAGCAGTGGTATTAAAAACTGCATGGTATTGGTTCAGTGACAGGGAAGCGGATCAATGGAATAGGATCGAAGACCCAGAATTGAACCCACACATCTATGGCCAATTGATCTTCGACAAAGGAGCTGAAAACATCCAGTGGAAAAAAGATAGCCTTTTCAACAGATGGTGCTGGTTCAACTGGAGGTCAACATGCAGAAGAATGAGAATTGATCCACTCTTATCTCCTTGCACTAAGATCAACTCCAAGTGGATCAAAGACCTCCACATAAAACCAGACACACTAAAACTAATAGAAAAGAAACTGGGGAAGACCCTTGAGGACATTGGCTCAGGGGAAAAATTCCTGAACAGAACACCAATTGCTTATGCTCTAAGAGCAAGAATAGACAAATGGGACCTCATAAAACTACAAAGTTTCTGTAAGGCAAAAGACACTGTCAAAAGGATAAATCGGCAACCAACAAATTGGGAAAAAATCTTCACCAACCCCACATCCGACAGAGGGCTAATCTCCAATGTATACAAAGAACTCAAGAGGTTAGACCCCAGAAAACCAAATAACCCTATCCAAAAATGGGGTACAGAGCTAAACAGAGTCTTTTCACCTGAAGAAATTCGGATGGCTGAGAAACACCTTAAAAAATGTTCAACATCACTAGTCATTAGGGAAATGCAAATTAAAACAACCCTGAGATTTCACCTCACACCAGTCAGAATGGCTAAGATTAAAAACTCAGAAGACATCAGGTGTTGGCGAGGATGTGGAGAAAGAGGAACACTCCTCCACTGCTGGTGGGAATGCAAGCTGGTACAACCACTCTGGAAATCAGTATGGCGGTTCCTCAGAAAACTGGGCGTGATTCTTCCAGAGGACCCAGCCATACCACTCCTGGGAATATACCCAGAAGATTCACCAGCATGCAATAAAGATACATGCTCCACTATGTTCATAGCAGCCTTATTTATAATAGCCAGAAGCTGGAAAGGACCCAGATGTCCCTCAACAGAGGAATGGATACAAAAAATGTGGTATATATACACAATGGAGTACTATACAGCCATTAGAAACAATGAATTCATGAAATTCTTAGAGAAATGGATGGAGCTGGAGAATGTCATACTAAGTGAGGTGACCCAGTCTCAAAAGAATACCCATGGTATACAGTCACTGATAAGTGGATATTAGCCTAGAAGCTTGGAACACCAAAGACACAAATCACATATCAGGTGATGTCTCACAAGAAGAAAGGAGTGGACACTGGTGCTAGAATGGACCAAAACATCATTGTGGGAGAGTACAAGAACAGTAAAGTGGGACGGGGTGGATGCGGGAGCAGGGGGAGGGAAAAGGACATGTGGGGCCTTTGGGGGTGGGGAACCAGAAAAAGGGAAATGAATTGTAAATATAGAATATATACAATAAAAAAAAATCAAAAAAAAAAAAAAAGAAATAGAGGAGAAAATGGATCAAAAGTTAGAAGCCTTTACAAGGCAAATACAAAATCACTTCAAGAAATGCAGGAGAAGATGGATCAAAAAGAAGAAGACAATAAGGAAGAAAGACAAAAATCACTTAAAGAAATACAGAAGAACATGGGCCAACAAGTAGAAGCTATGAAAGAGGAAACACAAAAATCTATTAAAGAAATACACGAAAACACAATCAAGCAAGCGAAAGATCTGAGCATATCCATCCAGGTACTAAAAACAGAAGTAGAAACAACTAAGAAATCGCAGAGGGAGACAACATTGGAGATAGAAAACCTTGGGAAGAAATCAGGGGCCATAGATGCAAATATCAACAATAGAATACAAGAGATAGAAGACAGAATATCAGAAGCCGAAGATACCATAGGAACCATTGATTCAACAGTCAAAGAAAATACTAAATGTAAAAAGGCTGTAACCCAAAACATCCAGGAAATCCAGGACACAATGAGAAGACCAAACCTAAGGATTATAGGTATAGATGAGAATGAAGATTTACAAGTTAAAGGGCCAGCAAATATCTTCTACAAAATTATGGAAGAAAACTTCCCCAACCTAAAGAGAGAGATGCCCATGAATATACAAGAAGCATATAGAACCCCAAACAGACTGGATCAGAACAGAAATACATCCCGTCACATAATAATCAAAACTCCAAATGTACTAAACAAAGAAAGAATATTAAAGGCAGCAAGAGAAAAAGGCCAAGTAACTTATAAAGGAAGACCTATCAGAATAACACCAGACTTCTCACCTGAGACCATGAAAGCTAGAAGATCCTGGGCAGATATAATGCAAACTCTAAGAGAACACAAACTTCAGCCAATACTATACCCAGCAAAGCTCTCAATCGCCATAGATGGAGACATCAAGGTATTCCATGACAAAACCAAATTTGCACAATATCTTTCCACAAATCCAGCCCTACAAAGGATAATAGGGGGAAAACACCAAGACAAGGATGGAAACTACACCCGGGAAGAAGCAAGATAGAAACCTCCTCTCATCAAACCCAAAAGAAGGTAACCTCTTGAATATAAAAAATAAATAAAATAAATAAATATAATTTCAATAATGTCTGGGGGTAATAATTACTATTCCTTAATATCTCTTAACATCAATGGACTCAATTCCCCAATAAAAAGACATAGATTAGCAGACTGGATACGGAAACAGGACCCTACATTTTGCTGCATACAGGAAACACATCTCAGGGTTAAAGACAAATACTGCCTTAGAGTAAAAGGCTGGAAGACAATTTTACAAGCAAATGGTCTCAGGAAACAAGCTGGAGTAGCCATTCTAATATCAGATCAAATTGACTTCCAACCTAAAATCATCAAAAGAGACTCAGAAGGTCACTTCTTGCTGGCCAAAGGGAAAATACACCAAGAAGAGCTCTCAATACTGAACATCTATGCTCCAAATGCAAGGGCACCCTCATTCGTAAAAGAAACCTTACTAAAGCTTAAAGCACACATTACACTGAACACAATAATTGTGGGTGACTTCAACACTCCACTCTCCTCAATGGACCGATCAGGAAAGCAGAAAATAAACAGGGACACAGTGAAACTAATTGAAACTCTGGACCAATTGGATTTAACAGATATATATAGAACATTTCATCCTAAAGCTAAAGAATATACCTTTTTCTCAGCACCACATGGTACCTTCTCCAAAATAGACCATATAATTGGTCACAAGACAGATATCAACAAATACAAGATGATCGAGCTAATCCCATGCCTCCTATCAGATCACCATGGAGTAAAAGTGGTCTTCAATAGCAACAAAAACAACAGAAAGCCCACATACACATGGAAACTGAACAATACTCTACTCAATGACACCTTGGTCAAGGAAGAAATAAAAAAAGAAATCAAAGACTTTTTAGAATTCAATGAAAATGAAGGTACAACCTACCCAAATATATGGGACACAATGAAAGCAGTGCTAAGAGGAAAACTCATAGCTCTAAGTGCATCCAAAAAGAAACGGGAGAGAGCATACACTAGCAGCTTAACTGCACACCTTAAAGCCCTGGAAGAAAAACAAATTAATTCACCCAGCAGGAGTAGAAGACAAGAAATCATCAAACTCAGGGCTGAAATCAATCAAATAGAAACTAAGAGAACCATACAAAGAATCAACAAGACCAGGAGCTGGTTCTTTGAGAAAATCAACAAGATAGATAAACCCCTAGCCAGACTAACCAAAGGACACAGAGACAGTATCCAAATTAACAAAATTAGAAATGAAAAGGGAGACATAACAACAGAAACTGAGGAAATTCAAAAGATCATCAGATCCTACTACAAACGTCTATACTCAAAACAACTGGAGAATCTAGAGGAAATGGACAATTTCCTAGACAGATACCAAATACCAAAATTAAATCAGCATCAAATAGACCAGCTAAATAGTCCCATAACCCCTAAAGAAATAGAAGGGGTTATAGAAAGCCTCCCAACCAAGAAAAGTACGGGACCCGATGGTTTTAGTGCAGAATTCTACCAGACCTTCAAAGAAGACTTAACACCAATACTTTTCAAACTATTCCACAAAATAGAGACAGAAGGGATACTGCCCAAATCATTCTTTGAAGCCACTATTACGCTAATACCTAAACCACAAAAAGATCCAACAAAGAAAGAGAACTACAGGCCAATTTCTCTTATGAATATAGATGCAAAAATACTAAATAAAATTCTTGCCAACCGAATCCAAGAGCACATCAAAACGATCATTTACCATGATCAAGTAGGCTTCATCCCAGGGATGCAGGGATGGTTCAACATACGGAAATCCATCAATGTAATCCACTACATAAACAAACTAAAAGAAAAAAACCACATGGTCATCTCATTAGATGCTGAAAAAGCATTCAACAAAATTCAGCATCCTTTCATGCTAAAAGTCTTGGAAAGAGCAGGAATTCAAGGCCCATACCTAAACATAGTAAAAGCAATCTACAGCAAACCAGTAGCCAACATCAAAATAAATGGAGAGAAACTTGAAGCAATCCCACTAAAATCAGGGACTAGACAAGGCTGCCCTCTCTCTCCATATCTTTTCAATATAGTACTTGAAGTTCTAGCGAGAGCAATTAGACAACATAAGGAAGTCAAAGGGATACAAATTGGAAAGGAAGAAGTCAAACTATCATTATTTGCAGATGATATGATAGTTTATTTAAGTGACCCAAAAAACTCCACCAGAGAACTTCTACAGCTGATAAACAACTTCAGCAAAGTGGCTGGTTATAAAATTAACTAAAGCAAATCAGTAGCCTTCTTGTACTCAAAGGACAAGCAGGTTGAGAAAGAAGTTAGGGAAATAACACCCTTCACAATAGCCACAAACAACATAAAGTACCTTGGCGTAACTCAAACCAAACAAGCGAAAGATCTGTACAACAGGAACTTCAAGTCCTTGAAGAAAGAAATCTAAGAAGACCTCAGAAGGTGGAAAAATATTTCTTGCTCCTGGATTGGCAGGATCAATATAGTAAAAATGGCCATCTTACCAAAAGCAATATACAGATTCAATGTGATCCCCATCAAAATCCCAAATCAATTCTTTATAGATCTAGAAAGAGCAATTCTCAAATTCATCTGGAGCAACAAAAAACCCAGGATAGCTAAAACTATTCTCAACAATAAAAGGACTTCTGGGGGAATAAATATCCCTGACCTTAAACAGTACTACAGAGCAATTGTGTTAAAAACTGCATGGTATTGGTACAGCAACAGGCAAGTGGATCAATGGAATAGGATTGAAGACCCAGAAATTAACCCAGAGACTTATGGTCACTTGATCTTTGATAAAGGAGCCACAACCCACCAGTGGAAAAAAGATAGTCTTTTCAACAAATGGTGCTGGTTCAACTGGAGGTCAACATGAATGCGAATTGACCCACTCTTATCTCCTTGCACTAAGATCAACTCCAAGTGGATCAAGGACCTCCACATAAAACCAGACACACTGAAACTATTAGGAAAGAAACTTGGGAAGACCCTGGAGGACATAGGCACAGGGGGAAAGTTCCTGAACAGAACACCAATAGCTTATGCACTAAGATCAAGAATTGACAAATGGGACCTCATAAAATTACAAAGTTTCTGCAAGGCAAAGGACACTGTCAGAAGGACAAAATGACAACCAACAAAGTGGGAAAAGATCTTCACCAACCCCACATCCGACAGAGGTCTAATATCCAATATATACAAAGAACTCAAGAAGTTAGACCCCAGAGAACCAAATAACCCTATCAAAAAATGGGGTACAAAGCTAAACAAAGAATTTTCACCAGAAGAAATTCGGATGGCTGTGAAACACCTTAAGAGATGTTCAACATCATTAGTCATCAGAGAAATGCAAATCAAAACAACCCTGAGATTCCACCTCACACCAGTCAGAATGGCTAAGATTAAAAACTCAAGAGACAACAAATGCTGGCGAGGATGTGGAGAAAAAGGAACACTCCTCCACTGTTGGTGGGATTGCAAAATGTTAAAACCGCTCTGGAAATCAGTGTGGCGGTTCCTCAGAAAATTGGGCATGTTCTTTTCAGAGGACACTGGCATACCACTCCTGGGCATATACCCAGAGGATTCCCCTGCATACAATAAAGACACATGCTCCACTATGTTTATAGCAGCTTTGTTTATAATAGCCAGAAATTGGAAGGAGCCCAAATATCCCTCAAAGGAGGAATGGATACAGAAAATGTGGTATATTTATACAATGGAATACTACTCAGCAATTAAAAATAATGAATTCAGGCAATTTGTAGGTAAATGGTTAGACCTGGAAAATATCATCCTGAGTGAGCTAACCCAATCACAAAAGAATACACATGAAATGCAATCACTGATAAGTGGATATCAATGAGCCCAGAAGCCCTAAATACTCAAGGCACAATTAGCAAGTCAAATGATTCCCAAGAAGAAAGGAGAGGACCCTGGGCCTGTAAAGATTGGATCCAGTTTTGTAGAGAAACTGTGGGGGAAGCGGGAATGATTGGGGAATAGTTGGGGGGAGAGGAACTATGGGACATAGGGAGGGGGGAACTGGGAAAGGGGAAGCCTTTGGAATGTAAACAGAATATAGAAAATAAAAAAAAACCTTCATTAGCTTTAATTACTTATTAATAGTATTTCAAATCCAAATTTTCTTATTGTCATTCAAGCTCTTTCAGATAAATCATTTTCTCTCTTCTTCGCCTGGATGAAGGATTAAAGAAAACACATCTTGATACATCTAGAAAATTATGATTTCAGACCATAGAATTATTTTTTTTTAATCCTGGTAAAACATTATCATTGTAGTCATTCATCATTTAAATTTTACTTCACCTATTAATTGCAAATTATTTCAAGCTATGACACCTAAACTTTTAAGGACTTGACATTTAATGTTGCATTTTTGTATTCTGTCCCTGTTCTCTGAATAAACTTTTTGACTGTATGGTACACATTCAATCATTCTGTTTCTAATAACCCCTCAAGTTGCCATGAGCAGCATGCTATTCCTTGTGAACTTCTATTTCCCAATCACCTCTCTGCCCAATTTATCAGACTTGAAGGTCCTGAAATATACAGACATGATGATCCAGAACCACACAACACAAAAGTACCTATTAGAGGCCTGCCACATCAGGACCAGAGAATGTAACCTCCTTCCTAATACCTACTACAATAGGAACATACAGGGATGAAAGCCATCCAAATGCCTAAAGGACCTCTAAAAAAACAAAATCAATAAAAGCCAGGGCAAGATGACATTTGAACGTATACTACCAAAGCAAACCTTGAATATCTTTAAACAACCAAAGGACAAAAAAATGACCTTAAATCTAAACTTATATAGGTAATAGAGGCCTTCAAAGAGGAAATGAATAAATCCCTTAAAGATATAAAGAAAGGTACAATTAAGCAGGTGAATGAAATAAACTGAACTGTGCAATACATGAAAATAGAAATAGTAAAAATAAAGAAAAGGCAAACTGAAGGAATCCTAGATAAGGAAAACCTGTGGAAGAGAGTGGAAACAAGGGAACAGAATCAGCTAAAAGCATCACTTACATAATACAAGAGATGAATGAGAATCTCAGACAATAGAAGCTGGAATAAGAGAAATTGGTACTTCACTCAAAGAAACTGTTGAATCTAAAAAAAAGAAATCTGACAAAATAAATGCAGGAAATGTGAAATACCATCACTCCTGGGCATATACCCAAAAAATGCTCCAACATAAAACAAGGGCACAAGCTGCAGTATGTTCATAGCAGTCTATTTATAATAGAAGCTGGAAAGGACCCAGATTTCCCTCAGCCGAGGAATGGATATAGAACATATAGAACATGTGGTACATTTTCACAATGGAGTACTTCTCAGTTATTAAAACCAATGACATCATGAAATTCACAGGCAAATGGAAAAAATATATCTAGAAAATATACTTAGTGAGGTAACCCAGTAACAAAAAACCACACATGGTATGTGCTCACTGATAATTGTATATTAGCCAAAAAGAAGCTCAGAATACCCAGAAAACAACTCAGAGGCCATGCAAAACCCAAGAAGAAAGAAGACAACAGAAAAGTGTGTATGCTACACTCCTACTCAGATGGGGAAAGAAAAGGGATCTGGAGGAGAAAGTAGAGAGAGAAAGAGATCTGGGAGGGCCAGGGGAGGGGGACGAGAAAAGGGGGATCTGGTTAAGATATGAGCGGAGATGGGGAAAAAATACAGAGCATCAGGATTTGGAAATGAAGTGTGTAGCAATGAGGCAGGGGAAACTGGGGGTAGCCACTAGAAAGTCCAAGAAGCCAAGGACCGAAAAGGTTCCCAGGATCCAACAGGGAGGACATTAGTGGAAATATCCAACAAAGGTGAGAGAGAACTTGAAGAGACCATATCCATTGGACAGACATGAACCCGGTTGAGAGATGAGGTCCCTCACCCATCTCAAAAATATTAATCCAAAATCCCTCCTGTCGAAAGAAAATGCGGGGAGAAAGAATTCAACAGAGACTGGAGGAAAGGCCATTCAAAGACTGCCCCACCTAGGGATCCATCCCATCTGAAGACACTAAACCCAGACACTATTGCTGATGCCAAGGAGAGCTTGCTGACCAGAGCCTGGTGTATCTGTCCCCTGAGAGGCTCTGCCAGAACCTGACCAATACAGATGTGGATGCAGCTAAACCTCAAACTGAGCACACGGACCCCAGTGGAGGAGGGAGGGCAAGGACTGGGGTGAAGAAGGGGTTGGCAACCCCACAGGATGAACAACAATATCAATCAGTCAGACACTCCAAAGTTCCCAAGCACTAAACCACCAACCAGCATTCTCATGGTTTGACCCATGGCTCTAGCTGGGTATGTAGCTGAGAATTGCCTTATTGGGCATCACTGGGAGGGGAGCCAGTAGAAATTCAATGACCCAGAGTAGATGAAGGCAAGGCCAGGGAGGCATGTGTGGGTGAATGGGTAAGGGAGTACCCATACAGTTGCAGGTGGAGGGGGAGGAGATGGGGGTTTGTGGAGGGGAAAATGGGAAGGCAGATAACATGTGAAATGTAAATAAATAAAATAACTAATTAAAATGACAAAAAAGAGTAATTGGAATAGAAGAATTGAAAAGTCCCAGCTTTAACGCCCTAAAAATATTCCCAACAAATTCATTGAAGAAAACTTTTCTTATTTTAAGATATGCCAATAAGCACATAAGAAGCTTGTAGAACACCAATTGGACTGAACCAGAAAAGGAAATGTTCCACCCACATAATAATAAAAAATACAAGAAAGAATATAACAGTGGCATGGAGAAAAGGCTAGAAAACATATAAAGGTAGATATATCAGAATTATACCTGACTTCTCAACAGAGACTTTAAATGCTATAAGGGTCAGGTCAGAAAATAACCACAGATGTCAACCTAGACTATTATAGCCACCAGAACTCTCAATCACCATAGATGGATAAAAAAAGATATATCAATTCCAAATTATATATATATATATATATATATATATATATATATATATATATATATATATATATATGTATGTATGTATGTATATCCTAAATTCCAGCCTTATAGAAAATAATAGAAGGAAAATTGCAACCCAAGGAGGATAAATACATCCAAGAATAAACAAAAAACATTTAATTATATCTGAGGCAAATCAAGGGAAGAACACAGGCATGCAATCATAAATTCATGGGCACACATGTGCATGTAAACACACACATACACAGACACACATACATACACACACTAATGCCACCAATATCAGAACTAACTGTCACTGTTTATAAATGTCTGGTGAAATCATTGGATTCAATTTCACAATAAAAAGATACAGGTTAGCATAATGGATGCAAAACAGGATCCATCATTCTGCCCTATAAAAGAAACATATTTCAGCAATAAAGATAGGCATTACAAAGAGTAAAGGACTGGAAAAGAAGTTTTCCAAGCAAACAGAGCTAGCTAGAATAGCCATTCTTATATCAAATAAAATAGATTTTCAACCAAAATTAATTGAAAGAGACAGGGAAGAACACTTCATACTCCTCAAATGAAAAATGTATGAGGGTGATATCTCAATTCTGAACATCTACGCATCGAAAAAGTGTAGCCACATTTGTAAAAGAAACATTGCTAAGGTTTAGAATACACATCAAACCCACACATTTATTGTGAGAGACTTTAACACTGTACTCTCACCAATTGATAGGTCATCTCAACAAATCTCAACAGAGAAATAATGAAAGTAACAAATATTATGAATCAAATGAACCTAACAGACAACTATAAAATATGTCCCCCAAACAAAAAAGTATATATATATATATATATATATATATATATATATATATACCTTTTTCTCAACACCTCATGGTTCCTTCTCCAAAACTGAGTATATGGTAGGTAATGAAACAAGCTTCAACAGTTACAAGAAAATTGAAATAACACCTGCCATTTTATCATACCACCATGCATTAAAGCTGAATGGCAATGGCAACAGAAACACCAGAAAGCCAACACACTCATGGAAATTTACCAACTCTCCACTCAATGATCCCTGGGTCAGAGAAGAAATAAAGAAATAAATAACTTTGTTGAATTCAATGAAAATGAAAGCAGAACACACCAAATTAATGGGACACAATGAAAATAGTGTTAAGAGGAAAGTAGTGCTAGGTTCATACCACCTGTTATGGTTTGTATATGCTTTTTCCAGGGAGTGGCACTATTAGAAGGTGTGGACTTGTTGGAGTAGGTGTGTCACTGTGGGTGTGGGCTTAAGACCTTCACCCTAGTTGCCTGTAAGTCAGTCTTCTACTAGCAGTCTTCAGATGAAGATGTAGAACTCTCAGCTCCTCCAGTACCATGCCTGCCTGGATGCTGCCATGTTTCTGCCTTGATGACAATGGACTTAACCTCTGAGCCTGTAAGCCAACCCCAATTAAATGTTGTCTTTTATAAAACTTGCATTGGTCATAGTGTCTGTTCATAGCAGTAAAACCCTAACTAAGACATCACCTAATGCCTCCATGAAAAAATTGGAAAGTTCTCATACCCCAACTTAAAAATTCACCTGAATGATTGTGGATGGAAGGAGGATGCCAAGGCAGAAGAGGAAGGGGCAGAGGAGGAGGAAATGAGGAGGAGGGGGGAGGAGGAGGAGGAGGAGGAGGAGGAGGAGGAGGAGGAGGAGGAGGAGGATGAAGAGGTGGAGGAAGAGGAAGAGGAAGAGGAAGAGGAAGAAGAAGAAGAAGAAGAAGAAGAAGAAGAAGAAGAAGAAGAAGAAGAAGAAGAAGAAGAAGAAGGGATGCAGAGAAGGTGAAGGGGAAGAGGGGGGAAGGAGGAGGGGAAGGAGGAGAAAAAGCAGCAACAGCAAGGATACTAAAGAGCCATAAAAGGCAGTAAATTAATAAATCAGGGCTGAAATTAATAAATTAAAACCAAGAGAATGATACAAAAATCAATGAAACCAAGAGCTAGTTATTTGAGAAAATCAGCAAGAAAGACAAATCCTTTGTCAAACTAACCAAAAGACAGAAAGACAGGTATCCAAATGAATAAAATTAGAAATGAAATGGGAGACATAATAGAGACATAATACAAAGAATCATAGGGTCTAACTTCAAAAGCATTTACTCCAGCCTCCTACCTAAATCACACAAAGACTCAACAAAGAGAATTTCAGGTCGTTTCTCTTATGAATATTGATATAAAAGTACTCAGTAAAATATTTGCCAACTGAACTCAAAAACACATCCAAAACACCATCTACCATGATCAAGTAGGCTTCATCAAAGGGATGCCGTGATAGTTCAATATATAAAAATCCAACAACATAACTACATAAACAAATTAAAAGAAAAACTCACATGATAATCTCATTAGATGCTGAAAAAAACCTATAAAACATATAAAACCCCTTTACGGTAAAAGTATTAGAGATCAGGGATACAAGTCACATTCCTAAACATACTCAAAGCAATATACAACATTCTAATAGTCAACAACCTATTAAATGCAGAGAACCTTAAAGCCACTCCACTAAAATCATGGACAAAAGAAAACAACACAATAATTCCCTATTCTGTATCATAACAGAAGATCCAGTGAAAACAATAAGATAATGAAAGGAGATTAACAGGATACAAATTTGAAAGGAAGAAATCAAACTATTGCTAATTGCAGATTGCATAACCCAAAAATTTCAACCAGAGAACTCCTATTGCTAACAAACACCTTCAGCAAAATGGCTGGACACAAAATTAATTTTAAAAAATTAGTAGCTCTACTTTATGCAAATGATAGTCAGACAAAAATGAAATTAGAGAAACAACATGCTTTACAGGAGCCATGAAGAATGTAAAATATGTTGGTGTAAATCTAACCAAGCAAGGTGAAGATCCGTATGACAAGAACTTTAAGTCCCTGAAAAAAGAAATTGAAGAGGATATTAGAAGATGCAAATATTGCTCATGCTCATGGATTTGAAGTATTAAAATAGTGAAAATGCCAATATGACTGAGGCTAATATTCAAATTTTATAAAGAATTCAACAAGTGAAGCACCAAAACACAAATAGCCCAATTTTAAAATGGGGTACAACTACTCTGGAAATCAATTTGGCAATTTTTCAGAAAAAAAAAAACAGGAATAGTCTATCTCACGCCCCATCTATACCTCTTTTGGGCATTTACCCAAAAGTAGTTCTACCATTCCATCTGACACACACTCAACTATATTCATAACAGCTTTATTCATAATAGTCTGAATCTGTAAACAACCTGTATGTCCCTCAACTGAAGATGGATAACGAAGATTTTGTACATCTATACAATAGAATAGTATAGTATTTTAAAAAAAAGACATCATGAATTTAACAGGCAAAAGGATATGCATGGTATGTACTCACTTACAAGTGGATATTAGCCTTAAAATACAGGAAATCTATGATGCTAACGTAAACAAGAAGGAAATCTCAAGCAAGGATAATTTAATCTCAGATGGGTGAATAGATTTGTTATAGGAAACAGATGGAGGAAGAGAACTGGGAGGGAGAGAGGAAGGGGATGGGGAAGGTTAAGGCATAGGGAGGGAAAGTAGAGATGGCTAGATGGCTATGGGAATGAATGGAAATCTGCAACTGATGGGCATGCAGACATATGAGAGCATTTTCAGGACATGAGCAAGACCTTAGATAAGGGAGGTACCAAAAATCAATGGGATTACATAACTGTGATGCACAACATTAAGGATTCAGAATCTGAAGTTGCCACCTCTCGTAGCCAGGCAGGAACCCCAGTGGAACTATAGGGACACCAACCCACTCATAAAACATTTGACCCAAAATTTATCCTGTAGAAGAAATACAGGAACTGGGGATGGAACAGAGACTGAAGGAATAGGCAACCAATGATTGGTTCAACTTGCGACTTATCCCATGGGCAAGCACCAATCCCTGACACTAATGATGACTGCTATACTTGCAGAAAAGAGTCTAGCACGGCTGTCCTCTGAGAGGCTCTATCTAGCTCTCAAAAGGACTCAAAAGGATGCAGGGACCAAATAGTGGATGGAGTTCTTGGACTCTTATGAAAGAATTGGGGGAGGTATTTAGGCTGAAGGAGAGGAATGCCATAGGAACACCAAAAGAAGGTAAGAGGAGTGGGTTGATGGATCTTGGGAGGGGCAGACCACGGGAGAGTAGGAATGTAAAGTGAATAAAAAGAAATTCAATGACTCTTTACATTTACTATCTATCTTTCTGCCTGTCTGTCTGTCTATCTACCAGTGTCTCTCTGTCTATCTACCTGTCAGCCTGCCTGCCTGTCTGTCTGTCTATCTGCCTGCCATCCATCTATCTATCTATCTATCTATCTATCTATCTATCTATCCACTTGTATGAGGGTGTTTTTATATGATTGTGGGAGTATAGATGTATGTTATAAGTGCAATTTGCTTAGTCTGCTTAATTACTTTTCCAAATTTATTTTTAGCCCTTCAGAGTTTTACACTTAAAGACAATAAAACTAGTAATGATTCTATTCACACAAAAACATGACATTTTAAATATGGATTAAAATTGTGGCCATAAAGTAAGAAACTTTCATACAATATACAGATGATTGTTCTTTGTTGTTTCCTACATCTTGAAGGTAAGTTCCTGTTGCTGTAGATAACATAGCCTTCAGTCACAAAAAATAAGAATAATCCATTTGGAATGTCTCTAGAAATCTGCTCCCTTACTGCTGCTACCTACAAGATGCTTCATTCTCTTGCTATATATATGGAATTATGTTCAGTTTCCCCAATGATACTAAGATTTAATTATGTATTATTTGCATATAATACACATATATTATACTACCTGTATACTTAAGATTACTCAAAATTTTATAATACAATGGGATAACATACAAATTTGTATAGTATAATGTACAAAATGTTATGATGAAAAAGTTTGTATATGTTTGATTATTGCAATTTTTAATTATTTTAATATTAAAATTATTTTAATTATTGTAATTTTAAACATGAACTTACAAGTAGTCTATCTGTAAGAATATAATAACATGTATAGTTCATCTGAAGTATTACCCTGAATTATATAAACAATGTATGGAGATATTCTCCTTTAAATATATGTGACTATAAGTTTTGTGTTATGAATTGATGTTTTTTTTTAATTTTTTTTTATTTTCTATATTCTATGTTTACATTCCAAAGGCTTTCCCCTCTCCCAGTTCCCACCCACCATAGTTCCTATAGTTCCTCTCCCCCCCAACTGTTCCCCAATCATTCCCCCTCCCCCCTCGGTTTCTTTACTAAACTGGATGCAATCTTTACAGGCCCAGGGTCCTCTCCTTTCTTCCTCTTGGGAATCATTTGACTTGCTATTAGTGTCTTGAGTATTTAGGGCTTCTGGGCTCATTAATATCCACTTATCAGTGATTGCATTTCATGTGCATTCTTTTGTGATTGGGTTAATTCACTCAGGATGATATTTTCCAGGTCTAACCATTTACCTACAAATTGCATGAATTCATTATTTTTAATTGCTGAGTAGTATTCCATTGTATAAATGTACCACATTTTCTGAATCCATTCCTCCTTTGAGGGATATTTGGGCTCCTTCCAATTTCTGGCTATTATAAACAAGGCTGCTATAAACATAGTGGAGCATGTGTCCTTATTGCATGCAGGGGAATCCTCTGGGTATATGCCCAGGAGTGGTATGCCAGGGTCCTCTGGAAGTGACATGCCCAATTTTCTGAGGAACCGCCAAACTGATTTCCAGAGCGGTTTTACCATTTTGCAATCCCACCAACAGTGGAGGAGTGTTCCTCTTTCTCCACATCCTCGCCAGCACTTGTTGTCTCTTGAGTTTTTAATCTTAGCCATTCTGACTGGTGTGAGGTGGAATCTCAGGGTTGTTTTGATTTGCATTTCCCTGATGACTAATGATGTTGAACATCTTTTAAGGTGTTTCTCGGCCATCCGATTTTCTTCTGGTGAAAATTCTTTGTTTAGCTCTGTGCCCCATTTTTTGATAGGGTTATTTGTTTCTTTGTGGTCTAATTTCTTGAGTTCTTTGTATATATTGGATATTAGCCCTCTGTCGGATGTGGAGTTGGTGAAGATCTTTTCCCACTTTGTTGGTTGCCGTTTTGTCCTTCTGACAGTGTCCTTTGCTTTGCAGAAACTTTGTAATTTTATGAGGTCCCATTTGTCGATTCTTGATCTTAGAGCATAAGCTATTGGTGTTCTGTTCAGGAACTTTTCCCCTGTGCCCAAGTCCTCCAGGGTCTTCCCAAGTTTCTTTTCTAATAGTTTCAGTGTGTCTGGTTTTATGTGGAGGTCCTTGATCCACTTGGAGTTGATCTTAGTGCAAAGAGATAAGAGTGGGTCAATTCGCATTCTTCTGCATGTTGACTTCCAGTTGAACCAGCACCATTTGTTGAAAAGGCTATCTTTATTCCACCGGATGGTTGTGGCTCCTTTATCAAAGATCAAGTGACCATAAGTCTGTGGGTTAATTTCTGGGTCTTCAATCCTGTTCCATTGATCTGCTTGCCTGTTGCTATACCAATACCATGCAGTTTTTAACACAATTGCTCTGTAGTACTGCTTGAGGTCAGGGATATTGATTCCCCCAGAAGTCCTTTTATTGTTGAGAATAGTTTTAGCTATCCTGGGTTTTTTGATGCTCCAGATGAATTTGAGAATTGCTCTTTCTAGATCTATGAAGAATTGAGTTGGGATTTTGATGGGGATCGCATTGAATCTGTATATTGCTTTTGGCAAGATGGCCATTTTTACTATATTGATCCTGCCAATCCAGGAGCAAGAAATATTTTTCCATCTTGTGAGGTCTTCTTCGATTTCTTTCTTCAAGGACTTGAAGTTCCTGTTGTACAGATCTTTCGCTTGTTTGGTTAGAGTTACGCCAAGATACTTTATGTTGTTTGTGGCTATTGTGAAGGGTGTTATTTCCCTAATTTCTTTCTCTGCCTGCTTGTCCTTTGAGTACAAGAAGGCCACTGACTTGCTTGAGTTAATTTTATAGCCTGCCACTTTGCTGAAGTTGTTTATCAGAATGTAAGTATAAAATATCATTGTTAATATCAGAACTTAAACTAATAATTTGTTTCCAGAACAATCTGAGTTATTTAAACAAATTGTAGAATAAAATATCTAATTTCAGGTATTAGGTATATTTCCTGAATTATAATTTCTTTAGTATTAGTAGAAGTCAGGTGAAAATAATTAATATTGTCAAATTTTATTTGTGATGATGCAATATTTTGAGAATAGCTACAAATTCTAAGAGACTAGAACTTTTCTCATTCTCATATCCACAGTTAAAAATATATCTTAAAGTTAATACTCACAAACAATATTCTCCTTTGTCCTGTTTAATGTTGCTTTAGAAAACAATGGAACAACCAAGAATCCCATGTGGT
This sequence comes from Apodemus agrarius, assembly GCA_964023405.1. Taxonomy (NCBI): domain Eukaryota; kingdom Metazoa; phylum Chordata; class Mammalia; order Rodentia; family Muridae; genus Apodemus; species Apodemus agrarius. The sequence continues at coordinate 29,742,914 of OZ030013.1, read as the reverse complement.
CAGCTTTTACAACATAAGCTAATGTATAGCTGATATCTTACTTTATGTACTCTTCCAGGACTATAAACCAGAAAATAGAAGTGTACTTTTTGCTGAAAATAGTAAATATAGATGCTGAAAGCAACTTTCTATTATCCACCATAATAACTGATGCAATATTTATGAATACTGGTTGATAAAAATTGATGTTTGTCACCTTGGCCAGGTGGAATGAATGGGAGACAGTGACTTAATCCTTGTAAAACTCTGTAAAGATTTCTAGAAAATATTCCATTCCTTCCTTATAGGACACGTTTTATGTTGCATTGTACAGTTAGAGTAAAACCCTTTGTGAGGGAAAGAGACACAGTCACACGGTAAATACACACTGGAGAAGATAAGACACAGGTTCAGAAAAATTCACAACACATCCTTTTTTTTCTGGTAAGCACAGATTCAGACTAGTGCAACGGACAGAGGATAGACAACGCTGGTATCATGAACAGAGAATTAAAATCTGGACTGTCTCTTGGTTAAATCACCACATTTGAGAGTGCTTCAATTTGTTCTCTTAATATGACAACAATAAATTATTGGTAACTCAGAATTAATTAATAAACATATCATATATGTAGTTATTAAAGGAGTTATAAGAATAATTATTTTAAATGTTTAGATTTCTTTTATTAGTATTTAAACAATTAAAATGATATGCTAATTTTTCCTAAATGTTACATAGCAGAGCAGCAACAACTCAAGATGTCAAGAAATTATAATTTCTACTTATAATGCTAACAAATTCTTCACTCTAAAAACTAGTCTATTAGTTTTATAAATATGGATACACAACTGAAATATTGCCATTCCCATACCTATGAGCAGGTATCTTTCGATTCCCAACTATCAGGATGACATCACAGAGCTGCTGTTGTTTTAAATAATTCTCCATCTTTCGAAATGATTGCTCAGCATGGTGAACAGCTTGATAGAATTCTTCGGAGCTACTGGAATCCAAATCACTTTGTGGTGTCAAGGAATGACTGGTCGCTGTCAACCTGTAAATCACACACACAGCAGAAAAACAATGTTTATAAAGTGTCAGTAATGGTCCAGAAATGTATGTCTTTCACAAATTTAGGTCAGAAATTTAGGGAGATCTTTTTACAGACATTATCATGGAAAACAAGTATACAACATTTATATATATATTCACATCCTAAATCCCACATTCTATCCAAGTACCTGGTTCCCTGCTCACAATCTTTCCTGCATTATTCTTCTCTTCCCTAAGAGGATGTGTCTCCTATTCTGGTTCATATCCTCTCCCTTGGAGGCCAGACAAATCAGCTCTGTTGAGGAATGGATACCAAGGTCAAGTTCCAACTTTAGGGAGAGCATCTGTTTCACTTGTTGGGGTACTCACAAGGAGTTTGAACTTCATGTCTTCTACACAGGAGCCAGGACCTTGCACCAGTCTCTGTATATTCTTTACTTGGTGATTCAGTTTCTGAGAGCTCCCAGGCATTCAGATTAGTTAACTTTGCAGCTTTATTCATAACCATGAACTAGAAATAACCTAGATATCCCTCAACCAAAGAATTGAAATTGTTCATGTACACAATGGAATGCTTTTCAGCTATTAAAAATAAGAACATTATGAACTTTACAGGTAAATGGATGGAACTAGAAAATATCATCCTGAGTGAGGTAATAAAATCCCAAATGACATATATGGTATATACTCGCTGATTAGTAGATATTAGCCAAAATGTACAGAATATCCATGAAATATGATATACCCCATAGACCCAAAGAAATGAAACAAGAAGGAAGTTCCATGTGAGAGTGATTGAATCCTGCTTGGTAGAAGGAAGCAAGTAACCATTAAATAGTTACAGGGAAGGACAGTAGAGGGGGGAGGGAAGTAGGTGAGAGAAGGAAGAGGGAAGGAAATAGGGGGCAAGATCAGATGTGAGAAGACACGGAAGAGATCCCAAGTGGCCTAGGATAGTGAATGAAAATCTGCCAGGGGTAGGGGTTGAGTGTAATCTCTAAGAAGTCCCAGAGATCTGGAGTCAATCTGGGCAACCTTAGCCAGGATGCCTAACAGTGGGGACATAGAGTCTGAAGAGGTCCCTTCCCGCAGTCAGGCAAGTACCTCCACACAAAACTTCCAACCCCAAATTATTCCCATCCAAAAGAAATGTAGAGATAAAACTAGAGCAGGGATGGAAGGAGTGGCCAACCTTCCCAACTTGAAACCCATCCTAGAGGCTAGCACCTATCCCTAACACTATTAATGAAACTCTGTTATGCTTTCAGACAGTAGCCTGGTGTGGATATCCTCTGAGTGGCTCTGCCTACTAGCTGACTGAAATAGATGCAGATACCCACAGTCAAACATTGGACAGAGGTCAGAGACTTGTGTGAAAGAGGAGAAGGATTGAAGGCCCTGAGGATGATTAGAACAAAACTTTTTAAAAAGTCATTTCAATAAAAATTATTTGTTTTGGGAAGCAGGACATAAATTAGAGAAAAGGTCTCTTCTTGTCTTGTCTTAGATTTTTCTATAGCAGAGTATCAAGTTAGTAAATCAGAAGTCACAGAAATAGTATACTCATTTCATATTTATTTTGAAATTTATTAACAATGAATATTAAAATGTATTTAATTTTTTTACTTAGGTACCAAACAAAACGATATCCCTTCATAAATATAAGAACTCTTCTCATCCTATTGGGCAACATACTTATACTTGAAAGATGTTACATTAAGAGAACTCTCCAAGCTTACAATGTAAATTTTTGCTTATATGAGGATTCTAATTTTAAAAAAGCTCATACAATATGAAATTAAAATGACAGTTGTCAAAATTTAGGTACATGAAGGGGTAGAAAGTGATGGGCAAAATCTACCAGTAAATATAAAATCAATGTAAAAAATATAAGACAGAGGACTGAATTTTTTTATTTTCTATATTCTTTGTTTACATTTCAAATGATTGTCTCTTTCCCAGTTTATGGGACTTATGAGGACTGAATTTTGTAGCTACTTTACACACAGAATGGCTGTTGATAATGCATCAAATTATCAGATGATTCTTTCTCAAAGAAATGATAAATGGCTCACAGAATGAATATGCTTATTCCCATTGTTTTCTTAATATATTTGCTGTGCATAAGAAAATGTCACATTATGCCTCATAACCTTGTGTGATAGTGCTTCAATTAAGTTAACTTAATATTGAACTTTAAGTTCTGTAATCAATACAAATTGCACCATGTTAAAACTAGTCTAATAGTAAATCCAATACAAAAGAATAGTTTTAGAAATTGATTAAAAAAAAGAGAGAGATTATGCTGTTCAAGTTTGTCAACATCGCCAATTCATAAGAATGTTGCAATAGGCCATCGACTTCAATAAGAAAACTGGAGCAAAATATAAGTAATGGAAATGAAACGTGTTTATTAAAAGCTCCTAGATGACAACCAATTTTGATTTAATTCATGAACACACTTTAGTTGTAGACAGCTAGCTGGTACCACCTGAGCAAATGTGATATTAATTGAAACTTTTCCCTACTGAGATTAAGAAGAAAGTAAATACATTCCTTGCCCATGCAACCTGATTGGAGGTCCTCTAGCAGACAACATGAAACAAAGTAAAGCTATTTTTGTTAGGTATCAACTAAAGAAAATGTTTATGTGTATCAAGAAGTTCCAAAAATCCAAAAGACATTTAACACACATGGAGCTATAGTGGTATTATGCGTTGTCTGGTAGCAACATTACTAATAGGCACAGTAGATATTTTCAGAGTTTTCACGTCTCCCTTAAATATTTGAAAGTAGTACACATTTTGCAATGCCATACGTTCATCTTTCAAAATTTTGCTCCAGAGCAGCATCACGATTCAGGACATGTGTTGACAATCACATATATGTAGGTATCACAGCAATGAACTTCTGCACATAAACACACTGTGTATATATTCACAAAACTTACTGCAAAGAGTACTTGTCAGTCAGCCTATCAGCATCACACAATATGATCACAGGTAGCAAAGAAACCTGATTCAGGAATACATTACAAATGTCTCCAATGAAATCCTAATATTTCTAGTACTATGTTTACAGTTCATGACTAATTCATGTCTAAACTTGAAGATTTTACCCTGCAGAAAAACGCAAGTTGTGTGTGAAACAGAACTGGTAAAATGGTTCCACCTCTAATCTTTTATCAAAACTTATCTACAAGTTTAATGAAATGCTTTAGTGTGAAAGTTTTGTGCTTAGTGAAGGTTTCATATATTTTTGTGGATGTTATCAGGAAACAACTTATTAAGTTTTATCAAGTAACCTGAGTAATGGAAACTGCACTATTAAATAAATGGGGTAACAGATGCTTAAGTCTTAGTGACATTTCAGAAGTATCTAAAACATAGGCTGAGACACAGGTTGCCTATTTTACACCAAACTGTACAAAATAAAGTTAGCTGTATTCTAGGCATAGATCTTAAGATTCTACTCCGTACTGATGATCTATTGATAGGTAACATGGTAAAGTACAAAACAAAATCATGTTTTTCCAATTGTTGTTTGTTTGTTTCTTCCTTTAAAGGATGAGGCCACTAGTTAGTGCTGCAGTTGATGGTCCCATACCAAGATACATGAGGACAGAAGAAGGGGAATATTGTGAGTTAATTAAATAAACTATGAAACAATAATAATGATTATATTGTGTAGTATTACAATAATGGCAGAAAATATGGGGTGGAAATAATCAGCTTTCTTTGTATACATGTATGTGGTTCTCTATATTTAGAAAATTTTAAACAAGAAAAAATAATGACAGAATGAAAGCTGGGTGTTGAGACATTTTTTCCTGTATTAATTTTCACCTAGACTTTTCTAAAAATTTTTCACATTTTAATTTTTTTTCTACACATTTTGAAATAAGTCATTTCCTTCAAGGTCTTTGATCTGTCAGATAAATGGTTCTGTTGGTTCAATATGATTTTCTCTCGTACAATTCTCATAAATCATTTCCTAATCTCAAACTTGGGTAGGATTAGTGCACATCAACCTTTGATCCAGGATGAGATTTAAGAATGAGTTTTGCACACCAGAACACCTGTTGTTTACAAAGTGAGCTTCATAGATTTGTTTGCTTCCTATTCTAAATCAAAGCTCATGTCAAAAGTAAAAGTTTAAAACTTTAGAAAATACACATTAAAACATCTTTAAATCTATTTCCTCTACGAATTGAATAAATTATACTCTAGTATTTCAAGTTTAAATCTTTAAGACCTTTTTAATAAAATAACACATTAAAGTGTCTTTAATAGAATGAATATTTTTTGTTTTTTCCTTTTCATTTTTTATTAGATATATTCATTTTTATTTTCTATATTCTTTGTTTACATTCCAAATACTTCTCCCTTTTCCAGTCCCCCCTCATCATATGTCCCATAGGTCATCTTCTCTCTGCCCAATCCCCAATCGCCCCCCTTCTTTGTTCTAGTACTCCCCAACCATACTGGATCAAGTCTTTTCAGGACCAGGGCCCTCTCCTTCTTTTTTCTTGGGAATCATATGATTTGCTAATTGTGACTTGAGTATTCAGAGCTTCTAGGCTAATTAATATCCACTTATCAGTGATTGCATTTCATGTGTATTCTTTTGTGATTAGGTTGCCTTGCTTAGGTTGATATTTTAAAGTTCCAGTCATTTGCCTACAAATTTCATGAATTCATTGTTGTTAATTGCTGAGTAGTATTCCATTGTATAAATATACCACATTTTCTGTATCCATTCCTCCTTTGAGGGACATCTGGATTCTTTCCAGCTTCTGGCTATTATAAATAAGGTTGTTATGAACATAGTGGACCATGTGTCTTTGTTGCATGCAGGGGAATCCTCTGGGTATATGCCCAGGAGTGGTAGGACAGGGTCTTCTGGAAATGTCACGCCCAATTTTCTTAGGAACAGCCAGATGGATTTATTTACATTTCAAGTTATTTCCCCTTTCCTGGTACCCCTGTCCCCAAAAGTCCCAAAAGCCTTCTCCCCTCCTCTTGTTCCCAATCAAACCCCTCCTGCTACCCTGTCCTGGTATTCCCCTATACTGCTGCATGGAGCCTTTCCAGGACCAGGGACCTCTCCTTCATGCTTTGTGGACATCATTTGATATGTGAATTGTGTCTTGAGTATTCCAAGCTTCTAGGCTAATGTCCACTTATCAGTGAGTGCATGCATACCATGTGAGTTTTTCTGTAATTATTACTGTTTGTTTTTGTTTGTTTTTTTTGTGTGTGTGTGTGTGTGTGTGTGTGTGTGTGTGTGTGTGTGAGAGAGAGAGAGAGAGAGAGAGAGAGAGAGAGAGAGAGGAGTTTACTATATTATATATGTATATGTAGTATTGGTCACATGTAAATATATTTGGGACTGACCACTGATCTAAGATTACCTATCAGAGGTCTCATCCCTTAAGTGAAGTGATTTGATTGTCATTATCAACTATTTATTACCTGTAGCGCCGTGTTGTGGGCCTGTGAAATGTCCTTATACATAAATTGATATAGATATTATGTAGTTCTCATTTATTTGACCTTATTAAAAGATATACTTGTGTAGGTTTTTAAGAAATTAAACTTGCATATTGATAATTTTAGCACTCCTTTTTATTACTATTCATGAATAATAGAGTTAGCATTTTGCTAGCATGGCGCAACTATGTTTTAACTACAATTATGGGAAGGATAGTACTTTAGGAGTTCAGCAACAATTTAGGGGATGATAAATATATGAAATTCTTATATGAAGTTAAGACTTTTCATCCTTTTCCTTTTGGAAATTACAATATATGGTTTATCTACTTCCTTCCTCTTACACATAACCTATTTACTTTCAAATTGATAGATTTATACATATAATGTGTGTGTATACACATACATACACATGTATATGTTCTCCAATACATAAAAATAACATAGTCTATACAATGTTACTTTTACGAATATTTTCAAAACTGATATTTTGTTGCTTGAAAACTAGTTTATATGCTTTTAATCTGTTGTTTACCAATGACTGTTTTATTCATCAGATTTACATGTTTTATAAATTTTATAGAACAATATACTCTTTAGTATATTTACATATATGTTAGATATATTTCAATTGATGTGCATTCATGTACATGTGGTTATATGCACATGATTGCAGATACTCAGAAAAGGGAGAGAAGTTGCATCCCTATAACCAGAGTTACAGATGCTTGTAAGTTGCTATGTCAAAGCTGGAAGCAAAATGTAGGTTATCTTGAAATATAGCAAGACCTTCTAAGTGGTTAGCTATCTCCCCAGCTAGGGCAATTGTAAACTTCTTGCAAACAAAACAGTAACAAAACTAGAATAGATACATAAGATAATAATAAAAATCTTGAAATTCAGTGACAAAGAGAAGAAATAAGATGGCTAAATTAGCTTTCGAATAATTGTTTTCTGTTTTTGTTTGAGTATAATGACAGGTTCTCTTCTGAAGAAAATTACATTAAACATTAAAGAACATTCTTACAATAACAAATAATAGGAAAATAAATATTAAAATAGTTCTTGGTGCAACAACTGAATATAGTAAAAGAATTATTTAGTGAAAAACTTCACTCTATTGACACCTCCAATTTTAGCATATACACAAAATATTAAAATTCATAAATAAAATGGTAGGCGAAAGCAGTGGAATTTAAATGACTCTATTGACAACTCACCTGGCAATGTAATAGGAAATAGTGAAAGCATGATTGTCGTATCAGTAATGAAATGTGAGGAAGTGTTAAAAATAAACGGTAAGCCGTGCTCTATACACTGATTCAGAAATAGCTTATTAACCCCAGGAGAGAAGCTAGAATCTGCAAAATATAAAGTTTAAGCACCAGGTGTTGATACTTAGATGAGAGAATTGAGAATATTAATTAAAGGTGCTTCTGGGTACAATTTTATTTTACATAAAGAAAACTTTATATGGCGCTTTTTGTCATGTGTGTTAAGATATAAACACATGCAAATAGGTAGGGCAGAAAAGTTACTGAATAATATTTTGAGAGGTAAAAAAACATACAGATTGGTTGCTTTAGTAGATTCTGAAGTCTAATTTGTACATCTTTAAAGCCAACTAGGTTTTTACTGACTATAATGCTTATGAAAATAAGTAATGTATGTATTTTATATTTTTATAGCATAAGCATTAGGTTTACTAAAAACATTGTCTATAAAATTATTGTTTTGGAGGTGCTGAGACCCTGCCGGCGGAACCAGGTACCAGAGACAGCCCGAGTTTAAGACCTCCGGGGACTCAGGTCTGGGGCAGAAACTGCACACAGACTAGCGGTTTGTAGTACAGCGGCCATGCCTGCACTCGGTGCTCGCAGGCCAGACCCCGAACCCCCTGCAGGCAGCGCCATCTTGTCTGCAGCTTCCTATCCAGCCGGTAGCAGGTCAGCCAGACCTAGCCAGCTTGCCAGGTGCTCAGACCCTGCCGGCGGAACCAGGTACCCGAGACAGCCCGAGTTTAAGACCTCCAGGGACTCAGGTCTGGAGCAGGAACTGCGCGCAGACTAGCAGTTTGGAGTACAGTGGCCTTGCCTGCGCTCTGTGCTCGCAGGCCAGACCCCGAACCCCCTGCAGGCAGTGCCATCTTGCCTGCAGCTTCCCATCCAGCTGGTAGCAGGGAAGCCAGAGCTAGCCAGCTTGCCAGGTGCTCAGACCCTGCCCATGGAACCAGGATAAGCAACAATTCTTGTTTATTAAGAAGAGTAAGGACCAGCTATAGCAGCAGGCCTCCATATTCCAACCAGGACACAGCTGGAAAGGTGCAGGTAGAGACTCCATCTGGGGCTAGAGCAGGGAGAGCTGCTAAGCTCTCGCCCACAGGCGGGCCCAGGTGCCTAGGCTCTGCAGCACGTCCCTGCGAGCTTAGGCCGTGCACCGAGGCAGCCGGAACCACCCAGCTCCCCAGGACCCCGGACCAGCAATAGCGGCAGGCCTCCATATTGCAACCAGAACACAGATGGAAAGGCACAGGTAGACAGATTCCATCAAGAGCTACCACGTGGGGGGATCTGCTAGGCTCTAGCTACTAGGCAGGCCCAGCAGCACCTGCCTAGGCTCTGCTGCACTCCCCCACACTTCCCGGAGACCTCAGGCCATGCACAAAGTCAGCTGGTGGCAGCCAGCTCATGATCCCATTGAGCAGCAATCACACATAACCACCAGTAGAGAAACAACAGGTAAGCCCAGCCTCACAGGAGATTCAAACACCAGCCAGTGACAACAAGGTCAACTAACAACAGAAATAACCAGATGGCAAAAGGTAAATGAAGGAATGCCGCTAACAGAAATCAAGGCAACATGACAGCATCTGAACCCAGTTCGCCAACAACAGGAAGCCCTGGATACCCCAAAACACCAGAAAAACAAGACTTGGATATAAAATCACTGGTCAGGATGCTGGTAGCTGAACACATAGAAAAATCTCGTAAAGAAATAGAAGATAAAATGGATCAAAAGTTAGAAGCCTTTACAAGGCAAATACAAAAAGTACTTCAAGAAATGCAGGAGAAGATGGATGAAAAAGAAGAAGACAATAAGGAGGAAAGACAAAAATCACTTAAAGAAATACAGAAGAAAGTGGGCCAACAAGTAGAAGCTATGAAAGAGGAAACACAAAAATCTATTAAAGAAATACATGAAAACACAATCAAGCAAGCAAAAGATCTGAGCACATCCATCCAGGCACTAAAAACAGAAGTAGAAACAACTAAGAAATCGCAGAGGGAGACAACATTGGAGATAGAAAACCTTGGGAAGAAATCAGGGGCCATAGATGCAAATATCAACAATAGAATACAAGAGATAGAAGACAGAATATCAGAAGCCGAAGATACCATAGGAACCATTGATTCAACAGTCAAAGAAAATACTAAATGTAAAAAGGCTGTAACCCAAAACATCCAGGAAATCCAGGACACAATGAGAAGACCAAACCTAAGGATTATAGGTATAGATGAGAATGAAGATTTACAAGTTAAAGGGCCAGCAAATATCTTCTACAAAATTATGGAAGAAAACTTCCCCAACCTAAAGAGAGAGATGCCCATGAATATACAAGAAGCATATAGAACCCCAAACAGACTGGATCAGAACAGAAATACATCCCGTCACATAATAATCAAAACTCCAAATGTACTAAACAAAGAAAGAATATTAAAGGCAGCAAGAGAAAAAGGCCAAGTAACTTATAAAGGAAGACCTATCAGAATAACACCAGACTTCTCACCTGAGACCATGAAAGCTAGAAGATCCTGGGCAGATATAATGCAAACTCTAAGAGAACACAAACTTCAGCCAAAACTACTTTACCCAGCAAAGCTCTCAATCACCATAGATGGAGACATCAAGGTATTCCATGACAAAACCAAATTTGCACGATATCCTTCCACAAATCCAGCCCTACAAAGGATAATAGGGGGAAAACACCAAGACAAGGACAGAAACTACACCCGGGAAGAAGCAAGATAGAAACCTCCTCTCATCAAACCCAAAAGAAGGTAACCTCTCGAATATAAAAAAATAAATAAAATAAATAAATATAATTTCAAAAATGTCTGGAGGTAATAATTACTATTCCTTAATATCTCTTAACATCAATGGACTCAATTCCCCAATAAAAAGACATAGATTAACAGACTGGATACGGAAACAGGACCCTACATTTTGCTGCATACAGGAAACACATCTCAGTGTCAAAGACAAACACTGCCTTAGAGTAAAAGGCTGGAAGACAATTTTACAAGCAAATGGTCTCAGGAAACAAGCTGGAGTAGCCATTCTAATATCAGATAAAATTGACTTCCAACCTAAAATCATCAAAAGAGACTCAGAAGGTCACTTCTTGCTGGCCAAAGGGAAAATCCACCAAGAAGAGCTCTCAATACTGAACATCTATGCTCCAAATGCAAGGGTACCCTCATTCGTAAAAGAAACCTTACTAAAGCTTAAAGCACACATTACACCTAACACAATAATTGTGGGTGACTTCAACACTCCACTCTCCTCAATGGACCGATCAGGAAAGCAGAAAATAAACAGGGACACAGTGAAACTAATTGAAACTCTGGACCAATTGGATTTAACAGATATATATAGAACATTTCATCCTAAAGCTAAAGAATATACCTTTTTCTCAGCTCCACATGGTACCTTCTCCAAAATAGACCATATAATTGGTCACAAGACAGATGTCAACAAATACAAGAAGATCGAGCTAATCCCATGCCTCCTATCAGATCACCGTGGAGTAAGAGTGGTCTTCAATAAAAACAAAAACAACAGAAAGCCCACATACACAGGGAAACTGAACAATACTCTACTCAATGACACCTTGGTCAAGGAAGAAATAAAAAAAGAAATCAAAGACTTTTTAGAATTCAATGAAAATGAAGGTACAACCTACCCAAATCTATGGGACACAATGAAAGCAGTGCTAAGAGGAAAACTAATAGCTCTAAGTGCATCCAAAAAGCAACGGGAGAGAGCATATACTAGCAGCTTAATGGCACACCTTAAAGCCCTGGAAGAAAAACAAGTTATTTCACCCAGGAGGAGTAGAAGACAAGAAATCATCAAACTCAGGGCTGAAATCAATCAAATAGAAACAAAGAGAACCATACAAAGAATCAACAAGACCAGGAGCTGGTTCTTTGAGAAAATCATCAAGATAGATAAACCCTTAGCCAGACTAACCAAAGGACACAGAGACAGTATCCAAATTAACAAAATTAGAAATGAAAAGGGAGACATAACAACAGAAACTGAGGAAATTCAAAAGATCATCAGATCCTACTCCAAAGGTCTATACTCAAAACAACTGGAGAATCTGGAGGAAATGGACAATTTCCTAGGCAGATATCAAATACCAAAATTAAATCAGCATCAAGTAGATCAGCTAAATAGTCCCATAACCCCTAAAGAAATAGAAGGGGTTATAAAAAGCCTCCCAACCAAAAAAAGTACGGGACCAGATGGTTTTAGTGCAGAATTCTACCAGACCTTCAAAGAAGGCTTAACACCAATACTTTTCAAACTATTCCACAAAATAGAGACAGAAGGGACACTGCCCAACTCATTCTTTGAAGCCACAATTACGCTAATACCTAAACCACAAAAAGATCCAACATAGAAAGAGAACTACAGGCCAATTTCTCTTATGAATATAGATGCAAAAATACTAAATAAAATTCTTGCTAACCAAATCCAAGAGCACATCAAAACGATCATCCACCATGATCAAGTAGGCTTCATCCCAGGGATGCAGGGATGGTTCAATATACGGAAATCCACCAATGTAATCCACTACATAAACAAACTGAAAGAAAAAAATCACATGGTCATCTCATTAGATGCTGAAAAAGCATTCGACAAAATTCAGCATGCTTTCATGCTAAAAGTCTTGGAAAGAGCAGGAATTCAAGGCCCATACCTAAACCTAGTAAAAGCAATCTACAGCAAACCAGTAGCCAACATCAAAATAAATGGAGAGAAACTTGAAGCATTCCCACTAAAATCAGGGACTAGACAAGGCTGCCCTCTCTCTCCATATCTTTTCAATATAGTACTTGAAGTTCTAGCAAGAGCAATTAGACAACATAAGGAAGTCAAAGGGATACAAATTGGAAAGGAAGAAGTGAAACTATCATTATTTGCAGACGATATGATAGTTTACCTAAGCGACCCAAAAAACTCCACCAGAGAACTTCTACAGCTGATAAACAACTTCAGCAAAGTGGCAGGTTATAAAATTAACTCAAGCAAGTCAGTGGCCTTCTTGTACTCAAAGGACAAGCAGGCAGAGAAAGAAATTAGGGAAATAACACCCTTCACAATAGCCACAAACAACATAAAATATCTTGGCGTAACTCTAACCAAACAAGCGAAAGATCTGTACAACAGGAACTTCAAGTCCTTGAAGAAAGAAATCGAAGAAGACCTCAGAAGATGGAAAAATATTTCTTGCTCCTGGATTGGCAGGATCAATATAGTAAAAATGGCCATCTTGCCAAAAGCAATATACAGATTCAATGCTATCCCCATCAAAATCCCAACTCAATTCTTCATAGATCTAGAAAGAGCAATTCTCAAATTCATCTGGAGCATCAAAAAACCCAGGATAGCTAAAACTATTCTCAACAATAAAAGGACTTCTGGGGGAATCAATATCCCTGACCTCAAGCAGTACTACAGAGCAATTGTGTTAAAAACTGCATGGTATTGGTATAGCAACAGGCAAGCAGATCAATGGAACAGGATTGAAGACCCAGAGGTTAACCCACAGACTTATGGTCACTTGATCTTTGATAAAGGAGCCACAATCATCCGGTGGAATAAAGATAGCCTTTTCAACAAATGGTGCTGGTTCAACTGGAAGTCAACATGCAGAAGAATGCGAATTGACCCACTCTTATCTCTTTGCACTAAGATCAACTCCAAGTGGATCAAGGACCTCCACATAAAACCAGACACACTGAAACTATTAGAAAAGAAACTTGGGAACACCCTGGAGGACTTGGGCACAGGGGAAAAGTTCCTGAACAGAACACCAATAGCTTATGCTCTAAGATCAAGAATCGACAAATGGGACCTCATAAAATTACCAAGTTTCTGCAAAGCAAAGGACACTGTCAGAAGGACAAAACGGCAACCAACAAAGTGGGAAAAGATCTTCACCAACTCCACATCCGACAGAGGGCTAATATCCAATATATACAAAGAACTCAAGAAGTTAGACCACAAAGAAACAAATAACCCTATCAAAAAAATGGGGCACAGAGCTAAACAAAGAATTTTCACCAGAAGAAATTCGGATGGCCGAGAAACACCTTAAAAGATGTTCAACATCATTAGTCATCAGGGAAATGCAAATCAAAACAACCCTGAGATTCCACCTCACACCAGTCAGAATGGCTAAGATTAAAAACTCAAGAGACAACAAGTGCTGGCGAGGATGTGGAGAAAGAGGAACACTCCTCCACTGTTGGTGGGATTGCAAAATGGTAAAACCGCTCTGGAAATCAGTTTGGCGGTTCCTCAGAAAATTCGGCATGTCACTTCCAGAGGACCCTGGCCTACCACTCCTGGGCATATCCCAGAGGATTCCCCTGCATGCAATAAGGATACATGCTCCACTATGTTTATAGCAGCCTTGTTTATAATAGCCAGAAATTGGAAGGAGCCCAAATATCCCTCAAAGGAGGAATGGATTCAGAAAATGTGGTACATTTATACAATGGAATACTACTCAGCAATTAAAAATAATGAATTCATGCAATTTGTAGGTAAATGGTTAGACCTGGAAAATATCATCCTGAGTGAATTAAACCAATCAAAAAAGAATGCACATGAAGTGCAATCACTGATAAGTGGATATTAATGAGCCCAGAAGCCCTAAATACTCAAGACACAATTAGCAAGTCAAATGATTCCCAAGAAGAAAAAAGGAGAGGACCCTGGGCCTGTAAAGATTGCATCCAGTTTAGTAAAGAAACCGAGGGGGGAGGGGGAATGATTGGGGAACAGTTGGGGGGGGAAGAGGAACTATGGGAACTATGGTGGGTGGGAACTGGGAAAGGGAAAAGCCTTTGGAATGTAAACATAGAATATAGAAAATAAAAAAATTAAAAAAATTATTGTTTTGGTGAATTAAACACATTTCAATACAATCATTATCGCATTGTAATGGCTATTTTTAGATGTCCACTTGACTACCTCTGGATTTAATTAAAATACAAGTAGCTATATACCTATGAGGGATTGTTTTTAATTAAATCATTTGAAGTGGAGAGATCCACCTTTAATCCAGAACTTTTGAAGTCTGAAAATTCACCTTTAATCTGAGCCACACTTCTGGGCCACAGCATCTGATATCAGGCTATATAAAGGACATTCGAAAGAGTTTATTGTTCCCTTTCTGTCTGATTGCCCTCACTCTGCCTGGCAAGTTTCTCCCTTCACAGACATTTCAGACTACTTTTGTGGGTTTCTAACATATACTGAAAACTAGCTGAGACATCCTGCCTTCTGGACTTAACAATTACTGGGTTAAACAATGGCTGTACCATTGGCCCTTCTGTTGGTTCACAGTCATGGTGAGGCAAGCTGTGTTATAGCGTTTAAGCAATACTAATAAATTTGATAGACATACACAGAGATAATAAACAGACAGACTGACTGCCAGACAGATAGATAGACTCATTTTATGGGTTCTCCTCTTCTAGGGACTCTTGACTAACCCAAAGCCTTTTCTTTACCTCTGAGAAAGGTTCACTAGCTCTTAAAAGAGCGATTTTGAAAACTGTTGTCTCTGACTATGAAGAATGATCTCTGCACACATAATTAGACCTTTGTTAAGCATGTAAAAAATACTTTGTTAAGAAACAAAGATAATCATCACTCTTTGATAGCTGTCTATATGCAAAATGCAATTTTTCTAATTGTACCCTTTTTACATACAGAAAATGTTTGAATGATTATCTCTACATGCTAAGGCTGCTTAGCCTTAGGTACATTTGGATTGCATTTAAGGGTCAGTCCTCTGGAGGAACCTGGTACTCTGAATATGCCTAAGGACACATGGTTGTTTTATTTTACTTACTGGACTTGGTATCAAACAGCCTTATAAATTCATATGTATGCGCCATAGATGAGAGAATTTTCACCCTGATATACTAGCATCTTTTATACAGTAAGCTCTTTGCAGTCTACCAGAAGTTTAAATACCAACCCAGCCACAAACACATTAATATATAATCTGTCTTGACTTTAAGTAAGGGTAATAAGGTACAAATCTTGTGGAAACTATCGCCAGAAATCGGATTTGATTTAAGTCCCTCTTCATGAGATGGAACTCATCCATAACATTGCTTGGTGACTGTGAACCAAAGACTAGATATCCAACAGAACTAGAATAAAACTAAGAACTACAGCCTATAAAAAAGTAACAATAAAATAACATCTAAAAATATTGTGGTGTACTCATAAATCAGTGCCTTATTCAGCCACCATCAGAGTAGCTTTCTCTTGCTGTAGATAGGAAAAATATATAGACACTGTATTAAGACATCATGCCAAAGAAAAGAGGATGATGACGACGACGATGATGATGAAGAAGCAGAAGAAGAAAAAGAAAAAGAAGGAGGAAGAGGAAAAGGAAGAGGAGGAGGAGGAGAAGGAGGAGGAGAAGGAGGAGGAGGAGGAGGAGGAGGAGGAGGAGGAGGAGGAGGAGGAGGAGGAGGAGGAGGAGGAGAAGGAGAAGGAAAAATAAACTCAGATATATACAGCTTTAAATTGGATGTCTCTATCAAATTCTACTCCTCAGAGCCCAGGACATCCTGTGGAAGAGGTAGCAGAAAAAGTGTAAGAGCCAAAAGGGATGGAGGACATCATGAGAATAGTCTTCTGAATCAACTAAGCAAGGATCATATGAACATACAGACAGTGGAGCAGCAAGCACAAGTCTGACAAAGGTCTACAACAGGTGCTCTGCATATATATACATATATATGTATATACATATATATTAGATAACTTTTACCTTAGTATTTTCATGAGACTCTTGAGTATGTGAACTGGTTAAAAAAAGAAAGTTAAGAGACTGCTAATTGAGGAATAGACTAAGAAAGAATAGCCTACTAAAAAAATAAGTCATCTTGTAAGACTGAAAATACACATGACAATGTTGATTGTGTCTGGCAATTTTACAAATGACCAAATATAATTATTACTGTCATCACTATCACCAGTGAGTATATCTTTGAGGGGTTGAATGGTGAACATAACAGATTCAAAGTAGCACCAAATAATGGCAATGGTTTGAACTATACACCTAAATACTCAACAGACAAGAGTCTGAGTAACTTCCAAAATGATGCATATTCACGATTGAGAGGCAAAAGATAATTAAATCCATCCCCTTTGTTGAACATGTGGCAAATACAAAAACACTTAGAATATTATGATTCTTTTATCTTTACTCATATGTGGGTGGATTATTTCACCATTATTTTATATTATTTTTCATCCAGTGACAGGACATTATTATCTACCATTGGTGAATGAAAATGTTACTACTAATTTAATTACACCTGTTAATTTTTCCATAGTTCAAACCAAACAGCCATATGCAAAATAATTTTAACATATATTGAAAGTGAAAGTCTTTTCTGCATAATTAGTTAAATAGGCACACATATTTTGCTACAGATGAGAAATTTCTTAGGTTTCAGAATTTGCAAATAAGTTGCATTATTATTAAAACGTGAATTTCACAGGCAAGCAGATGGAATTAGAAATTATCATCCTGCCGGGTGGTGGTGGCACATGCCTGTAATCCCAGCACTTGGGAGGCAGAGGCAGGCAGATTTCTGAGTTCGAGGCCAGCCTGGTCTACAGAGTGAGTTCTAGGACAGCCAGCGCTACATAGAGAAACACTGTCTCAAACACCAACCCCCCCAAAAAAAAAGAAAGAAAGAAATTATCATCCTGAGTGAAATAATCCAGGGCCAAAATGAATGATTTGGTATGTACTTACTGGTAAGTAGATATTAGCCAAAAAGTACAGCATACCCATGATACACCCCAACAGACACACACAAAAAAAATGTTAAACAAGAAAGAAGGCCAAAGCAAATATGCTTGAATTACACTTAGAAGGGGAAAACAAAGGAATCATTGGAGGCAGAGGGAGGGAGAAAACTGGTGCAGGGAAGGGAACTGAGAGGCAGGATAAGGTGCTGGGAGAGATAGAAGACAGTTCCAGAGGGCTAGGAAAATGAACACAAATCTGAAGCTCCCTGGGGTGGGGAGGGAGGGGATAATCTCTAGGAAGTCCCAGAGAACTGAGATGGGAGAGCTTTCCAGGTGGCAGTTCAGATAAATTTAGCCCAAATACCTTAAGGGGGCGGGGTAAGGAACCTAAAGAGGTCAACTCTTATATCCAGCCAGGACCACCATTGAAGGGATGGGGATAAACTATACCACCCACACAACTTTTAACCCAAAACATGTCATGTATAAAAGTAAAAAACTGCAGGAACAAAGATGGAGCAGAGACTGAGGGAATGGCCAACCAATAACTGGCACAACTTGAAACCCATCTCATGGGCAAGTACCAAACCTTGACATTATTAATGATGCTCTGTTATGCTTGCAGACAGCTTAGCATAAATTGTCTTCTGAGAGGATATACCCAGCACCTGACTAAAACAGATGCAGACAACCACAGCCAAACATTAGAAGGAGGATGGGGAAACTTATGGAAGAGTTAGGGGAAGCATTTGGTCGAATTCAAGGCAATGTACACAAATTAGCAAAAGTATCTCAAATTACACGGAGAAATCGGTATTCCTCCAGGACGAACCCATGATAGTAATTCAATCACAGGTTATTACACATAATTGAAGATAAGGTTGGAAATTTGAGAGGGAATAGAGGGGACACAGGGAGAATTAAAGGAAGACTTAAGAATATATATGAGGTAAATATAGTACAGAATCCTCAAAGGACAGAATATTAGAAAGAATCGTAGAATGAAACTAAATAATAAAAAGCTAGAATTTATAATTCAGTGGTATACTGTTCACTCAGAATCTGCAAAAAAAAAAAAATTAGCAAATAAAATTTGTTTTTATTTCTCCACACTGTACCTCCTAAGAGGATGGATTCAGATGGAAATAGCCTGGGAGTACTTAATATGGATCATTATCTTGTGTTTAGAAAAGCCTGGTTTTATATTCCAACGATAATTACATTTTTAAGCAAACACACACACACACACACACACACACTCACATACACACAAAGGAAAAATGCTAAGAGCTTTATGAAAGAGTTAATATTTTTTGTTTTATCTATGCTCGAATAATTTTTATTCTGAAATAGATTTATCACCAAAGAACTGTAATTATAGGGTATAATTGAATTAAATTGCATCTTATCTACAAGGGTAATCACACCGTGTAAATTTTACTAAACTGCTCCACTTAATATGGAGGCAGTTTAACAGTTGGTTACAAAAAGGCAGATAATGCTTTGATACATATTATATAACTTTCTTATTAACTGTAGGGAAAAAGAAACTAACAAAAAGTGACTAAGTAATCTTCGTCACTTCCTTAAAGACTTGTCAAGATAAAAATATTTCACATGGTCTTAAGATGCAAAATAATAAGTAAAACTCAATTACCAATTGATACTTCATTTTTATAAATAGATAATCCATGTTACCTAGTAAATATACAAATTCAACTATATGTAATTTTCATTTCATATCAATTATATTATCATTACTTTTGATTTTACCTAATGAAAGTTGAAGATATTAATAATAATAATGATGAAATCGTGAATCAAGTCTAGAAATTAGACTAGGAACCAATTCAATTGAAATTTTAAGTCCTGTGCCTTTTAATATTTCATAGATAATATAAGAAATTCTTTTGATAATTTGAAAAAAATATGTCTTTATATATATGTACATATATATTTAAAGAAATCATTACATATATATGCTAAAATTACATATATGACTGTAATTTATTGCCAGGTCTCATGAGCTTTCTTCCTTTCAAGACAGTAGGATCTTATTTTAGATCCTATAGATCATGAATTTGGGAAGAAGAAAGGGTAAAAAGTAAAGTGAGAAATCACATAATTTCATTTTTTTATTTTTTATTGGATATATTCTATATTTACATTTCATTTCCATTTTTCTGGTTCGCTGCCCCCCGCAAAGGTCCCACATGCCCTTTTCCCTCCCTGTGTTCCCCCATCCACCCTTTCCCACTTTCCTGTTCTGGTATTCCCCTACACTGAATCTTTGAGCCTTTCCAGAACCAGGGTCCACTCCTTACTTCTTATCAGACATCATTTGATATGTGGATTGTGTCTTTGATGTCCCAAGTTTCTAGGCTAATATCCACTTATCAGTGAGTGCATACCATGGTTTCAAGCAATTAACAAGTATGTTGAAAATCTACAAAAACTTGAATGACAACAATGATACATAGAGAACAATATATTCAAAAGGTAAAACAATTAGCTAAGCACATATTTTTGAATTTCAAAAATACACACTTCTAAGTAAAACAATCAAAATTAGACTTTATTTTACATTTTATTCAAGTTTATTATGGAACATCTTAGAGTAAAGGGGAAGGAGACAGACTGATGAATTTGATCATTCTGTCTGTACTTGCTGGTTTTGTCTGTCAACTTGACACAGGCAGGAGTTATTACAAAGAAAGGAGTTTCAGTTGAGGAAACGCCTCCATAAGATCCAGCTGTAAGGCTTTTTCTCAATTAATGATCAAGGTGGGGGAGGGCCCATTGTGGGTGATGCCATCCTGGGCTGGTAGTCCTGGGTTCTATAAGAAATCAAGCTGAGCAAGCCAGTAAGAAACATCCCTCCATGACCTCTGCATTACCTCCTGCTTCCTGACCTGCTTGAGTTCCAGTCCTGTCTTTCTTTAATGCTGAACAGCATTGTGGAAATGTAAGCTAATAAACCCTTTCTTCCCCATCTTGCTTTTTGGTCATGATGTTTGTGCAGGAAAAGAAACCCTGACTAAGACACTGTCCAATACAGTTAATGCCAAAGAGCTTTGATTGTAGAATAAAACAAAAAAATCTGGGAGAAGACAGTTGTCACAAAGCTTTTCTACACTTCTAACACTAAGATCCAGGCTATTACACCCCCTGCCCCTCACCCTCCCACACACAGACACAAACTAAGATAGACCTATTCAGATGCATAGTTTTGTACCCATAAAAACATACATGTGATGAATACATGTTTGACAACATTAGATAATCATGAGATTTTAAGTGTTGTATAATTAAGCAATTCAAGGTAAACCCCTAAGTGGACAAATCAATTGAGATCAGATTTCACTTATAGCTATTTAAAATTAATTGGAAAATAATCCCACATTTCTATTTTTTTAAAAAAAGTTCTAATATTAGAATAATTTTAAAACTTTAGCTATTCTTTGAAAGTATAGAACTCAGAAATCTTTGCAACTAAATACAGTTTCAGAACAGAACTTGAAGGACAAAACATTTGGTGCCTCAGAACTCTTCTACACATTTCTGTTAATGAAGGAGAAAATAATATTGTGAGATAAGATTACAGGCTAGAAGTCTCAATATTCTCTACATTCCAAACTACTAATTACAGATAATTTCACCAGTGTGGTTGATGAAAAATAAGAAGCAAAGCAACAAATAAAAATTAAACAGCTACAGTGAGAGTAAAAGCTTAATTTTCCTATTGACGAGCAATACACCTGATTGAAAATAACACTAAAATTATTCTGATTCTCATGTTTGCCTAAAACACATGGAAATACATATTTAATTTTAGATTTTAACATATGTTAGGTTTTATAACAAACATTTAATAAGTGCAAATTTGTTCTGTCTTAATTTTGTTTCTCTTTTCTCTGATAAAAACACCCTTAGAAAGGCAATTTAAGAGAAAAACATGTTCTGTGAATTAATTTGCCATGGTATAGCCCATAATTTCAGAGAAACTAAAGTACCAGAAGCTTGAAATTGTTCATGTTACATCCAAGTAAGGACAGAGAGCACAATGAGTTTCTATATGCATGCTAGGGCTTAGCTTGCTTCTTCTATCTTATGTAGTACTGGATTGCCTGCTCAGGGAATGGCACCACCCCACACCGGGTCAGTTCTACACTCTAATCAACAGACAAGCCAAATCTAAACAATTTTTCATTGAGCACCTCATTTCAACCCATTCTAGACTGTTTACAATTGACAGTAATAACTAAACCTCACAATTTGCTTATTGAAAATGTTAACATAGCACAGAAATGTCTTGTTTTGTGTATTGTGGTTATCTGCATTTCATAATTTCCTTCATATCTCTCATTTATTTTATTTCATATATTCTTTATTTACATTTCAAATGATTTCCCCTTTCCTGGATCCCCCCATCTCTCATGTTATATTACCTACTAAATTGTAGACTGTTAAAATGAGAAAGCTTGCATTTTCTTTTTTTTTTTAAAAAAAATACAAGACTTTTAAGTGGAATATTGTTCAGCCTCCATGGGTATGTGGACTTTCTGTTGTTTTTGTTGCTATTGAAGACCACTCTTACTCCATGGTGATCTGATAGGAGGCATGGGATTAGTTCCATCTTCTTATATTTCTTGAGGTCTGACTTGTGACCAATTATATGGTCGATTTTGGAGAAGGTACCATGAGGTGCTGAGAAAAAGGTATATTCTTTTGCTTTAGGATGAAATGTTCTCTCTCTCTCTCTCTCTCTCTCTCTCTCACTCACACACACACACACACACACACACACACACACACACACACACACACACATATATATATATATATATATATATATATATATATATATATATATATACTGTTAAATCCAATTGGTCCAAAGCTTCAATAAGTTTCCCTGTGTCCCTGTTTATTTTCTATTTTCCTGATAGGTCCATTCTTGTGGTCCCCCACAATTATTGTGTTAGGTGCAATGTGTGCTTTGAGCTTTAGTAAAGTTTCTTTTACGAATGAGGGTGCCCTCGCGTTTGGAGCATAGATGTTCAGAATTGTGAGTTCTTCTTAGTGGATTTTTCCCTTGACCAGCAAGAAGTTACCTTCTGTGTCTCTTTTGAAGACTTTAGGTTGGAAGTCAATTTTATCTGATATTAGAATGGCTATTCCAGCTCATTTCCTGAAACCATTTGCTTATAAAATTGTCTTCCAGCCTTTTACTCTAAGGTAGTGTTTGTTTTTGACCCTGAGGTGTGTTTCCTTTATGCAGCAAAATGTAGGGTCCTGTTTCCATATCCAGTCTGTTAGTCTATGTCTTTTTATTGGGGAATTAAGTCCATTGATGTTAAGAGATATTAAGGAATAGTGATTATTTCTTCCTGTCATTTTTGCTGTTATTTTTGTCTTTGCGTGGTTATCTTCTTTTGAGTTTGATGGAAGAAAGTTACTATCTTGCTTTTTCCAGGGTGTAGTTTCCCTCCTTGTATTGGAGTTTTCCTCCTATTATCCTTTGCAGGGTTGGGTTTGTGAATTGATCCACTCATCTCCTTGTACTAAGCTCAACTCCAAGTGGATCAAGGTCCTTCACATAAAACCAGACACACTAAAACTAATAGAAAAGAAACTGGGGAAGAACTTTGAGGACATTGGCTCAGGGGGAAAGTTCTTGAACAGAACACCAATAGATTATGCTCTAAGATCAAGAATAGACAAATGGTACCTCATAAAATTAGAACGTTTCTGTAATGCAAAAGACACTGTCAAAAGGACAAATTGGCAACCAACAAATTGGGAAAAGGTCTTCATCAACCCTACATCAGACAGAGGGCTAATATTCAATGTATACAAACAACTCAAGAAGTTAGACCCCAGAAAACCAAATAACTCTATCAAAAAATGGGGTACACAGCTAAACAAAGACTTTTCACCTGAAGAATTTCAGATGGCTGAGAAGCACCTTAAGAAATCTTCAACATCATTAGTCATTAGGGAAATGCAAATCAAAATAACTCTGAGATTTCACCTGACAGCAGTCAGAATGGCTAAGATTAAAAACTCAGGAAACAGCAAGTGTTGGGGAGGATGTGAAGAAAGAGGAACAGCCCTCCACTGCTGGTGGGATTATAAGCTGGTACCACCACTGTGGAAATCAGTCTGATGGTTCCTCAGAAAACTGGACATTTTACTTCCAGAGGACCCTGCTGTAACACTGTTATATTCCCCAGGATTCAATAAGGATACATGCCCCACTATGTTCATAGCAGCCTTATTTATGATAGCCAGAAGCTGGAAAGAACCTAGATGTCCCTCAATACAGGAATGGATACAAATAATGTGGTATATATACACATTGGAGTACTATTCAGCCATTAGAAACAATGAATTCATGAAATTCTTAGACAAATGTATTGAGCTGGAGAACATCATACTAAGTGAGGTAACCCAGTCTCAAAAGAATACCCATGATATGCACTCACTGATAAGTGGATATTAGCCTAGAATCTTGGAACACCAAAGACACAATCCACATACCAAATGATGTATGAGAAGATGGAAGGAGTGAACCCTGGTTCTGGAAAGGCTCAATGCAACAGTGTAGGGGAATACCAGAGCAATGAAGTGGGAAGGGGTGGATGGGGGAACAGGGGGAGGAAAAAGGGCATATGTGACCTTTGGGGGGTGGGGAACCAGGAAAAGGAAAAGGAAATGTAAATAAAGAATATATCCAATTAAAATAAAAAGAAAAACAAGAGTTTTGATTTATTTGATATGATTCTGAAAATATATGTATTGTAAACATCTGCAAAAGATTAGCAGCAACAATAATTACTTATCTGAACAATACCCTAGGCTATATTTGATATTTATGATTATATTCCAACTTGAAAATTAGCCTAATATGAAACTATCAGACCTCATTATATTATGTTATTGTCACTTATTAGTTTGTTTGCCTCATTATCTTCATATACTTCCCAGTGAAAGTTTTAACTTTTCATTATCTAATTTTAAGTTATTTTATTACTATTTATAATAAATTATCATATTATATTATTATCAATATTTTATTAAATAACATGTTTCAAGCATGATGCTTTAGACTAGTGAAGAGTTTGTTGATTTTTAACCACACCAGTAGTACCTATTTTTATTTTCTATGCTTGGAAAAATGGGCCCCAGTATATTAATCAATTACCTGAATGATTGACTATACATGCATTTGCTTGTAAATAGCCAGCTAGCACATATAAAAATGTCCATTTATTCTAGTAATTATCCAACCTACAGTTAACTCATCCATACTGTGTAGCTCTCATTGAAGACTCAGAATTATTCTCCTCAGAACATTCTGTTCTTTTTTCTCACATAGAAATTGATAGTCACAATTGGTTATGTATCCTTTATAATGACTTGAAAACAACCTCTTTTAACTAAGTGAATTGCATGGAACAAGTATATCAAAAGGAAAGGGATTTAATTATTCATCAGCAAGGATCTCCCATTTTTATGTTATCAAAATAATTAATTTTCATTGATTTAGAAAATTGTTTACCTCAAATAGAAGAGAACTTAAAAGTGGATCAGTATTATCCTGATCCTGCTCACAGCAGAGTGCTTCCAATTCATTCTCCCAATTCTGTATCTACATTTGTCACTGGATTATTGTAAATATGTAGAACTTTTCAAAATTTTCATAGAAAGGTGAATTTATAGAAGGCATCTTTGTAATCACTTCTGCTCCATCACATACTGATGAAAACACATTCATAATCCAGGGACAGTAGTGTTGCAATGCTCTTAATAAAAAAATACATAGTACATGAGATCTTCCTGCTGCAATTAAAATCAGTGTTAGAGGTGACGATTATAGAAGTACCAATCAAATACTATTGAAAAGGAGATAGATAACCTATATTTTAAGAAATCACTGAAATTTTCATTGGTAAAATGCAAACTAGATGTTCAAGAGAAAGCTAACATTATATCAGTTTTAAATACATAGATACACACACAAACATAAACCTTATAACAGGAATAATGCCTCTCACATAACCTATAGGTTTTCAAATAAAAAGCCTGGAATATACAATGATGAAAACAGTGGTAAAGATATTACAGGGGTGTCCAGCTGCTTCAGATTGGATGTTAGGCCTATTTTATATGTGTCAAATCTCTCTTTCCCTCTACATATGATGGAGAAACCAAAGTTATATGGCTTAAAACTCAAAGAATGAACATACTACTATTATTATAAATGAATATAAACCATCCTCAAAGAATGAGCATACTACTCTTATTCTATATTAACATATGCCAGGCACAGTATATTACAAATTAAATCTCTATTCCCAAGAAGCACTTCAACTCTCAGACTTTAGTAGATGAATCTTTGTTCAGTGAACAGTGTTAAACATAAATTAATAACTAATCACACTATAGAAAATAAATGTTCACTTACAAGTCGAAAAGGTAAACCATTTTCCAACACACAGTGACCAACAAGAAATCAGGAATTGATAGAGTATTTAAAAGCCAGAAATTAGGGAGTATCAAGGAGTAACAAGTCTTCTAGATAAGATGGGGGCATTTAATTTATAAGTTCACAGATTATGTGGTTGCCTTCATAAGACCTACATTATACAAAACCAATTAATATCTTAGAATGAACAGGGATGTAGTCTTGGGCCACTACAACTAACTGGTAAGCTGTTGATAGTATATGGCTTATCAGGAAAAGAGCAATAGTTCTTTTTTAAGAGCATGGCCCCTGGCAGTTTTATCAAGCTTCTGATGATGGTCCTACAGCAGAGTTTTGACCAGCACACACTGGAATCTCTGGTTTACTGATAAAGTTTAAAGGGCAGAAGAGGAAGTTAAAAGGGTTGAAACGAAGTTGAAGAGGTAGATGTGGAATAAATTAGGAAAAGGGCTGGGGATGTAAGTAACATCAAAATACACTGCATGAAATCCTCATAGTATTAAGAAGAATAATATGAAATAGTCACTAAAGCCAACATTTTTCCCCTGTGAATCTAAAATATGCATTTTTTAAAAAGTAGTAGAAAGACAGGAAATATCCGAACAATGTAATTATAACTTGAAATATTTGATCGTCAATATTTAAGCTGTGGGCAGTGTCAAGTTTATTGGAAATACTAACGTAGAATGAATGGAAATATGATCTTGTCTATTTAACAGACATTTGGAAGTGGTAGAGGAAAAGTTATTATATTTGACTTTAATTTTTTGTATGCACACTTAGATATGTATATTCCTCTGGCTTTCTCTAATTTATTCAGTAAATATATTCAATATTATTAAAAATCATGTTTTATTTAATCTAATTACATGATAATAGGGAAAAGTTGCAGTTTTCATGTAGCTCACAGTTGAGTATTAAAAGAAACAGCAGAAAACTCTATCCAGGGTAAAAAAAAAAAGGCTAAGTAATAAAATGAGTATGTATAATACAAGTCTATTATAAAAGTAAATGCCATGATAGGAGTTACACAAGGTAATGAATAAGAATGGAATATATTTATTTGATGTTAGTTCTCTACACAAAGAAAAAATATTAACTGGATAGACAAATGGTGCTTTGAAATTTTCAAACAAGTCACTATAGCTAAATCAGACTGAAAAAGAAAGAGTTGAAGAAATAAAATTCAACCAAAGAATCTTGATATATAAGGCCTTTTGGTTATAGATAAAGATTTGCATTTTGTTTTGTATGACACTGAAGGCTACAGTAATTTTAAAAGATTAATAGCTGGTAACTCTTCATAACTGTGGAATGAAGGAAACCTATTTGAGCCTTGTTATTAGAGACCACCTGTGGGTAATGATGATCTTAATTCACATTATAAGAAAGACAATCATGAAAAACATTTTTTGAAGGAGTTTTCAAATAGTACTGAACAAACACATGATGAATACAAATATTGAGTGTAATGAAATAAAGGATAAGGATGCCAGGTTTATTTTAATGTATTGTAACATAACTTAGAGAAGGACTCTGTGAAGTAGAAATGAAAACAATAGAAGAGGAATAGAGGAGTAGGGGATAGGGGTTCTCCAGATGAGGAAACAGAAAAGAGGATAACATTTTAAATGTAAATAAATAAAATAACCAATAAAAAATAATAAAATTATTCTTTAAGTATGCCATGCTAGAAAACAGATAGAAAAACATTTCTAAGTCTAAAACTGGAAGTATATAAGTCCTATGAAAACTGTGGTCATTGTTCTACATGTCTGGCAGCAGATTTAGGCAACACTGTCCTCATGATACTGGTTTGTAAAGCATGGAATGTAGAAAATGGGCACACTATGGTACACTATGAAGCCGTGTTCCTTGATTCTAGAGAGCCACTGAAGCCAGGCAATGTATGTAGGACTGAACAGAGAGGACCTATGAAAGTATTATGAAGCTCTACAGTTGAAAACAAACGTTAGTGGATATTTTAGAATTTCAGAGATGTCTGAAGCTTGGGATATCTGTAAAAGAATGATTCAGGCTTGGACTAAGAGTGACCAAAGACAGGGCCTATGTATATTAAATGGTTGGTACAACTCCAGGCCTTTGGATGAGAAATAGTTTTGATATAGGTGCTGGATACATTGTGGAACTTCAGGATTTGGTGTTTTTCTTGCAGTTGTTTGATCCTTTTGTTCTCATCTTTCCTTGTGATGTTCAGATTTAATGTCTTTGAAATTATGATGCTTACATTTAACCTATGATGTGAGAAGTAGGTATCTTTATCTTATACTATTGGTGCTTCCAGTTAAGAGAGTATATCAGAACTGAGTCTAAATTGATGTTAGACTGGATGTATTTTACTTTTTTTTAAGTAGACATTATGAATTCTGAAAGATAAAGGGTAAAAGGTCTTTATTCAAAGGGTTTCAATCAGGATACTTGAAATAGATTTGCAATGGTTAATATTGTCAACTTGACATGGCATAGAATCACCGAGGAGACAAACTTAAGGACATAGCTGTTGAGGAAATTCTAGATGTGTTGTTTTGAGAAGACCGAACCTAAATGTGAATGGATCATTCTGTGACCTAGATTTCTAGATAGAATAAATAATAATAAGCTGGGCTGAGCACTAACACTCATCTATCTTTGCTTCTTAACTCCAAATACAATATGAATGGCTGTTATAGACTTCAGTAGACATTGACTGGACCATGATGGAGTACCTTCAATCACATCCTTTTGTGAGTTGAATTTTTCATGTATTTTGTATAATTCTGAGAAAAATAACATAGAAGGCAGTAAGTTAAATAACTGAAAATGCATAAGATTCTTTAAGAGGCATCAAACACTAACATTTTGTCAAATTATTCTCAAGCTGATTGGATAAAATAGAAATGTTAGAACAGCATTTGTCCTTTATCTCACTTCAATTATCAAAGGAAGCCTTGTGAGATGCAGTGCAACCATGGATCAAAGGTATAGAGCATTATGTCATCTCAAATACTCAGTGTGAGTGTGTAGGGTCATAGAACAGCTGTTGATTAATAGGTAAGTTAAAAGGCTCTGCCTTGAACACATTGATAGAGAAGACAAATTCCTGAACAGACCACTGATAATGCAATCAACATGATAAATAATTAGTAAAAGGGGCCTCACGAAACTGAAAGGCAAAGGACACAGTTGATAGGACAAAACAGCAGGCTACGAAATGGGAAAAGTTCTTTGCCCACACTATATCTGATAGAGGACTAATATCCAAAATATATAAAGAACTCACGAATGTAAACACCAACAAGCCAGATAAACCAATTGAAAAAAATGGGTATAGAGATAAAAAGAAATTTCTCTCCTTCACTTTTTAAAATTGGTTTATAGAAGGGCACTAGAAAATATAGGTTCAGATGCTTCTCTGGTTCTTTCGTAAGATAACTAGGACACGGTTTTCAGACCATGTAGTAATTAGAGGTTTCAAAAGCAAAATGTATGAGGAGTAGCTGACTATTTACCTTAATGACAAGATGCTTATGTGTCCTTTGGAAGACACCAGAGAAGGTATATAGCAATGTACATATTGATATGCACATATGCACATGCATACACCTGAAAAAACAGAGTTGAAAGAACAAAAAGAATGACACTAAGACTTTTCCACTTTTCTTTCTATTTAAGAAATAAAATGAGCCAAGGTTTTCCTAAATTTTCATTGTCAATCTAAGAAAACATGAGGAGGAAAAATAATCCCATGTTTTTAATTGAAAGGGTTGGAAACATTATTTTAGCATTAGGATATATAAATATCATAAAACATACAAAATACAAAATAACTGTAGCACTTAATACCTGATGTTTAATTAGACGATATACAAAACTTATTTTTTTTGCTTTCTTTTATTGTTTGTTTTGTTGACTGTTTGAAATGCCACATATGAACTTCAGGCTGACTTCAAATTCACTGTATAGGTGAAACTGGTTTTGAACACCTGAATCTCCTGCTTCCACTCCAGTCATCTGGAATCTTCAAAGAAAGGGCTCAACAGCAAGGACTCAGCTAACTCAGAGTAATTACCTCAATTTTTTGTCCATCACTGAAATTTGGTTTGCCCTTGTCAATATATTTTCTGCTTTTCAATTTGAAAGACCATTTCTTTTGCTAGACGGAACAGAAGCAACAGTGGAATTGAACACATTTTTTTTTCATCAAGATTTGGCTATTTGTCCCCACAGCTGGATCAATACTTGTTTGAGGAGTGATGCTCTGTCATTTCCTTGAAATGAGCTTCATTGGTACAAATATCCACTGAAAAGGGAAGATCATGCAGGTGCCTGGTTAAGAAAATATAGTACTCAGTAAAGACCTGTTATAGACACTGATATTTATCCTCAAAACAGAAGTTTTGCAGCTATTCCATTTTGAAAAACAAGACATTTTCTATTCATTCTTCATTAACATGTCTACTAGCATTCTTTTCTGTAGTTACTGTGTTCAGGAACCTAACTCTTAATTATTAGTTCTTAGTAATACCATGATTAACAATACACTCACAGTCCATATGAAATTAATGAGAGTTCCAGAAGTAACGTGGAATGTTTTATAAATAAAAATTGCTATTGAAAAAAATAGAATGTTTGTAAGAGTTTCGTGTGGTTGTTTTTTGGTTGTTTTGTTTTGGGTGTTTTATGTTTGTTTGTTTTATAGGAATTATTACTTCTTCCTAAAAGACCCTTTTTTTTCTTTTGTCAGGAGTAAAGTGTGTTATGTGTTTGGCATTCTATAAATATTAATCATTTGATATTTTTATTATTTTCAAGTTGATTTGTATAGAAATTTTAAATTTCTACTTTCCTGTCTACTTCAAATTTTATTTACTTACATTTTTCTTTCACACAAAAAAAAAACAAAAATGAAAATATTAATAAAAAAACATTATCTTGAAAATAGTTTTGCCTGAAAAACTGTCCTCTTTCAATGAACTCTAGAAAAAGATTTAAGTAATGCTTTGGAAAGGAAGAGGTAAATTTGAACATGTTATTTGTGTTTGGATTTAGTGTAAAATGTGATTAAGCCATTCAGTTTCTCAAAGAACAAAATTAAGATAATTTGTGTGTGTGTTTGTGTGTGTGTGTGTGTGTGTGTGTGTGTGTGTGTGTGTGTGTTGTGTATCAGAGTGAGTTAACAGGATCACTTACATGATTTAGAACCAGGACTTTTCACCTTAGCTTTCTGTAGGTGATGGAATAGGACAGTCAGATAAATGTGGCAGCCTATGTCTGACATAAAGAATGAATGTTCGCTACCAATGATTGTAGAATATGTATTTAAGGGCTAAAACGCTGGAGTCACTGTCCATGAACCCTTACAAAACCAATACTATAGCCACTTAAGAAGAACACTCTTGAAGAAGTGACTAAGTTTCCTTCGTTTGTTTCTTATTCCTAATCTACCAGTCAGCACTACTCACTTTTGAGATGTGTCTTACCCTTCCTTTCAATCTGCTGTCATATATCAATCATCTCTACAGACACTCTTAAGCTACATCCTGTAGGATACTTTATGAATTTTCTAAGCAACTATGAATATAGTCAAGTTGACAAGTAAGATTGAAGCCCTCAAAGACACTCACAGAACTTTAAAAATAGATTCTATAAAATAAGTTCTGGTACATAATTTAAATTGACATATTTTTCTTCTCATTTTAAAATTATATTCATGATAATTATTGTTTATCATTTGTACTTATTTTTATGAAGAATTCTAGTTATTGAAACAATTACATAAAGAGCAAATGCTAAATATAACAAATTTAAGATGTCCTTTAATGTGAATGGAAACAAATTTTAGCCCAAAATAATAGAAAACACATATATACTTATTTATATTTTAATAGATATATACTATTAGAAATGCAAATTAAACTTGATATCTAAAGACTAAAAGTAATTCTAGACTTTAAAATTATGTTTAAAAAATGTTTGCTAACAAAAATCAGAAAGAGTAATGGATAGAACCTGCCAGCGAGTGACATTAGTGATTCTGTTTCACATTATCATCTTGCTGACTGCAGGGAAATTTTTTTCTGCAGGTTTTTAAATTAAAGGGCTTCCATCTTTTCACAATGTTTGGTCTATTTGTAATTTAGTGAAAGGGCAAAATGGTTTATAACAACAGTAAAGTATTTCACTCCTAATTTTGCCTGAGTGGAAAATATATTTAATGAAGTTGAAGCAATATATCTTATCAAAATGTGAAGACCTTATGACTATTTTGGGGTGCATACTATTACAGGATGGGTTTATGACAGCTGGTTAAGAAAATGAAACTTGTTACTTGACTTTATTAATAAACACAGTATGAAATCTGTGCTTATGATTGAAAATAATTGAAAGATGAAGATGAAGACTTCTGCATTGTGTTATTTTGGGTAGAATAACGCAGAAATTTGTATTACAGGTTGATGTGATGCAATTTGAACACTATTAAAGAACAAATTTCAAACCAAAAATGGATATTTATATGTCATATTATTGTATACATGATAATATGGAGATATAAGAAATAAATTCAGTTTACTATAACTTGATACAAACAATAAAGAGTGCCTTTGATTGGTTTTTATTGTAAATGTCATAACATTTGTAATTGAAAATATATACACAGAGAATTCTCTGCAAAATGCATTATATGTGTTTGCTAAATAATGTTGCTAACAATGTTGTTGTTAGCAATATTGGATAATAAATTTGAGAGAAAATACATTCAGCCTTATGCAGTCTCTAAGGGCAAAATACAATAGTAATAACATTTTCAGTATATGATATGCGGTTATAAACTATGCCTGTAAACCCATATATTATGGAGAGTAATGAACTGAAAGAAGGCAATGAAAAATGATTCTGGAATAAACGTGATAAAATGAGTGGACTGTGATAGGCCATTCTTGTTGTAAACTTTAGTTTTTCTGTTTAAATTATATAATTGACTTCCGTATCATAAGAAGCTGGTTTTTAATAAACACAGAGAAAAGAATAGCTTAAAAGTATAATGAATGCACAGAAACAATTACTCTATGTCCCAATAAAATTGGTGGTGGTTTGAATAAAGAATGTCAGAATAAATTTGCTGCATTCTGTAGCAAATATTATAATACTATTTATTAGTCAATAAAATGCAGAATAAAAAGTATATAGAAATGTGACAGTTTGAGTCTGGCAGCAAAACAAAACAAAACAAAAAAAACATTCATCACAGAGTCTGTCTAGTTGAAAGGTAAGAAAGGTAATAAAGTGCAAAACAAGGCCACAGTGTTTCGCATCTTCTCTTATCATCCTGCATGCATGAATAATGTGAATCTCTAACCCTCCCAGCATATTCCCAAAGCTCCGAGACTCCCATACACTATCAATACATGTAATGCAGTATGAATTCTTATGAATTGGTACATGTGAGTGATTCGATAATATTGGTCATTTTTGAATTTCCAATGAGCTGCAGTGAATGTAGAAGCTGATAAAATAAAACGGTAAACAGACATCCAAAGATGGTTACTGTGTCAAAAACAAATGGTTGTGAAAACTGTGTTTGCACTCTTATTTCCTTTAATTATTGCTGGTTTCTAAAAATGTGCATTGGTTTTGGGTAATATTTTTTTGAAACTTGTTGTTGCATTTATACTTAAATTGCATTTCACTCATGAATAAATATTGCATTTAATCAAAAATAGTATAAACAAAATATGTTTTAAAATAAACATCTACAGCATTATAACACACTCTGTTACTTACCAAAATAATTAAGTACAACCCAAAATGAAACAAAATGAACACAAAATTTATTCATTTGTGTTTTCATGATGAGAAGTAGGTATACTCATAAGTCCTTATTTAATGGATATTAAGAAAAATATATACACATATATGCATGCCTTATTTACAGGTTATTTATGGAACAAAGTACCATATTATTATGATGTTATCTATCTATAATTTTATCCCATTAAAAATGTTTTCTTTCCATATTGTATTTTTCTATCAAAGCTACACTCTCTTTTAGAAAATACATCTATATGTTTATTGACTTTTGGATATTTTAATGGCAATTCAGGCTTTAGTACACAAATAACTGTACAAGCAATTACATAGCAAATAAGAACAAAAATATAGGTGGTTCCTATTGATCCATCTCAAGTCAAAAAGCATTATAATAACTTCAATAAATAATTCTTTGTAATAAACCTACCTTCTCTGGTACAAAATATACATGAATCTTCATGCAGATTTATCTACAAGTATTAGTATAAACTACAAATACTACAAAATCAAAAGAAATCTAATGACTACATATAGGAGCAAAACAAACCATAAACATTATTTGGAACCCAATTGTAATGTAGGGGTTGAGTTTAAGAATCAGGGGGGGAGGAGGAGGGGATAAGGAATTTGCAGAGGGAAACCGAGGTAAGCACGATAACATTTGAAATGTAAATAAATAAAATAACCAATTAAAAAAAAGAATCCTTGTAAGAAACCCAGTACTAGGTAAAATAAACTTTCCCTCAGGTAGCTCCTCAGGGAGCCCAAGAGTTTCCCAAAACAACTTGACTTGTTGCCTTTGTCTTCATTTGCCTCCTACACCATAAAGGTTTGGTCCTTTTGCTAGTGATATTACCCACTTTGGACAAATAAGTTGGAGAAATCAAGCTGAAACTTATTAGAAGACCTTCTACTTGAAGACAAGTGTTCATAATATTAGAAAAACAAGAAACATCCACAGTGATACCCTGATGTAATGCCTAACTACAATATTAATGATCTTAATGACCTACCAGCAAATTATTATCAAGAGTACAACAGTGAATTTTTTTAACTTGGGGGGAGGGGGTTAACATATTGCTGGGTAATTTAGCATGCCTAGTACTGTGAACCTAGACAGCACCTTATAGATGGAAAACCTATTATCCATAAAAGAAAATCTATAGACCAATTTCTCTAAACTAATATAATATCTAATTGTATTCTGAATACAATTTTCTTATTCGCACAGAATATTTTAAGTCTCAGCAATCATCAGTGAAGCCCCTTTGCACAACAGATGGAGATCACTACAGAGATTCAGCTTGTCAAGTTGCAGGGAAAGTTTTTTAATGGATCCAATGAGACAGGACTGTGAGTGCTTAAGTAGTTACATTACTCATAGCCATCTATGATATTGGTATTATGGCTCTCATTTCATAAAGTAAGATGTGGAGTACTAAGAGGTAAAATTGCTTGCTTGGTTTCAGTTGTAGTTTGTATAATACAATAAGGGAGCATGTGTGGAGGGCTTTTTCCTGAGTATAGTAAAGTCAGAGATTATAGAAAATTTGAGAAGCCTAAAATGATATTTGTCATGTCTGCCTCCATAAGGATTCATCCCAGTAAACCACTGGTAATTCTCCTGAAAGGATTTCTATACAGTAAACAAGATCTTAGCTATTTCATAGCTCTGATGCTTTTCATTTCAAATGTGCTTCTGCCACAAATTCATACATCTATCTCCTTACCAGGGTCTGAACAAACAGGCCTAATACTGTGTATTCTCAGCATCTAAAACTAGGATATGGATGAACCTCAGTGCTTTGTATGGTTACCGGTATCTGATAATTTTTGGCAATAATGAACAGCATAGAATTACATTAGTCCTAATCCCTAATTTGGTTTGGACAATTGGAAATGTGTTTTTTCTTCTCAACCACCATGCTTTCTTCTCTCAGGTGGTGAATATGTAGCTGTTCCAAAAGAATAAACTGTGACTAATAGACTACATCTAGTTAGCTCAAGAGATTAAATTTATGTGAATTAGAGTCTTATTTAAAGAGACAGATTTCCCTTTAGTAAATGGAACTGTTGTCATTTAATAAACCTAGAAGGTAAAGCTAAAAGAATATCATGGACAAAACACTAAGTTTAGATTATAGTGAGTAGAATTACAAAACATTGGCCTAATCCAGACATATATGTGCAATAACACTTTGCTGGGATTGAAGTTCAGCAATTAGCAGAACTTGCCATTCTTTCTAAAACCAGGTTCAGTTCCAAGAACTCATATCATAGCTCTTTGTGTTCTTTTTTTCTTGTATGTATAGTTACATTTGTTTTTGGGTTTTCTACATTGTTCTATTCTGTCTTTCTACATAGGTTCTTAATTCCACAAGGATTCATGGTACTCATCCAGAAGGTGGAATGAGATGGAAAAAAAAGTGTTTAATGCATACTGATACATTGATTATCCAGTAACCCAACACTTCAGTTAATATTAAGATCATTTTTTATTGATAAAGTATGTTAAAAAACCAACATACTGTTGATAATAAAACAAAATGAACTAGGATGAACTTGGCAATTGCTTTATAAATGTGTCCTAAAATGACACTGTTTACATGTTTAAATCTAGCTATAAAATATAAGTAAACTTCCTTCTTGTTTATGTATTTGAAATAATGAGATACAGTTTTAAATCACATGGATTTAGCAAAACACCAAGCTGGCTATTTTACATGCTATCCTATCATACGGGCAGATGTGAAGCTATTCTCTAAACATATGCTGGGGCTTGAGTTGTCTCATGCCTTAATCTCATATCTGCTTTGATGCATATTTTTTCAGATAAGCAATCTGCCAAATATATCATATTAAGAGTTCACAAGAAAGTTAAAATACAACTGAGTAAAATTACACCCCACAGCTCAAAACAACAGTGTGTCTTATTTACATTGAAGTTTAAACCTTTGCTTCTAATGAAAATTGCATCTACAAATTTGCAATGTTTTCTCTTACGTTAAAGTTTCCATAGTGCATTAAGGCTTAATACCTTTGTTCTGTAAGCCTATATGGCTGAGGGGATATAATTGGTTTTTGTTGTTGATTGATTTGGTTTTTTTTTACATGTTTTTTCTCATGTTTCATCAGAAGCTACATATAATATTTGTTAAATTTTTTCATAAATTTTGACAGAAGTCGGCTACATCAAATTCCTTAAAATGTGAGTACTTACTGTACTTAGGTTTGCAAGATTCTCTGATAAACTATGAGTGTTTCTGGGAACATGAATGCACGTGAAGAGGGCATAGTAACAGTTCACACACATGTCTTTCTGTATCACTCTTGGTCTAATTGCCTTGAGACAGTCTTTCTCTTTGCATAGTTTGAGTGGCCAGGATATCCTCTGTATCCTAGTCTTTGTAAACTAATTCTGAAGTTATAAACACAAAGGTAGTTTCCCAGCTTTTTACATAATGCTTCAGCTTCAAACTCAAGTCTTCATATTTATAGAGCAAGCATTCTTAACCACTGAGCCATCTCTCTAGCCTTCATTGCTAACATGTTTATTCTTTTTTATCTTTTATAATCCTCTATACATTTACCTCTACTCTGTACTTGATTATTCCCTGGAGCATCCTATGGTGCACTGACTATTATTTTACTTTTTAATAAAATATTTAGTAAAATTTTTAAAACATTAACTGGATACCATCTCATCTTTGAGAAAATTAAGACTATTCACAATAAAATAATAAATCTTAAATATTAGATTGCTATCAATTTCCAAATAGTGCTTCATTAATCTCATTTTTTTTATTTTTGGTACTCATTGAATGTTTTGCTTAATTATGATTTCCAAGAAATCATCTTTTATTTTGTTAATAATGTCTGCAATATGCTATATTTGCCCCTTTAGAGAATACTAATTTGATTTTGAGACATGTCTCATATACTCCAGGATGTTCTCATTCTTGATTTTTAGCCACTATTGAATGTGAAGTCCTTATATCCTTACTTCTTCTACAACAATCAAGGAGCTATAGTCGTGCATCAATACACACTGCTAAAGGTATTGGGAGGGATCAATCTTGGAGCATCATGAATTCTAAGTAAGCATCTACAAGCTGAAAACACATCCCAGGGAATCAGCTGCTGATATTTGGATAACATGCTTAAGGAGTGATTGCCCAATGCCTCCAACAATATTTATAAAATCTTCTTTAATAATTCCCCTCATAATACTTTATGTCAATGCAAGTCTCAGGAAGTTGTTGAAACTTATAAGATTAAAAATGCCCCCATTTCAATATTTGAATAAATAGCAGTTTTCTAATATGCTAACACTTTGAGCAAAATGCATCTTTTGCTAGATGGGTTTCCATGCTGCTCCAGCCTTTGAGCCACCTGTGCTCTTGTTGGTAACTCTTCCAGCACACACAAGTAAAAACAATAAAATTGGAGTTTGATAAGTTTGATGTGTGTAGAAATGTTTCCTCATTCTCTTGTCAGCAACCTATTTAGTATGAATAGATTATTTTTACATCTCCTCACGAAAGTCAATATATATACTTTCAGAAATCTAAAACAATTTGCATAGCTTTCAAGCCATCCTGAAAAAAGTCTAACCAGGTCATACATTTTCAAAGCATTACCCATACTTTAGATTTGAAGTGTCACATAGAAAACTAAAAGATGATCACTTCGATAGTTTCCTTGAATAAAAGTCAGAATGTTAAGCACTGAAAAATAAACATTTTTATGAAAACTTAAAATACAGTGAGTGTACTTTTTTGAGGAGGTATAAGACCTCCATTTAATTCTTTAACACTTATATTGTTCTGTTTTTCTGTGCTTACATTCACATCAGTATCAAACAGAATTATTTTAAACATTAACTTGTATTCTCTCATTGATACTACATTGTGTTTTCTTTCAACATAACTCGGGATTATGCTGTCTGATGGACTTTGATTTTCTCATTTTACTTATTTACAAACATATTCTAATAAACAGAATACCTGGACAAATGAATACATGAAATAATGAAGACCCAAATTGTTTGTTTGTTTGTTTGTTTTTTGCTTTTTTATTCAATATATTCTTTATTTACATGTCAAATGATATCCCCTTAATTATTATGTTTCTTGAGAGGACTACGCATTCTAGTGTTTTCGTACTGAGCTATATATTATGAGTTTTTACATACCAAAAAGGCAAATTAGAAGATAACAGTTGATTTCAGAAAACATCAGAATTATAAACATGTTTCTTACACAATCTATTTTATGCAGAATAGCAGTGTACATATGCCTTTTTTTCTTTTATATCTAGTATAAACTTTCTTTTCTACAAGTTAAAATCACTTTTGAACGCTTACATTCTCCTGCATATCTAAATCTTCTAACCATGTTCTTCTCACCACTGACTGCTCAATTCCTGGTAGAACACGGAAGAATGTTCCTAAAACAGTAAAGCAGCCGTCTTCACAGCACTAGCTTGGGTGGAATGTGGCTCGTGAGAAGTGACAGCTCAGGGTATAGCAACAACTTTGCTCTGGAGTAAATCCCCAAAGCCCTGCTCACTGCAGGAATATGCTGACATCAAAGTAAAAAGTAATGCCCTTTTTAATGCTAAGCATTTACTCTAGGAGATTTCCCTTTTGGTGAACCATACAAGGTAAAAAATAAGTAAGCAATTTAAATAAGCAACTATGAGTAATGTCATAAGAGGTTTAGAAAACATAAATGTAACAAATTACTATAGTTTTGAATGTTAAACAAAGGATAAGTAAAAAGCTGAAACCAAAAGACTAAAAACAAAAGAACTATCAGGATAGTAACACAGAATTTTGTGTTCATCAATTTTAAATAACTGTTTTTAAAAAACCAAAGTTTGCCACAAAGAAAAAAAAATAATAGAATGACTCAAAGCTTGATTCTTCTAATATGGACTTACTGCATTTATTCATTATACATAAATTAACACTATACTGAAAGTTAGTTCATATTAATTTTTATACTACCGTCAATGCTCGTAGAATTTGTCATTTGAACAGCTGCATAATCAGTTCGTGCCACCTTCCTCCACAGACTGATTAGACAGTTGGAACAAAGTCAAAGTTGATTAAGAAAGTGGGTTTGGTGTTCTGAAGAGATAGCAATTAAGAAGACTTGTTGCTGTTTCAGAGAACTTGAATGAGGCTCCTGGCATCTACATAGTGGCTCACAATCACGTATAGCTGCAGCTCTAGATTGTCCACTGCACTCTTTTGGTGTATTGGGGGGAGTCACAAGAAGGCACATAGTGTACAATATGCACATAAATAAGACACTCATGCATAAAGTAAATATAACAAAATAAACTTTAAAAAAAGTAAAAGAAAATTTTGTGTATAATCACATACATCTCTTATTGCTGGTATCTGTAAATTTCTATGTATGCTGATATTGTGTGTGATAATGGAAGAGACATAGAACACTAAGGAAGAGACTCTACATGACTTGGTCATTGACAAAGCTATACAGGAAGAAGCAGAGTTTGAAAGTAAATTGAAAAATAAATAGTGATGGAACAGTCAATGAAACACTGAACGAGATCTATGTTTCTAAAAATTGTAAAACATGACAACCTTCATTTTTTTTGTTTAAAATTTCTGAATAGCAAACACTGATGACATAGTGCCATGACATTGCATCTGACAGGTGTCTTAGCATGCAAAAACGTGGCTGTGATTTAGAGATGTAGGAGTTTTATTTTTTCAAATAACAGGAGCATAAGGAGAGAGAGAGAGAGAGAGAGAGAGAGAGAGAGAGAGAGAGAGAGAGAGAGAGAGAGAGAACAAAAATAATAATGGCCAAGCTGTTGGCTTGTTTTCCAGGATTCCTCTAGTTTTGTTTACGCTTCTGAAAATACAGTGCATTTCAAGGATTGGATTACATAAAGTGTATGCCTGAATACTGATGGAGAAAGGAAAA
Organism: Apodemus agrarius; assembly: GCA_964023405.1. Classification (NCBI taxonomy): domain Eukaryota; kingdom Metazoa; phylum Chordata; class Mammalia; order Rodentia; family Muridae; genus Apodemus; species Apodemus agrarius. Next base: position 29,702,039 of record OZ030013.1, on the reverse strand, counting down.
CATAAAATGTGTGAAGGTTCAGAGACAGTCGACTGCCTTTATAAATAAAATGCCTAAGAACAATTGTGGGGACATAAATACCTGTGATAATCAGTAGAAAGACAACTATCTTCATGACTGCCAACCAAGCCCACCTTTCTTTAAGAATAGTACTGTGTAGTAACAGAATCCAGGTAAGATAGTAATACTAATATAATTTTTATGTTACAGCAAACTGAGTAGCTGTATTTCATGGAAGAATATGAGCTAATATATGAGTTACTGTATCTCAAATGTCATTAATTGCCACCAACAATAGACTAACACAAACACACACACACACACACACACACACACACACACACACATAACACAGAGAGAGACAGAGACAGAGACAAAGAGACAGAGAAACAAGCAGAGACAGGGACAAACAGACAGACAAAAGCAAACATGCTCACTTATGCACACAATTTTAATTTCTTAAACAAAATTTGTTATCTTTTCAAGTTTGAAAACACAATTTCATACAACTATTATCTGGTCAGAAATATTTACAGATTTAAGCCTTTGATATTTTATGAAACTTGAAGTTTTATCACTGAAGTAGCTTTTTCAGTATACCCTGAAATATTTATGATTGGCTTTTTAGCCAGGTGCCACACAGAGAAGGAATTTTAGAGTTTGGTGGAAAGAGAACACATTATATAGTGGCAAAGCCTTTGAAATCCTTAATATAAGAAAATCTGAGAGACAGAGTGATTCAGTGTGTTTTATTTGCTACATTGGAGAATGTCATTTTAAAAAATTAGTTAAAGTGAGAAACCAAGCTGCCCTGTTAAATAAAGTTAGTAAAATGAATCCATTAAAGTCCATTGTTTAGGAAAATAGAGAATAAAATAATGCCCTCTCTTCTTCCTATAAAGAGCAAAACTAAAGATTATGGACTTAGCTTAGTTATAAAACTTGAATAAGACTTGGTCAATTATTATGCCTGCATTTGTATATTCCCAGCCAGTAATTTGATCTGAACTGGTGATGCAGAAAAGCATTTTACTGATATTGCCTGCAGCTCCCCGCCCAGCTGGCGGTGGGGAAGCCGGAGGGTCACCCAGCGTCCCAGGTGCTCAGAACCATCCGGCGGCGGCGGCAGAACCAGGTACCCGACACAGCCCAAGCTTAAGACCTTCGGGGACTCAGGCCTGGAGTGGGAGTTGGGCACAGAATAGCGGGTGCACTCTGCACTCGCGCGGCGGACCCCGAGCTCCCTGCAGGCAGCTGCCATATTGCCTGCAGCTTCCCGCCCAGCTGGTGGTGGGGAAGCCGGAGGGTCACCCAGCGTGCCAGGTGCTCAGAACCATCCGGCGGCGGCGGCAGAACCAGGTACCCGACACAGCCCGAGCTTAAGACCTTCGGGGACTCAGGCCTGGAGTGGGAATTGGGCACAGAATAGCGGGTGCACTCTGCACTCGCGCGCGGGGCGGACCCCGAGCTCCCTGCAGGCAGCTGCCATATTGCCTGCAGCTTCCCGTCCAGCTGGTGGTGAGGAAGCCAGAGTCAGCCAGTGTGCCAGGTACCCAGACCCAGCCGGAGGCCGAACCAGCCTCCCATCCAGCCAGTGGCAGGGAAGCTGGAAACCGGACCCAGCCAGCTTCCCAGCAGCTTGGGACCAGCAGGCGGAACCAGATAACTGAGATATCCCAACTTTAAGACCCCTGGGGAAACAGGATATCAGACAGCGAACCCTGAGCAGGAGCAGTGCAGAGCAGCCGCCCAACAGGCGGAACCAAATACCTGGGATATCCTGAGGTTAAGACCTCGGGGGACTCAGGCCACCTGTCAGCAATCTGTGAGCAAGAGCCCCGCAGGACAGTGATTCAGGTATCCCAGTCACTGGGAAATAGCCTTACAACCCCACAGGAGGGTCAAGCACCAGCTAGTATCTACAGGACCAACTAACACCAGAGTTAACCAGATGGCAAAAGGCAAACGTAAGATCGCTACTAACAAAAATCAAGGCAATATGGCGGCATCCGAACCCAGTTCCCCAACAGCAATAAATATTGGATACCCCGAAACACCAGAAAAACAAGACTCAGATCTAAAATCACTGGTCAGGATGCTGATAGAGGAACACTTAGATAAATCTCTTAAAGTAATACATGAGAAAATAGATCAAAAGCTAGAAGCCATTGCAAGACAAACACAATTAAATCCCAGATATCTCAACACACCAGAAAAACAAGACTCAGATCTAAAATCACTGGTAAAGATGCAGATTGAGGATCACTTAGATAAATTTCTTAAAGTAATAGAGGAGAAAATAGATCAAAAACTAGAAGCCCATACAAGGCAGACACAAAAATCACTTAAAGAAATCCAGGAGAATATAGAGCAAAAAGTGAATCCCAATAAGGGGGAGAAACAAAAATCACCCAAAGAAATACAAGAGAACATGGGTCAACGAGTAGAAGTCATAAAGGAGGAAACACAAAAATCCCTTAAAGAATTACAGGAAAACACAAACAAGCAACTGAAAGATCTGAGCAAAACCATACAAAATCTAAAAACAGAAGTAGAAACAACTAAGCAATCGCAAAGGGAGACAATGTTGGAAATAGAAAACCTTGGGAAGAAATCAGGAGTCATAGATGCAAATATCAACAATAGAATACAAGAGATAGAAGACAGAATCTCAGATGCTGAAGATACCATAGGAACCATGGATTCAACAATTAAAGAAAATGCAAAATGCAAAAAGCTGGTAACCCAAAACATTCAGGAAATCCAGGACACAATGAGAAGACCAAACCTAAGGATTATAGGGATAGATGAGAATGAAGATCTACAACTTAAAGGGCCAGCAAATATCTTCTACAAAATTATGGAAGAAAATTTCCCCAACCTAAAGAGAGAGATGCCCATGAATATACAAGAAGCCTTTAGAACCCCAAATAGACTGGACCAGAACAGAAATACTTCCCGTCACATAATAGTCAAAACCCCAAATGTACTAAACAAAGAAAGAATATTAAAGGCAGTAAGAGAAAAAGGACAAGTAACATATAAAGGAAGACCTATCAGAATTACACCAGACTTCTCACCTGAGACCATGAAAGCTAGAAGATCCTGGGCAGACCTTATGCAGACCCTAAGAGAACACAAACTTCAGCCAAGACTACTATACCCAGCGAAACTCTCAATTGCCATAGATGGGGAAACCAAGATATTCCACGACAAAACCAAATTTGCAAGATACTTATCTACAAACCCAGCCCTACAAAGGATAATAGGGGAAAAATACCAACACAAGGGGGGAAACAACACCCCAGAAGAAACAAGATAGAAACCCCATCTCATCCAACCCAAAAGAAGAGAACCACTCAAATACAAATAATAATAACAATTCCCAAAATGTCAGGAAGTAATAATTACTATTCCTTAATATCTCTTAATATCAATGGACTCAATTCCCCAATCAAAAGACACAGACTAACAGACTGGATACGGAAACAGGACCCTACATTTTGCTGCATACAGGAAACACATCTCAGTGTCAAAGACAAACACCTCCTTAGAGTAAAAGGCTGGAAGACAGTTCTACAAGCAAATGGTCCCAGGAAACAAGCTGGAGTAGCCATTCTAATATCAGATAAAATCGACTTTCAACCTAAAGTCATCAAAAGAGACACAGAAGGTCACTTCCTGCTTGTCAAAGGGAAAATCCACCAAGAAGAATTCTCAATACTGAACATCTATGCACCAAATGCAAGGGCACCCTCATTCGTAAAAGAAACTTTACTAAAGCTTAAAGCACACATCGCACCTAACACAATGATTGTAGGTGACTTCAACACTCCACTCTCCTCAATGGACCGATCAGGAAAGCAGAAACTAAACAGGGACACAGTGAAACTAACTGAAGCTTTGGACCAATTGGATTTAACAGATATATATAGAACATTCCATCCTAAAACAAAAGAGTATACCTTTTTCTCAGCACCGCACGGTACCTTCTCAAAAATTGATCATATAATTGGTCACAAGACAGACCTCAACAAATACAAGAAGACCGAACTAATCCCATGTCTCCTATCGGATCACTATGGAGTAAAAGTGGTCTTCAATAGCAAGAAGAACTACAGAAAGCCCACATACACATGGAAACTGAACAATACTCTACTCAATGACACCCTGGTCAAGGAAGAAATAAAGAAAGAAATCAAAGACTTTTTAGACTTCAATGAAAATGAAGGTACGACCTACCCAAATCTCTGGGATACAATGAAAGCAGTGCTAAGAGGAAAACTCATAGCCCTGAGTGCCTCCAAAAAGAAACTGGAAAGAGCATACACTAGCAACTTAACAGCACACCTGAAGGCGCTGGAACAAAAAGAAGCTAACTCACCCAGGAGGAGTAGAAGAGAGGAAATCATCAAACTAAGGGCTGAAATCAATCAAGCAGAAACAAAGAGAACCATACAAAGAATCAACAAAACCAAGAGCTGGTTCTTCGAGAAAATCAACAAGATAGATAAGCCCTTAGCTAGACTAACCAAAGGGCACAGAGATAGTATCCAAATTAACAAAATTAAAAATGAAAAGGGGGATATAACAACAGAAACAGAGGAAATTCAAAAGATCATCAGATCCTACTACAAAGGCCTATACTCAAAACAACTGGAGAATCTGGAGGAAATGGACAATTTCCTAGACAGATACCAAATACCAAAATTAAATCAGCATCAAGTAGACCAGCTAAACAGTCCCATAACCCTTAAAGAAATAGAAGGGGTTATAGAAAGCCTCCCAACCAAAAAAAGTACGGGACCAGATGGTTTTAGTGCAGAATTCTACCAGACCTTCAAAGAAGACTTAACACCAATACTCTTCAAACTATTCCACAAAATAGAGACAGAAGGGACACTGCCCAACTCATTCTTCGAAACCACAATTACGCTGATACCTAAACCACAAAAAGATCCAACAAAGAAAGAGAACTACAGGCCAATTTCTCTTATGAATATAGATGCAAAAATACTAAATAAAATCCTTGCCAACCGAATCCAAGAGCATATCAAAACGATCATTCACCATGATCAAGTAGGCTTCATTCCAGGAATGCAGGGATGGTTCAATATACGGAAATCCATCAATGTAATCCACTACATAAACAAACTAAAAGAAAAAAACCACATGGTCATCTCATTAGATGCTGAAAAAGCATTTGACAAAATTCAGCATCCTTTCATGCTAAAAGTCTTGGAAAGAGCAGGAATTCAAGGCCCATACCTAAACATAGTAAAAGCAATCTACAGCAAACCAGTAGCCAACATCAAAATAAATGGAGAGAAACTTGAAGCAATTCCACTAAAATCAGGGACTAGACAAGGCTGTCCTCTCTCTCCATATCTTTTCAATATAGTACTTGAAGTTCTAGCGAGAGCAATCAGACAACATAAGGAAGTCAAAGGGATACAAATTGGAAAGGAAGAAGTCAAAGTATCATTATTTGCAGATGATATGATAGTCTACTTAAGCGATCCAAAAAACTCCACCAGAGAACTTCTACAGCTGATAAACAACTTCAGCAACGTGGCTGGTTATAAAATTAACTCAAGCAAATCAGTAGCCTTCTTGTACTCAAAGGACAAGCAGGCTGAGAAAGAAGTTAGGGAAATAACACCCTTCACAATAGCCACAAACAACATAAAGTACCTTGGCGTAACTCTAACCAAACAAGTGAAAGATCTGTATGACAGGAACTTCAAGTCCCTGAAGAAAGAAATCGAAGAAGACCTCAGGAGATGGAAAAATATTTCTTGCTCCTGGATTGGCAGGATCAATATAGTAAAAATGGCCATCTTGCCAAAAGCAATCTACAGATTCAATGCAATCCCCATCAAAATCCCAAATCAATTCTTCATAGATCTAGAAAGAGCAATTCTCAAATTCATCTGGAGCAACAAAAAACCCAGGATAGCTAAAACTATTCTCAACAATAAAAGGACTTCTGGGGGAATCAATATCCCTGACCTCAAGCAGTACTACAGAGCAATTGTGTTAAAAACTGCATGGTATTGGTACAGCAACAGGCAGGTAGATCAATGGAATAGGATTGAAGACCCAGAAATTAACCCACAGACTTATGGTCACTTGATCTTTGATAAAGGAGCCACAACCATCCGGTGGAAAAAAGATAGCCTTTTCAACAAATGGTGCTGGTTCAACTGGAGGTCAACATGCAGAAGAATGCGAATTGACCCACTCTTATCTCCTTGTACTAAGATCAACTCCAAGTGGATCAAGGACCTCCACATAAAACCAGACACACTGAAACTATTAGAAAAGAAACTTGGGAAGACCCTGGAGGACTTGGGCACAGGGGAAAAGTTCCTGAACAGAACACCAATAGCTTATGCTCTAAGATCAAGAATCGACAAATGGGACCTCATAAAATTACAAAGTTTCTGCAAAGCAAAGGACACTGTCAGAAGGACAAAACGGCAACCAACAAAGTGGGAAAAGATCTTCACCAACCCCACATCCGACAGAGGGCTAATATCCAATATATACAAAGAACTCAAGAAGTTAGACCGCAAAGAACCAAATAACCCTATCAAAAAATGGGGCACAGAGCTAAACAAAGAATTCTCACCAGAAGAAATTCGGATGGCCGAGAAACACCTTAAAAGATGTTCAACATCATTAGTCATCAGGGAAATGCAAATCAAAACAACCCTGAGATTCCACCTCACACCAGTCAGAATGGCTAAGATTAAAAACTCAAGAGACAACAAGTGCTGGCGAGGATGTGGAGAAAGAGGAACACTCCTCCACTGTTGGTGGGATTGCAAAATGGTAAAACCGCTCTGGAAATCAGTTTGGCGGTTCCTCAGAAAATTGGGCATGTTACTTCCAGAGGACCCTGGCATACCACTCCTGGGCATATACCCAGAGGATTCCCCTGCATGCAATAAGGACACATGCTCCACTATGTTTATAGCAGCCTTGTTTATAATAGCCAGAAATTGGAAGCAGCCCAAATATCCCTCAAAGGAGGAATGGATACAGAAAATGTGGTATATTTATACAATGGAATACTACACAGCAATTAAAAATAATGAATTCATGCAATTTGTAGGTAAATGGTTAGACCTGGAAAATATCATCCTGAGTGAATTAACCCAATCACAAAAGAATGCACCTGAAATGCAATCACTGATAAGTGGATATTAATGAGCCCAGAAGCCCTAAATACTCAAGACACAAATAGCAAGTCAAATGATTCCCAAGAAGAAGAAAGGAGAGGACCCTGGGCCTGTAAAGATTGCTTCCAGTTTAGTAAAGAAACCGAGGGGGGAGGGGGAATTATTGGGGAACAGATGGGGGGGAGAGGAACTATGGGAACTATGGTGGGTGGGAACTGGGAAAGGGGAAAGCCTTTGGAATGTAAACATAGAATATAGAAAATAAAATTAAAAAAAAAAAAAAAAAAAAAAAAAAAAAAAAAAAGAAAAGCATTTTACTATAGCCTATACTAATCCTTGAGCCCAAATAATATTGCTCATCATAAACCATTTGTAAATAAGAAAGGCTACATTCTAAGTCTTTTACTAGAATATTAGAGTTATTTGTTTTGACAGTTTAATAAGTTTAGTGTCATTTAGAAACCTCAGCAATATAAGACATTAGAACATTGGTTTTGTTGTTTTTGATTGTGTAGTTTTTCTTATTCTTATTTTTGTTGTTCTTGTTCCTTTTTTGTTCTTTCTTTTATTCTTGGTGATTTAAAGAATGACTTGTGGTAATTCTACTAAGATAACATTATTTAATTTTATCCTTACTTGGTAATTACAAATTTACATGGAAAAAGAAGATTGTTTCAGAAGGGAGAGTCAATGGTTTAAGAGGAGGATTCGGTTTCAAGAATGTAAATTTGAAGAATTTTCCCAATCTGGGGTGGTTGATTTGTCCTATTGGTGGTATCTTCTGCCTTATAGAAGTTTTTCAGCTTCATGAGGTCCCATTTATCACTTGCTGATCTTAGAGCTTGAGACATTGGATTTCTGTTAAGGAAATTTGCTCCTGCGCCAGTGAGTTCAAGGCACTTTCTCACTTTCTTTTCTGTTTGATTCAATGTATCTGCTTTTATGTTTAGATCATTGATCCACTTGGACTTGAGCTTTGTGCAAGATGACAAATATGAATCTATTTTTATTTTTCTACATACATACCACTAGTTGTACCAGCACATTTATTAAAGATGCTTTCTTTTTTCCATTGCATGTTTTGGCTTCTTTGTTGAAAATCAAGTGTCCATAAGTATGTGGTTTTATATGTGGGTCTTCAGTTCTATTCCATTGATCAACCTGTCTGTCTCCAATACCATGCAGGTTTTATCATTATTGCTCTGTAGAATAGCTTGAGGTCAGGGATGATGATTCCCCCAGAAGTTCATTTTTGTTGAGAATAGTTTTCACTATCCTGGGGTTTTTGTTTTTCATATGAAATGTAAAATTGTTCTTTCCATGTCTTTGAAAAAGTGTATTGGAATTTTGAAGGAGATTTCAATGAATCTGTAGATGGTTTTCAGTAGGATGACCATTACTATGTTAATCCTTCCAAGCCATGAGTATGGAAGATCTTTCCATCTTCAGAGACCTTCTTCGATTTTTTTTCACAGGGATTTGATGTTCTTATTGTACAGATCTTGCATGTGATTGGAAAGAGTTACACCAAGATATTTTATACTATTTGTAACTGTTGTGAGGGGTGTTGTTTCCTTAATTTATTTCTCAGCCTATTTATCATTTGTATAAAGGAAGACAATCAAATTGTTTGAATTAATTTTATATCTAGTCACTTTGCTAAAGTTGTTTATCAGCTGTAGAAGTTATTTGGTATATTTTGGGGTCTCTTATATATATTATGTCATAATTTTCAAAAAGTAAACTCTTCAACAACTCCACATTTGATATAGGGCTAATATCTGAAATTTATAAAGAACTCAAGAAGCTAACCTCAAAACCAACAACTAACCCAGTTAAAAATAGGGCACTTAGCTAAACAGAGAATTCTCAATTGAGGAATCTTGCATGCCCTAGAATCACTTAAGTACATGTTCAGCTTCCTTAGTCATCAGGGAAATACAAATAAAATCGACCCCAAGGTTCCACCTTACAGCACTAAGAATTGCTAATATAAAAAACATAGACTTCAGGAGATGCTGGCAAGGAAGTGGAGGATGTAGAGAAAGAGGAACACTCTTCCATTGCGGGGGGAATGGCAATCTGATACAACCACTTTCGAAATCAATCTGGTGGTTCCTCAGAAAATTGGAAATAATTCTAACTGAAGACACAAATACACCATTACTGGTAATATACCCAAAAGATGCTCAATCATATAACAAGGTCATGTGCTCTGGTATATTCATAGCAGCCTTATGTATAATAGTCTGAATCTGGAAGCAACCTAGATGTCCTTCAACAGAAGAATGGATACAGAAAATATGGTACACTTACACAATGGAATACAACTCAGCTATTAAAAAATAATACTTCACTAATTTTGCAGTCAAATGGATAGAACTAGAAAATATCATCCTGAATGAGGTGACCAAGACCCAAAAGGACATACATGGTATGTACTCACTGATAAGTGGATATTAGTCCAAAAGTTCAGAATACCCATGCTACAACTTACAGATCATATGAAACTTAACAAGGAGGAAGGCCAAAGTGTGGATTCTCAATCTCACTTAGAATGGGGAATTAAATAATCATGGGAGGTAGAGAGAGGGAGGGTCTTGCTTGGGAGAAAGTAGGGGGAGGGAAAAGGTGGGTAGGTTCAGTTATAGGAAAAAACAGGAGAGAAGTTCAGAGGGTCAGAAGAATAAATAGAAATATGTAGTTGTGGAAGCTGGGGAATGGGGCCTCCAGTGGGGGGAACCACCAAAATGTCACAGATGCCAGGGATGTGAGAGGCTCCTAGGACCCAATGGGGATGACATTAGATATAATACTCAACAAAGACAAGATACAATCTGAAAAACAAAACAAAACAAAACAACAACAACAAAAAAAACCAAAAACAAAACAACAACATAAAAACAAAACAAACAAACATCTCCAGTTAGGCAATATCCCCAGTTGAGGGAAAGGGCCCTTCACCAATATCAAAATGTTTAAACCAGAATTGATCCTATCTAAACTAAACACAGGGACAAAAACTAGAGCAGAGATTGAAGGAAAGGCCATACAGAGACTGTCCCACCTTGGGATCCAGCCCATCAACAGAACCAAACACTATAGGTGATGCCAAGAAGTCCTTGCAGACAAGAACCTAGTATGGCTGTCATCAGAGAGGGTCTGCCAACACCTAACTGAGCCAGATACAGATACTTATAGACAAACATTGGACTGAGTCCCAGCACCACAATGGATGAGTTTTAGTGCAGGACTGATGGAGCCGAAAAAAAACTACAACCCCAAAGGAAGAAAAACAATATCAATTAACTGGACCTCTCAGATTTCCCAGAGACTATACATATGTAGCCGGAGCCATTGGTGGGTCCATGGATTGACTTATCTGGCATCAATGGGAGGGGAAGCCCTTGGCCCTGTAGAGGCTCATTGCCCCAGCAAAGAAGGATGTTAGAGGGGTGAGGCAGGAGTGGGTGGGCCAATACCTTCGTAGAGCCTATGGGGAGGAGGATTGAATGGGAGGCTTGAGGAAGGAACGGGGAAAATTTTTGAAATGTAAATAAATAAAATAATCACTAAAAAGGATGTTAATGTGAAGCCTTATCAAAACTCACTATTCATAGTAATAAACATTTAAAATATTAAGCTAACAGTACTTCATTAAATGTTATTAACATTCTATCCTTACATTTTCAAGATAGGAGTGGTTATATATATTGTTTTATTCCAATTTTGTTATTGAAATCTGAATAAGTAAATGGGAAAGGTGAGAAATGACTTTTACCTACACTGCAGCAGAAAATATCGTATTATCTTAGGCCTTGACTGTGGTAACATAATTAAATGAGAATTTCAAGTTCTCACATAGAGCAAACTTTAGTATATTTTGCTGGAAGACATAATCAGTGGTTATTAAAAATAAAGGCCATGATAGAATATATTACTTAAAACAGCTTTTGATTCCTTTACTACTTCTCTCAATTTGTTGGAGATAAAGACTAGTATTTATAAACATAGAATATAGAAAATAAAAATTAAAAAAGAAAAAAAAGAACTAAAAAACAAAAAAACTAGTATTTAGCAATTTAGAATTTGTTCTTTCTTTTGATAAATGGAAGAAATACAAATGACATTGTTCTACAAGCTTAAATAAAGAAAACACCTATTATCTAAGTGTGTCTTATTCCTTCTCTTTGTTATGAGAACAAATGAATTACAACAGGTTGCTAAAAATCAATCTGGAATACAGAGAAATGTAGACTGACCTACAGCATATTATCTGGATCACAGACACCTCAAAAGGCTTCCATAGTGTGAAAGTTAAACTTCTGTGAACAGACACCATGACCAAGGCAACTCTTATGAAAACGACATTGAATTGGGACTGGCTTACAGGTTCAGAGATTCAGACCATTATTACCAAGTTGGAAACATTACAGCAGGCAGGCCAGCATGATGCAGGAGGAGCTGAGTGTTCTACAGCTTCATCTGAAGGCTGCTAGCAGAATACTGGCTTCCAGGCAGCTAGGATCAGGTTCTTAGAGCCACAGTGTCATGTCCACTCCCCAAAAGGTTGCACCTACTCAAACGGGGCCACACATTCTAACAGTGCTACTCCCTAGACTGAGAATATACAAATGATTATACATAGATTTATAAAAACCAGGTTCTTTCCCTTCTGCTTATTGGTTTTATCCAATTATGATATATTACATTATATTCCCTTAAAAGCTTGGTTGTTTTCTATTGAAAGAAAATAAAGAACCGTTTCTGGATGGGAGGGGTTGTTGGGATAAACTGGAAGGAATAGATGGACTTGAAACTCTAATCAGGATATATTATGTTAGCTAAGAAATCTATTTTCAATAAAGGCAAAACAATTTAAAAGTTAATTTTTTGTATTTTTTTTCAAGACAGGGAATTCTCTGTGTAGCCCCGGCTGTCCTGGAACTCAGCTGGCCTCCAACACAGCAATCTGCCTGCCTCTGCCTCCCAAGTGCTGGTATTAAAAGCGTACGCTACCACCGTCCTGCTAAAAGTTAAATATTTTTAAAAGTTAATTTTTTTTCTGAAAGAATGTGAGATTTGAGAAGTGTTAGTAGCTCAATTTTTCTTCAAAAATCAATTCACAGAGTATGACATAGAGCTGCCTAATGTAACAAATCCTTTAACATTTATTGGAAAAAGAATAGTGTTGTCAATACATAGCACTGAGCAAACTAGATGTTACTCAACCTACACAAAAATCAATTTATAATGGATGTGGATCAAACCTGAATGTACAACATTTAAGTCTGAAACTGAGAAAAAATAGGTACAGAAAACACTTCAATATGTGGGTATAGGGAATGACTATGATATGCTCAATAGACTCAAGAGATTACACAAAAATGAAAAGCTTCTGAATGGTAAAAGAAACAGTAAAAGAATTAGGGTATAGTCTACTGAAGGTTCAGTCATTTATAGTTAATTATGTGAAATAAAGATTAATGTCAAGAATAAATTTTAAAATCACTATGTACCAAACCCTGGCAAATAAAACTTAAAACATGAACTGTCTAATCAACAAATAGACTCATGAAATGAACAGTAAGTTTCCAAAAAATGTACATATTCATGTAGCAATATAATAATCACAGTAACGCCAGTCAAAACTAAATTGAGAATTTCTTGCCCAGTCAGAGAATCCTTCATCTAATAGAGAAATGAAAATTATAAGGCAAGAACTCAGAGAAAGAGGAATTCTAATGAATTGTTATTTTCAATGTAAGAGGTAATGATAGATATGAACATAATGTTTTGTATCTATGCATAAAAGTTTCATATTTTCTTTCATTTGTGGGGCACTGGATCAGGTATTGGAAGAGACAGCAGGAAATTGAATAGAAACATGTAGCACTGGAAGATAGTGGGAGTAGCCTTAGAAAGTCCCAGGAAAGACTCCGGGAAGAAAAGAGGCTCCCGGGATTCAATGGTTATGACTTTAGACAAAAATCCCAACAAAGTGGAGATACAGTCTGTGAAGACCAACTCCAGTAGATAGGCATGACCCCCAGTTGAGGGAGGGGGAAACCCACTCATCTCAAAATTTTTAATCCTGGAATGTTCCTGTCCAGGGGCAAAAAAAATGGAATAGACTGATGGGAAGGACATCCAGAGACCACACCACTTAGGGATCCATCCCATCTTCAGACAGCAAACACACACTATTGCTGATTCCAAGAAGTGCTTGCTGACAGGAGACTGACCTGACTGATACAGATGCGGGTACTCACAGCCAACCATCAGACTGAGCTCAGGATCCCCAATGAAAGAGCTAGGGGAAGGACTGAAGGAGCTGAAGGGTTTTCAACAACATAAGAAAAAGAACCACATAATATCATTTAACTGGATCATCCAGACCTCTCAGGGACTAAACCACCAAGCAAAGAGTATACATAAAGGAGTCATGACTCCAGATACATATGTAGCAGAGGACAGTCTTATCTGACATCAATGGGAGGGGAGCAAGACTTGATGCCCCAGCACTGGGAGATGCTAGAGGGGTGAGGCAGAATTGGTTGAGTGGGTAGAGGAGCACCCTCATAGAGTAAAAGGGGAGGGTGAGTGGGGTATGGGATGGGGATTTGTGGAGAGGTAACTGGGAAGGGAGATGCCATTTGAAATATAAAATAAAATGATTAATTAAAAAGATGGCTATTCAATGAGACTTTAGTCTGTCTTATTTTTAGGCCCCACTCTCCCAGTTTTATGCCACTAAAAAAAGCAATAACATGTCTTCAGATGTTCTAGCTCTGCAATAATTTAAAGTCTGCTGAAAATTTTAATTATGTAGAAGAATATTCACATAATGTAACTTAAAATGTTGTGAATGTGACTTGTCCTCTCATGATCATTAAATGTCATCAATTCCATGAACATGTTTTACTCTCATCTTTAAATGTTTTTACTCTGATGTTTGAAATAGCAAAGTCTGACTTTGCTAATCACGAAATTGAATGATTGATATCTGTTTTCATTTAAAAAGGCAAGTCAGTAATTATAGTTTTGCTTGCTATTACTTAGTTAAAGGTGCACTTCTCTATATTTAAAGCATGCTTTTCTTGCTTGAAATAAGCCATCTCCTTTGTAAGATGGTTTGTTTCTACCTCATAAGCAATAAGGAAAGCACTATGTTTGGATTACATCTCTGTCTCCATCATTCTCTAGCCTCACAGAAGTGGCTGCTCTTCGGGATCTAATATATCTTGATTAACAAACACCTAAACACAGAGCTCTGTTCTAGAATAAATATGAAATGAACACTTAGTCTTTAGTCTTTTTTGAAATTTTTTATTCTATATTCTTTGTTTACATTCCAAAGGTCTTATATTGAATGATATTTTTATCACCACAACACTTTCATAAACAAAAACAACAGGACATTTTTCATTAGTTATGGAGTTACTAAGAATCACCTCAATTGCTTCAAGGTTTTGTTACACTACCATATGCATGCACACAAAGCTGCTTATTCAAGCAAACACATATTCATTCACACTCTTACACACAGTTTCTTTAACAACTAACAGTTTTACTGGGTTTCACTGCTAACATAGTTGGGCACTAAGTTAGGTTTGGCTATTTAATATTTTCATCAAATGATATTCTTTTTTTCCATTTAATTTTTTGAGGAGTAATATTTTATTGAATATATTCTCTATTTACATTTCAAATATTATTCCCTTTCCCAGTCCCCCACCCCAGAAAACCCACAGCCCTTTCTCCCTCCCCATGCCTCCATAAGGATGCCCCTCCACCCAACCCACTCCCACCTACCCCTCTCTATTTCCCCATGCTGGGGCATCTATCTAGCCTTCATAGGAAAAAGGACCTCTCCTCCCACCTATGCTTGATAAGGCATTCCTCTGCCACACATGCAGCTAGAACCACATGTACCCCTTGGTTGACGGCTTAATCCCTGGGAGCCCTGGGGGGGGGTCTAGTTGGCCAAGATGACTTTCTTCCCATGAGGCTGCAAAACCCTTCAGCTCCTCCAGTTCTCCATCCAAATCATCTATTAGGGACCCGCGCTCATTCTAATGGTTCACTGCTAGCGTCTGCCTTTGTATCTGTAAGGCTCTGGCAGGATCCCTCAGGAGACAAATATATCAGGCTCCTTTCAGCAAGCACTTGGCATTCACAATAGCTTTGGGGTTTGGGGACAGTTTAAAGGATGAATCTCCAGGTAGGACAGTCTCTGGATGGCCTTTCCTTTAGTCTCTTCCCCACACTTTGTCTCCATAATTTTTCCTGTGAGTATTTTGTTCCCCTTCTCAGAAAAACTGAAGCACCCACACTTTGGTCTTCCTTCTTCTCCATTGCTGGTAGAATTGCAAGCTGGTACAACCACTCTGGAAATCAGTTTGGTGCTTCCTCAGAAAATTAGACACAGTACTACCTGAGGTTCCAACTATACCACTCCTAGACATATACCCAGAAGATGCTCCAACATGTAATAAAAACACATGCTCCACTATGTCCATAGCAGCCTTATTAATAATAATGACCAGAAGCTGGAAAGAAGCCAGATGTCCTTCCACAGAAGAATGGATGCAGAAAATGTGGTATATTTACACAATTTCCACTACTCAGCTATTATGAACAATGAATTCATAAGATTCTTAGACAAATGGATGGAACTAGGAAGTATCATCCTGAGTGAGGTAACCCAACCACAAGGGAACAAACATGATATGCACTCACTGTAAGTGGATATTAGCCTAAAAGCTCAGAATAAAAAAGCTACAAATCATAGACCACTTGAAGACAAAATAATATTCTTAAATATCATTCACACATTAAGACTGAAGAGGGCTAAATGAGAAAATACTTTACAGCTATGATTTAAGTTTTTAGAAAATCAAGATCAACAATTTAAAAATGCAACTTCATTAAAATGAAGATCTTCTGTAAGGCAAAGGACACTGTCAATCAGCCAAAGTGGCAGCCTGAAGAATAGGAAAAAATTGCCAATGCCACATTTGATAGAGGCCTAATACCAGAAATGTGTAAAGAACACAATAAAGTAGATGTCAATGAACAAAATAATGCAATTGAAAAATGGCATAAGGGTCTAAACAAAGAACATTCGATAGAAGAAATTCAAATGGATGAGAAACACTTAAAGACAGCCTTAGCCCTCAGGGAATTAAAATTCAAAACTGGCTTGGGATTCACCCTCACTCCTGTCATAATTACTAAGATAAATAACACAAGTAACATCTCATGATGGTGGGATGTGGAACATGAGAAAAACACATCCTTTGCTTGTAGGAATTTGTACAAATGTGTACAGAAACTAAGAAAATCTATATGGCAGTTTCTCAGAGTTGACAACTGTCTACCTCAGGACTCTGGCATATTCACCTTAGCACAAGTATAGTTTCTCAACCATTTTCATTATTGCTGTACACACAACAGCCAGAACCTGCAAAGAACCTAGATGTCCTACAATAGAATAAAAGATAAAGATAATGTGGTATATTTACACAATGAAATATTACTCAGCTCTCTGTGGTAATAAAATAACCACATTATGAAATTTGTAGACAAATGAATGGAAGTAGAAGAAAATCATCCTGAGTGAGGTAGACTAGACTCAGAAATGCAAATATGGTACGTATTTGCCTATATTTTATTATTAGCTGGTAAATAAATAAAAACCAAAGTTTAGATTTAGTCTTAGAGATAGGGTCTAGGGAATTACATGGAATACCCATTGATGGGATCATAATAGAATGGATTTTATGGACACACTGAAGACCAACAGAGTACAGGAACATAAGGCTGAGGTGAAGAGTCAGAGGACAAAATGTGGGGAGAGACAGCTGGAATTAAAGGAAATTTGAGGAATGACATGGAAAGTTACTCACTAAAATATATGGAGTTGATTTTAGTGAGCTCTTCTAATAATGAGGATATAGAATCTCAACTATTTCTTACCAGCAAACAAAGCTTCCAGTAGCCAGCCTAGGTTTCATTTAGATGAATTGGGTCCTATGGAAATCCCCCAAAACCCAGGATCTTGCAATGACAATAGATATTGGGGCTCCATTGCCAAAAGTAATTCACAAACAATTCATTGAATATGAAGAGGTTCAGCTAGTGACTGCCTGGCTTTACCCTCCCCCCCCCCCGTTCCAGTATCTTTGGATATATACTCTTCAAGCTACCAAAGGTGAAATATAAGCCCAGCTATAAAACCTCCACCTATACTCTCTCCTGCCTGCAAAATATTCTAGGCCAGTGGAGGCAAAAAACTTGTGAAAGTAGCCAATCAAAATAAGGGCTGACTTAAAGCCTTTCCACAAGATTACACCCATATCCAACACTGCTTGGGTAATTAAGAAGGAGAGATTTGACTTATGGTCAATCCAAGCACTATTCACCAAAAAAAAAAAATAGTATCAATAAAAAGACTGCTAATGGTGTTCTGCTGAACTCACAAATCAGTTCCTTATTCACTTATCATCAGAAATGCTTCCCCCAAAGCAGAAAGGAACATATCCAAAGTCACACAGTCCAATATTATGTGTTGAGGGAGTCCAATTGGGATGTCTCCATCAAATCCCTTCTTTAAGATTCTAGGGAACCACAGGAAAGAAGAGGCAGAAACAATGGAAGAGCCAGGGGTGATGGAGAACGCCATGAGAACAGGATCCTCTGAATGCAATAAGCAAGGAGCATATGAACTCACAGAGGCTGAAGGAACAAGAAAAGAGCTGCAAGTTTTCCACATCAGGCCCTCTGCATGCATATTATAACTTTCAGCTTAGCATTTTTTCTGGAATTCTTGACTGAGAGAACAAGTGGATCTCTGATTCCTGTGCCTGCTCTTGAGACTACTTTCATTCTGCTGGGTTACATTGTACAACTTTGATGTGATGGGGTTTGCTTTATTTTATTTTGTCATGTTTGGTTGTTATCTCTTAGAGGCCTGTTCCATTATAATGAGAAACAGAAAATGCGTACATCTGGAGAAATGGGGAGATGGGGCAGAACTGGATTGAAAAAAGGAAAAAGAAATTATAATCAGAATGATTCTCATTATGAGAAAAATATATTTTAAATGAAAGGAAATAACATTTAAAAAGAAAAAGAAAGGAGCAACCAAACTTGGAGCTGAGGTCAACAAAGTAGAAACAATGAATACAAAAATAACAAATATTTTTAAAAGTCAAACAGATAAAATATTGGGTAGCAATGTGCAGGAATCTGCATTCAGTTCCCAGCTTTACCTATGAATAATAAAACAATAACCTAGTCATAAAATTATCTAACATACAAACAATATTTTTATCTTATATATGATTTTAGGTAAAAAGCAGAAAAAATTTAAAAAGATATTTAAATTTAAAATATTTAATAAATTTAATAGTTATTTAAATTTAATAAATAATAAATTTAAAATATTTAAAAGAAAGATATGAATTCAGATGTCTATCAGTAAAGAGCACGTTCCCATTCTTTGACCAATGGGATTCAGGAGTTAATATGGTTAAGGTCTTGCATTAACTTTGTGCAAAAGTTGCCATGGCAACTGTATTTCAGTTCATCACTGCTTGTATCAGATCAGGAACAGGACTGTGAAAAAGTTCTTGTTTCAGGAAAAGGAAGTCCAGAAAAGTAAAAATTTCCAGTCTTTGTTTTTTATAAGAAACAGTGCTAAAAATGTGTGTGTGTGTGTATGTGTGTGCACGCACATTTAATAGTGTGTAAAAGAGGAAAACAGCTTTTCATTCTTTTCTTGAGATATATTTATATTTAATTAAACAGTTATACAGACACTTTAGAGTCAGAAAAAATAGTACATTGAATGCTACTTGTATCACTGGAATCAAACCAGATTAATGGGTTACCAGTGAGTTAAACAATGCATTAATGTTTCTCTGCACACCTAAGAATGTATGTAATAGATTAGTCTTAGAATTATAATTAGGATAATCTTTCTACAAAATATTCATTTTATAACCTATATTTGGAGTATGAATTTGTCCTTATGATGTGATATATAAACAGAATCATAATTCTAAGCAATATTACTGTATGGGAATATATACATTAGATATCTTTACTTTCAGTGGATTTGAATAAAGTATTGCTCTTTCTGGCACCACTGAAAGCATATAAGAGGAGATGGAATGATTCTTTCCTTGTCAGTGCCCTTTACAACCCTAGAGTACCAGAAAAGAGGTGTGGGATAACCCCTGCTATTATTCTGGAAATGCACAAAATACTAATCTCTCTACCAATGACTTATCAATGTAGCTGTAAAGTGATGACCATTCAACATTAATCCGAGCAGTTCCTGCTAATGATTTATAAACAAACGCACTACTGGTTAAGGTGCAGAGAATAAGGTACTGTGGATGGCTCAGCTACAATGGAATGCCTCCATTATATCTTTTCCTTCTGTCTTAGAAATCACTGCTGAAGAGGGGAACAGAAGGTTATACAACTCATCCATATAAATGAATCCATTGAAACAATGTGCCCTGAACACAACAGAGCAGTTAGACAAATGACCCTATATAGCATCTGAGATAGCTTGCAAAACATCTGCATAATATCAGGCCAGACAAAATCCAGCATGGAAGGAGGGCGTGTTAATAAATCACACAAATAAATGAAGAGCAACTGGTGTCTCTATGAGGAGAATCAGTTTTCTCAAGGGATGCAAATGTTGAGGGCCTACCCATAATCCAAAGACAAACATAATACCAATACTCATAATGGCAGCATTGAGTGGACTCATTGAGCTACAAATACAAAACAAAACATGAATAAACACATATATATGTTTAGGAGGAAATAGAGGTGTGGGGGGAAAAAGAGGTGTAGGGCTTAAGAAATGGAAGTTTGTACGCACAAAACAATCTGTATGCATAAAAATTTGCAAAAAAATACAATTTTTGAAGTTTCAGTTAATTTTTTATAAATTATAATTAAGGTAATAGTGAATAAATAATATTTTATTTGTATGAAGAACTGTTTCTACCTCACCGTATTACAGCCAATCTGTCAGTTTTTAAATAATCAACCTACCTAGAGTCATATAGCTTAACTGGACACCTGGGTTCTATTTTCAACCTTGAATATGACTCTCTGAGTAACCTTGGAAAAGTCATTTAACCTTCTGTGACCAAGATACCTTGTTACAAACAAGGAACAGCAGCATGTGGCCCTCTTGGGTGTTATGTACAATAATTCATATTTGAACTGTTTCTGAACAACTTTTTGACACACTTGAAGCTCAAATTGCTATTTGAACTATTGTACCAGAGTAAACATAGCTCAAGTTTATGAATTTGATACGTATTCCTGTCATCTCAGAGGCTGTAAGTTATTTCTGTGAAGAGATCTTTCCATAACAACTCAGGCTGCTTTCTTTTTTTTTCTTTTTCTTTTTATTGGATACATTCTATATTTACAATTCCTTTCCATTTTTCTGGTTCCCCACCCCCCAAAGGTCCCACATGCCCTTTTCCCTCCCCCTGCTCCCTCTTCCACCCCTTCCCTCTTCCCTGTTCTTGTATTCCCCTACACTGATGCTTTGATCCTTTCCAGCACCAGTGTCCACTCCTTTCTTCTTGTCAGACATCATTTGGTACGTGAATTGTGTCTTTGGTGTTCCACGATTCTAGGCTAATATCCACTTATCAGTGAGTGCATACTATGGGTATTCTTTTGAGACTGGGTTACCTCACTTAGTATGACGTTCTCCAGCTCCATCCATTTCTCTAAGAATTTCATGAATTCATTGTTTCTAATGGCTGAATAGTACTCCATTGTGTATATATACCACATTTTTTGTATCCATTCCTCCATTGAGGGACATCTGGGTTCTTTCCAGCTTCTGGCTATTATAAATAAGGGTGCTATGAACATAGTGGAACATGTATCCTTATTGCATGCTGGGGAATCTTCTGGGTATATTCCCAGTAGTGGTATGGCTGGGTCCTCCAGAAGTATCCTGTCCAGTTTTCTGAGGAACTGCCAGACTGATTTCCAGAGTGGTTGTACCAGCTTGCAGTCCCACCAGCAGAGGAGGAGTGTTCCTCTTTCTTCACATTAGAGAAATGCAAATCAAAACAACCCTGAGATTTCACCTCACACCAGTCAGAATGGCTAAGATCAAAAACTCAGAAGACATCAGGCTGCTTTCTAAAACCCTGTCACTCAAATAGAGCAATCAGTGCCAAAATAAGATATGAAAGAACCCTGAAAACTAAGTACAAAGTTATCCTTTTGTCTATCTTTATTTTTTAAATCCTAATATTTGTAGCATAAACCCTAAATTATGAGCATCCTCAGAATCATTTTGTACATATTCTCTAAGTGTTTCCTTTCATTTCTTTTTTAATTAATTAATTAATTTTTACATTACATGTTTTATCTTACCCCATCCACCTTCCAACTGTTTCACATCCCATACATCCTCCCCATCCCCTTGTTTCCACATGGATGTTCCCACCTACCACCCCACCTGACCTCTAAACTCTCTGGGGCCTTCAGTCTCTTGAGGGTTAGGTGTATCATCTCTTAATGAATCATGACCCAACAGTCCCCTACTGTATGTGTGTTGGGGGCCTCATATCAGCTAGTGTATGTTGTCTGTTTAGTGGTCCAGTGTTTGAGAGATCTTGGGGGTCCAGATTAATTGAGACTGCTGGTCCTCCTACAGGACCACCCTTCTCCTCAACTTCTTTCAGCCTTTCCTAATTCAACAACAGAGGTCAGCTGCTTCTGTCCATTGCTTGGGTGCAATTTTTTGAACTGTTTGGTGTGTCTTCTGGAGTGCTATCTTGCTTGGTCCCTTTCTGTGAGTGCTCCATAACCTCAGTAATAGTGTCAGGCCTTAAGACCTCCCCTTTAGCTGGATCCCATTTTGGCCCCCTCTCTGGATCTTCTTTTCCTCAGGCTCCTCTCCATTTCCATCCCTGTAATTCTTTCAGGCAGGAACACTTATGGGTCAGAGTTTTTAAATTTTAGTTTTAAATGTACTATTTAATCACTGCATGCATGTAATAGGAAAATTTGATAAATGCTAATAAATATCACAACTTAAACTCTACTAAAAGAGTTCAATAACCTTTAGAGGGTCTCTCACAATTTCATGTCATGAAGGCTTCATCATTATCAGGAAATATTGTCACAATGATAACTAAATAATGTATTTGCCAATCTTCTCAATGCGATACCCAGATGATGGATTTAAGTTAAGTGAACTTTTAGGAGGCAGGGTTATTTGTTTGTTTGTTTTATTTTTGTTTTTTCAAAGGAGTAGTTGTAATAATTTTGTTCTTCCCTCTTTCTCTTCCTTCTATCCCTTCCCCTCCTCTTCAATTTTTCTTTTTCATTTTCTTCCCCCTTTCCCTCCTCTTCCCTTTCCACCTGTACTTCCTCTCCCTCCATTTGTATTGATCTTTCTACATCTGCTCCTTTATCTCTTCCTCACTTCCTTACTCTGCTTTTATTCTGTCTTTATTGACAAGCAGTTAAGAGTTGGGAGGTGAATAGTCAGTCTCCTCCTGGGCCACCCTGGTCTTACTTTAACTTACAGCAATGAAAGCAAGGGATAATTCTGAAACTCTGGTTCAAGTGCTACATTGTTTCTTTTTAAAATTTCAATATGTCATGTGACTGGCACAACGCAATTTTGTGAAGTAACAGCTACTAAAATGCATATGTTATCCTTTGGGATGTGTGAACAGGATTAGTTTAGGGTATGTTTCAATTTTACAATCGTTTGTGCTTTTTCTCTTACATCATAATGTGGTTGCTTTGAATGGATATTTTAAATAACATGACTGTTCATTAGGCACAGTCAAATATTTCATAAGCATTTTAGACTTTTTTCAGCAATGGGTGGTATAAGTCCCTTCACTTTTTAACAACAGTGAAGCACTACTTACTTAACAAATTAATATAAAAGATTGTCATTGCCTATTATATATTTTTTTTCAAATTTAAACTCCAAGTTTAAAAGGCAATTTTTTCATTCGCTCATTTCTAAAGTTTATTATCGAAAAATATAGAGAGGTTGAATACTTTTATCATCACAGTTTGAGTGATATTTGTCACAGAATTTATACTGAAGCACAAAAGACCTCAAATAATGAAAGTAATTCAACTAAGAAATGCCATGCTAGAGTTATTACAATATGAAATTTGAAGTTAAACTACAGAGTAATGTTAAAAAAACTGATAGCACTGCATTATCACAGCGAAATCTGTTGACCATTGAAATAAAAGATGCAATGTAGAAATAAATTCACTCAGCCACAGTTACTGAACATTTCACAAATATGTTAGAAACCTACATTAAACAAAAGAGAACACATTTAGAAAATGATGCTTAGAACACTCAGTATTTGTAAAATAACAAAATCAGATACAACTCACTGACAGGGCACACAAACACAAATAAATCAATTTGAAAACAGATCAAAAAATCATAGTGTAGCCAGGTGTGGTGGCGCACACCTGTAATCCCAGCACTTGGGAGGCAGAGGCAGCGGATTTCTGAGTTCGAGGCCAGCCTGGTCTACAGAGTGAGTTCCAGGACAGCGAGGACCACACAGAGAAACCCTGTCTCGAAAAACAACAACAACAACAACAACAACAACAACAACAACAAAAAAACAAAAAAAATCATAGTGTAAAATCTAAACCTATGAAACTATCAGAAGAAACACTGCAAGACTATTTAGAAAAAGCCCAAGAATTGACCAATGGAATTACATAAGACTAAAAAATAGTCTATATTATAAAGGAAACAATCACCTGAATGAGACAGATTTCAGAAAAAGAAACAGCAATATGAACCACCCAGTATCCCCAGAGATCCTGGGGACTAAACCACCAACCAAAGAGAACACATGGAGGGACCCATGGCTCCAGCTGCATATGGAGCAGAGGATGGCCTTGCTGGATATCAAAGAGAAGAGAGGCCCTTGGTCCTGAAAAAGCTAGAATCCCCAGTATAGGGGAATGCCAGGAAAGGGAAGCAGGAGTGGGTAGATTGTTAAGCAGCGGGGGGGGGGGGGGTTAGGGAGTTGTCTGGGGGGAGGGGGATACCAGGAACGGGTACATTTGAAATGCAAATAAAATGTGGTATATTTATACAATGGAATACTACTCAGCAATTAAAAATAATGAATTCATGCAATTTGTAGGTAAATGGTTAGACCTGGAAAATATCATCCTGAGTGAATTAACCCAATCACAAAAGAATGAACATGAAATGCAATCACTGATAAGTGAATATTAATGAGCCCAGAAGCCCTAAATACTCATGACACAAATAGCAAGTCAAATGATTCCCAAGAAGAAGAAAGGAGAGGACCCTGGGCATGTAAAGATTGCATCCAGTTTAGTAAAGAAACCGAGGGTGGAGGGGGAATGATTGGGGAATAGTTGGGGGAGAGAGGAACTATGGGAACTATGGTGGGTGGGAACTGGGAAAGGGGAAAGCCTTTGGAATATAAACATAGAATATAGAAAATAAAAAAAATTAAAAAAAATAAATATAAGCTTTAAAAAAAAGAATATATCTAATAAAAATATTTCACAAATATTCATTAAATGAGTCATAATACTTATTGTATATAAATAACCAAGAACTATAAAAAATAAACCCAGTCCCTCAAATAATACATAGGCTTAGGATCCAGTTACATATTACTCTAAACAACAAATAAAAATTGCGGCGCCGGGCGGTGGTGGCGCACGCCTGTAATCCCAGCACTTGGGAGGCAGAGGCAGGCGGATTTCTGAGTTCGAGGCCAGCCTGGTCTACAGAGTGAGTTCCAGGACAGCCCGAGCTACACAGAGAAACCCTGTCTCAAAAAAAAAAAAAAAAAAAAAAAAAAAAAAAAAAAAAAAAAACAAAAAAAAATTGCCAGTAAATATTTGAAAGCACATTCAGCATCTTTAGTTGTCAGGAAAATGCAAATGCATCCTGCTTTACAATTGCATTTTATTTCTGTCTGAATGGATATCATCAAAATAAGATGGGCTAATGTTCCAGACCTATAAGAGGAGACCACATTTGCGGCTGGTGTATGACTATAAAAAAAAATCAACGTGGAGTTTTCTCAAGAAAGTGAATGTACAACAGTAATATGACCTGTCTTCACTTCAACAGTTTATATGTCAGAAAGTTGTAATTTATTCCCCAGAGTGGTATAAATATTTATTCCAGCCCTATTCATATTTGCTTTTAAAATTTTCACTGTCCTAAGATATTTATCAACAGAAAACTCGATATAGAAAATGCAGTACCACATAATTAAATTCTATTCAGGAAGAAGATACCATAACACTTGCATGAAAATAGGTAGAATTGGACATCATTTCTAAACAAAATAAGCCACACTCAGAAACACAAATATCACTCATTTTTTTGTTCTCATAGGTGAACTCTGGGTTTAAATTTGAACATGTGTGTGTCTGTGTGTGTGTGTGTGTGTGTGTGTGTGTGTGTAGGTGTGTGTGTGTGTGTGTGTGTAGGTATATGTGTGTGTATGTTTGTTTATGTATGTGTAAGTATGTATGTGTGTTTGTGCACATTAAGTGGATGAAGTCAATCCCTTCAAATTCCTCGTGACTATATTTCATATAAAATCGTGAAATGTTTTCTACTACTTTGCATTTTCTTTAGAATGTGTGACTCCTCCAGCAATAAGGAAACTATCATCTTTCTATAATGTGAAAGATTATAGAAAGGCATTATATTCTTCAAAGAATTGAACATGACTTTTTCTTTCCAGTTTTTCAAGAGTAGGAAAATAAAGAAGTAAAAAAATACTATCTTAACTAAAGAAAAAAATTAATTTTATTTTTAATTTAACATGACAAGTAATGGATTCCATTAAGGCATTGTGTACTCCATAACACTCTCTCCATCTATTCATGCTTAATCAATAATATCCCAAAGCGTATGCCCTTTATGGTTTAATATGGTGACCTTGATTGTAAATGAAAATTCTCCTAATATCCATCCAGTGTTCCAATTATCACACTTTAGTGATTTCAATTTAGCAAAACAGTATATAAAAAGAATATTTTAATATCATTACTAATCATATGAATTCAAAAGTCTAACTGAAACAAAATTAAATCCTGACCTCCCCAAATTAGCCAGCCTTATTTATTTTTATTCAATATTAGCCAGATACTATATTACCCAGTCATAAATATTCATGATTAAATAAATTCATTCTGTACTCATTTCTTTTGATTTCGGAGTAGAAGGAGATCAGTACAGAAAAGTAGAATAACAAAGGTCTTTAAAAACAGCTGAGAGAATGATTTCCTTTTGCCAGCTTGAAACCTTGGACAAACCATCAGTGTGTCTGATTCACAACATTGCAAATCCCAATGGAAATCTTCAAACCAGTGATGATATCTCCTTAAAATCTGAGACAATGACCCATTCCTTTCTCACAAGAGTAATTACTGTATGACCACAAGTACAGAGTTTCTCTTCATTTGCCATGCTATGCCACCAAATATAATGGATACTAATGTAAAAGACTGTCTGTTAGCATCAACTCTAGGTTTATAATAAGACTGATTGTCATAAGCTAGGTGACCACCCATCTCAGAAATACGTTCATGCAGCAGGAGATGCTTAGCTACATTTTACTGTGAAAATAATTCAGAGTAAATTCTAAACCATTTTGTAATATTTATAGTGTCTTGTCCATCTTTGTAACACATTATTTGATGTTTTTAGATGACAAAACCACATGGAGCTGGGTTATACAAACCATTATCTGATTTACAAGAGAACCTTATGTTGTCTTTTTTTTTCTGTAAAACTCAGTTTAGGAGCTATAATTAATTCTTCATCAAATTGATTTTATTGTTTTGTTTTCATCATCATATTTTAAATTTCAAGTGTATACTGGCTTTGGTCGAGTTGCTAATAAAAGCAACATTGTTCTCCTAGATCAACATCCTAAATCATAGACACACAGCTTACTGATCTCTAACTTGGCCTGCATGACTTAAGAAAGGTTATAATTACTGTCAATCACAAAGTTAATCATCCCTACTTCCTATATGCTAATATATGTCATTATCTGCACATTTAAATTTTATACAGATACAAGGTTTCATGGGTTTTGTTTATGCATTTTCAGTGATTTTTTAAAAAAAAAATCTTTAAATGAGGAAGGTTCCTTTATGCCTGTATTGGGTAGCAGGGGCCAGACCTTTCCTCCCACTAAATGGATTCTAGGTGTTGGTGGTAAACATCTACCTGCTGAACCATTTTACCAGACCACAAATATTATGTTTTGAAATGTGCTTTCATGATAAGTATAATTTATTTGTAAACATAGCAGGCAAAGGTAAGTAAGCTAAGTTTTCTCTGGGTTTAGAAGCAACACTACAAGTTTGACATTCACATTTGTTTAACTCACTTTAAAACAGGACAAAAATATTAACACACAAACCTCTGTGAGAACATTAACACTGACAATATGAAATGTCTCCTCAGACACATCTAGAATATAGAAATATTAAACTTGGGGGGAAATGAGGAATAAGCTGTGACTGACATAATTTATTTGGGATGAATATTTATAAACAGCAATAAAATAGTATTATATTAAAGCACTTAATTTAATGATTTAATTTTTTACGTAGAAAATACTGTTACCATTTTTCCATCACTTATCTTGACCAGATACCAGGCATTTCTCTGCTGTTACAACTTTCATAGCAGTCTCAAAGTTTGAAATTTATTTTTTATCATTTCTGTCATCCAACCTTGAGATTAAAAGTCTTGAGTTACCTGAACTATCCCCTACATGATTCGATTCCTTTTTCTTTTTAAATAAACCAGTCCCTTAAAATCTCAAAAAATCACCAACTGCCTCTGTATTAAACTTTTATCTGGAAAGTTAAAAATTTATAAGGTTCAAGATTATAAAATATTAACATGAAGGTTGAAGTTCTGTTGAAGAGAGTTGGGGCATCCTCTTTATTTTAAAATCCTTTTCTTGATAGAGAATATGAAAATTAAGAAAAAATAGTACAAGTCAGAAATCCCTAAAGAGACATGTGATTGATTGATATTTATTTTATGTATGAGAACTGTCATCCAGGATTCGTTTACAATGAATCATAATCTGGGCAAATAATATGCTGCTTTAAATAAATAATATTTGATTTTAATTATGATGATTCTAACCTTTGCTTTTCCAGACCATATTTTAATTGTGGTTAAAAGAGAAATAATATAACCTTATAATTGTTAAAATATTTCACATAAAATACCACATATTTGATGCTAGGAGTTTCACATTGTTTATCATAAAATTGTTAAAATATGGATAGTAAATATTTTTAAGTCTTATGTCCAATAAGTATTCTTCTGGAAACAATGCCTGGGAAACTGAAGCTCTTGTTTCCGTAGCTAATTATAACAGATCAGTGACTCTTTCTCCAGCATTAGAATGGTTAAAAACTCATAATAATTAACATAATGTGGTCAAGTCTGATTTCACGATCATGCTTAACCATATATTATCTAACATACAAATATTACTAAGGTAAATTTAGAAATAACTCACAGATCTTTTATTTATTTTTCTCCCAGTAGCTTCCTATTATACATATTTTACTAAATTATTATTATTATTATTATAGTTTTATTACTTTTATTTTTACAGTAAAGCCTTTGCCTTGCTTCTGGATCCTCTCACCGCCTCTCCCCCCCCCCCCCAGCACAGTCTCTCATCCCATTCTTCTGCCTCCTGTCTCCAACAGAATATCTTACCACCCTGCCTGTTAGGCCTCCCCCTGCCCTGTGGCTTCAATTCTCTCAAAGTTTAGGTGCATCTTCTTTTACTGAGGACAGACCCAGGCAGTTTTCTGCTGTGTAAATGTTTGGGCTTCGGACCAGCTCCTGTATTCAACTTGGCTTGTGGTTCAGTGTCTGAGAGATCTTAGAGTTCTGGGTCAGTTGAGACTACGGGTCTTCCTACAGGGTCACCCTCCTCCTCTTTTTCTTTCTTTCTTTTTTATTGGATATATTCTTTATTTACATGTCATTCTTTATTTACATGTCTTCATGGAGATAGAATACTGACTACACTGCCTTTCTTGAAATGAATATTACTGTCAAAACCTCTGTAAAAACAATTTGCTGTGATCTTCCATCACAAATCAGCTGAGCAACCTCTTAGTACTTTTTTTAGCTGTAAGTGTGGATAAAGAGAGGAAGCTCCATCACTGGGTAACACTATCTTATTCAAGTCACTTGAAAACTCAGTTTTACTAATTGTGATAAAAGGTCACAGAATTTCTCATTATTGTTATACAATAAAAACAGCCACTGAGAAATTTTTGTATGAATATTATGAGTATGATATATATCTTATTACCTCACTGCTGTAATAATTTTTATTTAAATATGTGAATTATGCCCAGAGGAGAAGGGGAGGTTTGGGAAGTGGGGAAGGACTATGGGAGAAGACGACCAGGAGTGGGACAGTGAGTGAGGTGTAAAGTGAATAAGTAAAAATAAAAAGAGATCTAGTGGCCATAGATGTGTGAGTTCAATTCTGGGTCTTCAATCCTATTGGGCATTTATTGTCTTCAATTTCTTCACCTTCAACTGAAGTCAATTATATATATATATATATATATATATATATATATATATATGTGTGTGTGTGTGTGTGTGTGTGTGTGTGTGTGTATGTATATATGTATATATATATATATATATATATATATATATATAGAGAGAGAGAGAGAGAGAGAGAGAGATTAGGACATGCTTTAATTTTTTAATGTAAGGTAATGAAAATCATAATAAAGCCTGAGTGGGGGGGTGGGGCTAACTTGGCACATGAATTGTTCAGTGCCTCTGGAAGCCTGCTTACTGTCACACATGGTACTGGTTAGTCACAGGCACTGAGAAGTGCTGTGCTGGTCATTGGTCATTTTCTTTGGATCTGTATATTGTTGGACTTTAACAGAAATTTTGTTTTCAAATAACAAAACTAAATTAACTATCACTGGCTTCACAAAGTGTCAAACTATGAAAAATCTATGTCCTATTCCAAGGATAGCTCTTAATCTTAAATGTAAATACTGTTTTTAATATTTGAAAAATTTTCACTTTCCATTGACCTCTTCTTATCTTTACTTCCTTGTTATCATTTTATCTTGTGAATACAGGTACTTATCCTTCACATATGACTTTGTGCCACTTGAGTGACTGGTGCCTGCAAAAGTCAGAAAAGAACTTGGAGGTCTTAGAATTGAAGTTATTGAAAATTGTTGCTGAGAATAGAACACGGATGCCTGGAAGAACAAGCTGTGCTCTCAACCACTGAGACCCGTCTACATTCTCCTTTTGAATGTTTGATGTGGTTTTGTGTTTTTAAGTGTCTATGTACATTCTTCTGTTCCAGTGAAATTATGATGATGTAGATGCTTCTGTTGCTTGACAAGGTAATGCATTTTGTGTCTATCTTTTAAAGATAATAATTATTCTCTATGCTTTTGTCCAACCTCAACTGACTGGTAAGAAAGGAAAGCATCATTATAAACATTTTTTATGACAAGTGACTTTTTAGTTATTTATCTTCTTCTGGAGATTATGAAGTAACCACATCATTTTATCTTCCTGCTCCTCTCTCCAAATTCTCTCATATAGTGCTTCTCTTTCACATATGTTTCTAGCCGAGCGGTGGTGGCGCACGACTTTAATCCCAGCACTTGGGAGGCAGAGGCGGGTAGATTTCTGAGTTTGAGGCCAGCCTGATCTACAGAGTAAGTTCTAGGGCAGTCAGGGCTATACAGAGAAACCCTGTCTTGAAAAAAAACCACATATGTTTCTAAATATGCAAATACACCCTTCTCAGTATGTACACTGTTACTCGTATGAGTGATTTAGGGCAGACTCTTTGGTGTTAGATAATCAGATCCTATATTTTTCCCTGGGAAAGGCTATTTCTCATACTCCCAGCATTCCTTAAGAGTCTGAAGTTCATTGTGTAGAGCTGAGAATTCCTAAGCTTTCCCATGGTCCATTACAGCATGTCTTTGGCTCATGCCCATGTTCAGCTCATGTTTAGACAGACGTGGTAGTGAGACATTGTTAGTGTAGCTTCCATGATTATTAAGACACAAACGCACAGCAAGCTCTCTGATTTCTCTGTGTCTTACACTCTTTCCACCACTTTGTCCCCAATGTTCCCTGAGCCTTAGGTAGTAGTTTGTTTTGTAGATGCTTTCTTTGGGATTGATACACACAACTTTGCATTTTAATTGGTTGTGATATTCTGGAATGGTCTCCATCTGTTGCAAGAAGAAGTTTAGATGTCAAATGGTGAGAATTAAAATAATTTGTGACTATCGGACAACTATTTAAAATATAATTATGGATTATAGTGTGTTAGTAAAGTGGAAGGTATATGTTCTCCAAGACCCATGAGTCTACTCGTCCAGGCTAGTTGGTTAAGTTTCCAGTTCCAGGAATAATTTCCTTTTGTTGAACAGTTCTTAAGTTCGATTAGAGGGTTGTCGGCAATTTACATATGTGAGGAATGTTTGTCCAGTCATATTCTCAAAGCAAACACCTCTTCTAGGAAATCAGCAGCAGGTAACCGGCATCTGAACTAGGCCCTCTGCATATGTTATGGTTATGTAGCTGGGTGTTCTTGAAGGAACTGCTAACAGTAGAAGCAGGAGCAGTCTCTACGACTTTTAGCTGCTTTAGAAACCCTTTTCCTCCTGGTGGGTTGCCATGTCCAGATATGAGTGTATGTGTTTGGTCTTATTGTAGCTTGTTCTATCATGTTTGTTTTATGTCCTTGGTGGCCTGCTCTTTTCTGAAGGGAAATGGAGGAAAAATGGATCTTGGGGAGAATAGAGGTGAAAGGAGGGACTGGGAGGAGAGGAGAGAGGGGACTGTGGTCAGGATGTAATGTATGAGAGAAGAATCAAAAGAATAATTTTATCTTGTAAATTTAGAAGTGAATGTGAGTCTGTCTTTGCCAAATTTTATGACATAATTTTAATTCAATAAAAAAATTTATATGATGGCTCATACTCATAAACCCGTTGCAGGAAGCTTAGGAAGATTGCTTTTTTATGCTATAATTATCTTCCAATCATCATCTTCTAATGGAAGGAAATTATGGAGTTTTAATACAGTGTTCTTAAATGGCATTACTTACAATGGGGAAAAACAAAGTTATACTTCAACTTTGTCTATAATTCTATGACTGCCTGGGTACAGGGTATGATCCTACCTCAAAAAATTATAAATAATTTTTCCTCTAAAGATACATGCTAAATACCCTTGGATAACATGCTTAGTATTTGTATTGGTATTTTATCTCTGATCTCTGATCATTTCTAGAAGTTGCTGAATAATCACAAAGTGCTTGATAAAACACCTTTCGTATGACAAAACATCCCACCAGTTCTCAGGCTGGGTTTTTGCAAGCATGAGGAAGCAATTCTCCAGTTCCTACAGCCAGAGATGCCGCCATGCTTTCGTCTTCTCAGTACCAACGGGAAATTCCTACTCTTTCTGCTCCCTGGTCCTTCTGTGGTGGGTGAGCTTTCATTTATTTTTGAAGGTCTTTGAATATTAAATACATAAATCTTTTTGAATAGCATTAACCTCTTATTCTCCTCACTCAATCATCTTGAAAAGATCATTAAAAAATTTAGTTGAATATTCTAGAATATTAGACACCAAAGGAAGAAAACAGGTTTTGGAGAGTTCCAGATGAAAGAGTTGGAGAGTGCCATGGGTATCCATTAGGCTGCCCATTGTGCTGTTGATTGACTGTGCATGTCCTGTCCTTTACATTCAGGGAAAATACTATGTGAAATACTGAGAACAACATGATCTCAGTGTACTAAAATTAGAACAGAACAGGCAACCTTTTATGATAATGTGTAAGAGATATAAAGTGAATGTTTAAAACATGTGCAATGATGTTGGGTTTGAATGTTAGCTTGCTGTAAGTAAACTATATGTATTTGTTTTTTCTGCGTGAGTTCCTCTGAAAGGCATATCTATGATACTAATATTTCCTACTTACATCAATGTTTCTTTGCTCACTTTTCTTTTTTTATTTTTATTTTTCTAGTTTATTTTTATTGGATATTTCATTTATTTACTTTTCAAATATTATCCTCTTTCCTGGTTTCCCCTCCGAAAACCTCCTATCCCATCCTTCCTAGGCCTGTTTCAATGAGGGTAGTCACCCACCCACTCCTGTTTCCCCACGCTAGCATTGTCCTACTTTGCATCATCGAGCCTTTCCAGGACAGAGGGGCTCTCCTCTCACTGATGTCCAACAAGGACATCCTCTGCTACATATGGGACTGGAGCAATGGGTTGGTTATTCCATGTGTACTTTTTGGTTAGTGACTTAATCCCTGGGAGCTCTGGGGTATCTGGCTGTTTGATATTGTTGCTCTTCCTATGGGCTTGTAAATCTGTTCAGCTCCTTCAGTCCATTCTCTAGCTTCTCCATTTGGGACCCTGTGCTCAGTCCAATGGTTGGTTGCAAGAATTCATCTAGGTACATGTCTGTCACTGGTAGATCCTCTCATATGACAGTTATATCAAGCTCCTGTCAGCAAGCACTTCTTGGCATACACAATAGTGTCTGTGGAATTGGTTCCCATGTGGGGCAGACTCTGGATGCCCTTTCTTTCTGTGTCTGCTCCAAATTTTTTCTATATTTCCTCCCTTGAATATCATTCCCCCTTCTAAGAAGAATTGAAGCATCCAGAATTTGGCCTTCCTTCCTCTTGAGCTTCATCTGGTCTGTGAGTTATATCTTGGGTATTCGGAGGTTTGGGGATAATATCCACTTGTCATGTAGTGCATACCATGTGTGCTGTTTTGTAACTGAGTTACCTCATTCACAATGATATTTCTTTTCTTTCTTTCTTTCTTTTTCTTTCTTTCTTTCTTTCTTTCTTTCTTTCTTTCTCTCTTTCTTTCTTTCTTTTTTTTTTTTGTTTTCAAGACAGGGTTTCTCTGTATAGTCCTGGCTGTCGTGGAACTCACTCTGTAGACCAGGCTGGCCTCGAACTCAAAAATCTGCCTGCCTCTGCCTCCCAAGTGCTGGGATTACAGGTGTGTGCTACCACTGCCTGGCCTCTCAATGATATTTTCTAATTCCATCCATTTGCCTGTGAATTTCAGGAAACTATTTTTCTTTAATGAGTAGTACTCCATTGTATAAATGTACCATGTTTTCTGTATCCATTCCTCTGTTGGAGGACATTTGGATTCTTTCCAGCTTCTGACTATTATAAATAACACTACTATGAACATAATGGAGCATGTGTCCTAGTTATATGTTGGAGAATCTTTTGAGTATATGCCCAGGTGTCATATAACTGGCTTCTCAGGTGATACTATGTCCAGTTTTCTGAAGAACTGCTGGACTGATTTCCAGAGTATTTGTACAAGCTTGCAATCCCACTAACAATGGAGAAGTATTCCTATTTCTCCACATCCTAGCCAGCATCTGCTGTCACCTGAGTTTTTGATCTTAGCCCTTCTGACTGTTATGAAATGGAATCACGGGGTTGTATTGATTTGCATTTCCCTGATGACTAATGATAGTGAACATTTCTTTAAGTGCTTCTCAGCCATTTAATATTTCTCAATTGAGAATTTTTGTTTAGTTCTGTACCCCAATTTTTAATTGAGGTATTTCATTCTCTGAAGTCTAACTTCATTAATTATTTGTATATATTGAATATCAGCCCTCTATTGGATGTAGGATTGGTAAAGATCTTTTCCCAATCTGTAGGTTGCCATTTTGTCCTAGTGACAGTGTCCTTTGTCTTCCAGAACCTTTGCAATTTTATGAGGTCCCATTTGTCAATTCTTGATCTTAGAGCATAAACAATTGGTATTCTATTCAGAAACTTTTCCCCTGTGCCCATGTATTTGAGGCACTTCCCCACTTCCTCTTCTATTAATTTCAATGTGTCTGGTTTTATGTGGAGGCCCTTGATCCACTTGGACTTGAGCTTTGTACAAGGACATACATGGATTGATTTGCATTCACCTACATGCTGACCATTAGTTGTACCAGCACCATTTCTTGAAAATGCTGTCTTTTATCCGCTGGATAAAGGTGATCATAGGTGTGTGTTTATTTCTGGGTCTTCAATTTTATTCCATTGATCAATATGTCTGTCTCTGTACCAATACCATACAGTTTTATCAATATTGCTCTGTAATTCAGCTTAAGGTCTGGGATAGTGATTCTTCCAAACTCAG
Organism: Apodemus agrarius; assembly: GCA_964023405.1. Taxonomy (NCBI): domain Eukaryota; kingdom Metazoa; phylum Chordata; class Mammalia; order Rodentia; family Muridae; genus Apodemus; species Apodemus agrarius. The sequence goes on along the minus strand of OZ030013.1, from coordinate 29,666,516 downwards.
GGCTGAATTCAACCAAGTAGACACAAAAAGAATTATACAAAGAATCAACAAAACTAGGAGCTGGTTCTTTGAGAAAATCAACAAGATAGGTAAACCCTTAGCCAGACTAACCTGAGGGCAAAGAGACAGTATCCAAATTAATGAAATCAGAAATAAACAGAGACATGAGCTTGGTAGTGGTGATGCATACCTTTAATCTTTAATATCAGCACTTGGAAGGCAGAGGCAGGCAGATTTCTCAGTTTGAGGCCAGCCTGGTCTGCAGAGTGAGTTCCAGCACAGCCAGGGCTACACAGAGAAACCCTGTCTCAAAAAACAAAAACAAAAACAAAACAAAACAAAAAAACCCAAAAATCAAAAAAACAAACAAAAAAAAACAAAAAAACAAGAAAGGAAAAAGGAAAGGAAAGAGAGACATGACAGCAGAAGTTGAGGAAATTCAAGAAAGTCATCAGATCCTACTACAAAAGTCTATTCTCAACAAAACTGGAAAATATAGATGAAATGGACAATTTTCTTTGTTCACTTTATATTAATAGTTCATTGACTACTTGTAACATATTTTGCATTCAACTATTGAAAGATATTTGCTTGTTTCCTATATGTATTATTAAACTAATAATGACATTTTATTTTGTTTGGATGAACTTACATAACTTTTTGAGACAAACATATTTCAACATTGAACCATGGATTTATAAGATAATATAATTGTGTTATTTTTTAAGATTACAAGCTTCCATTTTATCCATTACATAAATTTTCCTTCCAGTTTTTGTATAATGATAGCTATTAAATATTCTATTTTTTAAAAAATATTTTATGCATTTTTATATATATATTATATTTTTAGTATTGTGTGAATCTAGGGTCAATATAGTTAAATTTTCTTTACAGTGACAATTAACTGTGCTAATATTTCCCATTAACAAAATTATTTTCCCCTTCATTTTGTAAAGATAACATCATCAGAGTGACTATATGTAGTTGTCTTAATTATTTACCAGTATAGCACCAATGGTATGTTAATCTTTAATATAAACTCATATTCTGTAACAAAAGAAAATCTTCAAAGTTTCTTAAACTAGGTTAGTAAATTAAACTTTGTTCATTCTACTCCAATTAATATGATTTTTACTATCCTTGAATAGCTAACTAGATATACAGTACCAGTCGTAATTTAGAGTTTAAGAACCAGACCATAAGGGAGTTTGCTGTGAGATTTTATTTCTTGGTAATATCAGAAGCTATATCTATAATGTCTCAAGAACATGATTGTCAAAATGTGTGTTTAATAGGGATGACAACAATGGGCATGCCAAAAATGGATGTAGTAAAGCCCATGGACCCTCAATGCTACACAAATATCTATAGGCATCTGAGGCAAGTCGGGAGCAGGAAAAGTGATCTGGCCCACTGAATAGCACAGTACCAAACAGTCCTGAACAGGGCTTTAACATTATATGAAATGAACAGGTTATGTGTATATGCATGTAATAACAAGAACTTTAAAAAGGAGCCATGAATTTGAAGGAGAGTGGGGAAAGATATATGGGAACAGGGGTAGGAGAAAAGTAAGGGAAAGAAAAATGTCATGAATACAATCTCAAAAATAAAAAAAAATTAAACTTAACAAATCTTTAATAGTTTCTTAAAGTCATAGATTCAAGTCACGAATTTCCAAGTCTAATACTAAAGATGAAATTTGATATTAGTTAGTTCTCTAATCACTATCATCACATCTGCAAAGCAGCATTTTAAGGGAGGATGGATGTATTTCAGCTCACAGTCTAACAGTGTGGTGAAGACTCTGAGGCACATGGCCCAGATGGCACTAAGTCTATTATAATCATTCATCTGGGATCTCAATCTCCCCCCACACACATTAGAGATGAGCAGGAAGCAGTGTTAGAAATCTCAGTGCCCAACTTCTGGTGAACAGCTCAGCTAGCACCAACTAAAACAGGTTCTACCAATTCCTCAAATGTCATCATTAGTAGAGACCTATATCAAACCTTAGAAGTTAAGATCCTTCACCTAATTTACTACTATAAGTCATTTTAATGATTTATATCCAACAGTTAAGTGAAAATTCTTTAAATGTATGGTTCCCACAAAATGTATTAAATAACTTATTTATGGTAAATAGGTTAAATATGAAATCCAATAAAACTTTATCAACATATGATATACTACTTTTTTAACATTTAAGAAACATTGATATTCATATTTAAGCAGTGAAAGATAGAATAAGTTGAGTATAAACAAATAAATTGATATATAAAACTTATATATGAACATGTTTTCAATATATAATTTTATTATAGAAAAATGCATTGTTTAGTTTATTAGGATTGCACTTTGTTTCCTTGAACTTGAGGAAGCATACTATTTTTAGCAATTTCATTAATTTTATTCTGATTTTTGTTCAATTAACAAAATCAAATAATAAATGTAGTAATTTTCCAATGATTGTTAGGCAAAAAAATGAAAACTTTAAAACTGAGTGCATTTCTCTTTTCATATTTTTTATTCTTTGTGTTTTATGTATGTATTACTTTATCTGTCTAATATATCACTTTGTCTTTTGTTTGTTTGTTTTAGGGTTGACTATTTTATTTGGATTCACTTAACATTCTCAATCTCCCTAATTTGGTTTTCAGAGCATCAGGGGATACAGGTGTGCACTCATTCTACTTACTTAGGTAAATATTTGTTTCTAATGTTATTTCACCTTGAATTAACTAATCATCTTTCAGTTATATAATTAAAATATTGATTTTAACTATTCAGGATTCTGAATTCTTTTCTCCAGATTCATCTAACTTTTAATTCAAAAAGCAGTTCTATACTTTCATCTAAAAACTTACATTTCAAAATTTGCCCTGGATTATTGAAATAAACAAGCTAATAAAAAAAGAATAATTCTCAAATTCCACACTCCGTTAATACTACATTGTTACTGAAAAATGACAATATAAAAAGGAAATTTCTTTGTTGAAAAATGTAAATTATTTTACATGATATTCAACTCAAAAAAGCCCTAATGGGAGGAAGAAAAATTGCCATTGCATATAGAAATCCTTCTAATTTTGAAAGAAAGAAATGTTCTGTCTGTCCCTGATTAATAATGCATTCTTGAAAGCTACTTCACACTGTAGCAATGGATGGCTTCATTGTATTTAACACATTATTACAGAATAATGTCTTAAATATCACAAATATTGTGATATTGTGTAATATCACAAACTATTACAGAATAGTTTGTGATAATAAAAACCAACTTTCCTCTCATGACATATGTACCAGAGAGCTTGTATTACTACATGGGTACTTTATCTTCCTGGGTCCGAATCAGTTTTATACTTAGTAGTTTATTCAAAACAATATTAAGCATTCAATCTTTCAAGTCCTGTGTTATTATTAGAACAAATATATTCTGGAATTGTACTGACTGGGTTTGTTTGTGTGTCAACTTGACACAAGCTGGGGTTATCACAGAGAAATGCGCTTCAGGTAAAGAAGTGCCTCCATGAGATCCAGCTGTGGGGCATTTTCTCAATTAGTGATCAAGGGTGGGAGGGCCCATTGTGGGTGGGACCATCACTTGGCTTCTATAAGAAAGCAAGCTGAGCAAAACAGGGGAAGCAAGCCAGTAAGAAACATCCCTCCATGGTCTCTGCATAAGCTCCTGATTCCTGCCTGACCTGCTTCAGTTCTAGTCCTGACCTCCTTTAGTGATGAACAGCAATGTGGAAATGTAAGATGAATAAACCCTTTTCTCCCCAACTTGCTTCTTGGTCATGATGTTTGTCTAGGAATAGAAACCCTGACTATGACAGGAATATTAATCTGATATCATATGTTATAAAATCCACATTCAGCTGTTAGATCAAAGTCTGGTAGTTGATCTAGAGAAAAGTTTAACAAAGAAATATCAACTTATAAGGACAAAGCTGCATATATCTATTTTAATCAGTTCCATTAAAAATGACTTTTAGAATAAAAACCAATACATGATTAATTTTCTGCCAGAGATTGAACTTGGAGAACTATGCTTGCCACACATGTATTTACTATGCCATATCGCAATATTCCAAGACCACACATATATGTGTGTGTGTTCTAAGAATGTGAGCAGCCAGTGAAGTAAATAAAAGTGAGTGTTTAGTAATCTTGTAGATATAGAACATTATTATTATTATTATTATTATTATTATTATTTGTATATGCATGTATGTGATTATTGTGATTATTATTATTATTATTTGTATATGCATGTATGTGATATCAGAGGATAACTTTCAGGAGATTGGTATCCCCTTTTACCATATGAGTCCAATGAATAAAACTGAAGACCTCAGGCTTGGTGACAAGTGCCTTTTTCTCACTGAGCCCTCATACAGAGCTTAGAGCATAAATTCTTAAAGTTAATAAAGCAGTGGAATTAAATTCGTCATTGAAAATTCTGTTTCAGATGTAAGGTATTGCATATAGCAAGTTTTCAGAAATATTTAAAGAAGGGTCTGATAGTACTCATAAAATAATGATAAAATACTATTAATGAAGCTACTACCCATTTATATCATTAATCATGAAGAAATCAAACTGCTGCCCAACTGTGTACAACTAGAGGAGAAAATAAACATCAATATCACCCAACTACAAACTCTACCACCTACAGCAGCGACATATGAGTGAGATATATCTGGTTCAATGGTGGCACAAATAATATGGGAATAACAACCTACTTTTTTATTAGACTAAAAGGTTACTCCATGAAATGGGACCATAACTGGCACTGCTAAATTGGCTAAAAAATTGAATTCATGGGCCTAGGGAAAAACTTACTGTTTTTATTCTACTAAAAGAAGATAAAAATAAAATGGCTTCCTATGACATATTTCTAGACCAACAGATCAGAGCTTCTTTTCGCAGTAGATGTCAATTAATAAAGACACCCCAAACTGAAAAATATTCAGACAATGAAAGAAGTTTTTTTCTCTAAGTTATGTTCTTACATACTTACAAAGTAATATTACTTTGTTTATTTCTGGGATTACCTTCATAAGCTTTCTTTGTTTACTCTTTTGTATTTATGGTGTCTTTTTAATGTAAGCTCTATTTTGATTGTATTCTTTCCCTCCCTTATTCGGCCCAGATCCCAGCTGACCAGCTCTCCCTTATCTGCACCACTAGGACAAGCTCTCCAGCATTGCTCTGCCTAGGTCAACCAAAGCAACTATCAGCGGTGGAAGAGACAGCTCTCCTACCCTCTTCCCCTCAGGGATAGTACACTTGAACCCTTAACACCTGGGAGCCATCTCTATGGTGCTGCCCCAAGAAGGTCCAGGGCCCATTCTCCCAAGTACTGTAGACTGTGAAGGGCTGAGCCAGTACCCTCACCCTTGAGGGTGGCTCACCCATGTCTTCATCATCACAACCACTTCCACTGCGTTGCCTGGCTGGGATACAGGACTTGATCCCGTGGGTTCTAAAATCAGTAAGAGGCCAGGCCTAGCTCTCTTATTCTCATGCCCCTCAAGGCCCACTCTCCTGACTACCACAAGTAGCTATGGGAAGAGGAGAAGGATCACTTCCACACAGATGAATGGCAGGGCCAGCTCTCCTACCTTCTCTTGGGCTGGCATAATTGTACTCCCTCCACCAGGATCAGCCCTACTGTATTGCCCAGACAAGGTACATAGACAACCCTCTCTAGTGCTGCATCTAGAGAGGAACAGGGCCAGCTCACCTGTTCTCATGACCCCAGGGTCAGCTGACTGTGATTGGTGGTGAGGGGTAAAGGGAGGAGCGACTTACCCACACAACCATGTACCCTCACAGTAAACATGTGGTAGGCCAGCTTGCCCATGCTCTTACCCTAAGGCTGGTTCTTCTGCAACCCATACCACCGGGTTGGCTCTCCCTGTCCAGGCAAGCTTTAGGACCCATTCTCCTGAGTGCTGCAGCTAATGAAATGCAGTGATAGCTTTCCTGAGCTCAAGAGTCTTCGGGAAGCTTTCCTGACTACTGCAGTTGGCAAAAGGAGAGGAAGCATCACCTCTGCACCCAAGATAGTCCAACTCAGATGTGTGGCATGGTCAGTTCACCCTCGCTTTCTTGGGGCCTGCTTACCCCTATCATCAGTGGTGAGAGATGAAAACAGCTCTCTAGATAACCACATCCAGTGAAGAGTAGAGCCAGTTCTGCATAGCCTCTAGATATCCAGATGGTCCCCAGTTGCTGCCCTGAAAAGAGACACCCCCAACTTCTCTAATAGCCACAGTCTCAGATATGGTCCTTAGTGGCAGGCCTGGATGGGTCCTCATCATGACTACAAGTGGTAGGGCTGGTCCATTCACAATAGATGATGCCTTTCACCATCGAGTCTTGTCTTAGGGTTTTACTGCTGTTACCAGACACTATGATCAAGGTAACTCTTAGAAGGACAACATTCAATTGGGGATGGCTGACAAGTTCAGAGGTTCAGTCTATTATTGTCAAGGCAGGAACATGGCAGCATCCATGCAGGCATGGTGCAAGAAAAGCTGAGAGTTCTATATCTCCATTTGAGGACTTCTCCAGAATACTTCCAGGCAGCAAGGATAAGGATCTTAAAGCCCACCCCCACAGTGACACACCTAGTCCAACAATACCACACACACTCCAACAGGGCCACACCTTCTAATAGTGCCACTCCCTGGGTGGAGCATATACAAACCATCACAAGTCTCCTGTTCTATCTTTTCTTCATAATAGTCAAGATGCTCCACTTCTCTTTCTCTCCCATCTGACACAGACACCTACTTTGTGGTGACTTGACCTGTAGGCTAGCCACATGGCTGGTTGACTCTTGTGTGACACCCTGAGTCCAGGCTGTATAGTATATCAACAAGCAGGTGTCTATGACTTTCCTGTGCCAAACACTACAGGGCAGGTCTGTGGGTGGAATGTGGGTCCACATGTCAATTTGTCTTCTTTCCATGTTGCTTTGCACTGATATGATTAGATTTGATTTTATTTAGTTTTTATTAACACTCAGCATAAACCAGCTTTAGCCACCAAGCCAGACATCAAGAACAAAGGAATGCCATTTACTCTGTCCCTGACGGATACAAGACCACCACCATCAGAAGTGTGTCCCTTTGCCCATAGCCAATGATCTTTACAAACCAATTTGTCAATATTTGCTCATTCCACGATTCTGTTTTGTTTATATTTTCAGTACAATTGTACATAAAAATAAAACCTAAATTAGATATCAATTAAGTTACTAACATTTTGAAATATATTTATACGGGATTTTCTATTATTGTTTAACTGAAGTCATGGATATTGCTTTTAGATGACCTTGAGAATGTTGTCAGTTACTGCTTCTTAGTCAAACTTTCTAGTCAAGAGTGAGAAGTCTAGTCCTAGTCTGCAGTGAGAAGAGATAGAGTCTAGAGAGAGTGGGAAGAGATGAGGAACAGCTACATAAGAAGGAACATAGAAGTGCTTGTCCTTTCTGTCAACAAGAATGATGAGAAAAAATGTTATCCTTTAATTTATCTGTCTTTAGTAATTTGGAGAAATACACCCTACAAGAATAATTGTCTTAAAGATACTTCTTAATGACAGGAGAAAATTTAGAAAAGAAATTATTTCTCTGTGGAGTATATAATTTTTAACTATGTGAATAAGAATAAAATATACATAGAGAAAGATAATGTAAACCAGATAAAGCCAGTTCTTTCACAGATTTTCTCTAACATGAAATGCGGTCTCTTTGTTCAATGATACCTGAATATCAGATGATGCAAGGATTTAGCAGGTGGATAAGCAGATGGTAACTGGAATTCCCAGGCTTAACGCTAACACTGCTCACTTCATCAAAACAAAGATAAAGCAAAAACACGTTTAAAAGGGAAGACTAAGCATATATCAACTCTTATTATGGAGACTAGTGAACTAAATCTTTCATTCCACAGTGATTATCTGGAGGAAATTAAAGCATTAACTAAAGACATTGATAAATATTTCTATCAATTTCCTCAGACAAAATCACAATTTTTTTCAGTACAAGCTATAGCATAATTATTCAAAATAAACAGTAATTAACTGAACTAAATCAAGTCACAGGAGTGTTTGAAAATTTACCCTGTGGTTTAACAGCTGTGCTTTCCTCTGTCTATGCTGGGAATTTACACTCATGCTTTGTGATCTCGAGAGGTGGTAGAAAATTGAAGTGTGGTTGAGCAGCATATTAAGTATGAATGAAATCACAAATGTAGTCATTCTAAATCATCTGGCAAGGAGAGATTTAGTTTTAAAATTCATTATGAAACAAGTTTAACAAACCTTTACTGGCCACCTACTTATGTTCAGAGGTATGTGAAGTGTGGGTGTATGGATTTAAATAAATCATTTAATGTGGAAACATAATAAAAATGGAGACATGATAAAAATGTCGATGGATTAATGAGGCCCATGTATTTGTCATATATTCCTGCATTCAGCAGAATTTATCTGTGGAGTCTCATTGAGAACACACTGAAAGCTCTCTCTGCTTTAACCATGAACTGATAACTCTCCCTTGATCACTGGCAAGGTTTGTGTCATGGTGTGACAATACTGAGAAGATTTGCTGTTGTTTATATCTCTGTGATACTAGGAGTTTGAGACTCATGTACACAAGTATATGGCAAGGACTGTATCACTGTCACAGTAGTGATTTTCCAGATAATTTATCTGTCATATGCTAGAGTTAATTCTTAGATTTCTACTGGTAAACATAATTCCTGTTATCGTCTCTTGATAGTGACAAAAATATTGTTTAACACAATTATAGTGTTCATTTTCTGAACGAGATCGTAAGTCCTAATTTGTTTACTATCAACCAACAGATATATTTAACGTTATGTTAAAATGTTTAAAAGCATACTATTGATGATTTAAATATAAAATGATGTTTACCATCACATACTATATTTAAAAAAAAATCTCACTAAATTTTGGAGGTACTCATTTTAGCATTATAGTTTAGTATTATAAAGTTCCCAGTAATAAACTCATTTAACTAGATAGATTATTGTAGTCATTGCATGGTTGTAGGTAATCCTGAGCATGGCCTGGTCTAGCTGCCTTGAGAGACGTGCATCATGGTTATTTTTGAAGATTAAGTGTATGTCTTGTGCAATATATCTTGTGCCATTCAGATCCTGAGAATCCAAGTTAATCCCTCAGCCAAAGAAGCATAAAGGCCACCTGTGTTATTCTGTATCCCATAGACTGCAGCTAAGCAAGCAGAACTTAGCAGAACATTCAACACTAGACCTTATTCTTACATATCCTGTGTAGTTTGAAATCAGGCATTATAACCTGGAATTATCAATGTATAAAAGTCTGACTGGGTAAAAATTTGACTATGTCTTGCTAAGACAACCCCCCCAACATACACACACACACACACACACACACACACGCGCGCACACACACACACACACACACACACACACACACACAACATAGCCTGGTTCGTTCTGACTGACTGTATAAGAAGACCTTGATTTGGTAAGTAAGCACCAATGTTTACATATGATCATGCAGACAATCGCTGGGTATGCACTCAATAAATACTTTTATAAATCACCATCACAAATGGAAATGTATTTTATGGTAGAAAGCCATCCTAACATGTTTACAGTCCCAGGTTCTATCTTATCCCAGGAAAAAAGATAAAATGAAGAGACTCATATAATCTAGAGAAACATGTTCACATATTTTGATATTATAGTTTTAAAAGTAAAAAGGTACTATTTTAAGAGCATCACATAGTCAGTATATATTTCATTAAGCAATCTAGACCTCTATAAATAACTTATTCAAATTTCCACAGCACTGAAATAGTTACAATATCTCTTTCTTCAAAATTGTATTCTATGGTGCATTTTACATATAGTAGCTTATGGCTATAAGAAAGCAAGAAGCTTGACAAATGTCAAAAGACACTATTTACATGGTGACTTGACCTTATCAAGGAAAAGTTTGTGTGGAATGAAGGCTCAGCCTGAGTGCAGATCTCCATATGCACAAACTGTGTTCCAAATTTGTTTAGATCATCCTTGTGACATTCTCTTATACAGATATTCAAAGACAGGGAGAAGTAGAGCAAAGACTAAATGTAGTAGCTTGACACACACACACACACACACACACACACACACACACACACACTCCCAGGGTAGCAATAGAGTTCATAGAATTCTGAGTTTATTAAACTAATAGGACTTCTAAAGATGCATACAATCTACATTTCAGAAAGAAGACAGAGGGAAATCACAATTTTCTATAGTTATCTCCAATGAAACTATCTCAGACCTTCAAAAACCTGACCAATACATCCATCAATATAACTTAAATCTACAGTGATAGAAGCAATAGTATGCTTGAGTTGTTGAAACAAGAAGCATCACAAGAACGACAATGCTGACATTGCACGCTAAACCAGAGAGAAAAACAGTCCAAATAAACATTCACTTGATTGCCTAGACCATCTCTGACATGGTAATATTTGTTGCTTGCCAGCAACAAATCATCATAGAGAAATGGGAAATAGGATTCATCATTGTTACATGTCCAAAGTCTGTATTTAATGTAAATAGAAAAAATCCATTTTTTCTTAAGTATATGGACAATGAATGCAGATGTTACATGAGCATATGTAAGCAAACCTAATTTTAAATTTGTCTTCATTAAATTAAAATTTTGACTGTTGTAATGTACAATCCTTATACATTGTAAAAAATTAGGTTTCTATGTGTTTTATTAAAGTATATTATGCTAGTTAATATTAGAATATAAAAGTAGCAGTAAAAGTAGCAGAAATATTTATGGGTTCTTCGAAAGGCTAATTTTGTCTCACATGGTCAACATTTAGTATCTAAGAAATACTGAGCTTGGGATGTTCAGTAGAAATCAAATCTAATCTACCAAATATCAAGTGGTACTATATTTATACATAAATGATGCATGATGTCTTTTTAATATCTTATTATCTTAAAATATCTCTGTTAACTATTATAATTAATGAAATATAAGTAGTTAAATTATATCATTTGGCATATTAACAGAAGTCTGTGTATCCTGTGTATACATATACATATGTGTGTGTTTGTGTGAGTGTGTATATGAGTGTGTTTATGACTGTGTATGTGAGTGTGTATGTGAGTGTGTGTGAATGTGCATGTGAGTGTGTGTGCATGTGTGTATATGAATATGTATGTGTGAGTGTGTGTGAGTGTGTGTGTGAGTGTATCAGTGTGAGTGTGTGTGTGTGTGTGTGTGTGAGTTTATCAGTGTGAGTGTGCATGTGTGTGTATGTGTATTCACATCCAGTATCTACTCAACTAATAATGATTATATGGACATTAAACTAACAATATATATTTTGGACTAACAAATTCTATATCTCTCAAAGAAAATTATATTCTTATTTTAGACATTTACTTTTTAATTTAGAAGTATGTCATTCACTGGTTCACCATGTATGGCTGATATGAGGCCCCCAACACATATACAGCAGAGGACTGGTCTGATCTCAGTAAGAGAAGACACACCTAACCATTGAGAGATTTGAGGTCACAGAGAGTGGGGATATTTCTTAGGGTGGGGATGCAGTGGTGGATTCATTCTCTTAGAGACAGTGGAGGAGAAATAGGATGATAAACAATCAGAGGGCAGACCAGGAGAAGACTAATGACTGGGCTGTAAAAGAAACGTTAAAGAATAATTAAAAAAAATAAACCTTTATTTATAACATGAATACTGAGATCTTCCAATTTGGACTATACATAGCTATTTTATTTAAATTATTTATCTCTAAATAGTGACATATATATGAAACCATGTTTCAGAAATGTACAGCCACAATAAACATCCCATGTGACCTCCATGTCACAGTGCTGATAGGTTCAATATTCTCTGCAATCACAGCTTTTATGAACTTAAAATTTCCATGCCTTGTAATGCCTGGGAAAAAAACTAGTTTTAACATTTGGCCTTATTCCCTGGCTCTAGCATTCTTTTTATGTTTTCTTTCATGATGGTCTTTGAACCATAGAATTTCAAAAAGTACATATATATGAACTTTATATTTATATGTATTACACATTAACTTATATACAATATATAATTTATTATATATTACATAATATGTAACATATATGTAGTATATACAGACTATCAAGAAACTTGCATTTTGGCTTTAAAAATAAGTAGAAATAGATGAGATAGCAAATAATTAGAAGAACTTTAAATTCATAGGAATAAATGAAGAAGTAAATGTGACAAATAGGCATATATAAATGTATATATGTATTCTATACTTATATTGATGTTGATATCAATATAGAGATTCAAAAGAACCAACAAAACTGAGCATGGAACTATGGTGCATTCAAGCTGTACAACTCCTGGCTATATACTCAGAGCATCTAGTTTAGTATGTCATGAAAAACTTGAAGATCCATGTATATAGTTGCTCCATTTATAATAGCCAAGATATAGAACATGTCTATATACTTGTGAACATATGTGTGGATAAATAAAATTTGTACAGCAGTGGATCTGTATTCTACTTTGAAGGAATGAAATTATATCTAGTTGAAGAAAATTAGATAGTATCAGTATTCACCGGGTAAAGTACAATAACCAGAATCAAAGAGATAAATACCATATATCTTCTATCAAATGTAGAATATCCCTTTGTGTCTGTGATATTTACCTTGTGTGTATGCATATGTAAGTGTGTATGTTTAAGTGTGTGTTTGTGTAAGTTTGTGCATTTCAGTGTGTGTGTAGTTATGAAAAAGTAAAAACAAGGAATAAGATGGAATCAGATGGGTAATAAAGAAGTAGAAATAGGAAAAATCTAATGAGAAAGACAAAATATCTTTCAATAGTATGTTGAACTGTAAATTATTGTGCATGGGTATTTTGTGTGTGTGTGTGTGTGTGTGTGTGTGTGTGTGAGTGATTTGGTGTGGAAGTGTACAGAGGAGAAAATCTGGAGAGAGGGGGAGGACCAAGTAAAACAAGAAGAGTAACACAGTGATTGAGTTAGAATACAAACAGAATACATTCATAATATGTATGTGAAACCTCTCAAAACAATGTTTGTTTATTAAATAAGAATAAGTAGCCAAATTACTGCATACTTTTATATGTACTTGCCATGAACTATACCATACTATAGAAGAGGTAAAACTATAGGTAATTTACAAATTAGTATGGGGGATTGGCCAAAAGATTGATACTGTAAAGCACTGAATTGGAGGATGTGACAATATTCTATACTTAGTGTGATATATCTTTTGTAATATTTGTCATTGTTTATAATCAGTGCACCACACATATGCAAAATATTAGTGATCTATAAAATTGAAAAAAGGCCTATATGCAAGCTCACTGGTTTTCTGCTTAATTGTTCCATTAATTGAAAAACTGCTTTAATTGTGCATTAAATTGAATTTTTATAGAAAGCAAAATGTATTATAGATGCAAGAAAATGAAAACATATTTTTAAAAGATGAAATAAAATTCCTGTGAAACCTCTGGGCATGTTCTGTGACCTTTCTGTGATATTTACCTTGTTAGGTTTTGTTTCTTTCAAAAGGCTTTCTTCTCATTAAGTAAAAGGTCAAATAGAATTCAATCTATATTTATTATTATTTTTAAAATTCTGTACTGGAAAAAAATCCTATTAACCTGATTTGTGAAGATGCCCTTCTAGATGGTCTTTTTCTAGTTTACTGGAAAGAATTTCCACATCTGTTCTGCTGTTCAGAGTGAGAAACAGAGGATTTAGAGTGTTGGCAAATATTAGTTCCCTCTGTCTGTCTAGCATTCTCTAATGAAGGGAATTAAGTCAATCTGGAAAAAGAGAGAAGGAAAATCCCAACAGACTTTTACACTACTTAAGGACAAACTAAATCTCTTTGTATAATATTCACAGCATTAAAAAATAGATTCATTTCTTTCTGTTTACACTAGTACTTAAATACTAAGTATGATCCTTATTTACACACACACAAACACACACACACACACACACACACACACACACAATTTACAGGTTAGCACATTAATTGTATTCAAAAAATCTGCTTAAATACTCTAGTAAGTTTTACTAATAAATATTAAAATGAACATTTTTGTAACTTCCATTTTTCTCTCAAATTATTAATAAAAACTCAACAGCAAGAAAAATTGCACACTCCATGTAATTTGAAGGCCACAGAGCTTAGTGAAGGGTATTGACTTGGCAGCCCAACAAACTGTTTCTTAGAATTTGAAAAGGCACTAATGAGCTCTGAGACATTAGAAAGGTCAATTAAGATTTCAGAGTTGTAGCCCTCTCACATACAAAAGAAGACCATGGGTCCAGATGATGTCCAAGACTTCTGTCAGCTCTGCTCTTCTTTTCAATGCCATAGCTCTTGATAGCACAACTATATGTGCATTTTAATTACATTTTTCCTTTTTTATTAGATATTTTTTTATTTACATTTCAAATGTTATCCCCTTTCCTGGTTTTGCCTCTGGAAACCCGGTATTCCATTCCCAGTTCTCCTGCTTCCCAAAAGATATTTCAATCACCTAATTTCACCAAAATAGATAGATACTGTTAATTCAAAATAAGTGAAAATATGCTTCATTAAATATTTAAGACATCTTGAAATATACATATATATGTATATTCAGTATAAAAAACAAATACCTTAAATTACTTAGCTCAGAAATGTACACTGACTATCAAAATAGCATTAAATTATCAGATCTTTTGTTTAAATGACCTAGGCAGCCTGATGTTTTTCAAAGTGCAGGTAACATATTTAATTTATTTATATTTGTGTATAAGTGTTTTCTGTGAATGTCTGTCTGTGTACCCCATGTGTTCAGTACTCATATAATCTAGAAGTGGATACTCTTTGAATTTTCTGGATCTGCAATTACAAACAAGTTTTAACAACAATGTGCCTATGAATGGAACTCTGGTCCTCTGGAAGAACAGTCCAAGCTTTTAATTGTAGGACCATTTCTCCAGACCCAAAGAATGAAAGAATTTTATAATATAAAAATGTCAAAATAGAAAGCAAATGCTACTAACAATATTTGATTGAGATACAAACTACAAAATTATCAAAAATATACATGTATGCATGGTAGTTTAAGCCATGCCTATAACCTCTACTTTTAAGATCACTAACTTTAAGAAATGTATGTCAGCATTATTTGAAACATTTAAAAGTTAATGAACATGAAAAACTAAAGACCTTACTAATTCTGTGCTCACAATCCTCATATATTCAGTGATTCTGATTAGAAATCTTTCAAAAGTTGCCTAGTCATTCTGTATTCTGAATTCCATAACCCATGGCACATATTCAGCATTAAGTAGCCAGTAAAGAATAACGGTATTGAGACCGTGGGCACTAGCTCTGAACCCAGGCTCACAACACCCAGAGGATGCCTGATACCCAAGTGCTCTAACATGCTCAGGATCATAGGATTAGAGGTGAGGGGGACACAACATCTGCCCCAACAATGGGAGTAACTGGGACCAGCAGGATCCAGGGACACAGGAACCCACTGGCTAGTGGCATAGGCTCCTTCCAGTCTGTGCCAGTACCCTGAGCAGACCTTGGGAGCAAGCTTCTCACCCAGTCCCACAACACCCAGAAGATGCTGGAATCCCAGGTGCTCTAATACACCCAGAAACATAGGATCACAGGAACTCAGGAGCTTGGTCACACCAGGATTTCAGGATCTCAGAGGCAGTTTGATTCCCAGGTGTTCTGACATACCCAAAATCTTAGTATCACAAGTTCCGAGAATCATAGGACCCCAGAGAAAGCTGTACTCTGAGGAATTCTAAAACAGCCAGGATCACAGGAGGGAAAGGCTCAGAGACAGCAAGTGCAGGAAGCATGAGAGATAACCAACTGATAAAAGGCAAGTGCAAGAACATAAGCAACAGAAACTAAGGCTACTTGGCATCATCAGAAACCAGTTCTCCTACCACAGCAAATCCTGGATAACTAAACACATCAGAATAGCAAGATTCAGGTTTAAAATCACTTCACATAATGTTAATAGAGGACTTCAAGAAGGACATGAATAACTCCCTTAAAGAAATACAGGAGAACACAGGTAAACAGCGAGAAACCCTTAAAAAGGAAACACAAAACTCCCTTAAATATTTACAGAAAAATACAACCAACCAGGTGAAGGAATTGAACAAGATCATCCAGGATCTAAAAATAGAAATAGAAACATTAAGGAAATCACAAAGAGAGACAATGCTGGACATAGAAAACCTAGGTAAGAGATCAGGAGTCATGGATTCAAGTACTACTAACAGAATACAAGAAATAGAAGACAGAATCTCAAGAGCAGAAGATACCATAGAAAATATTGATACAACAGACAAAGAAAATGTAAAATGAAAAACGCTCTTAAACCTGAACATCCATGAAATTCAGGACACAATGAGAAGACTAAACCTAAGATTAATAAATGTAGAAGAGAGAGAAGATTCCCAAATAAAAGGGCCAATACCTTCAAAAAATTATAGAAGAAAACTTCCCTAACCTAAGGAAGGAGATGGCCATGAACATACAAGAAGGCTACAGAACTCCAAATAGACTAGACCAGAATAGAAATTCTTCCGGTCAAATGTTAATCAAAACACCAAATGCATGAACAATGAAAGAATATTAAAAGCAGTAAGGGAAAAAGGTGAAGTAACATATAAAGGCAGACCTATCAGAATTACACCAGACTTCTCACCAGAGACTATAAAAGCTAGAAGATCTTGGACAGATCTCATACGGACCCTACGGGAATACAAATGCTGGGACGTATGGTTGGGGGGGGGGACTGGGAAAGGGGAAACCTTTGGAATGTAAACAAAGAATATAGAATTAAAAATATGAAAAAAAAGCCAGCCCAGGCTACTAAACCCAGAAAAACTCTCAATTAATGAAGATGGAGAAACCAAGATATCCCATGATAAAATGAAATTTACACAATATCTTTCTACAAATCCAGACCTACAAAGAATAATAGATGGAAAACTCCAACACAAGAAGGGAAACTACACTCTAGAAAAAGCCAGAAAGTAATTATAACAAACCCAAAAGAAGATAGCCAAACAAACATAATTCTACCTCTAACAACAAAAATAACAGGAAGCAGCAATTATATTTTCTTAGTATCTCTTAACATCAATGGACTCAAGTCCCCAATAAAAAAGACATAGACTAACAGACTGGATACATAAACAGGACCCAGTATTTTGCAGCATATAGGAAATGCACCTAAGTGACAATGATAGACAATACTTCAGTGTAAAAGGCAGGAAAATAATTTCCCAAGCAACAAGAAACAAGAAACAAGCTGCAGTAGTCATTCTAATATTGAATAAAATTGACTTACTACCAAATTTTATAATCATAAAAGGAAAAATAAATCTACCAAGATGAACTCTCAATTCTGAACATCTATGCTCCAAATGCAAGGGCACCCATATTCATTAAAGAAACATTACTAAAGCTCAAAGCACACATTTCAACTCACACAATAATAGTGGGAGAATTCAACAGCCCACACTCAGAAATGGACAGATCATGGAAACAGAAATTAAACAGAGAAACAATGAAACTAACAGAAGCTATGAGCAAAATAGATTTAACAGATATTTATAGAACATTTCATCCTAAAACAAAAGATTATGCCTTCTTGAGAGC
The DNA here is from genome assembly GCA_964023405.1 of Apodemus agrarius. Classification (NCBI taxonomy): domain Eukaryota; kingdom Metazoa; phylum Chordata; class Mammalia; order Rodentia; family Muridae; genus Apodemus; species Apodemus agrarius. Next base: position 29,648,724 of record OZ030013.1, on the reverse strand, counting down.
ACCTCATGGTACCTTCCCCAAAACTGACTGTATCATCAGTCATAAAACAGATTGCAATAGACACAAGAAGATAGCAATAATCCCATTCATCCTATCAGATTACCACTGGCTAAAGCTGATCTTCAACCAACAAAAACAATGGGAAGCCCACATACATATGGAAGTTATTAATGGTCTCCTCAATAATAACTTGGGCAATGAAGAAATAAAGAAAAAAATAAAGACTTTTTAGAATTTAATAAAAATGAAGGCAGATCACACCAAAACTTACGGGACACAGAGAAAGCATTGCTAAAAGGAAAATTTATAACTCTAAATGCCTCCAAAGAGAAACTGGACAAAATGTACACTAGCAGCTTGATACCACACCTGAAAGCCCTAGAACAAAAAGAAGCAAATACACCCAAGAGCATTAGGTGGCAGGAAATAACCAAACTCGGCTGAAATCAATCAAGTAGAAACAAAAAGCACTATACAAAGAATCAAAAAAAACCAGAAGCTGGTTCTTTGAGAAAAATCAACAAGATAGATAAACCCTTAACCAGAGTAGCCAGCGGGCATAGAGACAGTACACAAATTAATAAAATCAGAAATTAAAAGGGAGACATAGCAACTGAAACTGAGGAAATTAAAAACAAATCATCAGATCCTACTACAGAAGCCTATATTCAACCTAATTGGAAAATCTCGATGAAATAGACAACTTTCTAGACAGATACCAAATACCAAAGTTAAATCAAGATCAGATACACCATAAAAATAATTGCATAACCATTAGAGAAATAGAAGCAATCATTAAAAGTCTCCCAACCAAAAAATAGGCCAGGATCAGATGAGTTTAATTCACAATTCAGACCTTCAAAGAAGACCTAATGCCATTTTTCTTCAAACTCTTCCACAAAATAGAAACAGAAGGAAGACTGCATAATTCATTCTATGAAGCTACAATTACTCTGATATCTAAACCACACAAAGACACAACAAAGAAAGAGAACTTCGTACCAATTTCCCTTATGAACATCAATGCAAAGATACCCAATAAAATTTTCGCAAATTGAATACAAGTACAAATCAAAAGAATCATTCACCACAATCAAGTAGGTTTCATCCCAGGGACTCAGGGATGTTTCAATATATGGAAATCTATCAACATAATTCACTACATAAATAAATACATGAACATTTCATTAAATGCTGAAAAACCTTTGACAAAATTCAACATCTCTTCAAGTTAAAAGTCTTGGAAAGATGAGAAATTTAAGTCCCATATTTAAACATATTAAAAGCAATATACAGCAAACCAGTAGCCAACATCAAACTAAATGGAGAGAAACTTGAAGCAATCCCACTAAAATGAGGGACTAGACAAGGCTGTCCACTCTCTCAAAAATCTATTCAATATGGTACTCAAATTTCTAGCTAGAGCCATTAGACAACAACAAAAGGAGGTCAAAAGAATACAAATTGGAAAAGAAGAAACCAAAATATCGTTATTTGCAGAGGATATATAGTGTACTTCAATGACCCCAAAAAGTGTACCAGAGAGCATTTTTAGCTGATAAACAATTTCAGATAAACGTTTTGTCTATGGCTAGACATAAAAATTAACTCAAACAAATTAGTAGCCTTCCTCTACTCAAAGGAAAATCAAGCTGAGAAAGAAATTAGAGAAATGACACCATTCAAAATAGTCACAAATAATATAAAATAACTTGGTGTGACTCAAACTAAGCAAGTAAAATATCTGTATGACAAGAACTTCAAGTCTCTGAAAAAGAAACCAGAGAAAATCTCAGAATATGGAAAGATTTCCAATGCTCATGGATTGGAAGTATAAATATAGGAAAAATGGTCATCTTGCCAAAATCAATCTATAGTTTCATCAAAATTCCAACTCAAATCCTCATAGTGTTAGAAAGAGCAATTTGTAAATTCATTTGGAATAACAAAAAACCCAGGATAACAAAATCTATTCTCAAAAATAAAAGAACTTCTGGGTGAACCACCATCCCTGACCTCAAGCTGTATTACAGAAAAATCGTGATAAAAATTGTATGGTATCGGTGAAGATAAAGGCAGGTAGATCAATGGAATATAATTGAAGACCTAGGAATGAACCCTCACACCTATGTCTACTTGATCTTTGACAAAGGAGCCAAAACCATCCAGTGGAAAAAAGACAGGTTTTTCAACAAATGATGCTGGTCCAACTGGAGGTCAGATACACTGAAACTAATAGAAGACAAAATGGGAAGAGCCTCAAGCACATGGGCACAGGGGAAAACTTCCTGAGCAGAACACCAATAGCTTATACTCTAAAATCAACAATAGACAAATGGGACTAAATAAAATTGCAAAGGACACAGTCAATAGGATAAACAGCCACCAACATATTGGGAAAAGATCCTCACACATCCTACATCTGATAGAGGGCTAATATACAATATATACAAAGAACTAAATAACTTATAATATAAAGAATCAAATAACTCGATAAAAAATGGGGCACAGAGCTAAACAAAGAATTCTCACCTGAGGAATATCAAATAGCCAAGAAGCACCTAAATCAATGTTCAACGTCCTTAGTAATCGGGGAAATGCAAATCAAAACAACCTTAGATTCCACCTCAGACCAGTCAGAAGGGTTAAAAATCAAAAACTCAGGTGAGGACACATGCTGGCTAGGATGTGGAGAATAAGGAATACTTCTCCATTCTTGGTGGGATTGCAAGTATACCACTCTAAAAATCAATCTGTTGGTTGCTCAGAAAATTTGACAAAGCTGAGGACGAAGTTACAGCATTCCTGGGAATATACCCAAAGATTCTGGAACATATAACAAGGACACACGTACCACTATGTTCATAACATCCTTATTTATAATAGCCAGAAGCTGGAAAGAATATAGATGTCTTTCAACAGATTATGGGATACAGAAAGTATGGTATGTTTACACAGTGAGTATTACTCAGCTATTAAAAACAATGACTTCATGAGATTCATAGGCAAATGGATGGAACTAGAAAATATCATCCTGAGTGAGGTAAGCTTATCACAAAAGATCACACATGGCATGTACTAATAAGTGGATATTAGCCCAAAAGCTTGGAATACCCATGATACAATTTACAGACAGCATGAAACTCAATATGAAAGACCAAAGTGTAGGTGCTTCAGTCCTTCTTAGAAATGGGAACAATAATAATAATGGGACCAAATATGGAGACAAAGTCTGGAGCAGAGACCTTTGGAAAGGCCAGGGTATTCATCCCATATACAATCACCAAACCCAGCCACTATTGTGGATGCTAAGAAGTACTTGCAGACAGGAGCCTGATACAGCTGTCTCCTGAGAGGCTCTGCCAGAGCCTTACAAACACAAGGCTTTGCAACACCATAGGAAGAACAACAATCTCAATCAACCAGACCCTCCCACAGCTCCCAGGAACTAAAGCAAAGGAGTACACATGGAGCAACCCATGGCTCCAGACATATAAGTAGCAGAGGATAGGCTTTTGGGGCATAAATGAGAGGAGAGGCCATTGGTCCTATGAAGGCTGGATGCCCCAGTGTAGGAGAATTCAAGAGCAGAGATTTGGGAGTGTGTGGGTAGGGGGAGACCCTCATAGAAGCAGGGGGAGGGACTATGGTATTGGGGTTACAGGGTGGGGGAATCAGTAAAAGGGGATAACGTTTGAAATATAAATAAAATATACAATAAAAATCACTTTAAAATATATATTATGGCATCTTCTTTTACTTTCTTCCCTTGACATACACAATCTCTACATTCAACATTTTTTATTGAATCATGCTTTAGTAATCCCTGATAATTTTTATTGTCACTCTAATCAAGACAATAGAAGAGACATCTCTTTTCTCAGTGTTAACCATTTGTCAGTCACAGAATAAGATTATTCTCCATTATTTGTGCTTTTTTTCCATATGTATTCTTGAGCTCAACCATAATATAAAAATGCTCAACTGCCTACAGCAAATATATATGATTCCTAACAGTTAAATTGTATACAGTACTAATCAGAGCAACAAAATCTATTATTGTATAACTCCAATGGTATACAGTTCAAATTATCCATTTGTCTAAAATATACGTGATGTCTGTACTATTCCCAATAGACACATTTACTGTATTTGCTAAGGTGGGCAAGTGTTTTTATAATAGTGACTTGAAAGAGCTGATTTTATTGTGATCCTGGCATTAAAAATTGATCCTGTATGCATGCTAGTCAAACAACCAATGACAAAGTTGTACCTACAATCTGATATCAGCAACTTGAAGTATTCAAAGATAAAGAAAGCTCTTTGAAGTGAAAAGGTGCAAGTATTCAAATTCATAAGGAAATTTATTTGCTAAAATTGCTAAGATTTATGATAAGAAATCTAATCATTAATTGTAGAATAGTAAAGTAAATATATAACAGTTTTGCTATAATACCTGAAATGGCAAAAGACAGAGCCAATATGTATTACATATGAAATAAAATTCAATCCTTCAAAATAACTTTTAGGGATGTACTAATTTTTCCTATATCACCCAATATAGCAACATTTAAAAGATTAATGGGCTACTTTTCACATGAGGAAATTGAATTTTAGAGTATTGAGGCACAGATTCTGAGCTACTTTTTAATTCAATTACTGCTTATTTTTTAATTAAATTTACTTTTTAATGAACAGAACATCAGAAATGATGTTGATCCTCATGCTATTGATTCAGTCTCTGGTTCGACATATTAAAAAGTGACTTGTGGACAGGTATAACCCCGGACCCATGATTTTTGTTTTTGTTTCTGGCAGTTACTACAAAGCATACAGCATGCTGCTCATCAGTCAACAGACAGCCTGGTGGAAGAAACTGGCAGAGTGTGAGAGAATGCATGTTGGCATGAGTCTAACTTTCTAGGAACAAAGCCATCTGTGTGCCATGCGATTGGAATAAGAGATGAAACTCAGAAGTGTGCCTTGGATGCTTTTTAGGACAGTTGTCAACATTTGGCCAAGGCTCAGGTAATGGTGTCACGAAGTGGCCACAATAACATCTATACTTACCCAAATAAAAGCATGATGCAGAAAGGAAAATGCTAATTGCTCTCTAATTTTCACCTTCAAATAATTGACAATTTAAAAATAAGTTCCCAATGTCTAAGAAATAGACATTAGAGGTTAGCATTATTATTTCTTGTTTATTATGGTGCATCTTTTCTCCCCACAAATTCACATTTATGTCATATTTATCCTAACAGATTAATAGGTTACCCAGTTGTAATCATAATACATTTTTCACTCAGTGTTTAACTATGTAAAAAGATTGTTGATTCTGCACAATGTTATTTTCTGTGCTATAGCAAATTATATTTCTTTATTTTTATCATTTAATTAAGAGATAAGCTTTAGAGGAAAGCATGTACTATGGCATGTATCACTATATAAAACTGCATAAATATTTAAAAATGAAAATTCTGCAAAGTGTTCTTTAAAGTAAGCCAAGAGGAAATAAAGAAGTTTTAAAACAAGTTTAATTCAGTGTGTTAAGATTTGCCATTATTTGTACCTGAAAGTCCCATGTCTTCACTTCAGTTCCCTTGAAAAGTACATGTACTTATTTATTATCGGTGTATATGTTACTACAAATTCAACAACATAAGTCCACCAACTTATGTCTTTTTGCTCAGTTATTTTAGGTCAAAGCTCTAAAGATGTATTAACATCTATTAAGGAGTTCATAAGCCTTGGTCAGGATGCTGTCTGAGTTATTTCATCCAGTGTCTGGAGTAGAGAATAATTATTAAATTCACTTTCAAAATAAATGAAATTTATATTTTTCTGCAATATGGACGAACTTTATATTTTATTGCAGTGAGGTCAGACACTTGCTGTATATATTTCACCAGAAGTCAACCCATATTTTGAAGCCTCAATCTTATATTCTAGCCCTGGGAAAAAGAAAAACTCCTTCACTGAGATACATCCCTTCAGTTGCCAATAAGAGTCTGGATATCAGTACATGGCTAACCCTTGGCTTTCCAACTGCTATGACCTTGAAACAGGAAATTAACTCATTCTGTCTCTTACTTCATTCTAAAAAAATGGTATGATGAAAAACATACCACACACACACACACACACACACACACACACAAATTGGTTTTTATATATACCATGATGAGTTGTTAATAATTCATGAGTGAAAAACCAAAATATGAATTTACAAGAAAACACTTGTGAATGTCAAGGAAAAAGAGCCCTCATATGCATTTTATATACTGTTAAATAAGCATTCATAGATATAAGTAAGGAATGGCCTGAAGAATAAAGATGAGCTTGTTTTTTGTGCTTATCCAACTGTTAAAACAACTCTTAGAGTAAACATAAAATACCCATGGTATACAGTCACTGATAAGTGGATATTAGCCTAGAAGCTTGGAACACCAAAGACATAAATCACATATCAAGTGATGTCTCACAAGAAGAAAGGAGTGGACACTGGTGCTAGAATGGACCAAAACATCATTGTGGGGGAGTACAAGAACAGTAAGGTGGGAGGGGGTGGATGAGAGAGCAGGGGGAGGGAAAAGGACATGTGGGGCCTTTGGGGGTGGGGAACCAGAAAAGGGGAAATGAATTGTAAATATAGAATATATCCAATAAAAAAAGAATTTCAAAAAAAAAAAAAGAAGAAAAGAATGATGACAGCTCCTACAACAAACTTGATTAAGATCTCATGTAGTAGAATTAATAGAGGACACATTGACTGGAAGTTTTCAGTATAAATTTTAATTACTATTTTCAAATTCATAAGCAAAGCTCTTTACAATTTTAAAATAAATGAGAGAGGTATTAGCATCAGGTGTATCCATGTATAGCAAGAAGCTCTTTATACTTAGCTCCTAGACACAGCACAAGATACTTCATCTCTAGGTAACAGTACGGCTCCTACATCCCCGGCCATGGTATGCACTGCACATCCCTTTGAGCATGCATAAAATGCATCACAACCCAGGTAAAATATGAGTACCCTGACCCATCGTCCTCTTCTTCTCTTCTTCTTCCCTCTTAAACACTCAGAGGACACCTTTACCTATAAAACCTTCCACATGAGACCTAATCACTGTTGTGATCTGTCTGGGAGAGTGTGTCCTGCATATTCTAACTGAAATAATCAGCAGAATTATCATAGAAATTAAGGAAACTGCAGACAAATGGAGAAATGGTGTCTATTTGTGAAGTAAGAAGATTAATCTTACTTATACCTTTAGATTGACACTCTATGAATTCTAAAATTTTAAAGATAACTCTTAGAAGGTCAGAAATGGTGTAAGTGTTCTATAAGTCAGTAGCAAAAAGGGTACTTCTTTATCAATGACAGAATAAAGAAGTATTAAAGATGATAAATAACCTTAAATATAATAGCATTTTAAGATATAAATGGTAACCACAATTAGTAGTTATTTCAATAACTTTTGTGTGTATGTGTATGTGTGTGTTGTGTGTGTGTGTGTGGTTAAACACTGAATACTAATATATTTTTTTAAACACTCAATGCACAAAAGCTTTTAAACGTTATGGGTGAACAGATGATGAATCAGCTTAGGGTTGTATTTAATAAGAGAAAAGACTGAGGCACAGTAGTAATATCAAGAAGGTATTAGTATAAATAATTTTAAAGCACTGTTATAACAAATTACTTCATTACCCATAATAATTTAAATTTAACATAGTTAGAATCTAGTAATAGCTTCAATATCTTAAGTAAAATTAATATTCTGCAGTTGTGCCATAAATGAAGATATCAACTTAGCTTTTCTGATAATTTTTCGATTATGGGTTAAAAGTGGGCTCATGAATATAATTCTCAATGAATAATGAGCTTGTTTAATAATTACAACAAAAAAGCTATGCAGGGAAAACGACTTAATTTTAATAATATAGAAAACATGTAAATTTAACAATGTATTCTTCGTTCCTCCAATGCAACAACCTGAAAAAAATTAAGAAAACCTCTAGAAATTGACTTTTCATTTAACAATGTGATTTTATCATCTACAAAATTTGCACTTGAAAACCAGGCATTTGTGTTACAATTCTAACATGTTTTTCTAAATTTTTCTACAATTTTATTAGAAATATTTTCCACATAAATCTTCATAAAATCTATCATAAAATGTTTCTATTCCATATTCCAATTAATTTAGAAATGTTTTACATGTATACCACTTTACTCTTTAATTTTTCATGAAAATTGTCAATTTTCATGTTTATCTGAAATATTTTCATGTAAATCTTTAATTGATTCATAAAGTGCTTTTACTTCCTTTTTCAATAAAAAATAAATAAAATTTAAAAAACAATAGAAAGGTTAAATTCACAGTGTCTCATAATGTTATAAATACATTTCTGACTTCCCCGGGTCTTCATTTGTAGACATCCTTATCTGAATGTGGTGCTCCAGCTACATGTTGGACATGCCTGGTGTATGGGTTTCAAATAGTAAATTAAAGAACACATATTTTTAATTAGACTTGAATAAGAAGAAAATCAAAAGTAATAATAAGTAAATAAGAAATAGGACTGTCTCCAAATATTTTGAAATTCAACTATTGATTTACACATCAGAGTAGTAGACAATGAAACACGGAGGGCATCAGAGAGAGTTGACATAAATTATGCATGATATGAAAAAGAATGTGATGGATGTTCAAAATAGTATCAAGAACATTAACAAACTTAAAAATTAACTGTTTAAAAAATCTAAAACACACAAATGCTACTTCAGATTGGCCATTTTCTGAGTAGTAAATATGATTAGATAAAGATCATTAGATAAGGAAAAAGCTTTAGAAATTTTCTAACTTCCATTCATGATAAATGTTATGGAGAAGCTTAGAATTTAGAAAGCTTACATTCAACATAACAAAGCTGTATATGGCAAACCTATAGCCAACATCACATTAATATACAAAATACAGGAGTTCTAAATATGATCAGAAACAAAACAAGCATACAGACATTCTCTACACCTGCTCAATGCAGTCTTTAAAGTCCATGAAAGAATAATAAGACAAAAGAAGAAAATAAAATTTATATAAATAAGAAAAAAGCAGTAAAGAGACACTTTACATAAATGCCTGAGTTTTTCACCCAGAAAACTTATAGAATTGATAAATGATTTCAGCAAAGACACAGGACACAAAAATGAACAAATCAAGGGCAGCAATGGCTGACAGACTTAAAAAATGGGTAAACAATTGAATTCACCACAGTCATGCACATGATGATGATGATGATGATAAGAAGACAAAGAAGAATAAACCAAGAAAAGGAAGATGAGACATGGAAATTCCAGCCTAATTCTCTACAGGAATAACTTTATGGGAGTGAAGAAAGAGCATGAGGAATATGCTAGATTATAAAAATAAATCCCATTCTGATAGATTAGAAGAATTGATATATGAAATGACCATCATTTTGTAAAATATTATAAAAATTGACTTATATACAGACTAAGTATAATTAGAGTAAAATTTCAAAAATCATCCTTAAAAGAGACAATCAGTCTAATTACATTTTAAAAAACAGTCCAAGAAGAAATTCTATATGGATATTAAAATACTAAAATAAAAAAGTGATCATAAACAAAGAGAATATTGCAGAAGTTATCAAAAGACCTGGTTTCAAATTATACTAAGGGCATATCCATATAAATGCGGCTTGCTACTGGATCCAAAACAGACGAATAGACCAATGATGAAGAACTGAAGACTGAGATACAATCTATGCAATTATGGCCATTTGCTGTTGTTTGGTTGCTGTCGTTTTTACATAGATGGTAAATATCCACTAGACAAAGGAAGATTTTTCCACAGTGATGATGGAAAAGCTGTAATCCCACATGCAGAAAAAAATGAATTGCCTCTTTTTATCCAACATGAACAAAACAACTCCAAGTGGGTCAAGAAACTCAACATAAGCATAGATTTTGGACAAACATCCAAACATTTTTGCATACCTTCTAGTTTTGGATAATATATACCACAATTTTTAAACAGAAAAATAACAACATCCATGAAAAGCTTTTGTTAAATTCAATTGATTACATGTTGGAATAAAATATTCAGTAATTAAGTTAATTAAAGAATAAACTATATCAATTACTTATATGAATATGCTAAATCTTAAAATACAAATTGTTATATTCATAGATGAGCATCAAACTCATAACTAATAAATATTCTGTGCATAAATCCACAAGTATGAATTTCTGCATATGGGCTTATGTGCATTTGTGTATGTTTAAACACATCTGAGAAAAACTTTTGCAGGGTCAAAACAACAAAGGAACTAAATGTACAATGAGAAAAGGAATAAGAAAGTAAGGAGAAAAGAAGGAAAAAATAATATTGTGAAATCAAAAGGCTCATACAGGGTGTCATCTCTGGAATGATTAAAAACCAACATCATCAGTGTTCACTGAATTTTGAAAAGGTATTTAATCAATGAGAGAGAGCAGGTGCAATCTCCAGATGGTTGTAGAGTAAGCCTATTAAGACATACTTTAGAGATTAAAAGTACCATAGAAAGGAAACATCTAAGTAAAATAAGATGGACAAAGATTACACAGGACAGTCCTTAGTCTACACTGTAAATTTTACCAAGCCTGTGATATTACAACAGAACAAGTATTTGTGAACAAGAAGCTGAGTAAAACTAATGCACAAGGACTAAACTTCCCAATATTCTCAAAGTCTCCTTCAGTGTCTTTACCATGAATGGGATTTTTGTCCTGACTTCGTGAACTCATACTGCAGTGGTAGGTTGGAGCTCAGACATTGCCTGTGTGCAGTCAATCTCAGCAAACCAATATCTGACTAGAAAAATGTCACTGACACCAGATAAATCCAATGGACCTTGGTTCTCACACCTCTGTGACATTTACACACCAATAAAGCTGGGTCAGGCAGTATCAGATACCTTTGCAACCCATAACCTCAGCTTTTTCTGTCAAGTCCAGCAGAATGGAAGGGGCTAGCAAGGCATCAGAGGAAACACCTGTAGGTAAGCACTTTCAGGTAAATATTGTAAATATTGTAAATATTCTCAAAGAAGAAGCAGAACACACTGACCAATCCATCATAAATATGAATAAACGTTGACTACCTCCCATGAGTCTAAAACCTTGGAATATGTGGCATGGCTATGTGCCTGTCAAAACCACGAATTTGCTCAGGACTTCAGTCCTTAAGTGATTCTTCTGCTCACTAAAGGTATCAAGCCATCTATCCAGATACAGATTCTAGCACGAAATGCAGAGAGACTCGAATGATACTACCCTTAACAAAGGATTATTGATACTTGATGGCTTCTTGGGGAAGAAGAGTCAGTTTTGTTTAAGGCTGTGGACCTATATTTACAGATCAACTGGCAATGACTGGCTCCACACCCATGAGAAGCATATGGCCAGCCTTGATTGGATGTGGCATGTCATAAGAGGAAGAGGACAAGTAATTGGGTAGAGATGGAAGGTGAGTGGAAGCAACCGTGGAGTGGAGTGTCAGAAGGTGACTATGGCAAAATTGTGATGCATGCATGTGTGAAATTCTCTGGTAATTAATAATGTACTTTAAAAATCATACTGTGACTAGAGCTGGCATCTTTGGAGTGAAATAGATTTTGAATAATTAAGAAAATTAATGCTGACCATTAAGAATAATATCCATATTTGATTGTGAAATAATATATTTCCCTAGAACATACTTCTGGATTATGTTTAATCTTTATCCAATTATGAGAAACAATTCTGACTTAAATTACTAGCAATTCTTTTTGAACATGAGATAATTGGATTCTTGAAAGAGGACCATTATGTGAAAATGAATGCTGTCAACAGAAGTATAGAGGTAGGCATAGAGCGTGCTCAGAGGTCTCTAAAATTACTTAAAAGTAAATCGAATGCATTCATCAAATCTTCTCCATAGACATGTTTTTAAATCAACTGTGGTTCCTGGAATAAATTTGTTTTCCTAGACTTTTTTCAAAGATGTAGGACATTTGTAAAATAACATTGACTCATGTACACAGAAATAGGAACTTACTTTTTGCTACTCAGTAGACATTTTAGGAGGCTCAGATTAGAGGATGTTGAATTAAGATACAGTATATCATACTAGAATTCTCCAACAAAAATATAAAGAAACATTTGATTCTGGATGTACATTGATTTATGAGGAGAAATTTACAGAGTTGTGAGTTTTACAGAGCTGTTGAATGCAGATTCCTTAATTGTTGGAACTGGGCTAGCAAGCCACTTTAATTTTCCTGCCCATTACACCTTTTGGACATTCTTCATCACAAAACATACAACTGTCCATCACCTTTATCACCTTCATCGAAAGCAGCTAGTCAAGGGAACTAATCAGGAAGGTAGCCAATTGACTAGGAATTCAAGGCCCATACCTAAACATAGTAAAAGCAATAGACAGCAAATCAGTAGCCAACATAGAACTAAATGGAGAGAAACTTGAAGCAATTCCACTGAAATCACGGACTAGACAAAGCTGCTCACTCTCTTCCTACCTATGCAATATAGTACTCAAAGACCTAGCCAGAGCAATTAGAAAACAAATGGAGATCAAAAGGATACAAATTGGAAAGGAAAAGTCAAAATATCACTATTTGCAGATGATATTATAGTATACTTAAGTGACCCCAAAATTTGCACCAGAGAGCTACTTTAGCTGATAAATAACCTCAGCAAAGTAGCTGAATATAAAATTTAACTCAAACAAAGCAGTAGCCTTCCTCTCCTCAAAGAATAAACAGACCGAGAAAGAAATTAGGGAAATGACACCCTTCACAATAGTCACAAATAATATAAAATATATTGGTGTGACTCTAACCAAGCAAGTGAAAGATCTGTATGACAAGAACTTCAAGTCTCTGAAGAAAGAAATTAAAGAAGCTCTCAGAAAACGGAAAGATTTCCTGTGCTCATGGATTGGGAGGATTAATATAGGATAAATGATCATCTTGCCGAAATCAATCTACAGATTCAATGCAATCCCCATCAAAATTCCAACTCGATTCTTCACAGACATAAAAAGAGTCAACTGAATAAACCTCAGTGGCAATCTTCTCCACTACACAATTCACCCTGTTACTAAAAATACTCTGACCTTATGTTACAATGAGGACTTCCCTTCACAGCTACTGTTGTACCTTTCTGACTAGGGTAATTAATGCATCCCTAAGAGCAATTAAACCTTAATGACTGTACCAAGTACAAAATATACTTTAGACTCTGTCCTTGACATAATCTACAATATAATTTACAGGTGAAATTTGGCAAAGTGATAGGAACTTGGGACGCTTTATGGCACAACTTATCACAATATCTAGAAGTAGAATTTAGAATGGATTGGTAGACTTATTCAGAGGAAAGTTAATATAAAAAAATCTAAGAAAAAGCTGGAATTGCTTCACTCAAACTCAAAATCATCAAGAACTCAAATACAACTGTGGACTCCAATAAAAAAATATAAGTGCAGGGGATCTTTTCCAACAATATTAAGAGTTTCAGGAAGATGACAGAGGATATATCAAGTCAAAATTTTGCTAAGTTTGGGGCAGTGAAACTGAGAAATTGCCCACTTTTTAAATTATCTTTATTAGAGGAATATTAAATTGATAATATTTAATTAATTATTAAATAATTTAATTCATTTTTATATTTGAACAAAGTCATACTCTCTCATAATATCAATCTTTTTTACTTCTCTTTTTCTTTTTACTGTCAGAATTAATGTTTTAAAATTATTTTTCAGTTGTTTACACAGTCATAAAAGATAAAATATTAAGTATGAATAAAATTTTCTCAATAAGGTTATTCACAGCATGAAGGAAATAATGAATTGGTGTGGTGGTCATTCCATAGTCATAACTAACTTTAACAAAATTTTGAAGTAAGTGTGACTCTGCTCCTTGTTCTGTAGAAAATGCCCTATATCTAATACCACAAATTTTATTGTGCGAAAATAATCTCATATAATCACTAAGTTGAACTTTTATTGACATAAAAGTTGAGTTCGAGTAACTATGTATAATTTATGTATTTGTGGTAGTGTGAGTATGTGTGTGTGTGTGTGTGTGTGTGTGTGTGTGTGCGTGTGTGAAATGGGGAATTTAGTTCATGAAACAATAAAGAAAACCATAAGAGACAAGGTGATCGTACCTGAGGTAGGGAAGTATAAACAATGTAATAAAACACATGTATACAATGTGACATGAAATATGCAGGGAATAAGTAAGAAGTTATCAGGGGAATCAGGGGAAGAGGAAAATGAAGGACAAAATATGTATAAAAATTCAGATTAAGTCACTTTTACTTTAAATGCTGCCTAACAAGCAACAATTAGGGAGGAGTTAGTTGCCATTGGTAGCTTCAGTGGAAGACACAGCTCAAGAAGTCACTTTTAAAATAGCATCACTAATATAGAAACACAAGTACTATGTGATACTGTACTGCAAAATTGTCCTTTGAAACCACAAAGAAATGAGCTGGAGACATAGATTGCACGCTTATCTTCCACCAAGAAGAAATTAGCTTCCCTGGGCAGTAAGTCTTGCCCAGTCTATTAAATCTATATTAGGTAACAGATACAATCTCAAATGCTAAGTAATAGATACACTGAAAAAAGCATCCAGTGTCAACACATGATTTATTCATACATAAACACATACATTTAAAAAAAATAAATAAAATCTGATGTGACAGCAACATGTTTAATGCCATCATGCTGGACACTGAAGCAGGAGGTCTGCGGGTCTGGATATTGAGATTCTATCTAAAAAAATAGCAATAACACAAAGAAAATTTATAAAATTATTTTAAAGTTGGCCTATATACACTTACTTTATAGTTGGACCTTATTGTTTGAAGAAAATATTATCAGATCTTGGTATTTTCTATTTCCTCATCTTGGTTAACATTGTCAAAGCCATGCCAGTTTTAAGAATTGTTCTTTCTCATGATTTTATAAAATTATCCCTGATGCTGTTAAAAGAATAGTTGTTTGTTTGTTTTTATTTTTGTATTTTGGCCACTAGAAAAACCTCTCCGGATGTGATGTGAACACTATAAATGAAGTGCAGTAAACTCTGGCTGCAGGCTCCAGGAATCGATACTCCCGTTACCTCCAGTGCATCTTAAAGCATCCTTGAGATTTTGAATACTCTACCATGGTTACCTCATTAAATCTCTTAGGATAGAAATAAGGCAGACTGGCACTATCATGCTTTTCTGCAGTCCTGGGGTCAGAAGATTTAAATATAATCCGAGAATACTATTTTATGTAATTAATTTCATAAATTGGTCTGGTTCCTATGAATTATTTGTGTGCCTATGATTTTTAACTAATAATATTGATTTAATATCCAATGTATACAAAGAACTCAAGAGGTTAGACACCAAAGAGTCAAATAACCCCATTAAAAATGGGGTACAGAGTTAACAGAGAATTCTCAGTTGAGGAAACTCAAATGACTCTGAAGCACCTAAAGAAATGTTCAACATCCTTTAGTTATCATGTATATGGAAATCAAAACAACCCTGAGCTTCCACCTCACACCAATCAGAACGGCTAAGATAAAAAACTCTGGGGGGGAGAGGAACTATGGGAAGTATGGTGGGTGGGAACTGGGAAAGGGGAAAGCCTTTGGAATGTAAACATAGAATATAGAAAATAAAAATTAAAAAAAAAAACTCAGGTGACAGCAGATACTGGCAAGGATGTGGAGAAAGAGGAACACTCCTCCATTGTTGTTGGGATTGCAAACTGGTACAAACACTTTGGAAATCAGTTTGGCACTTCCTCAGAAAATTAAACATACTTCTACTTGAGGACCCAGTTATACCATCTCTTGTTAAGACTGAGAAAAGTATGCCAGGTAATGGTGGCACATGCCATTAATCCCAGCACTTGGGAGGCAGATGCAGGCAGATTTCTGAATTCGAGGCCATCCTAGTCTACAGACGGAGTTCCAGGACAGCCAGGGCTATACAGAGAAACCCTGTCTCTCAAAAAACCAAAAAAAAAAAAAAAAAAAAAAAAAAGAAAGAAAGGAAGGAAGGAAGGAAGGAAGGAAGGAAGGAAGGAAGGAAGAAAGAAAGAAAAAGGAAAAATACTGAAAAAGTTAACCCAGTATGAGGAAAAAGTTCCCAAGTCAGGGGAAAAATAAGCCTCAGCCTCCCATGGTTCGAAGTCCTAAGAGAAGACCAGGCTGTAAATCTGTAACATAGTGAAGACACTATGTAGGACCCGGCTAGACTTCTCCATGTTCCCTTTGATGTGGATGTTATCTTCAGATGTGAGAATGCCATGTCAGTGTAGGGAGGGCAACTTCTAGTTTTGGCAACAGCCTGAATTCAAAGGATATTTCTACAGGATTCTTTTGGCCAATAACTCAATTAAGATTTAAACCCCACTGTTGGAAGCATCATTTGGCAAGGAAAGGTGGCCATTTGGAGCTTCATCTCTGCAGTTATCCAGAGATTTTATGTAGATTGTCTTCATATGCATATATATTTTACAAAGTTCTACTCACACAATCCGACCCTCATCTCTTCTCTTCCCATCATCATTAGATTCTACTGTTCCAGACCACTTCCTTCCATCCACAGCTCTCTATTTCCTTCTTTCCATGTCCCCTTATTTTGCTCTGGCCTTATTCTGTACATAGGCTCGGTGGTT
The DNA here is from genome assembly GCA_964023405.1 of Apodemus agrarius. NCBI lineage: Eukaryota > Metazoa > Chordata > Mammalia > Rodentia > Muridae > Apodemus > Apodemus agrarius. The sequence goes on along the minus strand of OZ030013.1, from coordinate 29,631,961 downwards.
CTAAGATTGTAGGTTGTTCATCATTGATTTAATTACTATTATCCATATATATGTGAATATATACCAATGTTTGTTTCTCTGGATCTGAGATGCCTCACTCAGAATTATTTCATTAGATCGGTCCCTTTACCTGTGACTTTAATGATTTCATCCTTTTTAATGTCCAAGTAATAATCCATTGGGTGAATATATCACATTTCTATATCGCATTTTCCTTTATTAATTTTTCTGTTGAGGGACATCATAGGTTTTTTTTTTTCCAGTAACTAGCTATTATGAATAAAACAGCAATAACATGACTATCTGAGGTATGATAAATCATCCTTTGGTTTTATTCCCAGGAATGGTGTAGCTAGATACTGAAGTAGATTGATTTTTATATTTTTGAGTAATTGGCACACTGATTTTCATAATGGCTATGCAACTTTGCACCCCCATCAGCAATGGATGAGTGATTGCCTTACTCAACATATTTGCCTGCAGGAACAGTCACTTGTTTTATTGACCTTAACCATCCTCCCCCAGCATTTGAGCTGGGCTTTCGAACTGCTGCTTTAATCATTAGTTCTCAGCCCATGAAATTCCTGGCCTTTGTTCTTAATAGAACAATACAGCTTCCTGCTTTCACCTTCAGAGTCATTGCTAGCAGCCACCTGGAGCTTCCCTGGATCTACCCAGCTTGCTGTTTCCTGATTCCAGCAGGCCACCTGCTGACAGTAGAGCCAATGAAACTCCAGACCACTTCCCCAGCATCCTGTGTGTGTGTGTGGGGGGGGGGGTTGCTCATAACTTCCATTAAAAACTTTGGCCTCGATAGGTAAACTATCATCCTGGCTCTAATTTCTTTTCGCTGCTTCCCCAACCATCCCTCAGCTACTCTTCCAGGAACCAGTTTGCAGTAGCTGCTGTCAGCAACAAAATGAAATCTCAAAGTAGTTTTCATTTGCATTTCCCTCATTACTACTAAGGATATGTAATACTTATTAAATTGTTTCTTGGCAATTTGAATTTTAAAAATTTTTCTTTGTTTAAATATATATACAAAAAATTTTTATTTGGTCAGTTTGCTTTTTAAAATTCTATTTGTTACCCATGGAAGAAGATACAGACACAAAGTATGGATGAAAGGATGAGAATTACAGGCTAAGAATCCCCTGTGCCTAACTCTTAAATGACCCCAAAAAGCAGTTTAGCCCACTCTTTGTTAGCCCAGGAGTGTACACCTCACACCTGTCTGCAGTGTCCCGCTGCAAGCCGCAGGCCTGGGAAGGTCCCCGGAGTCCTTTCTTATCTCTCCTCCACAGAACAGCTAGGGTGAGGGCAAGTGCAGCTGGACTGGCAGGGTCACCACATGGGCTGCGAGGCTCCCCCTGTGGGCTGTGGGGGTCACCGTGCGGGTTGCATGGCTCACGCCTGGCAGGTGCTCAGGTTCCCAAGCACCCACGATGTAATCCTGGCCCTGTAACAGGAAATGCATATGTGACCCTGACCCCATAACAGGAAATGCATAACAGGAAATGCATATGTGACCCTGTGCGTGACCCTGGACCCATAAGTGGAAATGAACTAACTAGTTGCTATCTGGCTTCTATAGGAAACTGATTGGTTCTCAGAGTGTGGACTTGGATAATTTAAACTGATTGGCTTAGAAGCTATGGAGTGGTACCAATCAATTGGCTTGCACTGTGTAGGCTCTCAATGATAGCGCTGGTTTTGTTGTAAACCTATAAAAGCTGTCCTGATTCTGCACTCATGGCTCACAATTCTCTACCCTGCGTGGTGTATGTTTATGAACCCCAGAGCCTCTAGAATTAAAATCCTCTTGCTGTTGCATCAAGATTTTTTCTCATGAGTGTTTTGGGTGTTGCCTTCTGAGGCATGGAGCACTGGGGCACCCCTGTTTTTCTTTCGGGTCTTACATGGAGCAGAGTCTGAGAAAAAGACCATCCAGAGATGAGCCCACCTAGGGATACATCCCATATACAGTTAAAAAACCCAGACAGTATTATAGATGCACACAAGTTCTTGCTGACCAGAACTGGATAAAGCTGTCACTTGGGAGGCTCTGCCAGTGCATGACAAATACAGAGGGGGACACTACCAGCAAGCCACTGAGCTGAGCATAGGGACCCTAATGGAGGACCTAGCAAAAAGACCAAGGAGCTGAAGGGGTTTGCAGTACCATAGGAGGAACAATATGTACCATAGGGGGAACCCAGTAGTCCCAGAGCTCCCAGGAACAAAACCATCAACCAAAGAGTACACATGGAGTTACCCATGGCTCCAGAGCCATAGGCAGCAGAGGATAGCCTTGTTGGACATCAAAGGGAGGAGAGGCTCTTGGTCCTAGAAAGGCTCAATGCCACAGAGTAGGGGAATACCAGGACAGGGAAGCTGGAGAGGGTTGATTGGGGAACAGGGGGAGGGGAGATGGGTTGTGGACTTTTGTGGGGGGCAGACCAGGAAAGGGCACAACATTTGAAAGGTAAATAAAGAATATATCTAATAAAAAATAAATATCTATTTGTGCTTTGTATATATTTTAGGTATTAGCTCACTATCAGATGTAAAGTTGGTTAAAGTCTCTCCACATTCTGCATGTGGCCACTTTATGCAAATGGCCTTGTCCTTTCCTTTACAGAAGTGTGCTCAATTACATGAATTGAGTATCCATGAAATCCCATTTACTGTTGATCTTAGTGAGTATGCTAATAGTGTTCAGTTCATAAAAGTCTTCTGTGCCAATGAGTTCAATGCTGCTATCAGTTTCTCTTCTATAATTTTCAATGGTTATAACTATCTGGTTTTATATTTAGGTCTTGATTCATTTGGAGCTGAATTTTCTGTAAACTGATGAATATGAATCTATTGCAAGTCCCCTTCAAAGCCATCCAGTTTGAAATCTGTGCTTTCCCAGGGTGTATTTGTTTTTTGTTGTTGTTAATCAAAACTCAGGTGTATACAGTATGGGGATTTATTTGAGGGTCTTCAATTTGATTACACTGATCAATATATTTTTCCTGCAAATACCATACTGTTTTGATTAATATAGATCTGTAGTATATTTGAAATCTTGGATAGTGATATCTCCTGCAGGTAATTTATTATTTAGGATTGTTTTACTATCCTGGGTTTTGTATTCTTAGACAAAACTTAAATTTGTCTTTTTATGATCTGTGAATAATTATTGAATGGTAATTTTCATGGGGGTTACATTGAATATATAGATTGCTTTTGATAGGATTGCCATTTTTACTATATTATTCTCAATGATTGATGAGCAGTACAGAAGACCTTTCCGTCTTCTGATACCTTCTTCAATTTCTTTTAATATTTTAAAGTTTTTATCACACAAGTCTTTTTTGTTTTGCTTGGATAGGATTGCCCATGATATTTTATACCAATTTTAGACTAAATTCCAAGGTGTGTTTCCCTGATTTCTGTCTCAATTCACTAGTTGATTGCCCAATCAAACTATTTACTTATATGAGTTAATTTTGTATACAACCACATTGCTGAATTTGTTTTCCAGCTGTAGAAGTTTCCTCATAGAATATTTAGGATCACTTGGGTAACTGTGAATTTATACATATATATGATATTTACATATATTTATGTGTATTTTCATATATTATTTCATATATATAGTTAGAGGATAATGTAGGTATAATTTATAAAACTAAGCACTAGATGGCAATATTGTCCATTTAGAATATCTGCATGTACATAGAATTAGGCGTTCAATTATGTACACTATATTTAAAGTTAATAATTAATAAATTGAAATTTTATAATTTTTTTAAAACTAACAGTATATACTAGTAAATTTCAGATATAGTTTGTTAAAAATACTGGAGATAGTTTATTTTTTATTTAATTAAAATATAGGTTATTCCCAGTCTATCTTGCTTTGTTTGTGATTCCCTGTCAATCATAGAACTTTTCTCTGCCAGCAACGCCACAGCTATTATACTTGGCTGGGACCTGGGTAAGCTGCATGTGCCTTCCTCCCCCTTTCCATTCTAGGGCCTATAGAGTAACCTTTGACTGCTACTTTTGCCCACTTCTGCCATTTCTTGAAACCTACCTCCATCCTTTCAGAATCTCTTGGTCTGAACACAAGGTCTATATAATTTGTTCTTTCAGCCTTCGTATACATTTCTCTCCATTCCATCGCCATTACTTTGTAGCTCTTACTAAGCAAGTTCCTAGGCAAGTACCTATTGTTTGTCTCAATCTCTTTTCCTGGACCATCTCCATTCCATTGTGATTGGGATGTCATACCAGATATGAACCTGTGGTCCCCCAAGTCTCCAACATCAATTGCCTTCCTGGTGCCTGTTGAAATTAGTTTCCCTCCTGGTACCTGTTGTAATCCAAACTAAAAAACCCATAGTGGCCCCAAGACTAAAAACCATGCACCATTCTGCTGTTCCAAAATATGTTAGACTGTGGGAAGAGCAGCCAAACTACTCAACAATCACTTTAAAAAGGCAAATCAAGATCAAAACCCTAGATATCCAAATCTCATTGCTAAACATCACACATGAAAATCAGTGACAATTATGCCTTCTCAAGAAACAAATGCCTCTATTATAATAATCACCCCCAAAACAATCTCGTTGAAGCACGGCAAAAGGAATTCAAAGTAGCATCTATGAATATGCTCAAAGACCTTAAAGAAGATATGACAAATCCCTTAACAAAGATTGTGGGAACACCACGGTAGAGGTAAATTAAATAATGAAAATATTTCAAGATATGGCAGTAGAATTTAGAGGAAATAGACTCTGAAAACAAAATTCCAACTAAAATAAGATTTGACGTGAAAAACTCAGTGAATCAAACAAAAAGCTCAGAGGAAAACTATATCAACACATAGAAAGTTATGGAAAAGAAAATCTTGAGGCTGGAAGTCAAGGTAAAATACATGGTACCTTAGACAAGGAGAATATTAAATCTAAAAAAAAATATCTAGGAACAAAGCATCTGGGAAATAAAAGAACTATAAAACAGTAAAACCTACAAATATTAGGTAGAAAGAAAGAGAAGAAACCCAGGACAAAAACACAAAAAACTATTTTCTTTATTCTTCTCTCATATAATACTTGGTGTCTGCAGGGCTCCCTTCCTCCCTTCTTCGCAGTGGCCCTGCCACTTAATTTCTCCCTCATAAGGAATATAAAACATAATATATACTTACTTATTAGTGGATATTAGCTGTTGAGTTAAGGATAATCATACTACAATATATAGACTCAAGAAGTTGGATAAAGAGAAGAGCTCTAGAAAGTTCATGCCCAACACTGCATAGACACATAAAATACATCCTCATGGAGAAAGAGGGTGGAGAGGAGGTATGGGGTGTGGAACAGTCACAGGGTGAACCAGGGGATGGAATAAAATCTGGAGTTTAAATAAATAAATAAATAAATAAATAAATAAAGGATTTTTTAAAAGTTGCATTACAGAAACTTTGTAATTTTATGAGGTCCCATTTTTCAATTCTTGATCTTAGAGCATAAGCTATTGGTATTCTGTTCAGAAACTTTCCCCCTGTGCCCACGTCCTCAAGAGTCTTCCCCAGTTTATTATCTATTAGTTTCAGTGTGTCTGGTTTATGTGGAGGTCCTTGATCCACTGTAAGGCAAAGGACACCGTCAAAAGAACAAAATGGCAACCAACAAATTGGGAAAAGAACTTCACCAACCCTACATCAGACAGAGGGCTAATATCCAATATATACAAAGAATTCAACAAGTTAGACCCCAGAAAACCAAATAACCCTATTAAAAATTGGGGTACTGAGCTAAACAAAGAATTTTTACCTGAAGAACTTCAGATGATTGAGAAGTACCTTAAGAAATGTTCAACATCATTAGTCATTAGGGAAATGCAAATCAAAACAACCCTGAGATTTCACTTCACAGCAGTCATAATGGCTAAGGTTAAAAACTCAGGAGACAACAGGTGTTGGCGAGGGTGTGGAGAAAGAGGAACACTCCTCCACTGCTGGTGGGACTGCAAGCTGGTACAACCACTCTGGAAATCAGTCTGGTGGTTCCTCAGAAAACTGGGCACGACATTTCTGGAGGACCTTGCTGTACCACTCCTGGGCATATACCCAGAGGATTCCCTGGCATGCAGTAAGGACACATGCTCCACTATGTTCATAGCAGCCTTATTTATAATAGCCAGATGCTGGAAAGAACCCAGATGTACCTCAATGGAGGAATAGATACAGAAAATGTGGTATATTTACACAATGGAATACTACTCAGTAATTAAAAACATTGAATTAATGAAATTTTTTGGCAAATGGTTGGAACTTGAAAATATCATACTATGTGAGGTAACTCATTCACAAAAGAACACACATGGAATGCAGTCAGTCACTGATAAGCGGATATTAGCCCAGAAGCTCAGAATACCCAAAACACAACCCACATACAAATCATTCCCAAGAAGGAGGAAGGAGAGGGCCCGGGTCCTGGAAAGGCTTGATGCAGCATTGTAGGGGATTGCCAGGACAGATGAGTGGGAGGGTGTCAATTGGGGAACTGGGGGAGGGAACAGGACTTATTGGACTTAGGGGATGGGGGAAACTGGGAAAGTAAAAATCGTTTGTAATGTAAACAAAGAATATAGAAAATTAAAAAAAGAGTTGTAAGGGAAAAACTTCTAGTCACTTATAGACTAATTAAAAACTCAGGAGACAACAGGTGTTGGTGAGGCAGTTGCATTCAAATGATGCATGACTTTTTAACAAGGAATTTAAAAAGCACTCAGAAGCATGTGGATAGATGCTCTATAATCACTGTCAACCAACAATTACCAGTTGAGACTAATATATACAACAAAATCATCAATCACAAAGGAAGGAGAAATAAAACATTTCATGATAAAAACATACTAAATAAATTGGTATATACCAATATGGCAGTACAAAGGATACTTGAAGGAAAGTATCAGTCTGAAGGGAATGATAATAATATGCAGAGGATACAAAAAATTTATCACAGAATAGGTAATCCAAAGAGGAAAACAAACATATAAGCAATCAAAAATTAAAAATAAAAAAGCAGGACCACAGCAAGAAGACAGAAATTAACAGCTCAGAAATAATGTTCAATACTAATGGTTCCAAAACTGCAATTAAAAGACACAGAACAATAGATTAGATTAAAAATCAGTATCTATGAACATAGTGGAGCATGTGTCCTTATTGCATGCTAGGGAAGTCTCTGGTTATATGCTCAGTAGTGCTATAACGGGGTCCTCTGGTAGTATCATGCCCAGTTTTCTGAGGAAATGCCAGACTGATTTGCAGAGTGGTTGTACCAGCTTGCAACCCCACCAGCAGAGGAGAAGTGTTCCCCTTTCTCCACATCCTTGCCAGCAACTGTTTTCTCCTGAGTTTTTGATCTTAGTCATTCTGATTGGTATGTAGCCAGAAGCTGGAAAGAACACAGATGTCCCTTAATGGAGGAATGGATACAGAAAATGTGGCATATTTACACTATTGAATACTATACAGCTATTAAAAAAACAATGAATTCATGAATTTTTTTAGGCAAGTGGGTAGAATTGGAGAATGTCATCCTGAGTGAGGTGACCCAATCACAAAAGAACACACATGGTATGCACTCAGTGATAAGCAGATATTAGCCCAGAAGCACATAATACCCATGAAACAATACACATAACAAATCATGTCCAAGAAGAAGGAAGGAGATGCCCCTGGTCCTGGAAAGGCACAATGCAGCAGTGTAGGTGAATACCAGGACAGGGAAGTGGGAAGGGGTTGATTGGGGAACAGAGGGACAGAATAGGGCTTTTGGGACTTTCGTGGAGGGGGGGATCCAAGAAAGGGGAAATAATTTGAAATGTAAATAAAGAATATATCTAATTTAAAAAAGGAAAAAAGAAATAAAAAATCATTTATAAACCTAAAAATAGCAAATAAGACTTCAAAAAATCAGTATTTATGTCTCTTCTGCCTCTAAGAAACAAATCTCACCATCATCTTGGATGAAAGGATTTTAAATTTATTCTAAGCAAACATTACCAAGGATCATACTTATGTAGCTATTTTTTTTTGTATTTTTTTTATTTTCTATATTCTTTGTTTACATTCCAAAGGCTTTCCCCTTTCCCAGTTACCCCCCACCATATGTCCCATAATTCCTCTCCCCCCCATGCTATTCCCCACTCTTTCCCCCCCCCCCACGATTTCTCTGTTCTGGGTCTACAATACTGGATCCAATCTTTGCAGGCCCAGGGTCCTCTCCTTTTTTTCTTCTTGAGAGTCATTTGACTTGCTAATTGTGCCTTGAGTATTTAGGGCTTCTGGGCTCATTAATATCCACTTATCAGTGATTGCATTTCGTGTGTATTCTTTTGTGATTGGGTTAGCTCACTTAGGATGATAGTTTCCAGATCTAACCATTTACCTACAAATTGCATGAATTCATTATTTTTAATTGCTGAGTAGTACTCCATTGTATAAATATACCACATTTTCTGTATCCATTCCTCCTTTGAGGGATATCTGGGCTCCTTCCAATTTCTGGCTATTATAAACAAGGCTGCTATAAACATAGTGGAGCATGTGTCTTTGTTGTATGCAGAGGAATCCTCTGGGTATATGCCCAGGAGTGGTATGCCAGGGTCCTCTGGGAGTGGCATGCCCAATTTTCTGAGGAACCGCCACACTGATTTCCAGAGTGGTTTTACCATTTTGAAATCCCACCAACAGTGGAGGAGTGTTCCTCTTTCTCCACATCCTCGCCAGCACTTGTTGTCTCTCGAGTTTTTAATCTTAGCCATTCTGACTGGAGTGAGGTGGAATCTCAGGGTTGTTTTGATTTGCATTTCCCTGATGACTAATGATGTTGAACATCTCTTAAGGTGTTTCTCAGCCATCCGAATTTCTTCTGGTGAAAATTCTTTGTTTAGCTCTGTACCCCATTTTTTGATAGGGTTATTTGGTTCTTTGGGGTCTAACTTCTTGAGTTCTTTGTATCTATTGGATATTAGCCCTCTGTCGGATGTGGGGTTGGTGAAGATCATTTCCCACGTTGTTGGTTGCCGTTGTGTCCTTCTGACAGTGTCCTTTGCCTTACAGAAACTTTGTAATTTTATGAGGTCCCATTTGTCAATTCTTGATCTTAGAGCATAAGCTATTGGTGTTCTGTTCAGGAACTTTACCCCTGTGCCCATGTCCTCCAGGGTCTTCCCAAGTTTCTTTTCTAATAGTTTCAGTGTGTCTGGTTTTATGTGGAGGTCCTTGATCCACTTGGAGTTGATCTTAGTACAAGGAGATAAGAGTGGGTCAATTCGCATTCTTCTGCATGTTGCCCTCCAGTTGAACCAGCATCATTTGTTGAAAAGGCTATCTTTTTTCCACTGGATGGTTGTGGCTCCTTTATCAAAGATCAAGTGACCATAAGTCTGTGGGTTCATTTCTGGGTCTTCAATCCTATTCCATTGATCTACCTGCCTGTTGCTGTACCAATACCATGCAGTTTTTAACACAATTGCTCTGTAGTACTGCTTGAGGTCAGGGATATTGATTCCCCCAGAAGTCCTTTTATTGTTGAGAATAGTTATAGCTATCCTGGGTTTTTTGTTACTCCAGATGAATTTGAGAATTGCTCTTTCTAGATCTATGAAGAATTGATTTGGGATTTTGATGGGGATTGCATTGAATCTGTAGATTGCTTTTGGCAAGATGGCCATTTTTACTATATTGATCCTGCCAATCCAGGAGCAAGAAATATTTTTCCATCTCCTGAGGTCTTCTTCGATTTCTTTCTTCAGGGACTTGAAGTTCCTGTCATATAGATCTTTCACTTGTTTGGTTAGAGTTACGCCAAGGTACTTTATGTTGTTTGTGGCTATTGTGAAGGGTGTTATTTCCCTAACTTCTTTCTCAGCCTGCTTGTCCTTTGAATACAAGAAGGCTACTGATTTGCTTGAGTTAATTTTATAACCAGCCACGTTGCTGAAGTTGTTTATCAGCTGTAGAAGTTCTCTGGTGGAGTTTTTTGGATCGCTTAAGTAGACTATCATATCATCTGCAAATAATGATACTTTGACTTCTTCCTTTCCAATTTGTATCCCTTTGACTTCCTTATGTTGTCTAATTGCTCTTGCTAGAACTTCAAGTACTATATTGAAAAGATATGGAGAGAGAGGACAGCCTTGTCTAGTCCCCGATTTTAGTGGAATTGCTTCAAGTTTCTCTCCATTTATTTTGATGTTGGCTACTGGTTTGCTGTAGATTGCTTTTACTATGTTTAGGTATGGGCCTTGAATTCCTGCTCTTTCCAAGACTTTTAGCATGAAAGGATGCTGAATTTTGTCAAATGCTTTTTCAGCATCTAATGAGATGACCATGTGGTTTTTTTCTTTTAGTTTGTTTATGTAGTGGATTACATTGATGGATTTCCGTATATTGAACCATCCCTGCATTCCTGGAATGAAGCCTACTTGATCATGGTGAATGATCGTTTTGATATGCTCTTGGATTCGGTTGGCAAGAATTTTATTTAGTATTTTTGCATCTATATTCATAAGAGAAATTGGCCTGTAGTTCTCTTTCTTTGTTGGATCTTTTTGTGGTTTAGGTATCAGCGTAATTGTGGTTTCGAAGAACGAGTTGGGCAGTGTCCCTTCTGTCTCTATTTTGTGGAATAGTTTGAAGAGTATTGGTGTTAAGTCTTCTTTGAAGGTCTGGTAGAATTCTGCACTAAAACCATCTGGTCCCGTACTTTTTTTGGTTGGGAGGCTTTCTATAACCCCTTCTATTTCTTTAAGGGTTATGGGACTGTTTAGCTGGTCTACTTGATGCTGATTTAATTTTGGTATTTGGTATCTGTCTAGGAAATTGTCCATTTCCTCCAGATTCTCCAGTTGTTTTGAGTATAGGCCTTTGTAGTAGGATCTGATGATCTTTTGAATTTCCTCTGTTTCTGTTGTTATATCCCCCTTTTCATTTTTAATTTTGTTAATTTGGATACTATCTCTGTGCCCTTTGGTTAGTCTAGCTAAGGGTTTATCTATCTTGTTGATTTTCTCGAAGAACCAGCTCTTGGTTTTGTTGATTCTTTGTATGGTTCTCTTTGTTTCTGCTTGATTGATTTCAGCCCTTAGTTTGATGATTTCCTCTCTTCTACTCCTCCTGGGTGAGTTAGCTTCTTTTTGTTCCAGCGCCTTCAGGTGTGCTGTTAAGTTGCTAGTGTATGCTCTTTCCAGTTTCTTTTTGGAGGCACTCAGGGCTATGAGTTTTCCTCTTAGCACTGCTTTCATTGTATCCCAGAGATTTGGGTAGGTCGTACCTTCATTTTCATTGAAGTCTAAAAAGTCTTTGATTTCTTTTTTTATTTCTTCCTTGACCAGGGTGTCATTGAGTAGAGTATTGTTCAGTTTCCATGTGTATGTGGGCTTTCTGTTGTTCTTCTTGCTATTGAAGACCACTTTTACTCCATAGTGATCCGATAGGAGACATGGGATTAGTTCGGTCTTCTTGTATTTGTTGAGGTCTGTCTTGTGACCAATTATATGATCAATTTTTGAGAAGGTACTGTGCGGTGCTGAGAAAAAGGTATACTCTTTTGTTTTAGGATGGAATGTTCTATATATATCTGTTAAATCCAATTGGTCCAAAGCTTCAATTAGTTTCACTGTGTCCCTGTTTAGTTTCTGCTTTCCTGATCAGTCCATTGAGGAGAGTGGAGTGTTGAAGTAACCTACAATCATTGTGTTAGGTGCGATGTGTGCTTTAAGCTTTAGTAAAGTTTCTTTTATGAATGAGGGTGCCCTTGCATTTGGCGCATAGATGTTCAGTATTGAGAATTCTTCTTGGTGGATTTTCCCTTTGACAAGCAGGAAGTGACCTTCTGTGTCTCTTTTGATGACTTTAGGTTGAAAGTTGATTTTATCTGATATTAGAATGGCTACTCCAGCTTGTTTCCTGGGACCATTTGCTTGTAGAACTGTCTTCCAGCCTTTTACTCTAAGGTGGTGTTTGTCTTTGACACTGAGATGTGTTTCCTGTATGCAGCAATATGTAGGGTCCTGTTTCCGTATCCAGTCTGTTAGTCTGTGTCTTTTGATTGGGGAATTGAGTCCATTGATATTAAGAGATATTAAGGAATAGTAATTATTACTTCCTGACATTTTGGGAATTGTTATTATTATTTGTATTTGAGTGGTTCTCTTCTTTTGGGTTGGATGAGATGGGGTTTCTATCTTGTTTCTTCTTGGGTGTTGTTTCCCCCCTTGTGTTGGTATTTTTCCCCTATTATCCTTTGTAGGGCTGGGTTTGTAGATAAGTATCTTGCAAATTTGGTTTTGTCGTGGAATATCTTGGTTTCCCCATCTATGGCAATTGAGAGTTTTGCTGGGTATAGTAGTCTTGGCTGAAGTTTGTGTTCTCTTAGGGTCTGCATGAGGTCTGCCCAGGATCTTCTAGCTTTCATGGTCTCAGGTGAGAAGTCTGGTGTAATTCTGATAGGTCTTCCTTTATATGTTACTTGTCCTTTTTCTCTTACTGCCTTTAATATTCTTTCTTTGTTTAGTACATTTGGGGTTTTGATTATTATGTGACGGGAAGTATTTCTGTTCTGGTCCAGTCTATTTGGGGTTCTATAGGCTTCTTGTATATTCATGTGCATCTCTCTCTTTAGGTTGGGGAAATTTTCTTCCATAATTTTGTAGAAGATATTTGCTGGCCCTTTAAGTTGTAGATCTTCATTCTCATCTATCCCTATAATCCTTAGGTTTGGTCTTCTCATTGTGTCCTGGATTTCCTGAATGTTTTGGGTTACCAGCTTTTTGCATTTTGCATTTTCTTTAATTGTTGAATCCATGGTTCCTATGGTATCTGCAGCATCTGAGATTCTGTCTTCTATCTCTTGTATTCTATTGTTGATATTTGCATCTATGACTCCTGATTTCTTCCCAAGGTTTTCTATCTCCAACATTGTCTCCCTTTGCGATTGCTTAGTTGTTTCTACTTCTGTTTTTAGATTTTGTATGGTTTTGCTCAGATCTTTCAGTTGCTTGTTTGTGTTTTCCTGTAATTCTTTAAGGGATTTTTGTGTTTCCTCCTTTATGACTTCTACTCGTTGACCCATGTTCTCTTGTATTTCTTTAGGTGATTTTTGTTTCTCCCCCTTATTGGGATTCATTTTTTGCTCTATATTCTCCTGGATTTCTTTAAGTGATTTTTGTGTCTGCCTTGTATGGGCTTCTAGTTTTTGATCTATTTTCTCCTCTATTACTTTAAGAAATTTATCTAAGTGATCCTCAATCTGCATCTTTACCAGTGATTTTAGATCTGAGTCTTGTTTTTTCTGGTGTGTTGAGATATCTGAGATTTAATTGTGTTTGTCTTGCAATGGCTTCTAGCTTTTGATCTATTTTCTCATGTATTACTTTAAGAGATTTATCTAAGTGTTCCTCTATCAGCATCCTGACCAGTGATTTTAGATCTGAGTCTTGTTTTTCTGGTGTTTCGGGGTATCCAATATTTATTGCTGTTGGGGAACTTGGTTTGGATGCCGCCATATTGCCTTGATTTTTGTTAGTAGCGATCTTACGTTTGCCTTTTGCCATCTGGTTAACTCTGGTGTTAGTTGGTCCTGTAGATACTAGCTGGTGCTTGACCCTCCTGTGGGGTTGTAAGGCTATTTCCCAGCGACTGTGGTACCTGAATCACTGTCCTGTGGGGGTCTTGCTCACAGATTGCTGACAGGTGGCCTGAGTCCCCCGAGGTCTTAAACTCAGGATATCCCAGGTATTTGGTTCCGCCTGTTGGGCGGCTGCTCTGCACTGCTCCTGCTCAGGGTTTGCTGTCTGATATCCTGTTTCCCCAGGGGTCTTAAAGTTGGGATATCTCAGTTATCTGGTTCTGCCTGCTGGTCCCAAGCTGCTGGGAAGCTGGCTGGGTCAGGTTTCCAGCTTCCCTGCCACTGGCTGGATGGGAGGCTGGTTCGGCCTCCGGCTGGGTCTGGGCACCTGGCACACTGGCTGACTCTGGCTTCCTCACCACCAGCTGGACGGGAAGCTGCAGGCAATATGGCAGCTGCCTGCAGGGAGCTCGGGGTCCAGACACACTAAAACTAATAGAAAAGAAACTGGAGAAGATCCTTGAGGACATTGGCTCAGGGGGAAAATTCCTGAACAGAACACCAATTGCTTATGCTCTAAGAGCAAGAATAGACAAATGGGACCTCATAAAATTACAAAGTTTCTGTAAGGCAAAAGGCACTGTGAAAAGGACAAATCAGCAACCAACAAATTGGGAAAAGATCTTCACCAACCCCACATCCGACAGAGGGCTAATATCCAATGTATACAAAGAACTCAAGAAGTTAGACCCCAGAAAACCAAATAACCCTATCCAAAAATGGGGTACAGAGCTAAACAAAGACTTTCACCTGAAGAAATTCAGATGGCTGAGAAACACCTTAAAAAATATTCAACATCATTAGTCATTAGAGAAATTCAAATAAAAACAACACTGAGATTTCACCTCACACCAGTCAGAATGGCTAAGATTAAAATCTCAGGAGAAATCAGGTTTTGGCAAGGATGTGGAGAAAGAGGAATACTCCTCCACTGCTGGTGGGACTGCAAGCTAGTACAACCACTCTGGAAATCAGTCTGGCGGTTCCTCAGAAAATTGGACAAGATACTTCCGGAGGACCCAGCCATACCACTCCTGGGAATATACCCAGAAGATTCCCCAGCATGCAATAAGGATACATGCTCCACTATGTTCATAGCAGCCTTATTTATAATAGCCAGAAATTGGAAAGAACCCAGATGTCCCTCAACCAAGGAATGGATATAAAAAATGTGGTATATATACACAATGGAGCACTATTCAGCCATTAGAAACAATGAATTCATGAAATTCTTAGAGAAATGGATGGAGATGGAGAACATCATACTAAGTGAGGTAACCCAGTGTCAAAAGAATACCCATGGTATGCAGTTACTGATAAGTGGATATTAGCCTAGACTCTTCGAACACCAAAGACACAATCCACATATCAAATGCTATCCGACAATAAGGAAGGAGTGGACACTGGTGCTGGAAAGGACCAAAACATCAGTGTAGGGGAATACCAGAAGAGGGAAGTGGGAAGGGGGAGGGAAAAGGGCATGTGAGACCTTTGGGGGATAGGGAACCAGAGAAAGGGAAATGAAATGTAAATATAGAATATATCCAATAAATAATATTAAAAAATGATAAAACGGTGCCAGAACTGTTGTGGGTAATACTTTATTACCAGTCATTTTGCATATGAGACACGGTGTAAATAAAAATGAAGCAAGTGAAATACTATATTATAAATTAAAAACCTTAAGACAATAAAGAAAAATTGAAGCAGATATCAAAAGAAAGAAATATCTCCCATATTTTCATGTCAGTGGGATTGATATTATAAAAGTAGCCATCCTACAAAAAATACTTTCCATCAAAATTGCAAAAATATTCTTCACAAAGGTTGAAAAATTAAAGATCATAAGGAAAAATTATCTTTTCCTTCCCTCATCTCATTTCTTCCTTCATAATCTCTAATAATTTGTCAATTATTTACGAGTTTCTATACAGATATGAAGGACTATGTGTTATTTCCGGTTTTGTTTGAGGGTATCTCCTCAGAAAATATAACTCAGATCTTACTAGAAACCTAAAAAGAATAATCAAGACTTCCTGTCTGGGCCAGTGCCCTGAGAAGACCTTACGCACAAACTCAGCAGCCATTTCCACAGCACCTAGAGGAAGCTCCACTCTCATGTGCTCTAATAAGCCTAGGATCATAGGATCAGAGGTGAGGAGGACACAGCATCTGCCCCAACACCAAGAGTAACTGGGACCTGCAGGACTCCGGAGCCCAGGAACAAAACCGCACCAGTGGCATTGGTTCCTTCCAGTCTGGGCCAGTAACCTGAGGAAACCTTGAACTTGAACTCCACAGTCAGTCCCACTACACCCAGAGGAAGCTCCAATCCCAAATGCGCTAACACATCCAGGATCATAGAATCAGAGCAAGTCCCACAACATCCAAAGGAAACTCAACTTTTCCTTAATATCTCATAACATCAATGGACTAATTTCCCACTAAAAAGACAAAGACTAACAGCCTGGATATATAAACAGGACCCAGCATTTTGTTGCATATAGGAAACACACATCAGTGACAAAGACAGACACTACCTCAGAATAAAAGGATGGAAAACAATTTTCCAAGCAAATGGCCCCAAGCAGCAAGCTGAAGCAACCATTCTAATGTCAAATAAAATCAACTTGCAACCAAAAGTTATCAAAAAAGATAGGGAAGTACACTTCATACTGGGCAAAGGGAAAATCTACCAAGATGAACTCTCAAATCTGAACATCTATGCTCCAAATGCAAAGGGAACCACATTCATAAAAGAAATGTTGCTGGGCCGTGATGGCGCACACCTGTAATCCCAGCACTTGGGAGGCAGAGGCAGGCAGATTTCTGAGTTCGAGGCCAGCCTGGTCTACAAATGAGTTCCAGGACAGCCAGGGCTACACAGAGAAACCCTGTCTCAAAAAAGAAGAAGAAGAAGAAGAAGAAGAAGAAGAAGAAGAAGAAGAAGAAGAAGAAGAAGAAGAAGAAGAAAGAAAAAGAAATGTTACTAAAGTTCAAAGCACACATCCCATCCCATGTAATAATAGTAGGAGACTTCAACACTCCACTCTTAGCAATGGGCAGATCATGGAGCCAGATACTAAACAGAGACAGAGTAAAACTAACAGAAGTTATGAACAAAATGGATATAACAGATAATTACAGAACATTTCATCCTAAAGCAAAAGACCTTTTTCTTAGCACCTTATGGCACCTTCTCCAAAACTGACTATATAGTTGGTCATAAAACAGCCTTCAACAGATAAAAGAAGATAGAAATAATCTCACACACCCTATCAGATCACCACAGACTAAGGCTGATCTTCAATATCAATAAAAAGAACAGAAATCACACATACACATGGAAGCTGAACAACACTCTACTCAATGATAACTTGGTCAAGGAGGAAGGAAGGAAGGAAGGAAGGAAGGAAGGAAGGAAGGAAGGAAGGAAGGAAGGAAGGAAGAAAGAAAGAAAGAAAGAAAGAAAGAAAGAAAGAAAAAAAGAAAGAAAGAAATTAAAGACTTTATAGAATTCAAGGTAAATGAACTCACATCATACCAAAACTTACGGGACACAATGAAAACAGTGCTAAGAGGAAAATCCATAGCTCTAAGTGCTTCCAAAAAGAAAATGGAGAGAGAGATTAATCTAGAAGCTTGACAGCACACCTGATAGCTCTGAATATAAAAGAATCAAAAATACTTAAAGGAGTAAACAGCAGGAAATAATTAAACTCATGGCTGAAATCAACCAGTAGAAACACAAGAACAACGATTCAACAAAACCAAGAGCTCGTTCTTTGAGAAAAATCAACAACCCTTAGCCAGACTAACCAGAGGGCACAGAGACTATTCAAATTAATAAAATCAGAAATGAAAAGGGAGACATAACAGTGGAAACTGTGGAGATTCAAAAAAAAAAATTAGATCTTATACCATAATAGAAGCAGGGGGAGGGGGAGGGGATGGGGGTTTGCAGGAATGGCTGAGACCAGGAAAGGAGATAACATTTAAAATGTTAGTAAAGAAGATATCCAATAATATATATATATATATATATATATATATACACACATATATATATATGTATATATATGCATATATATGCATGTATATGTATATTTAAAAAAGAATGATCGATAATTCCTTCAAATATTTTTGGTCCTTCCCTTATATTCTCTCTTTTCTCCTACCTTCTCATCCTCCTCTCCTGTTCCTACTTTCTTCTTCACACATCACATGCCACCTCAACTACCCTCTGCTCTCTTGCCCCTCGTTGCTTTCATTCTTCTCTGTTTGCTTTGCTCTTGTTTCCATCCTTCCTTTCTTCCATTTCTCTTCACTCCAGTCTTAAAGCCAACCTGAAGTGCATTGAAGATATTTGTTCTGTTCCTCTTTCCTCCTCCTTTCTACCTCATTCTACTCTTCTCTTCTGCCCCCTGTCTTTAAATTGTTCCTCCAACTTTTTGGTCACTGTTCCAGATAAAAATAATTCCATTGAATTTCAAGCTGTTTCAACTAAGAGTTCAAGTATTTCACTTGAAAGTATGTGTGTGTGTGTGTGTGTGTGTGTGTGTATATATATACATATATATATATATATATATATATATATATTCATATTTTGCTATCAGTGATTAGTATAACTTACTGACAGACCCAAATTAATAATATAAAAATGTTGTACTATGTTAGAAAATTGTTCACAAATATTTCAAAACAATGAAACATACAAACGGTACCTTATTTTAAGTACAAACTGTTATAACTTTTTATTTTATATTATGTTACCTGTATGTCTGAATAAAGGACTCAGAGGAAAGGAATGGAACCCGGTAGAAGGTGTGAGAATTAGAAACCCATTCATTCTTGCATTCAGGTGGAAGCCATGGCATATATACAGAAGATCTGATGCAGATCCATGCATGCCCTGTGAATGCTTGCTTATTCTATGTGAATCAATATGAGTTTTAATCACATTAATTTAAGGGGTCTTGGGTGGATTTTTATTCTTGTTTTTATTTTTTGTTTTGGTGTTACATTGTTTTGTTTTCATGTGTTTTGTTCTGTGTTCACCTTTCCATTGGCTGTTTGACTCTTTCTGTCTCCTCAGTGAAACTTTAGTTGAAATTATCTATGAAGTGAATTTTCATGTTTGAAAATAAATAATTATAGAGTAATGGTCTGTTCATTTATTACAAAATCATGAGCTTTTAACCTTTTTTTCAGAAGCTCCAATGCATTCTGATGAACTTTTTTCTATGTGTAGATAATTTGTCTTGAACACGTTAAGAAATACTATATTAAATGAAAATAAATATATTGTTACTAGATCTCTAACTATAAAACAATTGGTTCCTTTTAGATGATATAATAAAATCACTAGTGTAAATGTTCATTGTCATCCCAAGACTCAAACCACAGTGCACAACTCATTGTTTAGAAATTTTGTTTCCCTTAGGCAATTCATCCCAGTATTCTAAGAAACCTAATAGATGTCCTAGTCAAAAAAACTGAAACTTAAATATGTTTCAAATATTTTGTCTATATAGATACAAATTTCCTGTTTGTATAAAGCAAACAAATGGAAATGTGGTCAGTATTATAGTCAGTGTTATCTAAATGTTAATTTTGATGAAATAAGGAAAGATTTTTGGTACATGGCTTAAAATACTAGAGATTTTAATAGTATATATTTCAAACTGATTAATATAAATTGGAAGGTGGAAATATAATCACTTAGGTTTCTGGGTGAATAAACAAAAGTCTTAATTTCTTTATCATCTTGTTCTTATGTTCTTGTTTCTTTACAGAATAAAAAGAGATATTTGAGTATGTGTAGATACAACTTCACTGTCATATGTTTATTATATTTCACCTTTACATGCAGCAAATTTAACATGGAAACAGTATTTCCAAAACCTAGAAGCTTCTACATATAATATATTTAATATTCATAAACTCATAAAATATGTAAAATAGTTTTCTCAAAGAAACCATTACTTTTAATCAATTAATTTATTTATCTTTATTTATTTATTAAGCAGTTTGTATATTATTAGATTTTCTAGTGCTCAAATTATGGATAAATAATTAAAACACTCATTTAAGCAGCAATACCCCATTATGCTCCTTTTTTTCCCTCAAATTCATAATGAGGAACAGATAGATATTAAACCAAGGTGTTTCAAACTACCATGTTACTGAAAGAATATCCCCTGTATTCAGTGTTGATTCATTTTGTGATTCATTTGATTCTTTTTTTTCTGAAATATACCATCAGACCCAACTAACCTCTATGACATTTCAATGTCATTGTCCTCTCTCAGTGTCCCATACCCATTAATTAAGAGTACTGTTTTTCAAAACTTTCTGTAGAAAATATAGACAAAAAGGCAAGAACTAACACATCATGAGTCAAGGATAAAATACTTTAAAATTTTTCATCAGAACTGTGGACCCTGAAGGCTTAGATTTTTCAAAACCTACGTTAAGGTTCTTAAAAACTTCAACATCCCTTTCAGCCCACCAAACAGAGGTAAGGGGAAAAGGCTAATAGGAAAAGGAGGTTGTGGACCTGTTGAGAAGGCATTCCTTAGGTGCTCTGCTCTTTCTTGTCAGGAGTCCAGTTCAATAGCAAACACCAAGCATGATCCAGAAGAAGCAGCAAGGCTATGCTGAATTGGCAGAAGTCAGTGGGAGTAACAAGAATCAGCTGGAATACCAGGAAAAGTTCTTTGCCTCATTTCTCCCTAAAAAGTGGAGACCAGAGAAGACCACCAAAGGCCAGTGAAGTACTGAATGACTTAGCCATGCAAGACTGTCCTATTACTGTTTGTAGGCTTCTATTTATGTTTTTTTCTAAACATCAGATGCCCTCTCAAGTGTCTGTTTTCAGTAAAACATCACATTTCCACTCACAAGACAGAAAGATATCACTTGAGTTACACACCTGAGTTGTAATAGAAACTAGAAATGTCCACTTCAGAACACCAGGAAAATGGTAGAGCTGATCTAAGGTAAGGCACACAAGATCAGTAACTTCCACTCTTTAAGACAGATGTTAAGAACACATGAAAAAGCCTAGACTTTAACCTATATATCTCCCAGACATGTGAATAGTTTCACAAAGCAGAAAAGTCTATGGAAGCGGAGATCAGTATAGAGCTAATACAGGATAGGCCATTCCATATATGGAGAACTATACCAGATGCGCAAGAAGACAGGAACCAGCTATGAATATATGTATATTTGGATGGGGGCTGTTTTTGTAGACTGTAGCAGACTCTGAGAGAAATATATGGAATAAAGATTGCACCATTAAATCAAAGTCCCAAAGATCAAAATAACTCAACCCTATGACAATGTTTGTTTTCCCCCTTGGACGTTATAAATGCTTCCTCTAAAGTAGAATGTTGGCTGAATTTTTAAAAGAAGATGAAAAAAATTGACAAAGTCCATATGCACAAATCTAAGAACAGAAAAAACAAACAAAAGCAAAACATACAAACAAAATAAACAAACACAACAGACAAAAACATAAATATACAAGACAACATATATCCTTTACAAATTGTTAATTTAATGAAGAAAAAATGAAAATAAGCTAGAAAATCTTTAAGACAAAAATGAAAATAATAACTATAATCAACAAAAGTAACAACAACTAAGTAACTACAAGACATAAAATGATTCAAGATATGAAATATCTATTGCTATATAGCTTGAGGTCAAGGAAGTTGATTATCCCAAAAGTTCTTTCATTGTTGAGATTTTTTTTTATATCTTGTGTTTTTGTTTTTCCAGATAAATTTGATAATTGTTC
The DNA here is from genome assembly GCA_964023405.1 of Apodemus agrarius. Taxonomy (NCBI): domain Eukaryota; kingdom Metazoa; phylum Chordata; class Mammalia; order Rodentia; family Muridae; genus Apodemus; species Apodemus agrarius. The sequence continues at coordinate 29,610,454 of OZ030013.1, read as the reverse complement.
TTTCTATCTCTGTGAAGAACTGAATTGGAATTTTGATGGGGATTGCACTGAATCTGTAGATTGCTTTAAGAAAGATGGCCATTTTCACTATGTCAGTTCTGCTGATTCATGGGCATGGGAAATCTTTCTGTCTTCTGCTGTATTATAGAGCAATACTAACAAAACTATATGGTACAGAGACAGACAGGTAGATCAAAGGAATAGAATTGAAGACACAAAAAAGAACACATACATCTATGGTCACTTAATCTTTGGCAAAGGAGCCAAATTCATCTAGTGGAAAAAATCCAGCATTTTCAACATATGGTGATGGATCAACTGGTGGTCAGCGTGTAGAAGAATGCAAATTGAACCATTCTTATCTCTTTGTACAAAGCTCAAGTCGAAGTGGATCAAGGACCTCCACATAAAACCAGATACAATGAGTCTAATAGAAGAGAAAGTAGGAAAGAATCTCAAACACAAGGGAAAATTTCCTGAACAAAAAAAAAAAACATCAGTGTCTTATGCTCTAAGATCAAATGGCACCACATAAAATTGCAAAGATTCTGTAAGGTGAAGGACATGGTCAACAGGACAAATCACCACGTCAAAGTTTGGGAAAACATCTTTAGCAACCCTACATCTGAAATAGGGCTAATATCCAAAATATGCAAAGAACTTAAGAACTTAGACTCCAGAGAACCAAATAACCCTTTTGAACATGGGTACCAAGCTAAACAGAGAATTCTCAACTGAGGAATCTCAAATGGTGGAGAAGCACTTAAAGAAATGTTCAACATCCTTAGTCAGCAGGGAAATGCAAATCAAAACAACCATGGGATTCTACTTCACACTAGTCAGAATGGCTAAGATCAAAAACTCAGGTGCCAGCAGGTGCTGGTGAGGATGTGGAGAAAGAGTAACAGTCCTCCATTGTTGGTGTGATTGCAAGATGGTACAACCATCCTAGAAATCAGTCTGGCAGTTCCTCAGAAAATTGGAAATAGTTCTACCTGAGGATTCAGGTACACTACTGCTGGGCATAAACCCAAAAGATGCTCGAAACATATAACAAGGTCACATGCTCCACTATGTTCACAGCAGCTTTATTTATAATAGCCAAAAGCTGGAAAGAACCCAGATCTCCCACAACAGAAGAATGAATACAAAGAAAAATGTAAAACATTTATACTATGGAGAACTCTTCAGCTATTTAAAACAATTTCATGAAATTCACAGGCAAATGGATAGCACTTGAAAATATCCTGAGTGAGGAACCCTGATCACAAAAGAACACACATGGTATGTACTCAATTATAAATAAATATTAGCTAAAATTTAGCTCAAAATACCCATGATACTACTCACAGATCTTATGAAGCCAAAGAAGAAAGATCATGCCAAAGTGTGGACGCTACAGTACTACTCAGCAGGGAAAAGAGAATAATCAATGAGAAGTAGAGGGAGAGAGGGATCTGGGAGGGAGAGTGGAAGGACTGGGGGGAGGTAGGGGGAAGGAAGGGCAGTTCAGATTTGGGAGGAGATGGGGGAGAAGTACAGAGGGTCAGTAATTTGAAAGTAGGTGTGTTTCAGTGTGGGAGGGTGATCTGGAGGTAGCCACTAGAAAGTTCCAGATACCAGGGACTCAAGAGGTTCCCAGGAACCAAAAGTGAGGACATTAGCCTAAATACCCAACAAAAGAGAGATAAAACCTATAGACTATATCGAGTGAATAGTCATGGCTCCCAGTTGTGAGATGGGGCTGCCCACCCATCCCAAAAATATTAACCTAGAATTCCTCCTGTCAAAGGAAATGCAAAGACAAAGATTGGAGCCAAACCTCAAGGAAAGGGCATCCAAAGACTTCCTCACCTAGGGTTCCATCCCATACGCTGACACCAAAACCATACACTATGCCAAGAAGTGCTTACTGACAGAAACCTGCTATAGCTTTCCCCTGAGAGCCTCTGCTTGAGCTGGACTAATACCGATGAGGATGTACACAGTCAACCATTTGAATGAGTGTGGGTACCCCAATAGAGAAATTTGGGCAAGGACCATAGGAGCTGAAGGAGTTTGCAACCTCATAGGAAGACCAGCAGTATCAACCCAAAGCTCCCAGGATCTAAACCATCAACCAAAGAGTACTCAGTGGGTACCCATGGCTCCAGGTGGATATGTAACAGAGGATATCTGTTATAGTAAAGCCTTATCTGGCATCACTGGGAGGCAGCTTCTTGGTCTTGTGGAGGCTGGATGAGCCACAATAGGGGAACACTAGGGCGCTGAGGCAGGAATGGGTGAGCAGATTAGGGATCACCCTCATAGAGATAGGGAGCAGGAGGAGGGGATAGGAGGGGGCTTGTGGAGGGGAAACTGGGATGGGGGATCCTCTGAAAAATCATTGCTAAGTGCTTGGACATACCCAGCTGTTCTAGTAGGACATTGAGGGAACACTACAAATCATGTTTCTCAGTGTGACTTTAGAACACATGAAGAAAGAAACAGAGGACAAATTCCATCTGTGGGAGGTTCCTTCTCTTTCAGGTGCAAGAAAGGAAGTCAGAAATAACTGCAAATACTCTATGCCTTGCATCCATGTAAGACATCTCCAGATTTCCCTAGTCTCTTCAGGTAGAATGCGTACTAGTCACCTGTATGATTTTAGTATGTGTCTCTATGTAGGACTATTTTCCTATATATTTCTGTTGTGTGTTTTTGTCACTTCTCTTAACTGGAGAAATGGATTTAAAATGGAAAGAGGAGTGAGCCTTCATAATACTACAGCCACAGCTGCCCCCAAGAGTCACAGGGCACATCAGGTTGTGCAACCCTGATGTGATGCTTCCTTCTGGCAACAACTGTGGCTGCATGTACTGGCTGGTTATTACTATTGTTATGTGCACATCTGAGAAATAGACACTGAGGTTTATGTTCTCTTTTCTCCCAAAATGTTATATTAACTAGACTACCCAAAACTCCTCCTTTCTCGTAAAAGCTGCAAGCTTGTTGAAATTGTATGCTATACACAACCGTCAACTTGGTATCATCATCAGTTGCTCCTAGCTCCCATGTTTATGCCCAAGGAGTAAGATTGAATCCTACTGGAAAGTAGAAAGTTCTTTAGAAGAATTAACTGATGCAAAGTCACAGATACAGTAGAAATTCCTGTCCACCAGACACAGTTAGGATCCTAATACCTCTGGGTATATGCCCAGGAGTGGTACAGCAAGGTCCTCCAGAAGTATCGTGCCCAGTTTTCTAAGGAAACAACAAACTGATTTCCAGAGTGGTTGTACCAGCTTGCAATTCCACCAGCAGTGGAGAAGTGTTCCTCTTTCTCCACATCCTTGCCAACACCTGCTGTCTCTTGAGTTTTTAACCTTAGCCATTATGCCTGGTGTGAGGTAAAATCTCAGGGTTGTTTTGATTTGCATTTCCCTAATGACTAATGATGTTGAACATTTCTTAAGGTGTTTCTCAGCCATCTGAAGTTCTTCAGGTGGAAATTCTTTGTTTAGCTCTGTACCCCATTTTTTGATAGAGTTATTTGGTTTTCTGGGATATAACTTCTTGAGTTCTTTGTATATATTGGATATTAGCCCTCTGTCAGATGTAGGGTTGGTGAAGATCTTTTCCCAATTTCTTGGTTGCCAATTTGTCCTTTTGACGGTGTCTTTTGCCTTACAGAAAAATGTTTCTGTACGGTTGGTGAGGATCTTTTCCCAATTTGTTGGTTGCCAATTCCCCAGCATGTAACAAGGACACATGCTCCATTATGTTCATAGCAGCCCTATTTATAATAGCCAGAAGCTCGAAAGATCTCAGATGTCCCTCAATGGAGGAATGGATACAAAAAAAATGTGGTATATATACCCAATGGAGTACTAATCAGCCATTAGAAACAACGAATTCATGAAATTCTTAGACAAATGGATGGAGCTGGAGAACATCATCCTAAGTGAGGTAACGCAGTCTCAAAAGAACATCCATGGTATGTACTCACAGATAAGTGGATATTAGCCTAGAATCTTGGAATACCCAAGACACAATCCACATATCAAATGAGGTCCAAGAAGAAGGAAGAGTGGCCCCTGGTTCTGGAAAGGCTCAGTGTATCAGTGTAGGGGAATACCAGAACAGGGAAGTGGGAAGGGGTGGGTGGGGGAACAGGGGAAGGGAAAAGGGCTTATGGGACTTTCCTGAGAGGGGAGCCAGAAAAGGGGAAATCATTTGAAATGTGAATAAAGAATATATTTAATAAAAGGAAAAATTAAAAAAAAAAAAGGATCCTCTGGAAATCAGTTTGGCGGTTCCTCAGAAAATTGGGCATGTCACTTCCAGAGGACCCTGGCATACCACTCCTGGGCATATACCCAGAGGATTCCCCTGCATACAATAAAGACACATGTTCCACTATGTTTATAGCAGCCTTGTTTATAATAGCCAGAAATTGGAAGGAGCCCAGATATCCCTCAAAAGAGGAATGGATACAGAAAATGTGGTATATTTATACAATGGAGTACTACTCAGCAATTAAAAATAATGAACTCATGTAATTTGTAGGTAAATGGTTAGATCTGGAAAATATCATCCTAAGTGAGCTAACTCAATCACAAAAGAATACACATGAAATGCAATCACTGATAAGTGGATATTTAATGAGCCCAGAAGCCCTAAATACTCAAGGCGCAATTAGCAAGTCAAATGACTCCCAAGAAGAAGAAAGGAGAGGACCCTGGGCCTGTAAAGATTGGATCCAGTTTTGTAGAGCCAGAATAGAGAAATCGTGGAGGGGGGAAATGATTGGGGAATAGTTGGGGGGGAGAGGAATTATGGGACATATGGTGGGTGGGAACTGGGAAAGGGGAAAGCCTTTGGAATGTAAACATAGAATATAGAAAATAAAAATTAAATTAAAAAAAAGGATCCTAATACCAAGGAAAAGGTCCATTAAATGCCATTGTGAGGTTTAAAAGAAATAGACAGAATATTTATCAGCTTATTTAAATTAGGTCAGGTTACTCAAGGACCTCAGGAATCACCCACAGAGATTCTGGAAAGGCTCTGTAAGACATATTGGATACTCACACCCATACTCTCAGATACCCCCAAACAGTCAGTCCCAAGACTAAGGAGAAATTCTGAGAAATTTTAATAATTTAAAAGAATATATAGATTAAATCTTTCAAAATTTCTCAGAATTATCCCAATAACTAAGATTCAGCTGATAAATGACAGGTAAACTAGCTCCTGTTGTGATTCATGCCCTTGAGAAGCCAGACAAGATCAGAAATAGGGAAAACAGACTATTAGAAGGGCTTTAAGGACCAGTCAGCATTGTTTGGTTGTTTGGTGCAGATCTGTTGGAATTAGATGAACTATCCTCAAATCAACTGGTTCCAGTGTGTAGATTGCATCCTTGTAGCTCTGTACTCTTAGTAGGAATGTAGGCATACAACAAAAGGCACATATTCTCAGCTGTGCATTCTTCAGGTCTCATATATGAGTTGTAGAACTCAGACAGCAAATGGTTTCCCATAACCAGTTATATTTCAGCCATCTTTCCAAGTCCTGCAAAACTTCACTGCCACATCAAACAAACAAACAAACAAACAAAAAAAGAAACAAACAAATAAAATAAAACAGTACAGAAATTCCTAGGGTGGTTTGATTCTTATAGCTATGGATAATGAGTTTTGTTGGGATAGCCAAGTCCCACTGTGTGTTTTGAGACTTTGTAATGAACTGCGACTCAGTAGAGAGCATTTAAAGCCTTAAAAACAGTCCAGATGTTTGCCCTAGCCTGACTCTCACAGACATTACAAAGCCATTCCACTTGTACATGGACAAGGCCAGAAATATTGCCTAGTTGCCCTGAAAAAAAAAACCTGGGACTCTGGAAGGGACTGATGGCATATCTGTGCAGGAGACTGTTCCTGGTTGAAGTGGGATATCCAGCATGTATGACGGCCATACCTACTACCACCACACTAGTAAAAATTGACTTTAGGGTCTAAACTGTTACTAACAGGCTCCAACTCTGTTAATGCCCTCTGAGAGGTACACCTGAGAAATAGATAGTTGATCCCCAGTGAACCAATCCCAGACTCTTCTTCTGGATCAATCTTGCATTTAGTTCACAAGATATCAGCCCTCTATCCTGCCAGTCCCCTGGCACACAGGGATCCTATTAGTTCCTGAATGAGTGTTTTGTGGTGAATGGTCTGATCCAGTTTACCAGGACTGGTTGGGCTAACATTCCTTCAAGGACACCAGACAGGATATTGTTCACAAATAGTGTGTTGGCTATTCCTGGTTGTCAGCTTGACTATATCTGATATGAACTACAATCCTGAAATGGAGGGCATATTTTGATCCAGATCTTAAGGCATAGTGGCCATGAAAAGCTTAGGCAAGGTAGCACACCCTTTAATTCCAGGAGACTGAAGCAAGTAGATCTCTGAGTTCAAGGCCAGCCAAGGACAAAGCAAGTTATAGAGCCAGGTATGGTGGTACACACTATTAATCTGGGCCACTTTCTCCTGGAGGCCTTCATAGGGACAATGGAAGAAAAAAGATCCTGTTCTCTTCCTACTTTCAGGCACATATGTCAGAACATACTCCTTCAGAATTCCAGCTTATATAGAAGAACAGTGGAAACAACTAGCCTTGTGGCACTGAGCAAATACTAGATTCTCAGACTTTCCATTCACAACTGCCCATTGTCTTGTTAGTTGGACTGAAGACTGTAAATCATTACAATAAATTCCCTTAATATATAGGGACATTTCATAAATTTTGTGGCTCTAGAGAACCCTGACTAACACACATAGGAATATTTCTAAGATAGGACAGGTAGGTAGGGGCAGTAGAGATGACTAAAGATTATTAGAACATACTATTTAAGCTGGGGATCCTCAGTTCAAGGAGCTAAGCTTTTAACTTTGATCCAAGCACTGTGCTTGGGGAAAGACAAGGCTATCACCATACACATTGAGAGTTGAAATGCTTCCCCCACAGACCATGTCCAAGGGGCTCTATACGGAGGGAAATGACTGTTATCCACAGCAGGAAAAGAAATAAAAATATAGAAGAAATATGTCTTAGTCAGGACCCAATTGTTGTGAAGAGACACCATGACCATGGCAACCCTTATAAAAATAAAACATTTATTTGGTTCAAGCTGATAGTTTCAGAGGTTTATTCCACTATCATCATGGAAGGAAACATAAAAGAGTACAGGAAGACATAGTACTGGAGAGAGAGAGAGCTGATAGTTTATCTTCTCCAGTGAACAAAAGGAGGCAGAGTACTACACTGACTGTAGCTTGAGCATAGGAGACAGCAAAGTCACCCCCATAGTGACATACTTCCTCCAATAAGGCTACACCTATTTCATTTTTTTTCGAGGCAGGGTTTCTCTGTAGCCCTGGCTGTCCTGGAACTTACTCTGTAGACCAGGCTGGCCTCGAACTCAGAAATCCACCTGCCTCTGCCTCACAAGTGCTGGGATTAAAGGCGTGCACCACCATGCCCAGCTTCTACACCTATTTCAACAAGGCCATGCTACCTAATAATGCCTGTAGGTCAAACATTCAGAAACAAGATGTCATAGGACCATACATATTCAAACTATTACAAATTCTTAGCCATTTTGGAAGCTATCTGATTACACAACACGTTGGTCATCATCCATTTACAAAGAACACCCAAAAGGAATCTTCTCCAAAAACCAGTCTACATCGCAGCTGTCTTCTACCTGGGAAATGTCCTTAGAATGAATCTGACCATTCCATGCCTTGGTGAACCACCTCACCTGACATCTCAGAATGTACCCAGGAGTGAGATTGATTGTGGGAAACAAAAACTGGCTAAATATAGAAACCCAGGTTGATGGATGCTTTCAATCAGGAAAGGGAAATGGTTATGGATCTTCACTGACGCTCCCACCCAAAAGCCACAGAAACTGCTGAACTCAGATTGAGTCATTATGTTCCAAATTTTAAAGCCTAATTAAGGATATCACTTTTAGATGTGTCAGATATACTCAGGTAAACCCCAGTGGTGGAAGGAAGAACCCACAATGGATCTGGTTTGAAGGAAAATGGTCTCAGAAATATTGGGAGTTGGACTTTAATGATGTATGAACTAATGGTTTAGGCTATAAATATTTCCTGCTGTCTCGGGATGGGACAAGGCACCCTATGACAACAAGGACTGCTACAATATAATGAAAATTCCTCAGGAAAGAATTCTTAGGTTTGAACAGCTAATAAAATTTACTCCTGTAAAATTTACTCCTGTCCATAGAACCAGGAGAGAATGTGACAGGACAAGACAGTGTCAAAGTTCCTTGACCTTGTGTTCTTGCTGAAAACACAAGATTTAACTAGAAGTTGGTCTCCTTGATGGAGAATTCGGTGAAAGAATACCCAAGTCTTTTCTGAAAACTCAAGGTCAAAATGTCCTAGCTAACACAACTTAGCTTCTGTTAAAATGCCTGTTTGTGCAGAACTCCCTCCAGTTAACTGCTTATGTTCACTTCTGTTAAAGTGCTTGCTTAAGCAAAGGTCTCTCTCCCAGCTCAGCTGCATATCAAAATGCCAGAGCATTATTTTCACCTTCAAAACCCTGTTCTCTGGACACCAGGTGCTATACTTAGGCCTGAATATCTCATGTAATCCTAGGAGGCTGGAAAAAGAATTTCAAAAAGCTATATACTGTGTGTGAATGGTCATCTCTAGTGGGTTTCCAATGACAGTTCCTTCTACTACACTGTCACTCCACAATCATGAACTCTAGTCCCCTGACCATAAGCTCAGTTAAATGCTTTCTTTTTAATTGATCATGTTCTTGGTGGATTGTAACATCAATAAAAGAATAGCTAAAAGAGTAGTATATTGCCCAGAGTATTTAAAAGCAGCACTGGTTATTACCTTGTCTCTTGGATATGCACTATAACTGAAAGATATGATCTTGTTTCGGAAGTCAACACACACTTTCCCTATAGGACATAGAAAAACATCCTTTTTTCTGTCCAGGAACTTTCATAGTGTCAAAAAGTGCCATACAAGGTAATGGGAGGGGGTGCGGGGGGGGGGGAGACATTGATGCTTTTATCCACTTCTGAATGCTCCCCGTGTGCTCCAATTATGATTGTCTAAACAAGATGTATTTATTGGCACAAGAGTGTGATGAATGTTATAGGATATGCAACAACTCTCCAAATTGAATTCTGTTCCACAAGAAGAAATTATGTTCTGTGGCTGAAGAGATCACATTCAAGGGGCAACCTACTGTTGTTACTTTGCTAAATAGTCATGTATCAGGAACCATCAGGTACCATTAAGGAAAGGCTAAAAGTATGCAAGTAAATTTTCTGGAGATGTCCTACCACTTTGCATGGCTGGGATGGGTAGGCTCTGAATTTCAGTGCCTTCAGAGATTTTATCCTGATTGCTTTTTGCTACTGATATGCCTTTTTTGTCACTATTACACAGCCTAATGATTCCAGGACATTAGCTTGCTCTCTTGGGCAGATTTTCTGCAGATCAAGGAAGATGCACTATCATTTATGAATGTTGCATAGACAAAATGATGATTTTACAATTTTTGATAATGATTTTATAGAAGTCCTAAATTTATACAAGTAATTTCCAGCTCTCTGAAAGGCTGCAAATATTCCTCTGTAAACCATCACATGTCACAGGCTAGTTGCTAGGATAAGAAAGCAGACTTGGAACAGATTTACCACCAAGGAAAAACATGCATTCTAGCTCAGGTCCTAGGATGAGGCCACAGGTGAACACTATGATAAAGGGAGGCCATGCACAACTGCTGCTTTGAACTTATAATGAATTTATGGAATGAAAAGTGCTTTGAACTTAACATCAACATGCTATTTGTAGGTCCTCTTTTGTGTAATATTTCATCTATGAGGTAATTTTCTAAAGAACTTTTGTCTAAGAAAGCCTGAGGGAAGGAATAAAGTGTGGCTTGGAGGACTCAACCCCATCCACCAAATGTGTATGTGTGTGTATAGTTGCATACACACATATAATGTCTGTCTGAACGTATGTACACTTAAAGAGCAAAATATTTTAGAGTTTCTCACTGGGCATTCTTGCCAACCCCAGATAATTAAACTTTGTTCCATCAGTGGAACGGACCCCATGAATCACACCTTCCTGTCACTGGGCCCTTTTGTGTCTGTCACAGTTATCCCTGTTATATAAAGCCTGACTGGTCTTCAATAGTTGCAAAAACAACTGAAAGCCCACAAAGAATTGAAAACTGAACAACTCTTTACTTAATGATAACTTGGACAAGGAAGAAATAATGAAAGAAATTAAAGACTTCATAGAATTTCAAACCCGATAACATACTAATGGAACTAATGGAACACAATGAACGCAGTGCTAAGAGGAAAATTCATAGCACTAAACACCCTGGTAAAGAAACTGGAAAGATCTTATACTATTAACAACACATCTGAGAGCTCTAGAACAAAAAGAAGCAAACTCACCCAAGAGGAGTAGAGGGCAGGAAATAGTCAAACTCAGGCTGAAATCAACAAAATACAATCAGAGAGAACAATACAAATAATCAACAAGACCAAAAGCTGGCTCTTTGAGAAAATCAACAAGATAGATAACCGCCGCCCCCACACCCCCAGCCAGCCAAACTAACTAAAGGGCTGAGAAGCAGGATCCAAATTAACAAAATAAGAAATGAAAAGGGAGACATAATAACAAAAACAGAGGAAATTCAAAACATGATCAGATCCTGCTATAAAACCCTACACTCAACAAAATTGGAAAATCTAGATGAAATGAATGGTTTTGTAGACGATTAGGAAAGCTATCTAAACAGGTGCAAATCCCATAAGGAAATAGAAATCTTAAAAAAAAGAAAGAAAACATGCCCAACCAAAAAAAAAAAAAAAAAAAAGCAAACAAAAACCCAGGGCCAGAGAGATTTAGTGCAGAATTCTACCAGACCTTCCAAGAAGACCTAATACCAATATTCCTCAAACTATTCCATAAAATAGAAACAGTAGTAACAGTAATTCATTACAGGAAGCCACAATTACACTGATACCTAAACTACACAAGGACCCAACCAAAAAAGACCAATCTCACTTATAAATATCAATGCGAAAATACTCAATTAAAATCTTGCAAACTGAATCCAAGAACACATTAAAACCACTATTCACCATAATCAAATATGCTTCTTCCCAGGATATCAAGGTATCCACTATATAAACAAACTCAAGAAAAAATTAACTTGATCATCTCCTTATATCCAGAAAAAAATTGACAAAACACAGCATTCCTTCTTGTCAAAAGTATTGGAGAAATTAGGATTTTAAGGCCCAAACCTAAACAATATAAGAGCAATATACACCAAACCAACAGCCAATATCAAATTAAGTGGAGAGACACTTGAAGCAACCAAACTAAAATCAGGGACAAGACAAGGATGTCCACTCTCCTCATATCTATGCGTACTTGAAGTATTAGCAAGTACAATAAGACAACAAAAAAAGATCCAGGGAATAGAATTTGTCAAAGAAGAAATAACGGTATCTCTATTTCTACAAGATATGATAATATACATAAGCAACCCCAAAAATTCTACCAGACAACTTCTCTAGCTAATAAACAACTTCAGCAATATGGCTAAATATAAAATCAACTGAAATAAATCAGTAGCCTGCCTTACAAATGATAAAAAGGCTGAAAAAGTAATTAGGTAAACAATTCCCTTCACAATAGCCACAAATAATATAAAGTAGCTTGGGGAAACTCTAACCAAACAAGTAAAACATCTGTATGACAATAACTTTCTGAATGAAAGAACTTCAGGAATGAAAATGGAGAGGAGCCTGAAGAAAAGAAGGTCCAGTGACAGGCCCAAATTGGGATCCACGTCAAGGGAAGCACCAAGGCCTGACACTATTACTGAGACTGTGGAGTGCTCACAAAAAGGGACCTAGCATGACAACCCTCTGAAAGACCTGTCCAGCAGCTGAAAGAGTCAGATGCAAATATTTACTCCCAAACAATAGACAGAAGCTGCTGATCCCTGTGGTTGATTTAGAGAAAGGCTGGAAGAAGCTGAGGAGGAGGGCAACCAGGTATAATGATGTCTTCCAAGCTTTTTAGTATAATCCAAGCGATCTAAAGTACTAGCAAATTTTATTTTATGATCAAACAATGGCTTGTTAAAGCAGTCTCGTGGTTATTTAAATTGATAAAATAATGATCAATTACAAAATTCACTGAATGTCAGAAGAGAATGTGAAAGCAGCCATGGGCCAGCCTGTAGAGCTTTAGAAATCCAGTTGGACAAGTCATGAAATGCTAGGATGAAAAATGGAGCAGAGTCTGAAGGAAAGGCCAAACAGAGACTGCCCCACCTATGGATTGATCCCATCTACAGACACCAAACCCAGACACTGTTGTTGATCCCAAGAAGTGCTTACAGACAGGAACCTGATATAGTTGTTCCCTGAGAGGCTCTGGCTGCAACTGACCAATACAGAGTAGGGCATTCCTAGCTAACCATTGGACTGAGCATGGAACCTCCAATGGAAGAGTTAAGGGAAGGACTGAAAGAACTGAAGGGGTTGGCAACCCCATTGGAAGAACAATAATATCAATGAACCAGATCTCCCAGAGAAATAAACCACCCACCAAGGTGTACACCTGGAGTGATTCACAGCTCTAGTTACATATTTAGCAGGGGACTGATGTATCTGGCATCACTGGGAGTAGAAGCACTTGGTCCCATGGAGGCTTGATGCCTCAGGGAAAGGGGATCCCAGAGTGATGAGGCAGAATGGTTGGTTGGTTGGTTGGGAGTGCATCCTCGTGGAGGCAAAGAGGAGGGGAGATGGGGCAGGTGGTTTGCAGCAGGGAACTGGGAAGGGAACAACATGTGAAATCTAAATGAATAAGACAACCAATAAAAAGTTTGACAATTGAAAAAATAAAAGAATTTAAGGGACTTAATATTATGAGGCTATGAAACATGAATGTTTAGAACACAACAGCTGATCTGTCATATTCATGATGCTATAGCAGTTTTGGTGACCAGTACAAGACGTGAAAAAGATCAACCTAGATCAAACCCCAGCAAAATGGGGCATGTCTGAGGTGGCCCTTTCTCTGGAAGAAGTTATATAGCATGTACTGGCAGTGGGGCCAATTGATGGTCTTTTTCTTTGGATTTGTGGGTACTAGTAGGTTGTTCACACCTCCCTGAATGTCATAACAACCATGTGTGTATTTGGGAAGCACTACTTTGATACAGTTGGATGATATAACAAAATGAAGAAGACATGAAATGGAAGGGAATTGAATTTGAGAAGATCCAGAAGAGAGAATTCCAGAACAGAAATGGAGGTTGGTACGATCACAACACATTGCAAACACAGGCAAAATTATCATAGAATAAATTTAAAAGTTTTGACCTTCAGAAGTACATTCTCTATGATACATTTACTATCAAAAACCAGTATTTTTCTCTTTTAAGAAATACTCACATATTAATATTGATCAACGAAAAGACAAAACACACTTAAACCACACATCAGCAAATAACTGTGTGTTTTCTAATATCAATGAAGTAAATAATTGCACCAAGACCATAGGGTGTTGCAATTTTAAATTTACACAGCACCAAATTTCAACAGCTATTCTTTCCTGTTTTATTAGATATTTTCTAGAAATATTATCCCCTTTCCTGTTTTCCCTCTGAAAACCCCCTAACCCATCTGCCTTCCTCTCCTCACCAACCCACCCACTCCAGCTTTCCTGTTCTGGCATTCCCCTACACTAGGGAATTGAGCCTTCACTGGACCAATGAGAGGATTCTCCTCTCATTGATGTCCAACAAGGCCATCCCCTGCTACATATGCAGCTGGAGCCCTGGGTCCTTCCATGTGTACATTTTGATTGGTCGTTTAGTCCCTGGTAGCTCTGGGGAGTACTGGTTGGTTCGTATTTTTGTTCCTCCAATGGGACTTTCAATAACCAAGTGTTCTTGGTTTTACCCAATTCTATCATTAAAAAATATTCATTATTGCACAGTTTATGGGCATGCTTTAATGCAGAACCAAAGAGATGTATAAAATCAATAGTCTTTCCACTTAGAGCTTTCTATTAGAGACACATGGTCAAATCAACACAGAGGTTAACATGTTCTGCACCAATTGACAAGAAAATACCACATAGCTGCTCTAAAACACAAAACAGGGAGTGTTGTTAGGAGACAAAGGGTTTTGCTGAGAACAGTAGAGAGGCATTATTCAAAACATCCAACCAATGAGGAAACTTAATGTGGGCATATCTGTTTGAGGAAGCACAACTACCAGAGAAGAGAATAAATTTGTGAGACCAGTACACCACTCACTTATACACTAAGACACTAGAAATGATAATCAGAGATAAATGGCTATCAGGATTGCTGTCCAGGTAGCAGATGGGTGGTAAGTCATACCCATTGGTAGCTACCTTCTATGAATCAAAATTCCTAGAGGAAGGCTGAAGACAAATTAAAACTGCAATGGCTATGAATAGCTCTAACTGTTGCAGATTGCACTTTATCTTGGGCTATCTGCAGCCCTCTCAATCACCATTCTTTTCCCATTCTCTATCAGACCAAACACCCTGAGTCTAACAGATAAAAGACTTTGGAATTTATTCAATTAACTAACTGCTAGTTTTCACCATACTAAAGGCTAGGAGTCATGCAATAGCATCTGATACATATAGGTGAGATTTTTACCTCATAGTTACTACTTAATGTTTCCAGCAATGAATTTTAAAAGTACCTTTATACATCACATTCCCCATTCAGTTACTGTAAGAACTCCATGAATTGTTTTCACATGGGAACATGGAATTTGGGGGTAACATAAATGCATGTTGCTAGGACACAGTCACTCATACTTGGCTCAAGAATAAACTATCTATCTCTTTTCATCCTTGAAATTAAGAAGTGTGTGTGTGTGTGTGTGTGTGTGTGTGTGTGTGTGTGTGTGTTTATCACCTCTTTGACCAGTGAGCATGTTCTGATCTAGACTGTGATCAGAGTTCTTGGAATTAGTAATTAGGATTGAGTAGAATTCTTGGATTGGAAAAACAATGAATATGGAAAGATGATCATTCTCTAATGTTATCATTTTTACTAACTTCAGTGTCATGAGTAAGTGGATGATATAATGGAAATGAAATTTGAGGATGACATAATACAGAAGATCCTTGAATTGGAAGAAGGTATTACTTAGGACAGGAGCAAACACTGGAGATAGAGAAATATTGGACAGAAATGAACATCTCTAAGGAAGTAAACATAAATTGGTGGTAATAAATATCACCATGGGTTTTTTATTTGCTCATGCTAATGTGTGAATAGCTCCTGAGATGGAGAAAGAAACTAAATAAGACAAAAGAAAGTTTAATTAAATTCTGTATATATTTATATTTAAATTTTCTTTTCTTCATTCATCCTAAAGGACAGATGAAAAGGTGAATATATGAGATTAGACATCATGGAAGGTATAGACTAGAGAGAGAAATATGGAATCCTTGTCTATGTCCTTGCTAAAAACATGGAATCAGGTGAATATACTATAAACAAAGCAGAAGAAACAAATGGGTAAAACATAGGCTTTTTTCCTACTAGTATTTATAAATCTGTGACATATGAATTATACAATATCATGTATCATATAAATGATATAAATATAAATGTTAGACTATATTAGAATGTATTGCTTTTTGTCTTTTTTATAACTGATAGATTTTTGAAAATATATATGATATGTATGGAATTATATATTTTAAATAAGTTTGAACATAAATGTGTGTAAATTAGTAAATGACAAAATATGTGTCATCAACTTACTGTGTAAAAATATCTTTAAGGATATGATCAAGAAAGTGGAAGATTGAGACTTGTTTATCATGGTATAAATTAGTAGGCATTAAATGGGTCGAGATGGCACCATTTTGAAAGTTGGTTTGTGTCTCTCATGGAATCTTTATGCTTCAAGTCCATGAAAATTTGAACCTTCCAGTAATCAAAAGGCATGAGTAGCTTTCTTCTGAAAGTTCCCCATTTGCAATTCTAAAAGCCAGGTTTAACCAACTGAGGAGTCACACTCATGTAAAACAGTAAAACAGTATTTCTATTTGGTGCCAGACCAAATTAAAAAAAAAAAAAAAGGAGGGGAGGGGGAAGACTCACCTTTACTTTGTGTTTGAGAAAATTTTCTAATGGAGATTTGGTGAGAAACATGATAATTATTAAATTCAATCAAATTTTTATATCTTAGTGATATAAACAAGAATAAACAATATCCACTGCTCAGTTTGTATATCATTCATCACTATGAGTATACAATGAGTGTCCCTACATATAAGATCTACATTCTACAAGTATTTCCTACATGTAAGAATGAAGCCATAAGTTCAAATAAACTTTGTTCTCAGTATTTTACTCTGCAAATCCAATGTTGCCTGGGCAATGAGCCCTACACTTATTAGAAATTAAAATGTTCTGAGAATGACTAATTGCTACATTTACTGGGTGGTTCTCAATCAGTCATGAACACAGTCAATGTTCTGTAAAAAGACAAAACACATGTTTGCAGTAGTTGCTAGAAAGGATGTCACATTTATCTACATTCCTGAAGAATTTGGTAGAGAATTTTAAAGAAATTGAAGTTTACTTTAAACAGATTCAATATACAACATTTTATGATACTGATTTCAATTGTACAGAGGATATTGGTTGGTAATTAAATTGATTCAGATTTCTTGCCACTTACAATTTATTGTGATTATAAGAATTGAGGTATTTCCAAAAGTAAACGTGGCAGATTATTCCTAGATGGCTTCTTGGTTATTAGTTTTACACTTTAAACTTGATTATAATCTATCATCTCAGTTCTCCTTTACTATCCTCCAACTCAAACTTTATTTAAGTTTTGTAGAATGCTGATACTCAAACTACTCTACTCATTAAAATTCCATAAGGCAAAGGTTTTTTTTTTAATATGAAAGATAGATATTCTGAAAATGCTAGATATTTCTAGTTGGTTTTAAATTTTAATTATATATGTACATATGTGGTACTTTATGCTATTTTCAGAGCTACTTGAATATTGAATATCATTTAAAAGGAAGAATGTTTGAGTTGGGTTTCTTTAAGTATCTAGGAAGACTTTTAGTAAAGAATAGGGAGTATATATGATCTAAATATTTTTATTTCTCTGTGAAATTACTAAAGGATAAATAAAAAGCAAAAATAAAGTTTCAATAAAGTTGTTCATTTAAAATATATACTAGGGTAAACATTATTCTGATATTCTCTACCTGTTAAGCTTTTCTCTTTCCTCAAAATCCAGCAAAATTTAAATCATTATGCATGCTAAGTATCTAGTGAGTAGATGAGCTCTCACAGTTTCATGACATTTATGGCATTTGCCTGTTTTAATTTTAGTCAACTATTTTACTTCACTGGATAACAGAAAACTTAGACTTAGGCATCACATGTGGAAAACTTTTGACATACTTAAACACTGCAAACTAATTTTTCTTCTATAACAATGATCTTACATTATATTAATCATTTTACTATATCAGTAGAATGTGTACAAGGCTCATATCATTCAAATGCAATACTGTATGATTAAAAATGTTAAAGATAATGGTACCTTTAAGCATCCTGTTCATCCAGGTGATGAAAAATATGCATCATTTTATTATATATATATCTTCCCAACTTAATGTGGAAAAAAAAGATTTAACTATGTAAAAATTTCAAAATTTCTTATTTCTAATTTATCAGAGGTAATTCAAGATTTATTAGAATATTTGGTATCACTTTCTAGAATTTCTAGTCTACCTCCTCTTCTCTAATGTATTCTGATATCATATGAATCTAAATGAAAACCCTTTCATATCCTCATCATTTGCTCAAATGAAAAATGACGCATTTAGAACACTAATGACTCAGTATCCTAAAAACTGTGAAACTGAAGAGTTGCTTGTATCCAAGGATCCTCTGAATCTTTAGTGCAGCAGAAGTCCATGCAAAGTGTTGTGCTTGAAATAAACCGGGAATAAATGTTACTTTAGCAGTTTTGTATGCAGAGTTCTATACTGAGCCAAAAGAAATCACAATAGCTGCCGAGATATGCCAGTGGAGTTTAATGCTAACACTTACATGCACGGAGGCAAAAGTGAACAGAAAGTGGTCCAAAGGATGGTAATCACGATTGGATGACAGCTCTTTCCGGAGGTGGGGGTGGGGGGAGACAGAGCTAAGACAGTGTTTCCTTTCGGTTCTTATTTCTCACACATAGAGTCAAACCACAGCTATTCGAGACAATCATGCTCATTCAGCCACAGGGAGAGTACACGAAATGCACTTTGATGGTGTTTGAAGCTGACTTCATCCACAGCAGATAATGGAAAGGCTTAATGACAAAGAGTGGTGGAAGGGCACTATCATCTATGAAATAAGAACCAATCCTCTTGAAGGTTCACCAGTGGATGCATATGCACTCGAGAGTTTTACATCTAAAAACGTGTTAAAAGAGTGTTATGTTTGAGCCAATGGAAATTAATGAGCAAAGTTTTAATGAGATTACAACTCGGGTAATAAAAAAAAAAAAAAACAGGCTGGCACCTGGGCTAGGATTTTCATCCTACACCTGTCAAACTTTAGGAGAGAACGGGAGGTGGGCAGGATGACGGGCAACTAGGAACTATTCTGACACCTGCTCGGTGGGAACTTACGGTACCTGTGTCCACATCCTTCACCTGTTGCCTGGATGGAGCTGGCAGGCTCCGCTTGGAGCTCTTTCAGTGCCAATCCTTTGTCCTGTGGTCCAGGAAAGTCCATGCCTGTCACTACCTCCTCCTCTAGGGACTCCACGTAGAAAAGAGTCCTGGCAGGCTGCTGGGTGCCCTGCCCGGGAACCCCTTGCTGTAGCCTCGTGGCAACTGGTAGTAAGGTGCCATTCAGTGGGTTGAAAGGAGAGGATGAAGCAGACGACGACGACGAGGAGGAGGACGAGGAGGAAGAAGGTTTTTTCCAGAAAGCGCTCACACTGCCCTTTTCCTGGTTTTTGAGCAGCCGACTCTGGCTAGGACCCCAGTGCTCAAAGCTGCCGCCTCCGCTGTCCTGTTGCAGGCAGCTGCCCCCCGCTGAGCTACTGGAGGCCGGTGAGGGATGGCTGAAGAGTTTCCAGCGGAGTCGCAGGATGTGCTTCACATCGAAGTCTTTTCTCCCGGATCCGGACATACTTAATGCACCGAGGACCAAGGGACTGTAGCTCACACACCAGTAGCCTGGCGAGCGTACTGGGGTGGCCAGTGGCTTCCAGAGACAGAGGAGGAGGCAGGATGTGCCCCGTGTACACGGAGTGCCAAAGGTGGCTAAGCGGGCTGTGCGCCTCACCAGGCGACCACCACACCAGCACCTTGAGCGCGCTGCAGAGTCTCACGGTTCAGTCCGGGTCGTTTTGCTGGGATCTGAGCTTTGGGAAAGCTCCGGTCTAGATTGAATGAAGTCCTGGGATACCAGGGGCTTAGAATCCTCGAGGAGCTTGCGGGGACCCCCGTGGTGACCACCCGGAGGGAAGAGAGGCTGGAAATGCAAGAGGTAGGAAGGGAGGTCTGAGCTCTCTCCAGCTCCAGAGGTGGCGGCAGCTGGATCCGCAGCACTGATACACACTCCGTGCCGAGCTGTGGTTTGGAAGCTATTCAAATCTCCTGTCTTCGCAGCTCGGGAGTTCCTGTTTGATGAGTGCAGAGCAAAGGAGCCTCAAGTCGAGAAGTAGTGCACCCCCAACCCTAAGCCGGGTCTGTGCACCTGCTCCCTGCCCCTGTCCTCTGGGAGAATGCCCTGCTAGCTTGCCAGGTGTCCGAAGGACAGTCAAATGCTTTCTGAGATGAGAAAAGGGGCGGTTTTAGATAGTCAGTTTGTAAAGGAGAAAAATAAATATCCCGGGGAAAAACATAGAGCAGCCAAAGAAAAGCCCGCCCAGGAAAGCTGTCAAGGTCCTCACAGTATGATTTTTCTCTCTGCCTCAGCGCCTCCCCCTCCTCCTCTGTAAGTGACGCAGATGTGCACTGGGGCCTATACTGAGAGATGGAGGGAGGGAGGGAAGACTTCAATCTTCTTTATGCAAGTGAGTCTGCTGCTCTTATTGTCCCCTTGCGTAAGTCTGTCACCTTTTTTCACCCTCCTTCCTCTCTACATTACTGTAGAGCAATAAAAGTAAAGCAAACAGGAAAAAATGCTTTAGCATCAGTAAACACCAAACATGAATCATGGCAGTGTAAACTTAATAGGACGCCGCGGTGTGCAGGTTGCAGGTTAATGGCTTGAATTATTTAATAAGACACATCCTTTAACCTTTAGCCTTCTGTTCCTCTGTATGAGGCACAGCAAAAAGCAGGGATGCTGTCATCAAAGTGCGATGATGCCATCGCCCTGGCACTTACATTGTGGCTCTGCTATTAATGCAGCCAGACAGTGCCTCACCTCCGGGGACCAGAGACTCAAGGAACAAATTTGAAGATGGGCTGGATATAAGCCACGGGCTTGGCAAAATCAGTGTTTGGTGAGAGCTTCATGAGCAAAACAGTTTGTGACACAGATCAAAAAAAAATGGAATAAAACGATAACAGAGTATTTGAAAGGACGGCTTCTCATACCTAATCATGGTATAAAATGCACAGCAGAGTAAGAGCAAGCAAAGACTATTGTCCTGCAAATAGAAGCCCGTCTGAAATGGGAAGCTGAGATTTTCTTTCAGAATGATGAGGACTATGGTTCCTTTCTTAAAAATACTTCAAAAATATCTTACAATTTTCCTCATGAGCGTTTATAATAGTTGTTTATTTAAAATAGAACCTTTGATCTAGGCTACAGGGTCAGGAAAGCTGAGAGTTCACTCCTCATTCCATGAGGATTGCAGCAGTGTCCCTTCTTATAATTGATTGCCTCAGTAACGTCCAACACGGCATAAGGAACGAACACTACAGTACACTTAGATTACTATTCTCTTACCCCATTGCTGAGCTACAAGCTTAAATAAAAAAACCAAAGAAAAACTGAAAATACTTCTTAGAAAGAATTGAACATCTTAATGGAATAAGAAACTAAGATCACAAAGGCTACCCTTTCAAAGAAAGAAAATTCTCCATTGTGGATCTAAATATTGATTTATGTCAGGACGGCTGGACTGAAATCCCTTGTGCTTGGAGTTTTCTCTCACTATTGGATGATAAAAACAACCACGACAAAGGCAGAGATGTTTTAAAGCAGACAATGGTGACAGATCATGTTTATCCGGGAATGTAATTAACTATTTCCCTTAGAGAAAAAAAAAACTAAACAACAAAACAAGACAAAAAATAAAATAAAAAGAAAATATAGCATATTAAACATCTTAAAAACAGCACAGAAACTTCACTTAAATCAGAAATAATGTAGAACTTTGAATTTCATTCATTTAATTGGTTTCTGTATAAAGGTTCTAACTCATGAATTTTCTAACTTGATTTTTTAAATCAAATTATGTAGACAAGACTACTCTTTCTGGATTTTCTTCATTACATAATACTTAATGTCAAAACACACTAGAATGCAAAATTTATTTTTCTTAACCTGAAATTCAATTTTCCCACTTTTCTCTAAAATTCTAGTTCTGGCCTCCATAGCTTAAATTTTATCCCTTTATGTATATGCCTTTTATGACTTAAATATTATGAAAGATTGAATTATTAATATAACTAGTTTTTATGGTTATTATATCTGAATATATTAAATATGTTTGAAGTAATTATTCTTCCAAGGAATGTATATGAATTACCAAATTCAAATACTAGAAATAAAAAAAAACGAGTTTTTCAAGATATCAAATAAAATTGGATTGATTGGCCAATAGTGCCATGGACTGTGCAGCCATGGACACCACAGGAACATTGAAAACAGTAATTTTAAACAGAGTGACAAAATTATTGCTTTTTATTTTTTTAATTTTTTATTGAATATCATTTTCATTTACATTGCCAATGGCAAAACCTTTCCCGATTTCCCCCCTCCCTAAAGACCCGCGACTCCCCCCTTCCTCCTTCCCCCTGCCTCCATGTATATGTCTCTCCACCCAAACGCACTCCCTCCTCCCCCCCTCGGTTTCCCTTTGTTCAGGACTCTGTTGAGCCTTTACCTGAGCAAGGACCATTCCTCCCACTGATGCCCAACAAGGTCTTCCTCTGCCACATTTTGGGCTGGAACCATATGTGCCCCTTGGTTGATGGTTCAGTCCCTGGGAATCTTGGGGTGTCTGAGTGACCGAAATTATTGTTCTTCCCATGGGGTTGCAAACCCCTTCAGTTCCTCTGGACCATCCTCCTGCTCCTCCATTGGGGACCCCATGCCCAGTCCAATAGTTGGTTGTTAGCCTCTGCCTCTGTATTTGTAAGGCTCTGGCAGGGCCCCTCTGGAAACAGCCATGGAATGTTCATTTGGTATTCACTTCTTGGCATCCATAGTAGTGTCAGGGTTTGTTGACTGTTTATAGGAGGAATCCCCAGGTAGAGCAGTCTCTGGGTGACTTTTACTTCAGTCTCTGCCCCACACATTGTCTCTCCTATTGTTCCTGTGACTATTTTGTTCCCTTTCTTAGAGGAACTGAAGCACCCTCACTTAAACCTCCTTTTTGAGCTTGGTGAATTGTAACAACTTATTTTGAGCTTTTGGGCTAGCACCTGCTTATTAGTGAGTACATACCATGTATGTTCTTTTGTGATTGGGTTACCTCGCTCAGGTATTTATATGTTGTTTAGATAGAGATTAGAGATGACGGAGCAAGTAAAGCTTGCACAGTCTGTCTTATTTATTTATTTATTTATTTATTTATTTAACCTAATTTAATTTGTTTTTATTTTTTATTAGATATTTGCTTTATTTACATGTCAAATGGTATCCCCTTTTCTCCTTACTCTTCTGAAACCCCCTATCTCATTCTATCTACCCCTGCTTACTAACTCCCCTCCCAATTTCCTGCTCTGTCTTTCCCCTACACTGGGGCATTGATCCTTCACAGGATCAATAGCCTCTCCTCTCATTGATGTCCAACAAGACCATCCTCCACTACATATGTAGCTGGAGCCATGGGTTCCTCCATGTGTAATCTTTGGTTGCTGGTTTAGTCCCTGGGAGATCTGTTGGTACCAATTGGTACATATTATTGTTCCTCCTATGGGACTGCAAGCCTCTTCAGCTCCTTGGGATCTTTTCTCTAGCTCTTCCATTGGGGACCCTCTGCTTAGTCTACTGGTTGGCTGTGAGCCATGGGTATTTTGATTCCCCCTTCTAAGTAGGATCAAAGTATCCATATTTTGTCTTCCTTCTTGAGCTTCATGTGGTCTGTGAATTGTATCTTGGGTATTCCGAGGTTTTGGGCTAATATCCACTTATCAGCGAGCACATACCATGTGTGTTCTTTTGTGATTGGGTTACCTCATTCAGGATGATATTTTCTAGTTCCATCCATTTGCCTAAGAATTTCATGAACTCATTGTTTATAATAGCTGAGTAGTACACCTTTGTGTAAATGTTCCACATTTTCTATATCCATTCCTCTGTTGAGGAACACTTGGGTTCTTTCCATAGGACAAAATGGCACCCAACAGATTGTGAAAAGATCTTTACCAATCCTACATCCAATAGAAGGCTAATATCCAATATATACAAAGAACTCAAGAAGTTAGACTCCAGACAAACAAATAACCCTATGAAAAATGGGGTACAGAGCTAAACAAAGAATTCCCAACTGAGGAATACCGTATGGCTGAGAAACACCTAAAAAAATGTACCACATCCTTAATCTTCAGGGAAATGCAAATCAAAACAACCCTGAATTTCCACCTTACACCAGTCAGAATGGCTAAGATCAAAATCTCAGGTGAAAGTAGAAGCTGCTGAGAATGTGAAGAAAGAGGAACACTCCTCCATTGCTGGTGGGATTGCAAGTTGGTAAAACCACTCCAGAAATCAGTCTGGCAGTTCCTCAGAAAACTGGACATAGTACTACCTGAGAACCTAGCTATACCACTCCTGGGCATATACCCAGAAGATGCTCCAGCATGTAATAAGGATACATGCTCCACTATTTTCATAGCAGCCTCATTTATAATAGCCAGAAGCTTGAGCAGTCTTTTCAGCCCCCTTGACTGAGATCTTCAATACTTTCCTGACATTGTGGCTTTGTTTTGTTCCTGGAAACATTCTTCCTAAGCTGTGTCTAACTCTTAAAGTTTCTCTATGCCGAAGGGTTACACCTAGCTAAGGGTTTATCCTGAGTGAGCTAACCCAGTCACAAAAGAATACACATGAAATGCAATCACTGATAAGTGGATTTTAATGAGCCCAGAAGACCTAAATACTCAAGGCACAATTAGCAAGTCAAATGATTCCCAAGAAGAAAGGAGAGTACCCTGGGCCTGTAAAGATTGGATCCAGTTTTGTAGAGAAACCTTGGGGGGAGGGGGAATGATTGGGGAATAGTTGGGGGGGGAGAGGAATTATGGGACATAGGGGGGGAACTGGGAAAGGGGAAAGCCTTTGGAATGTAAACATAGAATATAGAAAATAAAAATTAAAAAAAAAAGAAGCTTCAAATCATCTGGATATATCTGAAATAATTACCATGAAAAATATATAAATGTCATTAATATGAATACCAAATCTGAAGATTAGCCCTTACAAAACAAAGACTTATGAAATATGGTTAAATTAAAATGATATGGCAATTTTATTTTATTCACTTATGAAAAATGAAGCAATATAGAAAGGAAATGAAGGAAAGAAGAAAAAAGGAAGGGAGGGAAGGAAGGAAGGAAGGAAGAAAGAAAGGAAAGAAGGAAGGGGAAAACAATGTAGAGAAAGCATGTGGAGGGAGTGGGAGAGAGAGAAGAAATAAGAATTTGCTTAGATCTCAAAGATTATTTTTCATAAACAAAACTTTCCAGCAATAGCCTGTTAAATATTTAACTGATTATTTTTCCACTGTTCAAAATTAAATTACCACATACCAGGACCACTGACAATACCAACGAAGATGACAGAACTGGGCTACTTACAGCCTGTTGTTGAGAGTATTTACACAATTGAGAGTGTTCACCCTGTTGGAAGTGTTCACACAAGAAAATTGTTTAGCTTATCCTACTTTCTAATGGACTTGTAAGTCAACTGAACTATGGTTTGGGACAAGCAATCTTTCAGATAATATAGTGCCAACAATAACACTACAGATTATTTCAAAGACAAAAGGAATAAATATATTCAAACACTATTGGTAACTTTAATTTATCTCAGTCAACGTCTGAAATGTTCTACTAGTCAAATATTTATGTAGTAAGAAAACTTGGATTTTCTTCTTCCTAATTATTTTCAGAATGAAACCAGTAAAATAATGCCTATCTAAGAATAATGATTCAGATCCTCCCAGATATTTTTGATAGCCATCCTGCAGCATCTATAAAGTTGTTCTTAAAAATAATATATGAGAATATCATTTTGACAAATGCTGAAATTTTAAAGTTCTTCTCTGTGGGTTTGTTTGTATTGCTTTGTTTCATTGGTTGATTTTTGAGACTGGGTTCCAGTGTGTAGCCCTGGCTGTACTGGAACTCACTCTGTAGACCATGCTGGCCTTTAGTTCACAGAAATCTGCTTGCCTCTGCCTCCCTCCCAAGAGCTGGGATTAAAGGTGTGTGTGCTGCTGTTCCACCAAAGTTCTTATCTTCAGAAGGACATTATAGTTTCTTTTTTAATTAATTTTAACAAAACTGATGTATTGATAAGACCAAAGAAATTGTTCCTGTTGGTAAATAACATATAACATAAGCATTCAAATTTCAATATGTTTCTGTTAAACCAAGATAATACTGTTAATGTACCTTCTCAAAAATATTTGAAAATGTTACATAGCAGTAATCTTTAATCATCTACATGTAATTTCAAAAACTTATGTCTGTTAAAACAAGTAAACATCATATCAGAACATAATCCATGTTTAATCATTATATCAGTGTGACTTAGATTTAGCAGCAATTAAGCGGTTTAATAAACACTTGGAGGCAATACTTTCTCTTCAGGGACCATTTGAATCTACTTTATCTGTAGCATACTTGGCCTATTGATTCATAGCTAATAATAAATGTACATAAGTGAAGATTCCTCATGTAAATTAGCAAATAAATTGCATAGATACATGAATTCATAGTAGCATTTAAAGACACTTTCATACTAAACCATAGAAATTTAGTTACCTAGTTCCCATGACACTGTGTAGAAGATTCCATTCATCATCTTCAGGTTTTTTTATTAGCCTTTATCTGATTGATCACATGCTCAATGAATATGACTCATTTCATATGGATAAAGCTCTAAAAGAAAAGCTAAAATATTGATATATTTAATGTAAATATGCAGATACAGTAAATAAAGCATTTTAAAACTAATTCATTTCTAAGAAACTTTCTCAGAGTCTATAAAGATTTGCTTGTCCCAACTTAAACATCATACTCAAGCCAAATAATTAAAAAAAACTTCACTTATTTAAATAAAATGTTATTATTTTGCATGATATACTTAAGTTTACCTATAGTATTGATAATGTGCTATAAAGCATAAATCACTGTTTAAATATTACAGTGATTTCATAGTACAAAAATCTGTGATTCAAATGGATTTCAAAATTTCATTTGTAGGGACATGTGTATGTGGTAGATTTCAGATACAGTATATTACATAAGAAGAAGCTTACCACTTGGACTAGGTTGTCTGACCAAGGTACTTTTAGGGTTTGCTTATCTGTCATCCATACATGCACTTGTGGGTGGTGCTATTTTTGGCCTGGAGGTCCTAGGTGTCATAAGAAAGTATCCTGACTAGCCATGAGATATAACTCAGCATACCTCCAAAGTCTCTGTATCAGCTCCTGGTTTCCCCAGTGAAGTTCAGCTTCCCTCAATGGACTGTGATTCAGGATATGTAAAACCAACCCTTTCCTCTCTGAGATATTTTTGGTCATGGAGTTTCCATACAGTAATAGTAAGACAGCTGACACAGTCTTCATCAGGATTGAGAATGTTGAAAGTGTGTACAGATGTTAATAATAAAGGATGATAAAATTCATTGTTTATTACTTTTTACATCACTTCATGTAAGATGATTTCCCAGAATAAATACAGAATTTTCTCTGACACATGGGTATAGAAAGTTTTATAAATTGTCATGTTTCCTGAAAAAAAAAACCTTTTCAGACTTTCTATTTAGCTCAATCTATTTCATTTCTTATCAAACAAAATCCTTACAAAATATTATTAGGAAAGCATTATAATGGTAGTTAAGTAAGAACATACAACTGGTCAAAGTTTAGAGAAAAAGTGTCTGTGCGATGGTCAACAACAAATGGGACATATATATCATTCCTCTTCAAAATGTTCAGAAGCCACTGATGAAAAGTAGTGAAAGTGTATAAGAAACAACAGGGAGGACCAGATCAAAACTGTCTTCTGAATGTACAGACCATCTACTCTGATAAACTGCCAACAGTCATTGTCACCTGCACAGTATCTGAACAAGATCACACCAGTCAGTACTCTAGCATGGAGTGGAAAGGGCCCACCAGTCTCCAGCTCCTGTGGTTGCTATCAAATCAAGAAGACTATAGACAGTACAAATCAGAGCCAATGGATTTTTATACTTTTATAAAAAGATACAACAATTGGTATTATGAGGAGATGTGGGTAGATGTGGGAGAAGATAAGAAAAGAAGAGGAAGAAGGTGTTCAATAAATAGTATAACATTTTCCCAAAATTAATAAAAATATTTATCAAACAATTAAAAACATCAGGTGTTTTCAAAACTGTATTCAATATTACCCACATAGTTATATTTATCCTCCTATTTTAAGTCTATATAAAAAATTTTAAAATAGAAAACATCATGAATAGAAATTACTAACGTCTTGCAAAAGTTGCATGAATTTGTTCATTTAAAATAGAAGATAGGTTTCTGGCATTTAGAAATTTGAATTTCTTTTTTTCTTTGTGTATGCATATTTTATGTGTGCTGCTATAACAGCATGCTACAGACAGAATAATTTACAGAATAAAAACAGAAATTTGTCCTCTTGTAGTTCTGGGTCTAGTAAATCTGGAGTGGAGTTTATGGAAACTTTTTCTAGTTAAGAATCTTCCTGCTGTATCCATAAAATGGAAGAGAATGGAAGAGAAAGAAACCATTCCTTTAATTCAAGTTTATGGTGTCAATTTCCTTCTGGAAGAGATCTCCTGACATAATTGTTTCTCTAATTAGTGCCAGCTACTAACATCTTTGCTTTGGGGCTAAGATGTTTTAGAGAGATGGGGAAGAAGTGTACATCTTTGTGTGGAAAAATATATGAGAGAAGGAGGAAGATAGAGAAATACATAAAGTATTCTATTTCCTCTACAGAAGCCATAATTTTTCTAAATGAATATTTTCCCAGACTGAACTGCTTCAAGAGCACAGATATCTATTGCCTTGCTCATTTCTAAATTCATAGTGCCTGACAAACCGTAAGATATCAATACAACTACTTAGGTTTTGAATTTATTGTAAAGTTTAATGTTAAATCAGAAATAATTCTTTATGGTATAAGTCAGGACAAAAGATTTTCAATAGATAAATATAGTTTTAAAACTTCACATCTTTTTTTATGTGGAAAAATAGAACTACAAGAGTTGGTGGTCTTTGAGAATTTCCAAACTGTCATTTGTGTTTCTTTGAGACTCAAAAAATTCACGAAGGTTTAGCATACATTATGCAAACCAAAATTAAGAAAAAGGCAATGCAATATGCAGTATATTCTGCAAGATGTTTTGCTGAAGTTTTTACAAATTTAAAGTTTTTGCTCTTAAATTCACAATCTTTGGTTGCAAGAAAGATTGTCTATAGTTCTCTCTTTGCCATCCTTCATTTATTCAAATCTATTTATGAGCATTTCTTTATATAAGAATATGGACAAATTTAGGGAGACAGGTTTTTCTTATAGTCCACCTTCTGTGGATTTACTATCTTGACATTATTAGGTGAAATAAGACAAGAAAAATCAAAACCCACCAAGTAAGTATTGTTACCAAAAAATTGCAATTGTTTCATAGAGTAAATAAAAAGTTCTAGAATAAATGAAGATGATGTCATGTTTTCTGTCTGAGGGAAGAAACTTCACTGGAAGCTAGCATGTTAGTAGTGTCCAAACAAATTTTTTTCTTTTTTTTTTAATTTTCTATATTCTTTGTTTACATTCCAAAGGCTTACCCCTTTCCCAGTCCCCCCCACACACCATATGTCCCATAAGTCTTCTTCCCCCCAACTATTCCCCATTCAACCCCCCCCACCATTTCTCTGTTCTGGATCTACAAAACTGGATGCAATCTTTTCAGGCCCAGGGTCCTCTCCTTTCTTCTTGGGAATCATTTGAATTGCTAATTGTGCCTTGAGTATTTAGGTCTTCTGGGCTCATTAATATCCACTTATCAGTGATTGCATTTCATGTGTATTCTTTTGTGATTGGGTTAACTCACTTAGGATGATGTCATTTAGGTAACAGAGACTATGTCCTAGCATAGGAATTAGAAAAAGGCACATCATCTTTTGACATATTCTGACATATTTAAGAGGTTAAAGCTCATACAGTTAAAGTGAATGAAGTATGACCTAAGGAAGGCAAGAGACAGTTGAGAATAACAGGACTTTGTGGAAAATGAGCATTTTTATGAAATGTAACTGACAGGTTTAATGGAATAAGGTTGTGAATAGCTAAAAAGCCACTGAAAAAGGAGGAACACAGAGATACTATATATGACTTATATAGCCCCTAAATTATATATCTAGTATAGAATAAATAATTTAACGAATAATGTTAAAAGTAATAAAATTTTAGTAAAAAAATTCTAACATTTTTATTAATGCTTTCTTTTCTCAACCAGAATATTTTCTCAAATTATTTCTGTGTGTTTACTATGTCTTACACTGTCTTGTCCATCTTTTGAAACTTAAGATAAAGTCTGTCTCCTCATTTTCTTCTCTGTCCCTCACTTCCTTCTTCATTCACTGGCACAGCATTCCCACCTAATCCAAATCACAGAAAGCAGAAGATGATATATTACTATAAGAAAAATAATGATCTTACATTACTACAAGCAGTGAAGATGCCATTAGATAGAATGGCAAGGTTAAGTCTAATGCATAGTATGAAGACAATTCAAAGATAATTTACTATATGAAGGTGAACAGGAAGAAAGTTTCTTATGTTCTTAAAACCATATGCAAACACATACCTTCTAATATGTATATATTATATTACAGTTCATTAGTTTGACTTTTATAATATATGAATTCAAATTATATGTATACTTTAAATATTGAAAACAAAATTAAGTGTCTGTAGCATTCTTCAAATTTTAAAGAGGGTCAGTTAAAACTTCCCGTTCTGAAGAAAGAAACTGAACAAGAGCTTAGAAGATGGAAAGATCTCCCATGTTCATGGATTGGCAGGATTATTATAGTAAAAATGGCCATCTTGCCAAAAGCAATATACAGATTCAATGCAATCGCCATCCAAATCCCAACTCAATTCTTCATAGAGTTAGAAAGAGCAATTCTCAAAGTTTCTGTAAGGCAAAAGACACTGTCAAAAGGATAAATCGGCAACAAATTGGAAAAAAATCTTCACCAACCCCACATCCGACAGAGGGCTAATCTCCAATGTATACAAAGAACTCAAGAGGTTAGACCCCAGAAAACCAAATAACCCTATCCAAAAATGGGGTACAGAGCTAAACAGAGTCTTTTCACCTGAAGAAATTCGGATGGCTGAGAAACACCTTAAAAAATGTTCAACATCACTAGTCATTAGGGAAATGCAAATTAAAACAACCCTGAGATTTCACCTCACACCAGTCAGAATGGCTAAGATTAAAAACTCAGAAGACATCAGGTGTTGGCGAGGATGTGGAGAAAGAGGAACACTCCTCCACTGCTGGTGGGAATGCAAGCTGGTACAACCACTCTGGAAATCAGTCTGGCGGTTCCTCAGAAAACTGGGCGTGATACTTCCGGAGGACCCAGCCATACCACTCCTGGGAATATACCCAGAAGATTCACCAGCATGCAATAAGGATACATGCTCCACTATGTTCATAGCAGCTTTATATATAATAGCCAGAAGCTGGAAAGAACCCAGATGTCCCTCAACAGAGGAATGGATACAAAAAATGTGGTATATATACACAATGGAGTACTATACAGCCATTAGAAACAATGAATTCATGAAATTCTTAGAGAAATGGATGGAGCTGGAGAATGTCATACTAAGTGAGGTGACCCAGTCTCAAAAGAATACCCATGGTATACAGTCACTGATAAGTGGATATTAGCCTAGAAGCTTGGAACACCCAAGACACAAATCACATATCAAGTGATGTCTCACAAGAAGAAAGGAGTGGACACTGGTGCTAGAATGGACCAAAACATCATTGTGGGAGAGTACAAGAACAGTAAAGTGGGAGGGGGTGGATGCGGGAGCAGGGGGAGGGAAAAGGACATGTGGGACCTTTGGGGGTGGGGAACCAGAAAAAGGGAAATGAATTGTAAATATAGAATATATACAATAAAAAAAATAAAAAAAAATATGTGTCAACTAAAACAAATATCTAAATATGTTTTTCCTATATGAGATAGTCATGGGATGTGCCAAATAAGTAGTCATATATACATATTAAATATTCATAAATTTTTGCAAGGCCAACTTTCAATTTATTCAATTTACCTATAAAACTTCTTTTATCAAACACAACAGAGAAAGAAATCCTCCACTACAAATACTAAATTTCCAAATATTTGTATTTTTTTAGGAGCTGTGACATATATTGCTATGACATTCTTGCCTTGGAAAAGATGCTTAACTCTTATATACAATATAATAAAAAAGGTCTGATTGGTAGTTTTGAACTATTCATTCAAATCAATATTTGTACATGACTAGTGTAAACATTATGATTTCTGAACCTAGCAAAAATTTCCTAATACATTTCTTAATATTTTAGCATTTAATATCAGCTATGGGCTCACCTCTGTGCAATGAAGAAAGTGTGGAAATATTTTGGTAGAAGAAAAAAACACACAGGATAAAGATTTTCACTTATAGTTAAAGCCACAAAAGAAAATATCTTTTATATACCTCTGTTTCTTATAGTGCACATACATTTTTTGGGGGGCGGGAAGAGTTCAAGACAGGTTTTCTCTGTATAGCCCTGGCTGTCCTGGAACTCCCTCTGTAAACCAGGATGGCCTCAAACTCAGAAATCCGACTGCTTCTGCCTCCAAGTGCTAGGATTAAAGGGTTACACCACCACTGCCCAGCTGCACATAGTTTGTTGTTGTTGTTGTTGTTGTTGTTGTTTTACAAAGGTTTTTCAAAGATTTTAAACCTTATCTCCTGAAACACAGGAAAAGAAACAGTGAAACTTACCTAGTTTTTACTCCATGACTATACATGGAGTTTGAAGGGATTTCTACAAGTCTGTAGTCTGATTTTATAGATAACTTTAAAGAATAAGCATGTGTTTTGATGAAAATACTTTGGTAGCCATTCAGAGAGAATTGATGGATTAATAATGAAGGACAGTCATATATATATGTTACCAAACTTTGGTTCATCATTCATGGTCATCAGAGAGAATCATGGAAATGATTCTGAAGAACATAATTACATTTATGTATTATCAGTTTTAATTGTTGAAAGAGCTATTCTT
Organism: Apodemus agrarius; assembly: GCA_964023405.1. Lineage (NCBI taxonomy): Eukaryota > Metazoa > Chordata > Mammalia > Rodentia > Muridae > Apodemus > Apodemus agrarius. The sequence goes on along the minus strand of OZ030013.1, from coordinate 29,577,565 downwards.
AGACCAAATAGCCTGTGTATAAAAATAACACTGTAGCAAATGTAGAGATGACTCAAGCTTACGAGAACTTAGTACTCAATGGAAGTCTCAGATTTGGTTCCTAGCACCCACATCAAATGGCTCTTAGCTTCTTTTAACTTCAGATTTACAGAACTTGACACCCACTTCTTGTCTTCATTGGCACCTGCACATATGTGTTGCATACACACCCACACACACACACACACACACACACACACACACATGCAAGCACACAAGCACACATACATACTTAGTAAAGTTCACACTGTAAAGGCACTGGAACTATCAAGAAAAAGTGTACACCTTAAATGGTCCTTAAGAAAAAGGTGAGTATATGAATGACCAGTGACTTTCTAAAAGTCTGATAGCAGGAAATAATGATAACCATTTGGGAAATTAAAAAAAAAATCCCAGATACATTATTGTAAACCACCAAGCATTCATCAAGTAATGAGCAAAATACATGAAAAGAGAAAAACCAGTGAGAAAGAAATGTATATGCACACCGAAAAGCCTACACATAATAAATATTTAAATCAGTGCGTGCAGATGTCACCACAGAAGCCACTTAGTTGAATTACAGTATTTAAGGTCAAAATATATAAAGAACATGCAATTTTTGTGTTGTTAGTAATTTAGAATTCAACTGCAGAGGTGGCATTTTAGACTATACTAAATATCAGAGGTGGGCTCTTAAAAATAAGATTTCTTTGATAAAATACAACCATGATTGAATGGATTTTATCAATCCAGTTAAGTAATGCATTCAGGTGAGTAATGTTAAATCCAGTGGAAAGGATTTGTTACTAAATTTTATATGTCAAATTTGTTTGTATTATTCACTTAGCATTCAAACCTGTAAAATATCATTGCTCCTATATTTAATTATGATTGGGGCATTAATAAGTAAATATTTTCATAAAAAAAAGCAGTGGCATGTGGGTTCAGTTCTTTTCTTTTGAACACATTAAATAAAGGTGTTTTCGGGTTTATACTTTTGTCAAACTTTGTTGTCGTTGCTGCCTTATTTGTAGTTTACATAATAGTGAAAATCACAAACAAAAATATACATAAATAATGTCAGCAGGATCTAATTGCTGTGTAGAAAAATGAAGCAGAAAAAGTAAACAAATGCTGTGGAGGTTGCAACAATTATTTTAGACAATATGGTTACTGAAAACTCTGCCTGTTAGAATAGCATTTGTGAAGAGGCCTTAATAGGGTCCGGGTGTGTACAGAAAGGTCTGTCGTTGCCAGGGCAATAGTTACCTCAGCGTAAGCAAAGACAGGAGAAAGGCTCCAAGGCATGTTTTTGCCATGTGAAGGTTTCCAGAACTGGAAGGAAAAAATAAAAAAACAATTGGAATGAATAGCTCATTAAATTGCTATCTTTAGTTGGGGAAATCTCACTCATACTCAGGCTGTTTGTTAGCTTGATTATTTGATCTGATCCCTATGTTTTCATATTTCCATAAAATCTGTCCGCAAGACTTCTGTTTAACAGGATCTGCAGCAATACTATTGTTCCGATGAAAGTTGATTGTTGTCCTCTGTCTTTCTAAACAATTTTCTGCCTTGAAAATATATTCAAAATGCATCTTTAGATAATTATTAACATGCCTGGAGTATTCAGATGTTTGATGGTAAGACATATATTTTCATTATATGTATATTTATCTCTTTATATCTTATTATGTGTACTTTTATGCTATTTTCTTTCTACCTCAGTGAGGTAAACAAAAGAAGCATCTTTAAAGTGAAAAGGTTTACTGTGGCTCTCAGTTTGAGAGAAGTATATTATTTTCCTTTTCTCAAATAGAATCGATTAAATTGTGGAGGAAAGCATTTTCAGATCACTGACAAGAACTTGGTCATGAGCAGCACTGTGTAATAATGAAGTTCACTAAATAATAAGTGGTGGTTTCATTTTAGAGTTATCCACACAGAGACCAAATTATCATATGAGTAACTGTGGTCAAGGTACTGACTTGAGAGGATGTGTGATAGAGAAGTAATGTCATTATTCATATAACTTCTCTGTTTAAGGCATGTGGATTTTTATGTAGTTCTACTTACTTTTATCATAGTATTAAAACCATATAAACTTTAGCACTGCCTAATTAGTATTAAAAGATATTAGATGTTTTCGTGCCATGTCTTAGTGAGTAAAAGTCCTTGCTGTACAAGTGCAAGACTCACAGTTCCATCTTCTATAACCACAGTGGAAAAGGGAAAATGATTCTATTTCCCTTTATATAAGCAAAACAGAGAAGGAGAAGAAAAGGGATGAAGACAAAGAAGAAGAAGAGTTAGAAGGGAAGAGAAATATGAGAAAGAGATGTGGAAGAAGAAGAGGAAAAAGAGGAAGAAAATGAGGAAACAGGAAGATGGTTTTTTTTTAAATATTTGGAAAACATATATTCACTTTGAATAATCTTTTACCATATTGTTACTTTTATCATCTTACAAAGTTGTGTTGTGTGGCTGACTATTCCCAAGAAGACAGAAGAGCACATCTTTATTTACTCCAGAAAAGGAACAGGTGACAGACAGAAATAATGATTGTATAAAATTTCATATTGGTAAGAAAAGTGTAACTTTATTGAGGTTACTTACAGGACTATAGATGAAGGGTTAATTATAAGAAGGATGAGTCAAAAGTGCCTGCATAAAAGAAAAGACTACCCCAACTTCATACAACCCTAGAGATTTGAGAACAATTTACAGCTCTCTCCACAGGTCTAAGAGGCCTCCTCTCTCAATCTGCACCTGGTTAGGGTGACCTCCTTCAATATGTTCTACTATTTCTATAAAGTAGAGTGTTTGATCATCTCCCAAGTTTCTACTTTCCCACTCATGTGATGTTTCGTTTCTTCTTGAGTCTTATAAGTCTCATCCTTCCTTCTGGATGTGCTGCGTAGTGTTTTAGATGACAATGGTCTCAATAGACTCACGGAGAGTCACTTTATACAAAGGTATGGCTTTGTTGGAGTAGGCATAGCAATAAATGGAGGTACAACCTTGTTAGAGTAAGTGGATAACTGGGGGTGGCTTTTGGTGTTTCAGAGCCTCAGTCCACGTTCCCTGGCACTCTTTCTTCTTGATATCTGCTTGTCTAGATGTAAAACTCTACCTCTCCAGCACTATGTCTGCCTGTGTGCCACCATGCTTCCCATCAGGATGATAATGAACTAAACTACTGAACTGTAAGCCAGCTGCAATTTGTTGGTTTTTCTTCCTAAAAATTGCAGTGGTCATGGTGCCTCTTCACAGGAATATTTGGGTGGAACAACTATATAGACTGGGACTTAGCACTTGCTTCACATGACATGTTTCCTTTTATTAGACAGATGCATTAATTGCTTTCAGCTAGCCCTAATTTTCATAGGTGAAAAGTAGAATCAGGAAAAGTTCAGCTGGGGTCACATTAACAAGATGCCTTTTAGCAGCTGGAAATCTACATGATGTTTAAACTCAATGTTCTCTCCATAGCTGTCTTTTGAATTACCCTTAATTTTCCTTTACTTAACTCCACTGACAGAGTGAAAGAATGTGTGTCTACATTGGGAAGGAAAGGACATGTGGTCAGAAGAGCAAGAAAATTCCATTGCTGTAGAAGTGGAATGTGAAGTGGTGCCCTTAATCTATGGTGAGATGGAATTAAAGATCCCAATACACTAAAATCTCAGCAGTCAACTTAAATGGTCAAACTTCTTATACAGACATTAATCACCCAGGAAGCTTAGCATACACATAATGTACACATGTAATACAGATATTTTTCATAATATAAAACTGATTCTTATTTTGTTCAGAGCAATACTGTTTTCCTAAACAATGACTTAAAATACTTTAAGTTCATATATTTTTAATATTTTTAAAACTTTCTAAACCATTAACACATGGAAAATCACCTTGGAATGTTATACTTACACATTTTGGAAATGCAGATTATTAGCCTCAGTACACAAGTATTTTGATTTTGTTATGATTTTGTATGTATATGTCTGCTATTATGTGTACACACATGTGTGCATGCATATTTGGAGGTGAGTTGGACACTGGATGTCTTGCTCTATTTTAACCTTACTTAGGCTTTCATAGAAAACAAAGCTCTTTGTTTTCAGTTATAAGAGCTGACTGCCTAGCTTCTGGAATTTGCCTATCTCCTTCAGTCAATTCTGGTGTTAGGGGAATATTCAATCCTGGCTAGCATTTCATGTTGTCACTGTAGATTTTCACTCAGGTCCCCTGTTTCTGCAGCATATATTCTTAGTCATAGAGCCAGGCCTTCACCATCTATATTGATTAAAATAACTGGAAATATTGGATGTAATATTAAAATTATTATATATGGCATTTATTGAAAAGCAGGGATGTGCTTAAATTTTACTGAAGTATCAGTGTTGGTAATAGAACATGTTCTATTACGAATATCATTTATTTTATGTATATGAGCACACTGTAGCTGTCTTCAGACACACCAGAAGAGGGCATCAAATTGCATTACACATTGTTGTGAGCCACTGATGTGGTTGCTGCGAATTGAACTCAGGAACTCTGGAAGAACAGTGCTCTTAACCTCTGAGCCATCTCTCCAGCCTGAATTCATCTTATTAATATAAACTTTAAGAATGATACTAACAAATCTCTCTGTGTGTTCACTATACATTTACAAATACAAGAACTTTCTCCAATTACATATTTATCTTTAGATACCTTAGAATTTTCTTTCTGATATTAGTTGCCCATATTTATATACCGAGAAAAGGCAATCTTTTCTTAATTTTTTTTGTTAATTGTGATCATGTATGTGTGTGTATGAGTATGTGGGCTGTGAAAATTAGTATGTAAATATGAATACAACAAACACAAGGAGAGGCCAGAGGAGGATGCAATGCACACCGCTTTGTTGGGCTCATCTTTACAACCTCGAAGCAGCTCACTCATTGATCATGAAGCATAGCTAGGACCCAGTCACCACAGTGATACTTCCATCTCTGAACCCCACAGGTGACAGAGGCATGCATAGACAAGCTTGGCTTCTTATGTTCATGCAGAAGACAGGACCTTAGGCAAAAATGCTGTACAGAAAATAATCTTACCTATTAAGATATTGTACTAGTAGCCCGGCGTGGTGGCGCATGCCTGTAATCCCAGCACTTGGGAGGCAGAGGCAGGCGGATTTCTGAGTTTGAGGCCAGCCTTATCTACAGAGTGAGTTCCAGGACAGCCAGGACTACACAGAGAAACCCTGTCTCGAAACAAACAAACAAACAAAAAACAACAACAACAACAAAAAAAAACAAGATATTTTACTAGTGACCATACATTTTTTTCTATCCCATAGAAATTATTGAACTAAAATTTCTTTAAAGAATTGTAATTAAACTCAAATTTGATTTATTTGTAAGAATCTATATGAGATCTACTAGTATGCTATAAGAGTATTTGATACGTTATAAAATATTGTGATTGCAAGCATTATTTCTGCATGTGGTAGGATCTTATTATGAAGGCTAGAGTGTCCTTAAGTTTTCTGCTTCAAGTATTGGGATTGTCTTCAAAACTGCATTAGAGAATTAAATACTTATCTAGTCCTGAAAAATTTCCTTGGCAACATCTAATGTCCTGAAATTGCTCTCTGTTTAAGAAACCAGGACTTATACAATCATCAATTGTGTTTTCAAAGGGTTACAGTTTTGATAACAGAATGGAGCAGAATTAAACTTAGAACAAGGTGGGAAAGTCAAGACACTGCATAGAGTGCATTGCAACTGGCTTGGAAATTAATACCGAATTAATAATGGAAAACAGGGACAGAATTTCTCAACTCCAGTCAATTCCAATCAACTGGAAGTAATGATACTTTCAGTCACTTTCAAGAGAATAGTGATAGGGCATACATTAATGTGACATATGAAATATATTCTTTCTGAAGATTGTATTAAAAGTTATCTGAAATTCACTAGTTATCTGCCTACTGTCTTTTTAAGAAAGTGTCATTGGCTGTTAAGTCTTCATTAAGTTGGCTACAACCCATATACCCATATAGGCTATACAGCAAAACAACATGGAAATTGGAAGGATCTTCCTGAGAAAGAGAATAGCATAGATAGTTATGGATGAACAAGGTATGGAAAATATGGGAGGAACAAGAGGGGAGATGGAATGGAGAGAAGGATAATGAAGAGTGCTAGAATTAGCCTAAACCAATTGTCCTTTGAGTAATTATATTAAAACAGTAGAGACTTCCTAACAAACATACATATATGTATATGTGTATATATATATATGTATATATGTATATATACATGCATACATAAATGAAGAAAATATAAACTGAATTATCAAATAACACGGGAGAAAAAGCACAAACACAAAGTATATAGAAACTTGTAGAAACATACCAGGGTGCATGTTACCAAAAGGAGGGCATTTTGCAGTATAAGAAACTTATATCATGATGTCTTTGACACTGCAGGCCCCTACAATCAATCATTCCTTACCCTCTTCCCCATGATTTATTATGCTCTGCCTAATGTGGGCCCTGTGGGTCTCTGAATCTGTTTCCATTAGTTACTAGATGGAGCCTTTCTGATGGAGATTATGCCAGTCTTCTCTACAAGTTGACTATGATAGCAGACTATCATTCGAAATCATTTCATTTACTTTTTTTTCAGTCAGTTTTGATTCTATACTAGGTTTAGGTCTTTAGTCCACTCGGCCTTTGGTTTCTGGACCTTCAGGCAGTATCAGGGATAGTTTCCCTCCCATGGCAATGGTATTAGGCTGGACCAGTCTTCAGTTGGTCACTCCTACAATTTCTGAGCTACCTTCACACCTTTAACCCACAAGAAAACCCACTGGATCAAAAAAACTGGGCTCAGAGGGGGCTGACTGAGACTGATCTCACAATCAGGGAAACTGCATGAGTCTAACCTAGGCCCTCTGTACATGTGTTATAGTTTTGTTAGGTGATGTTTTTGTGGTACTTCTAGTAGAGGGAGCATGGGCTGTTTCTGACACTTTTACCAGTTTGGGGGATCATTTTCCTCCTACTGGTTTGCCTTGTTCAGCATTAATATTCAGGGTGGTACCTAGTCTTACTGGGACTTGGTATGTCATGTTTAATTGATCCTTGGGAGGTCTTTTCGGAAGGGAAACTCAGTAGGAGTGGATGAGGACTAGGGAGGAGGGAAAGGACTGGGAGGAGAGGTGAGAAGGGAAACCATGGTTTAGGTGCCATAAATGAAAGAATAAATTAATAAAAAAACAAGATAATATTATTTACCCGTTATCAAACTTCCAATATCATCCTATAAATATCTCTTATTAATGATAATGTTGATGTCCCTCATTAAATTTTGAGCCATAAAACTTCCCTTATAAATTTCATGTACAATTGTTTTCCTGTTACTCACATAGCCATTTAATTGGTTAAACTTAGCTGAACAGGTGTGGTATCCAGATGATCCTGGCTCATTCCAATTTTTCTCCCATTGAGTTTTATTCATTTTACCATATATTCTCTACATTCTTATATTTGTATATTATTTTTATGCCCAGTTAGTTCATTTGGACTATGTGTTTTTCCTTTTTATGAAAATTCTTTCTACCATGCCCCAGTTTTCTCAGTTAATTATTCCTTAGCATTTGGATCTCAGCCCAGATAGCATCATGTCTTAAAAGCATTCTCCAAGCAACATTGGTCAGATCTTATCTTACCTTATCTTATAGATGTATTTCTCCCTCTGTATAAATCCAATGAAACTTTTACATTGCTTAAAAGTACACCTAAACTTCTGGGGGAATCAATATCCCAGACCTCAAGCAATACTACAGAACAGTAGTGTTAAAAACTGCATGGTATTGGTACAGTAACAGGGAGGCGGATCAATGGAATAGGATCGAAGACCCAGAATTGAACCCACACATCTATGGCCAATTGATCTTCGAAAAAGGAGCTGAAAACATCCAGTGGAAAAAAGATAGCCTTTTCAACAAATGGTGCTGGTTCAACTGGAGGTCAACATGCAGAAGAATGAGAATTGATCCACTCTTATCTCCTTGTACTAAGCTCAATTCCAAGTGGATTAAGGACCTCCACATAAAACCAGACACACTAAAACTAATAGAAAAGAAACTGGGGAAGACGCTTGAGGACATAGGTGCAGGGGGAAAATTCCTGAACAGAACACCAATTGCTTATGCTCTAAGAGCAAGAAGAGACAAATGGGACTTCATAAAATTACAAAGTTTCTGTAAGGCAAAAGACACTATCAAAAGGACAAATCAGCAACCAACAAATTGGGAAAAGATCTTCACCAACCCCACATCTGACAGAGGGCTAATATCCAATGTATACAAAGAACTCAAGAAGTTAGACCCCAGAAAACCAAATAATCCTATCCAAAAATGGGGTACAGAGCTAAACAAAGACTTTTCACCTGAAGAAATTTGGATGGCTGAGAAACACCTTAAAAAATGTTCAACATCATTAGTCATTAGAGAAATGGAAATCAAAACAACCCTGAGATTTCACCTCACACCAGTCAGAATGGCTAAAATTAAAAACTCAGGAGACATCAGGTGTTGGCGAGGATATGGAGAAAGTTGCTGGTGGGTGTGCAAGCTAGTACAACCACTTTGGAAATCAGTCTGGCGGTTCCTCAGAAAACTGGACATGATACTTCTGGAGGACCCAGCCATACCACTCCTGGGCATATACCCAGAAGATTCCCCACCATGCAATAAGGATACATGCTCCACTATGTTCATAGCAACCTTATTTATAATAGCCAGAACCTGGAAAGAACCCAGATGTCCCTCAACGGAGGAATAAATACAAAAAATGTGGTATATATACACAATGGAGTACTATTCAGCCATTAGAAACAATGAATTCATGAAATTCTTAGAGAAATGGATGGAACTGGAGAACATCATACTAAGTGAGGTAACCCAGTCTCAAAAGAATACCCATGGTATGCACTCACTGATATGTGGATATTAGCCTAGACTCTTGGGACACCAAAGACACAATCCACATATCAAATGATATCCGGCAATAAGGAAGGAGTGGACACTGGTGCTGGAAAAGATCAAAACATAAGTGTAGGGGAATACCAGAACAGGGAAGTGGGAAGGGGTGGATGGGAGAAAAGGGGGAGGGAAAAGGGGATGTGAAACCTTTGGGGGATGGGGAACCAGAAAAATGGAAATGAAGTGTAAATATAGAATATATCCAATAAATAAAAGAAAAATATAAAAAAAATTTAAAAGTACACCTATATCTTTAACTTTTAATTTAATCTTTCCTGTTTGCAAACTCATTTGAAATTAGAACCTGCCTATGTGTATTTCTATCTGAAAACCAATTTTAAACATTTTAAATACCAGACTATGTTAAGATACTGTCAGTGTACATGAGAATATGTAAATTTAAATACTCATTGATCATGTATGAATAGAAAATAATACATGATTCAGGTAGATGATAAGAATTATAGCTGATCATACTCTAGAAAAATATCTAAGAGTGCTTTGTGTTTCTGGACATTTACATAACATTTTGTGAAATTTATGTGCATTGTCAACTTTACTGTCTGGTGAAAATTCTTAGGAACCTAATAAGTATAGATTGGTTTTTTAATTTGAAAAGTATTGCATGTTCAGAAATATACTATATACTAGATCTAGAGAAAAGATTCATTAAACAGATATTATCTGACCTATAGGTTGTGGAAACTATGCATATATTATTTATTTATTTATTTATTTATTTATTTATTTATTCAACTTACATCTAAATGTTATTTAACATACCTCCTCATGCATACCCTCTCCCCATTCTACCCTCCTCTTCTCCTTTGTGAAGAGGGAGCCCCCTCTTAGTGTTAACTTCCCAGCACACACACAAACACACTCTCACACACATACACACACACACACACACACACACACACACATCCAACCCCACCCCCAATCCCCACTCCATACATCAATTCCCTGCAGGACTAGGTGCATCCTTTCCCACTGAAGACAGACAAGGCTGACCTTTTAGGGGAAGTGGATCAACAGGCAGGCAGGAGACTTAGGAACAGCCCCTACCCCAGTTATTGGGGGACACCCACAAAGACCAAGCCGCTCATATGTTATATATGTACAAGAGGCCTAGGTGTAACTGGCATTCCTAATTTGGTTTGTAATTCAGAGTCTGGGAACCCCCAAGGGTCCAATTTAGTTGGACTCTTCATTTGTTCCCCTAACTCTTCCATAAGATTTCTATGGTTCCAACTAATGTTGAGTTGTGGCTCTCTGCATCTCTTTCTATTAGCTGCTGGAGCTTCTCAGAGAAGAGTTATGCTAGGTACCTATTTACAACCATAACAGAGTATCATTAATGGTGTCAGAAGTTGGTTCTTACCCATGGGATGATTCTCAGTTTGGGCCAGTCATTGGTAGGACATACTCTCTATCCTTGCTCTTTTTCTCTGTATATTTTGTAGGCGGGACATATTTTTGGATGAAGGTTTCATGGGTGGGTTGTTCTTATCTCTCTACTGGGAGTACTGCCTAGCTAAAGGAAGTGGCCACTTCTGTTCTATATCCCTACTGCTAAGAGTCTCAGATAGAGTCGCCCCCATATACCTGCTGGAGTTTCCAAGAATCCCACATTCCTAGTACTTCCAAGTGATTGTTCCCTCCTATCAATTTCCCTTCTCCCCTGCCATCCTGAAGTAAATACTTATGGGTTCTTTGGAAAGTCAGCTGAATAGTGCCTTGCTGGGGCAAAACATGTAAAGGAACATTTTGCTAAAGCAAACACAGGATAGAGGATGTTCTACTAAAGCAATCACGTGAAAGAACATGTGATGAAGGATTCTTTGCCAAGGACACACATGTGTTTTTCCACTTTGCATTGCTTAGTTGAGTTGCATTTGTTTGGACTCCACTCCAAAAAACTCCTGGTGGTGTACTGCAGTTTCTTGCTGCTTCCAAAGACTCAGGCTGATTGGATGGAAGTGATGAGGAAAGAGAGTGCTGAGGCTAGACCAATGCTGAGGATAGACCAATGCTGAGGATAGACCAGTGCTGAGGCAAAGCTGGTGGAGGACATGTGGTGTTTGGAGGGTGTCAACAGGACTCCACAGAGTTACAGAGACAGTGCTTTGGCTCACTGGTACAGCTAGATGGTGATGGTGGAGCGTCTTTTAGGTATGTATATTCCCAGGAGTGGTTTAGATGGATCTTGAGGTAGAAATATGTTGCAAGATATTTCCTATCCATTCACATTGAGGCACTGAGAGGCCAGTGATTGGAGGGGAGAGAGGAGGAGGAGCTAAGAGAGGTGAGGTGCAGAGAGAGAGAGAAAGGGCTCAGTAGACTGGAGTAGTGAAGCAGAGGAGAAGATACAAATATCCAGATGGATTCAGATGTATTTCTGGAATTGTGGAGTGGGTAGAAATATTAGGATAATACTTTATCAATTGCCATTATGTAATTGGGAGTTTTATATACATAAAGATATTTGGTTAACTATTCAAGTTTAATAGTCATGCTTTACCAGATACTTGGAAGGAATGGTGCCTGGCAGGGTGGTACTCTTTCTTAATAATTATCCACACAGCTGGGATGCTGTGAGAGCTAGATGAATAAGATTGGCTTGGTAGCAACAGTGAGAGCTGACCTGAGCGAAACCTGCTGGGACTAGGTGAAGAGGCCTGGCGATCTGATACTTTTTAATAGTACCCACTATAAAAATATTCCCAATTTTCTGAGAAGCCACCAAATTGATTTCCAGAGTGTAAAAGTTTGCACTCGTACCAGCAGTGGAGGAGTGCTTCTCTTGCTCCACAATCTTACCAGAATGTGCTGTCCCTTGAGTATTTTGATCTTAGCCATTTTGTTGGGTGTAAGGTGAAAATATTGGAGTAGTTTTGATTTTCATTTCCATTATAACTATGGAACATTTCTTTGGGTGGGTCTTGGAAATTTGATAATTCTCAGTTTAGCTCTGAATTCCAATTTTAATTGGTTTATCTGGGCTGTTTGTGTTCTAGATATTTTTATATTTTGGATATTAGCCCTATGTCAGATGTAGGCGTTGGTCAAGATCTTTTTGCAATTTGTTGGCTGTCATTTTGTCCTGTTAATTGTGTCCTCTGACTTACTTTTCAGTTTTATTAATTTATTTATTAATTGTTACCCTTGTGATTGAGAAATTGGTGTTCTGTTCACGATATTATCTCCTGTACCAACGATGTTCAAGGCTATTCCTCACATTCTGTTTTATTAGATTTAGTGTATCTGGTTTTATATTGAGGTCTTTGATCTATCTGAACTTGAGTTTTATGCATTTCTTCTAAATGTAGACATCCATTTTAGAGACTGGACCTATTTATGTAACTGCTCTCCTTTTCAATTGTATTGTTTTGGGGTCTTTGTCAAAAAACAAGTATATGTAGGTAAGTGGGTTTAATTTTGTATCTTCAATTTGATCTTCAATTTTTCAACCTGTCTGTTTTGATACCAATACATTGCTATGTAGTACAGCAGCATAAGGTCAGGGATGGCAATAGCTCCAAATTTCTCTTATTCTTCAGAATTGTTTTAGCTATCCTGGCTTTTTTGTTTTATTGTTTTTCCATATGAAATTGAGAAATATTCCTTCAAGATCTGTAAAGAATTGTGTTGGCATTTTTATGAACTTGCATTGAATCTGTAGCTTGTTTTCGGTCATAGTCATTTCACTATGTCAATCCTATTGATCAATGAGCATGGGATATCTTTCCATCTTCTTATATTATGCTGAATTACTTTCTTCAAACACTTAAAGTTCTTGTCATACATGTCTTTTTCTTGCTTGGATAGTGTTATGCTAGACATTTTCTATTATCTGTGGCTATTGTGAAAGGTATTGTCTCTCTGACTTCTTTTTTGTTTCCTCATATTTTCTTTTTTTTAATTTTTGTTAGATATTTTCTTTATTTACAAAAGTTATCCCCTTTGTTGTTTTCCCCTCTAGAAACCACCTGTCCTATCCCACCTCTCCCTGCTCACCAACCCACCCACTCCCACTTCCCTGTCCTGGAATTCCTCTAAACTGGGGCATCGAGCCTTCACTAGACCAAGGGCCTCTCCTCCAATTAATGTCCAACAAGGCCATCCTCTGCTACATATGTGACTAGAGCTATGGGTCTCTCCTTGTGTATTCTTTGGTTTGTGTTTGCCTGTTTTTTCCTAGAGCCTTAAGATGTACTTTTAATTCATTAGTTTGAAGCTTCTGCCTTTATGAATGCACTAGTGCTATGAATTTTCTTCTTAGCACTGCATTCATAGTGTCCTAAAAGTTTGGGTATGCTATGCTCTCATTTTCATTGAATGCTGGAAATTCTTTAATTTATTTCCTTATTTCTCCCCTCAAACAGGGATAATTCAAAAGAGAATTGTTCATTTTCCATGAGTACTTAGGATTTCTCCTCTTTCTGTTGTTTTTAAAGTCATGCTTTAATTTATGGTGATCTAGGCCAGGTGGTGGCACATGCCTTTAATCCTAGCACTTGGGAGGCAGAGGCAGGCGGATTTCTGAGTTCGAGGCCAGCCTGGTCTACAGAGTGAGTTCCAGTACAGCCAGGGCTACACAGAGAAAGCCTGTCTCGGGAAAAAAAACATTATGGTGATCTAATAATAGGCATGGGGTTATTTCAATCTTCTTGAATCTGTTGGGGACTTACTTTGTGAACAATTATGTGGTCATCTTTGGATAAGGTTCTGTGATGCAGTGAGAAGAAGATATATTCTTTTTTAGGGGGTGAGACGTTCTACACATGTCTTTTAGAACCATCTGTATCTTTGTCTCTTAGTTTCATTATTCTCTGTTTTGTTTCTGCCTTGATGACTTGTCCATTGATGAGAGTGGGGTGTTGAAGTCACCCACTATAAATGTGTGTAGTTTAATGTGTGGTTTAAGCTTTAGTAGTATTTCTTTTAAGAATATGGCTGCCTTTGCATTTGGAGTATAAATATACAGAATTGAGATGTCCTCTTGGTGAATTTTGATGAGACTGAATTTTCCTTCCCTGTCCTTTTCATTATTTTTACTTGAAAGTCTATTTTATTAGATATTAGAATGTCTAGTAGAAAATATCATTCTAAGTGAAGTAACCCAATCACAAAAGAACACACATGGAATGCAGTCACTGATAAGTGGATATTACCCTAGAAGCTCTGAATGCCCAAGACACAATTCACATAACAAATGATTCCCAAGAAGAAGGAAGGTGAGGGCCCTGGTCCTGGAAAGGCTTGATGCAGGAAAGTAGGGTATTATCAGGACAGAGAAGTAGGAGGAGATTGTTTGGGGAATGGGGAAGAGGGAAGAGGGCTTATGGGACTTATGGGGAGGGGGAAACCGGGAAAGGGGATATCATTTGGAATGTAAACAAAGAATATAGAAAATTTAAAAAAAAGAATGTCTACAGCAGCTAGTTTCTTAGGTCTGTTTGCTTAGAAAATCTTTTCCCATTCCTTTGAGAGATAATGTCCATCTTTGATTCTGAGATAGGGTTCTTACATACAGCAGAATGATGGATAATATTATGCAAGCATTCTGTTAGCCTGTGTTTTCTTACTAGGGAATTGAGTCTATTGATGGTGAGAAATGTTAATGATGAAAGGTTGTTACTTCCTATTATTTTGATGTTGGTGGTGGTAGTGTGTGTGTGTTTTTTTCTATTTGTTTTAATGGTATGAAATTTGTTACTTCTTGTGTTTTCTTGTGTGCAGTTAGCCATGTTGGGTTGGAGTTTTCCTTCCAGTATCCTCTGTAGGGCTGGATTATTTTAAATTTGGTTTTGAATATCTTGGTTTCCCCATCTATTGAGAGTTTTTCTGGGTATTAAAAGTCTGGACTTACATCTGTGATATGTTAAGGTCTACAAGACATCTGCTTATGTCCTTCTAGCTTGTAGAGTATCCGTTGTGAAATCAGGTGTAATTCTGATAGCTGCCTTTATAAGTTACTTGTTCTTTTTCCCTTGCATATTTAAAAAATCATTCTTTGTATGTTTAGTGTTTTGACTATTAAATGGTGAGAGAATTTTCTCTTCTGGTCCAAATTCTTTGATCACTTTATAGGTATATATTGTACATTCATAGGCATCTCTTTCTTTAGGTTAAAGACATTTTCTTCTATTGTTTGTCAAAATGTTTTCTGGTCTTTGAGCTGAGAATCCTGTTGTAATTATGTCTGTAATTTCCTGTTCTTTCCAAGATTTTCCATCTCCAGAATTGCCTCAGTTTGTATTTTCTTTATTGATTCTATTTCCCTTTTCTGAATTGAATAGTTTTATTCATATCCTTCACCTGTTTGATTTTTCAATATTTCTTTACTTTTATTTGCCTTCTGTGTTAATGACTCTTGATGTTTAGATATATTTTCCTGTATTTCATTAAAGGGTTATTCATTTCATTTTTAAAGACCCCTATCATCTTTATAAGATTGGATTGAAGATCATCTTCTTGTGCTTAATTTTTATTAGGACACCCAAAGTTTACTGTAGCAGGATAGCTGGGCTCTAATAGCTCATATTTTCATAGGCCTTGTTGATTCTGTTCTTATGCTTTCCTTTAGACATCTGTATTCTCTTGGAATTGGCTGGATGATCCTGATTACAATAGGACTTCTTGGGAAGGGCAAGAAAGCTGTAATCCAGACAATGGAGGTCAGGGTTCCTGACTCTGATGCTTGTGCATCAAGGAGGTTTCACTGGTAAGGGATTGCTGCGGCAATGTTCCATGATAGTAGTTCTTGTGTTCCCTACAAGTCTCCACAGGGAAGCAGGATAATCTTGAGGGTCCCAGAATGCTCCCTAGGACTGAAGAGTCAGCCCAGACTTAGACAACAGTTTACATCTGTGGGCTGTGTTCTGGAAGGACCTGACTAGGATGGGATTGGTGGAGCAGGATTCCAAGCTGGTTAGCCTTGAGACTCCCCCAGAGACTTTTATGAGGTAGCAGGATGCTCTTGGGGTCTAGAAAGTCTTCTCAGGACTGAAGAGCAAGCCCAGAGCTAGAGAATGGATTTCAGGGCACCAGGTACAACTCCTCTGTCCTTCATATATTTATGTTCTTGAGTTCAAATTCTGCATTAAAAAATTTAACTGAATATTTGAGAGTAAAACATTTCACATATTTTTGCGTTTATTAAAAGTAGGCTACCTGCATGCTATTGGCTTAACTAGTAAAGTTTTTCATGAGCGTGCATTGTGTATTCAGATTTTATATGTGACTATGATTTTAGAATCCTTTATAGAAACTTTCTTTTCAGTATGGCTATTAAAATAGCCATAGCCATACCTGGAACAGATGCCCTACTCTTTGATGAACTTTGAAATGTACAGCATTTAATTATCTACCACTTCAAGTATGTTGAGATTGCTGAAGGACATACCATTACAATATTTAATATTGGTTGACGGTCTCAAGATGAACACTCTATATTGGACAACCAATAAGGGGCTTGGAAAGTGATAGAAATCCATTTCAATGAAAAACATATTAAAATGAAAACAAATTAAATAACTAATTTTGAACTTTAGTATGATTAACTTATATTAATTTATTGTCCCATTCAATCCACAAAATAATCTATTGAAATATTTCACCAGAAAAAATTTGAAAAAATACTTAAATAAAATCATTTTTAACTACCTAAAAATTGGGGTATAATGAATTAAGTTGGCTTCATTCTGCTACAAACACCCTCTTTAATAAGAAATAACAGACATGAAAAGAAAACCGTATTAAAATGAGGAGAAACAGAAAAAAATGATTGTTTAGAGATGGAAACATACTGGATTTAAGGAGATACACAACCAAGAATTATTTGGCTCCTAATAGGTGGGTAGGGAAATTCTTTCCAATAAGTCCAGAAAGAAACACGGCTCTGCCACAAACTACATTTTGAGCATATGGCCTCTAAAAGTGAGAAGTGATCATTTCCATTGTTTGAATACATTTTGTAATTCGTATTCTCTTGGGACTCATGTTTGTTGTTAAATAGGAGAGAACAAAGTAGTATGCTAATCATATCATCCCATAGGTAAAACAGTCTGGGTTATCATGTGCAGGTCTATTCACAACTTTACTGTTCTCAGTACTTACACATACCAAATAACATTTTTAGCATGTCTATGACAAAAAAAGAGAAAATGAATGAGCAAATATAGAATTATTGCTGCTCAGGGAATTCAATTGTAACAAAATCTTACATATTTTCATGTAGTATTTTCATGCTAAATACCATGTCCCCACAGGCCATCTTTGCTACAGGTAAATTACAAGATACTAGTCCTACGGAGGTTTGGGTGGGGACTCAAAAAAGGAAGTGGAGACTCAGAGGCTTCTGGAAAGTAAGTTCTTCGATGGCTCCCTGCTTTATTCTTCTCAATTAAAGAATTTTACAACTTACTTCCTATGTGAAGCAGCTTTTACTTCTATTTTGACAAATTGTAATCTGTCTAGCTTTTGCTTGCCATTGACCTAATTAATTGTACTCAATATTTAATTATCTTTTCTAATTTTAAAGTTTGCTTACTAATTTTATTTTCTTCCTTTCTACTCAAAAGCTTCCCAAACTCCCTATTTGCAGAATAGTTTTCAATGACACATTTTTAAATCCAAATATTAAAATCTTATTTCTTTCCTAAAATCATGATTGTACTGATTAGGATGATGATGATGATAAGGATGATGATGGTGGTGGTGGTGGTGGTGATAATTGTAAATTTCACAGAACCTAGAGTCATCTAGGAAGGAGAAACTCCCAGAACAGAATTTCTTAATCAGTTTGGCCTGTGATTATGTCTCTAGGGTATTGTCTTTATTGCTGATTGATATGAAAGAGGCCCATCCCACTCTGATTCAAACCATCTCTGGGAAGGTGCTGTAAGTGTTTTAGCAAAAAAAAAAAAAAAAAAAAAAAAAAAAAAAAAAATGGTTTCTGAACATGTGATAGGAAAAGAAAACCAAAAGTAGAATTAATTCCTCAGCAGTTTCAGCTGCAGTTTCTGTTTCCTGCATGGAGACCCTGTCCTGACATTCCTGACTGTTAGGCTGAGCCTTGAAGTGTGAGCCTTATAGACTATTTCTCTCTGTGTTATTTTTGTCATGTTCATCACAACAGTGTAAGAAAAAAAGTGAGGGCAAAGATAAATATCCAGTGATCACATCTAGTGATCTTTTGTTTGTAATGACTTTGATTCATTTTATTGAACAATATATTTGGTAGAAATATTATGGTATCACACCTTTCATGAAGCAAAATCCAAATATTTCTCTTCTTAGCAGGATATTAAGTGTTTTATGCTTGTTTTACTTTGGGGAGTGGGAGTATCTTTGTTGACAACAACTCAACTAGAGAATAGAACAGTGTTGCTTCTGTAAAGTACGTGATGCTTGTAAATCTGGATGTTGAACGTACGGGTACTATGTTGAACATGAGTCTCCTCATGGTAAATTATTTCTCTATATATAATTGATCATTTCAATCTGGATCCCAGGCACTCATTCTTGAAACTAAGGACCAATTCATCTGCATTGATAAAGCAAAAATAATCACTATTTGAGTCATTTTTCTTTGCCATTTTATGAGTAGCTGCTCTGTTTTCTTAACTTTCATAAACTGTTGATAATCAATGGGTTTCATTATCTAATTATTTCTGAAAAGCATTTATAGTTTCATGTATTTATAAAACCTGGTTATACTTATGGACACATGTTAATAGATTGTAATATGCTTAAGCTTATACTATGTCTGCCTAAGAAAAACACTAATTCAACAGATCTGTACTAATTTGAGCTACTTTACTTAATAAAACCCCCCAGATGGAATCAGAAAAGAAATCATTTGTAGGTCTCTACTCTGTGTTACAATGGCAGCATTAGTGAAAAGTCATAGAATTCAGATAGGACCAGTATGAAATGATTAGAACTCAGTATGAACTGACATCCTGTCATTCTTCTCCCATAAAAATATAAACACAATGTTAGAACATGATGAAAATGTTGGTCAGAGCAAAAGCCTTGGGAGCATCTTCATCACACTTGGAATTACTGATCAGCAAATTTTCAATTTAATTTTTATTAATTCATCCCTACTGGCCATTCAACTTCTTTGCTGGACAACATTTATCTGTAGTTTAAATTGTTCCAATTTACAATAACCTAACTAATTATAAATAGTAATAGCACACATTAGAAAATACAATTGCAAAGTATGTTTTCTAATTTCTCCCAAGTCTCTAAAACTTTTGCTGCCATAATTCATGCTTAAAAATTGAAAAGGAAACATAAAGTTCCAAATAAAACTAATGTGTTAATTTACAGCTATGACCATAAGTACCATGTAACATCCGTGATTTTTGCATAACTTATAAACCTTGTATTTTAAGTATACACATTAATGATACTTAAGGAAAAAGTTTATGCTTGGAATAAATCAAATAATTAACATAAAGTGGAGCTATATCCTTACCAGTTTTTGTTTGGGAATATCAGAAATGTGCCTTCCTAAATATAAGAAAACAAATGAAAGAAATTTCTTCTTTTAAATAACTTTTTTTAATTTATTTTTATTTTCTATATTCTATGTTTACATTCCAAAGGCTTTCCCCTTTCCCAGTTCCCCCCCCTCCCTATGTCCCATAGTTCCTCTCTCCCCCAACTATTCCCCAATCATTCCCCCTCCCCCCACAATTTCTCTACCAAACTGGATCCAATCTTTCCAGGCCCAGGGTCCTCTCCTTTCTTCTTGGGAATCATTTGACTTGCTAATTTAATTGTGCCTTGAGTATTTAGGGCTTCTGGGCTCATTAATATCCACTTATCAGTGATTGCATTTCATGTGTATTCTTTTGTGATTGGGTTAGCTCACTCAGGATGATATTTTCCAGGTCTAACCATTTACCTACAAATTGCATGAATTCATTATTTTTATTTATTTTACAGTCCAGTCATTATCCCCTTCTATTCTGCCCTCCAACAGTTCCTATCCCATTCCTCCTCCCTCTCTGTCTTCAAGACACCACCATACCTGGCCAGGCCTCCTCACTCCTTGAGGCCTTGAGGCCAGACCAAGAAGTCTTCTGCTGTATGTGTGTTGGGGACCACAGACTAGCTAGTGCATGCTACCTGATTGGTGGCTTGGTGTCTGAGTAAGCTCAGGGGTCCAGGTTAGTTGAGACTGCTGGTTTTCCTATGGGGTAACCTTCCTCCTCAGCTTCTTCCAACATTTGCCTAACTCAACCACAGGGGTGCCCAACTTTAATCCAATGGTTGGGTGTAAGTATCTGCATCTCAGCTGCTTGTTGGGTATCTCAGAGGAGAGCCATTCTAGGCTCCTGTCTGTATACCAGTACATCAGTAATAGTGTCACACACACCAGTACAGCAGTATACCACTACATCAGCAATAGTGCCCCCCCACACACATACACACACACCAGTACACCAGTTTATCAGTACATCAGTAATAGTGATACACACACCAGTACACCGGTACATCAGTATTAGTGTCAGGCCTTGGAGCCTCCCCTTGAGATGGATCCCAAGTTGGGTTGGTCAGTGGACCTCCTTTCCCTCGTCTCTTCTACATTTTTGTCCATACAGTTCTTTTAGACAGGAACAATTCTGGGTCAGAGATATCGTAGGTAAGAATCTCTAAACACAGTGCCCTGTAGCTGGCAATCCAGAGCTCTTCTTATGCTCTTCATAGTATTCTCATTTTATCCTGTTTAGCATTGTGTAAGGGAATTATAGTTCCTGCTCAAAAATATAATTTAATTAATGTCTACTTATGATACTTTAAATAGTAGAGCCAGTATACCTATTATTTTCATTTTCAATATCCTCATGCACAGTTGAAATGTTCAATGGATTATATATAAGAAATTATTGCCAAGATTGGAAATTTTCCATTTTGTATTTAGTCCTGCAATTCATTTGAAATGTTGTTCTTTGCTTTTGAAAAAGTCTAAGGTTGTCTTTATTTAAAGCTAGATAAATTTGTTTGTGTGCCTAACATTTCTTTTGTATGTAGAACATTCTGTTATGTCTCTATGATAGTGAACCATGTTAACCCTGGAATATAGTATTCCCAATGCTCTTCTACTTAGTCCTGTTTCAGATAGTAAATCAAATTGACCGAAAGAACACAAGATAGTAGGTCAGATTAAAATGGTTAGTGTACTAATTCCTGGTTTCCAAGGGATTTCTGCAATGTAAAAGCAGATTGTACAGTATTTTAACATCATGAACACAACAATTTAACTCCAGGATGACATAAAATACTTTCAAAAATGCTAAACTTAACAAAAGCAAATATGTATTGAAATTATTGTGACTTCTTGGCATTACCAATTTTTTCATACATCTATATTTGAATAATGTGTGAAAGACATTAAATCTGTTGAAACATAAATTTGTCCCATTTCTGGTTTGAAGGAATCTGTCATAACACAGACAGAACATATGTTCCTTTCCTTTGCTTCCTCAATCTTAATCCTGCCTCAAATCCTATGAGCCATCAAAATTGAGTTCAATTAAGTTCTAACCACAAGAAAAGAGTTACATACATGGTAGTCAATTATTTTAATAAAGTGAAATTATTTACTTTTTTATTCTTTATTTTGTTTCACAATTAAAATTTTATTGATCATGATTTTACATAGTAGAATTCATTTTAAGTGATAAAAGCATTTATTTTGGACTTTTCTTTATATCTATTAAAATAACTAGTTGCATTAACATATATTAAATTTTATATGCTAAATTTAATATTCAGAAAAATCTTACATGTGTCTACTAAGAAATTGTAATCGTTTTTATTATTTATGAAAATATACTAAAATATATTATTTTAATAAGTATAAATTTATTTATATCAGCAATTAAGCAGAGTAATAGGCACGTTCTATCAAGCCTACAAAATCAGAAGTAAATAATGCTTTCTACAAATATATAAGCAATTCTATAAGTACATAATAGCATATGAAATAAACCACTCTAGTTTTATTGCTATAAATTAGTGCACCTATTTAGACAGAATCAGAAACATTTTTTTGTCTTTTAAATTTCTGTAATACTGAACTTTAATGTTGTTTTAAAATTTACATGTAAAATTTTTCCAAAAATGCAACATTAAGATTAAGTATAAATGAATGTGATGATATCTGATTGAAAATATTTGTAGACTTTCTTCTGTCTGTGGGTTATTGTAAACTAGAACACTTTCTTGGGATTGTATTTTTAGCATTGAGCTAAAGTGATTCAGTTGATTCTAAGCTGAATCTCTTGTCAGAACATGAGTAGCAGAGAAAAACTGCTCACCCACTTCAGCCAGGAAGAATTAAAATAGAATGAGATGCTGAGATTTTCTTTCCATTTTCCCTGTTCAATTAACAGGTCATCTAGGCTTCATTCTACAGTTTATTGCTCCCAACCATGGGAGTTCTTCCATCATTAATAAATTTCCTCAAGTAATTAACTCACAAACATTTCCAGAGATTTGCTTACTAATGTTCTAAGTATGCCTCAATTTAATTGAGGTGACAATAAAGATTAAGTGAAACATATGGTACAGTTGTAAAGAGAACTCCTTTGGAAGCCATGAAGCAGTGTGGATTTGTGAAAAGTAGCTTCCTCCTTTCCCCTTTCATTTCATACAAAGCTTGAACTATTGGGTAGTAAACATCAACATGCAGAACTAAATATCCCCGCTTAGTTATTTTTTCCTTTGTATTAATCATCTCTTCATACTTGCTATACAGGCACATTAAAAAGGTTCCTTTACTGTAGGTTACTTATTGTCCAATCTGATTCAATTGATAATATAATCTATTAATAATATACAGTGAAATTTTAATCTATCTACATGGCTGCTCTGTCAAGGTAGGATCCCATCCAAAGATATGATCTGGCTGGAATGCAGACTTGTCCTTAGTACATCTGTTTAATTCCTAATGATTACAGTAAAATTAGGTAAAGTTAGTTTATAGAAGCAAACAGCCATTTTTAACATGACATCTAAATGAGGATCAGACAAACTGAAGTGTAAGAGAAACATTTGACAGAATAAGTCAGAGATAAAATACACCCAACTCACACAGAAAACAGCAGAGGAAGAGAGGTTAACAAAATGTGTGGTGTCGTGTGTGTATGTAGCAGGTTTACCAGGAACATTTTGCAGAGACAGAAAGAGCCAGAGAATGAGAAATAGGCAGAAGACTAGAAAGTATAGCCACAGTTAGCATGAGACCATACAGACCAATTTGGTCAGAAGCCAAGAAGAGCAGGACTGGATCAGTCAGCTTGGACAATTATACTGTACAAAGGCTAGAAGCATTCGGGTCTAGGCTAGATAGTTAAAACAGACAACTGCTCTGGATATAGCTCTCATCACTGCATCTGAGGAAACAAAAGTAACATTTACATTAATATCATTGTGATTCCTTTGTAAATCTTTGAAGTATTTTTCATTTGCCTGTTGATCACAAAAAAAAAAAAACACATATAGTTACTTTGAAAGATATCAAATAGTGGTAGAATGAAAGAATTCTCTCTTGAGTGAAGTACAACTCCTTCACTATTAAAAATAAATAAGATAAATAAATATAATTTCAAAAATTTCTGGAGGTAATAATTACTATTCCTTAATATCTCTTAACATCAATGGACTCAATTCCCCAATAAAAAGACATAGATTAACAGACTGGATACAGAAACAGGACCCTACATTTTGCTGCATACAGGAAACACATCTCAGTGTTAAAGACAAACACTGCCTTAGAGTAAAAGGCTGGAAGACAATTTTACAAGCAATTGGTCTCAGGAAACAAGCTGGAGTAGCCATTCTAATATCAGATAAAATTGACTTCCAACCTAAAATCATCAAAAGAGACTAAGAAGGTCACTTCTTGCTGGCCAAAGGGAAAATCCACCAAGAAGAGCTCTCAATACTGAACATCTATGCTCCAAATGCAAGGGCACCCTCATTCGTAAAAGAAACCTTACTAAAGCTTAAAGCACACATTACACCTAACACAATAATTGTGGGTGACTTCAACACTCCACTCTCCTCAATGGAGCGATCAGGAAAGCAGAAACTAAACAGGGACACAGTGAAACTAATTGAAACTCTGGACCAATTGGATTTAACAGATATATATATAGAACATTTCATCCTAAAGCGGAAGAATATACCTTTTTCTCAGCACCGCATGGTACCTTCTCCAAAATAGACCATATAATTGGGCACAAGACACATGTCAACAAATACAAGAAGATCGAGCTAATCCCATGCCTCCTAGCAGATCACCATGGAGTAAGAGTGGTCTTCAATAGCAACAAAAACAACAGAAAGCCTACATACACATGGAAACTGAACAATACTCTACTCAATGACACCTTGGTCAAGGAAGAAATAAAAAAAGAAATCAAAGACTTTTTAGAATTCAATGAAAATGAAGGTACAACCTACCCAAATCTATGGGACACAATGAAAGCACTGCTAAGAGGAAAATTCATAGCTCTAAGTGCATCCAAAAAGAAACTGGAGAGAGCATACACTAGCAACTTAATGGCACACCTTAAAGCCCTGGAAGAAAAACAAGTTAATTCACCCAGCAGGAGTAGAAGACAAGAAATCATCAAACTCAGGGCTGAAATCAATCAAATAGAAACAAAGAGAACCATACAAAGAATCAACAAGACCAGAAGCTGGTTCTTTGAGAAAATCAACAAGATAGATAAACCCTTAGCCAGACTAACCAAAGGACACAGAGACAGTATACAAATTAACAAAATTAGAAATGAAAAGGGAGACATAACAACAGAAACTGAGGAAATTCAAAAGATCATCAGATCCTACTACAAAGGTCTATACTCAAAACAACTGGAGAATCTGGAGGAAATGGACAATTTCCTAGACAGATATCAAATACCAAAATTAAATCAGCATCAAGTAGACCAGCTAAATAGTCCCATAACCCCTAAAGAAATAGAAGGGGTTATAGAAAGCCTCCCAACCAAAAAAAGTACGGGACCAGATGGTTTTAGTGCAGAATTCTACCAGACCTTCAAAGAAGACTTAACACCAATACTTTTCAAACTATTCCACAAAATAGAGACAGAAGGGACACTGCCCAACTCATTTTTCAAAGCCAAAATTACGCTAATACCTAAACCACAAAAAGATCCAACAAAGAAAGAGAACTTCAGGCCAATTTCTCTTATGAATATAGATGCAAAAATACTAAATAAAATTCTTGCTAACCGAATCCAAGAGCACATCAAAACGATCATCCACCATGATCAAGTAGGCTTCATCCCAGGGATGCAGGGATGGTTCAATATACGGAAATCCATCAATGTAATCCACTACATAAACAAACTGAAAGAAAAAAACCACATGGTCATCTCATTAGATGCTGAAAAAGCATTTGACAAAATTCAGCATCCTTTCATGCTAAAAGTCTTGGAAAGAGCAGGAATTCAAGGCCCATACCTAAACATAGAAAAAGCAATCTACAGCAAACCAGTAGCCAACATCAAAATAAATGGAGAGAAACTTGAAGCATTCCCACTAAAATCAGAGACTAGACAAGGCTGCCCTCTCTCTCCATATCTTTTCAATATAGTACTTGAAGTTCTAGCAAGAGCAATTAGACAACATAAGGAAGTCAAAGGGATACAAATTGGAAAGGAAGAAGTGAAACTATCATTATTTGCAGAAGATATGATAGTTTACCTAAGCGACCCAAAAAACTCCACCAGAGAACTTCTACAGCTGATAAACAACTTCAGCAAAGTGGCAGGTTATAAAATTAACTCAAGCAAGTCAGTGGCCTTCTTGTACTCAAAGGACAAGCAGGCTGAGAAAAAATTAGGGAAATAACACCCTTCACAATAGCCACAAACAACATAAAATATCTTGGTGTAACTCTAACCAAACAAGCGAAAGATCTGTACAACAGGAACTTCAAGTCCTTGAAGAAAGAAATCAAAGAAGACCTCAGAAGATGGAAAAATATTTCTTGCTCCTGGATTGGCAGGATCAATATAGTAAAAATGGCCATCTTGCCAAAAGCAATATACAGATTCAATGCAATCCCCATCAAAATCCCAACTCAATTCTTCATAGATCTAGAAAGAGCAATTCTCAAATTCATCTGAAGCAACAAAAAACCCAGGATAGCTAAAACTATTCTCAACAATAAAAGGACTTCTGGGGGAATCAATATCCCTGACCTCAAGCAGTACTACAGAGCAATTGTGTTAAAAACTGCATGGTATTGGTATAGCAACAGGCAAGCAGATCAATGGAACAGGATTGAAGACCCAGAAATTAACCCACAGACTTATGGTTACTTGATCTTTGATAAAGGATCCACAACCATCCGATGGAATAAAGATAGCCTTTTCAACAAATGGTGCTGGTTCAACTGAAGGTCAACATGCAGAAGAATGCGAATTGACCCACTCTTATCTCTTTGCACTAAGATCAACTCCAAGTGGATCAAGGACCTCCACATAAAACCAGACACACTGAAACTATTAGAAAAGAAACTTGGAAGACCCTGGAGTACTTGGGCACATGGGAAAAGTTCCTGAACAGAACACCAATAGGTTACACACTAAGATCAAGAATCCACAAATGGGACCTCATAAAATTACAAAGTTTCTGCAAAGCAAAGGACACTGTCAGAAGGACAAAACGGCAACCAACAAAGTGGGAAAAGATCTTCACCAACCCCACATCCGACAGAGGGCTAATATCCAATATATACAAAGAACTCAAGAAGTTAGACCGCAAAGAACCAAATAACCCTATCAAAAAATGGGGCACAGAGCTAAACAAAGAATTTTCACCAGAAGAAATTCGGATGGCCGAGAAACACCTTAAGAGATGTTCAACATCATTAGTCATTAGGGAAATGCAAATCAAAACAACCCTGAGATTCCACCTCACACCAGTCAGAATGGCTAAGATTAAAAACTCAAGAGACAACAAATGCTGGCGAGGATGTGGAGAAAGAGGAACACTCCTCCACTGTTGGTGGGATTGCAAAATGGTAAAACCGCTCTGGAAATCAGTTTGGCGCTTCCTCAGAAAATTGGGCATGTCACTTCCAGAGGACCCTGGCATACCACTCCTGGGCATATACCCAGAGGATTCCCTGCATGCAATAAAGACACATGCTCCACTATGTTTATAGCAGCCTTGTTTATAATAGCCAGAAATTGGAAGGAGCCCAAATATCCCTCAAAGGAGGAATGGATACAGAAAATGTGGTATATTTATACAATGGAATACTACTCAGCCATTAAAAATAATGAATTCATGCAATTTGTAGGTAAATGGTTAGACCTGGAAAATATCATCCTGAGTGAATTAACCCAATCATAAAAGAATGCACATGAAATGCAATCACTGATAAGTGGATATTAATGAGCCCAAAAGCCCTAAATACTCAAGACACAAATAGCAAATCAATGATTCCCAAGAAGAGGAAAGGAGAGGACCCTGGGCCTGTAAAGATTGCATCCAGTTTAGTAAAGAAACCGAGGGGGGAGGGGGAATGATTGGGGAATAGTTGGGGGGGGGAGAGGAACTATGGGAACTATGGTGGGTGGGAACTGGGAAAGGGGAAAGCCTTTGGAATGTAAACATAGAATATAGAAAATAAAAAAATAAAGCATAACCAAATTTGTTCCTTTATAATTCTACGTGTTCTAAATTAAAATTTTTTACATACAT
This sequence comes from Apodemus agrarius, assembly GCA_964023405.1. Taxonomy (NCBI): domain Eukaryota; kingdom Metazoa; phylum Chordata; class Mammalia; order Rodentia; family Muridae; genus Apodemus; species Apodemus agrarius. Next base: position 29,549,725 of record OZ030013.1, on the reverse strand, counting down.
CTAACTTATGAATTTATTGATACTACAATGAAGAAGGAAGGAGAAAACAGGTTACTGAACTTGGTAAAGATTATATGACAAAGAGACCCAAGAACTTTGTTCTAAAAATACTACTTTAGCAACTGAAGAAATGCATTAGTTAGTGGTTAAGAGAACTGACTAGTCTTGCAAGCTTGCAAATGATCCATGTTTGGTCTCTGGGACCAATAAAATGTTATACAATTATCTGTAACTTAAATTCCAAGTGACACTACAGCTTGTTCTTATGTTCATGGACATGAGAAAAGCAAATAGTACACATGGATACAGGCAGTCAATACAGTCATACACATAAAATAAAAATTAATAAAAAATAAAAATGGAACATTACTGTGACATAATTGACATGCAAATGTTCTATTTTTAGTACATAGAATTTGATGATATAGGTTACCCTTGTGCATTGGACTAGTGACACTGTCCTCATTATCAGTGTCATAGCTATGTTTCCTTTGCAAGCTTATGTGTGTTTTTCTTATTGATATTTATTTTCATTATTTTGAGAACATGAATATTTCCTTATCTAAAAAGTTAAACAAAAAAATATAGTGTATTTAACTATGAGATACAAAGGATGTAAAATATACACATATTGTGACATGAAACCTCCTGTTTTCCATTATTCCATAAGTCTCCTATGAGCTTCAATGAAATTAACAATTTTACTTAGCTAATTTAAATACCACATCATGACTGTCCTTTCCTCATTTGATTCTTTTCATTTACTATGTCATTTAGTTCTCTCACATTTGTCACATTTGTTTACATATTCTCCTGCAAGCAGAAAGCATATTAAAAATCATGAAAAGGAAAGAATGAATAGGAAAGAAAAGAAGTGGTAGTAATATAGAAAGTGATATGAAAAATGAAGAGAAACAAGAAATTATAGGTTTGATACTGTGATGGACTCAAGTTGGTTGCTCTATAAATTTGAAATGTAAAAAAAAAGAATCGAAATGTAGAGGGTTCCAAATATCAATCTAAATAAAAGAACAGCTTATATTTTAACTGATAGAAATACTAAATAGGAGTCTATCAAGGTTGTATTTCAACAGGGTTTATATTTTTTCGGTCTTTCTAAAGTCTAGTGTAATGAATAATTCAAGTAAGGAAGAATAATGTCTTAAAATAATAGATTCATTGGAACTGTGTGCATAATGGCATACAGGAATGAAGAACATAGACCACTTGGTGAATCATTGGTGAGAAAAGGGGAGTGTATAGTATGATGATTCATCATTTTGATCACCAATTTGAAACCTCATAGAAGAAATTTTAGTGTTCTTATTTTGACCTTTCCTATGTTTTACAATGTTCTCTGATGTTATTATTGTCACCTTCTACAATTGTTGCATCCAAACATTTTCTCATAAATTTTAAGCTTTTGATTTCTTTTCCATAAGTGCTTTTAACCAGACAATAGATTCATTTAAAATGTAACTGCTGCTTTTTAAATAACAAATTTCTCCATATGTTTGATGTTTCAATTGAAGTAAGATTTAACCTTCTTCAGATTTCTCTTATTTGTTTATTTTTATCATGGTTGTTTTGGCATTAGTTGCATTTTGTTTCTATCTCATATAACAAACTGAATTTACTGTTTTATGTGTGTATGCAAGTATATAGATGATTATTTGTCCAAGTGAAATTAAGAAGATCTCCATTTCTGCTATAGCATCATTTACAGCCAGTTCATCATGCATGGATCCTTTCTGTATGGTTTGCATAAATGATATTATGAAGCTAGTTAATACATTGCTTTTAACAGATGAGTGACATAAAGACCTTAGACATTTGGAAATAGTAAATTTGTTAGTTTGGAGACATGGTGCAATGGTTGTTAGCTATTCATGCTCTTACAGGGGATGTAGATACTGATTCTAAGTGTGGTACACATGTCGGGGTACAGCTGTAGTTCCTTGTCCTCTGTTTCTGCCCTCTCAGGGTGTCCATATGCTGCTGCACACCAGGCTGGAAGGAAGAAGTGGAATCAGTAACCTGTTGGGTCTGCAGGGGTTGGGGGAGGAGCAGAGGCTTCTGCAAGAATCTTGGTGATACAGCTCCTTAGACAAAAACCTTCTCAGATGATCTTCAGTGAAATACTATCTTAGATGATCTTAGCTTCTTTGCATACCTTTATTTGGGGTGGGCTTGTATTCACACACTTTATTCAGGATGACCCAGAGCTATATATAAACTTCGGAACATAAAAAAGGATTATTCAGGGTGAATGAAATCATTGACTGGAGTTTAAAGTACTGTGAATGCCTTGTTTGTATAAAGAGGCATTCCAGGAATCCCAAGTACTTGCTGGGTATGTCCTTATTGGCAAAAGAGGAAGTTGAGCTTATATGTCTGCCAAGGCTTACATAACCCTCTCCAGGTAAAGGGTGTGAGGAGTCAGGCTCCTCAAAGCAGATGAGAGAAAGGGAAACCCTGCTAGTTATCAGAGGCTTCCATTTTGCACTAAGCTCAGAGGAGATATCTGGTCATGGGAGATGTGACCTTAGTTACGACGTTTCCTTACACCCAAAACCCAGGTTGGATGGTTCATAAATGCCTGTTACTATAGCTTCGTATAATTTGACACTCTTTTCTGGCTTCCATGGGTACATATATAGTTGGGACACACACACACAAGCACACACATATATACACACATAAATATACAAATAATTAATTAAAATAAATCTTTAAGAACAAATAAATTCATGGACTTATAGGATCCTTGGCAGATAATTGTGCTTGATCCCATACCTGATGGCCCGAAAGCCCACATGATAGAAAACAGAATTGCTTCATGAACACAAACACATACATAAAAAATAAACAAACAGAAATTGTCTTGTTCCATGCTCAGATTTTGTCTCCAGAGATAAAAGTAATATATTACTTTATTTTGTACTTTATAATTTACATTCAATAATATAGCATATATATGTTTATATAATGTATATATATGAACAGACAGTCTGCTTGCTTATCTTTTTCCACCCCAGCAGCCCATTTTATGTATAGGTAAAACTAAGACAGTATTTTAAAAGTAAAAGAAATTGTAAAGAAACTTTCAAAAGTGATGCCACATACGTAAAATATTGTCAAGAAGCTTAAAGATATTCCATAACAGTATGTCTATAGAGGACTGCACAGAAGAAGAAAGTTGGATGGATAGAATATACTATAAAGGAAGTTATGGGGCTGGCTACATCATACCTGATGTCTGTAAGACATTACAAAAATAGTGAGTTATATAGTCATTGAATAATTACGTATTCACTAAAGTCTCAAAGCATGTGATCCAAGTATTGGCTTGCTTTGGGTAAGAATGGATATGTAATTTAAACTCATATCCAAGGCTATATTTATTCCATAATATGGTAATAACATCATAAGATCTCCCTTCAGCCTAGCCTCAGACAGCCTCTAGGGTCTTTGTTCTCTCATCCCACACCCAGAACATTACATTGTTAACTGCCTCTTAGTTAAGAATGAGGACACAACAGTTTTATTTTTGCATGACAGAATTTTATATATATATATATATTGGCCCTTCAGTAAAATTTTTATGCATATCTCTGTTACTGTCAGTCACAAGTAGAATTTCATTTCAGTAAAATTTAACTACTATAAAAATGCTTAATTTAGCTTTAAATTCCTTCCCAATTTCTGCTCTAACTTCAAATCTAAAAAGTCTACAGATGGGAAAAAAATCTGCTTCTCTCTCCTCATTCCCTTCTCTTCAAGGTAATTGCTAGGATTGAACTTCTTTTGGCTGGAGTTGGGGGTTGGGAGTGGGAGGAACGATGATATAATGAATGTTTATTATCTGACTGTAAGAGAATTTTTGATGCTGCTACTCCTTCAATGGGAAATGTAAAATTGATAGATTTTGCTTTCAAATTCAGATACTGTTGGGACATCTATGGTATGAAATCTTATATATGGTTGACTGGTTTTTAGGGTTTTTTTCCTTTTTGGTTTTATTTTCCTATATATTCAGTACTTAAGAAACATTTTAAGATAAAAATATTCTTTAACATAACAATAAATGCCTTCATCTTCAATCCTTCCCCTAACTTTTCCATTGGGCCCCACGGGCTCAGTCTGATAGTTAGTTGTAAGTATCTGCATCTAGATTAGTCAGGTGTTGGTAGAACCTCTCAGGGACCAGCTATGCCAGGCTCCTGTGAGCAAGCACTTCTTGGCATCAGCAGGAGCGGCAGGGTATGGTTTCTGCCGATTGGAATGGATCACATGGTGGGAGTCTCTAGATGGCCTTTCCTTCAGTCTGAATGTCCCCCATACATTAAGATATCTGAAAAGTAGCTCTGTCTAAAAAGAAATCTGAAATGGTGGCACTGTTTGAAGAAGTTTAGGAGATGTGGCCTTCCTGGAGGAAGAAAGTCACTGGGGCCGACTTTGTGAGTTAAGTGGTCTCACCTTACTTAATTCCAGTTCACTCTCTCATTGAAGAGGTGGGAGATGTGGGCTCTTGGCTTCCTGCTCTAGTTACTCTCTATCTGATGCTTGCTGTCATGCTTTGCAATCCTGGTGGTCTCTTACTCCTCTGGAATAAGAAGCCCAAGTCAACTACTCCTTTGGTAAGTTATCATCATCATGTTTTAATCACAACAATAGAAAAATCACATAATAGATCATTAACATTCCTTACTGGACTTAAGACTTAAAAAATAAATCATTAAAATGTTTACACAATGGTCCACATCTGCAATTTAAAGGCTAAGTATTTCATGGTAAGAATTGCACAGTATCCCAGCATCCTTTCAACTTAAGGGCACACCGAAGCTGTCAATGCTGTTGTCTTAACATGACCTGCATATTTATGTAAAGAAAGAGAGAATTATACTTATCCATTTGTGAAAAGAAGGGGGAAGCCAAAACTTTGAAAGCGTTCTCTACTTAGATTCTACAACTTTTAGTTATTACATAGATAGACAGAAACAGAACCGATTTCACAGACAGGAATGCCTCTACTGAGGGGCCATTGCTTTAGTTGAGTATCTAAGCATCTTTCTCAGTTTTTCTTTGTTTTGATAGATCAACTAAACTGAAATTTTTTTATTTTAACTTTATTTCATATATTGTGACACAGTGCGATAACTAAGTTAATTCGTTTTAGTATTTTAGTATTAGTATTACTATTTTAGTATTTAGTATTTCTCTTTTACAATACACATATATTACTGTATGTATTTAGTGTATTAGTATTCTGTTAACATAGCTACATGTTAAATGCAATCAGAATAGTTTGTTATATCAGAATATGGAATACTGAATTAACTTCTCCAATTTTGTGAATAGAGTCTAATTGATAATTACTTCATATATACATATATTCTGAACAATATATTACTAAAGTATGTATAACTGTATATCAATAAAATACAAACATAATACATATAATTCTGAATAATTATTCAGAATATGTATATAATATTCAGAATATATATATATATATATATATATATATATATATATTCTGAATGTCATATAAAGTAAATACATGCTTTCCCTAATGGAAATTTTTAGTGTTTTTTTCCTTAATTTTCTTTCACTTTCAAGAGGAAATTTTTGTTAAGACTAGTGAGTATTTGTGTCTGTTGTATATACACTTAAATTTTAGGAAATTTCGAGGTCATTTTTTTCTTTTCTGTGTTTTGAAGATATCTTGGTAGTGATTGGAAAGTTGGTCAAATAATTTTGTAAACATTTGCTATATAACTTTTTCATATATTTAGTTATTTAACTTTACACAATATTATAAAGTATTAATATATGTCAAGAGATTAAAAGAAGGAGATATGATGCTAATCTGTTTTATGGTAAGGGGACAATTTCTCATTTTGTTTATTCTTTTATCTAACTGATAAATGCACAGTTTAGACTCTAACACTGAATATGGGTAAACTTTCACAGCCTATATTATTCCTATTTTGGAATCTATTGACAGTTTAGTGAAGACCATCAGTTTGCTGAAAACCTGACATACTCTGGACTCTTGTTTCCTGGGAGAAGCATGAGCTTTCATAAGCTATGTTGATAAGTAAGTCATTAGAGATGATGGATCAACCACATTTTGAAATTAGCTCCAAATTTGTATTTCTGTGGTCTTTGATATATTGGAAATCACCTGTCTCCATGGTTTTGCTTTTAGTTATACACTAAAAGTCCAAATGAATTCTTTCAGGACTCACACACATACACAAAAATGTGTTGCTAACAGCAGAATATAATGACATGAATTTTGTGTTACATCCTAATTGCCATTCAATGTTGCACAGCTCTGAAGTGAACTTTCCCATTAGGATGTGATCACTAAAGGAAGCCATCCCCAATTTCTCCCATTTACAATCCAATGGAAAATCTAAATGCAATCCCATGGTTCATTCTACTTTTGTAGATGGTTTCATATTGAGTCTCTAGTTAGAGAATATAACCAATATTTGAAATAAAATACTCTGTCATTTCATATTTTGTAGTCACAGAAACATTAGAAAAGCTATATAAACCCTATCTTCTAATAAAATTAGGATGTGGTCCCTATAAGTTCTGTTGAGGAATATTTCTTTCATATTAAAAAAATCAAACATGCAATATTCTGAAAATATGCATTAAAATTCAAGTACATTTTACTCAGCAATAACACAATGCTTTAATGAATTAAAATTCATACTGAAAGTGCATCATCTAAAAGAATATAAAAGACTCAGAACAAACAACTTACTACCCAAATATTGCAGAGCTTAAAACATCATTGCATCTCTCATTGTTTTCTGACTTTCAGCCCTTCTCTTTGAGGGTGGAGCACATTCTCTCCTGTAGGGAATCTTTGTTCCACAGGCTATTGCTTTGAGACCTCAAGAACCTACAAAGAAAACGAAAACTATTCTTTCTACCCACACAGTTCCATATTCCCAACTGAGGTAATCATTGATCATCTGTATGGGGTGGAAGAAACATTATTTCTAAGAAAAGCCTGCGGAGAGGGCTAGAAATATGTTGGTTCTGTAGTAGAAAATTTACCAATAACAGCAAATTGGCCATAATCTAAACTTTCCAATTAGCACAGGCTTGAAGCAACTTTATAAGTGTTATTAGAGACACAAGAATCCCAGTCAGCATACCGGAAGCATTGGTTAATTGGGATGCTTTCATTTAGAAAAGTGTTAGTCTGTGTTATGCTACCAGTTTCTTTAAAAATGAGAGTGTGTTAGTTCACCAGGAGCCTCATTGTAGATAACTCTCATATTGCTTTAATATAGAAAAGCAAAAATATGTAAGAAGACACTAAATGACTGTCTCTTGGCTATCTTAATACCTTTCCAAGCATCTACTTCAAAGGCAATAGTGTTTTTTCACAGTGCACTCTAAGTCTGAAGACCTCTGCCAAAAGTCAGAAGGGAAATTACTCTATAAGCTTATGTATATGAGCCACAAGTCGGTCTCAAATTTTCTGCTGAAACACTATATATGGAGAACTATCTACAATATAACTGAAAGATTTTTTTTAAAAAATGCCTTTATATTTTGCCATATTAATTGTATGCTGCCAAACCAAACAGACCTTATTTCCTTTTAAGTGAACAAAGATTTAAATGTAGTGCAGTGAAAAATGCCAGTTAGAAAGTAAAGTTTAATTACAACACTAAGGTAGCATGTATTAATAATATTTACAAACAAAACTGCCCTTGTGATTAAACAAAACTGAAACTTTTTAAAATCAGTGACCTCTTTGACTGAAAAGATTCCTATTTAAAGCATAAAACTTGAAAGAAGAAAATAATATAAGGTCAAGGCTTGAAAACTAGAGGTTAAGAGCATGTATTGCTGAGAAAAAAAAGAAAACTGAGTCTAATTTTCAGCACCTGCATCTTACAGTTATAGCTGCCTATAACTCCAGACCTAAGGGATGTGATGCCTCCACCCACTGCAGCCATAAGAAAAGATGCCACGTGTGGGTGCAAAGAACATGAGGTCGATTTTAGTTTAGTTATTGGAGAATATTTCTTTTAACATTCAATACCACAGCTTGTAATCTTATGAAAACCTATGAATAAATGCTATCCTATAATAAAATACCACCATAGTATATGTGTATATAATATAAAATTCATTAAAATATTTTAAGAAATGTGAATATTTCAAGTTATATTTCAGCTCTCCTTTTCATAAATAAAAGGCTTGAGGTCTTGGAGTTAGTTATTTGTATGGGAATTGGCAAACTGTGACCCATGAGATTATCCCAGACATTTGCAGGCCATACAGTTCATAGCCCAGAGGGATTTAATGGATTCAGGTTTATGTTGAGGTCTTTCATCCACTTGGACTTGAGTTTTAGGCAGGGTGATAAATATGGATCTAGTGACATTCTTCTACATGCAGACATCCATTTAAACCAGCTTGTCCAAGATACTTTCTTGATTCTTACGTGTTTTGGGGTTCTTTGTCGAATACCAAGGGTCCATACTTGTGTGAGTTTATTTCTGGGTCTTCTGTTCTATTGATCTACCTTTCTGATTTTTGTGAATACCATGTGGGTTTTATTACTACTGTCGTGTAGTCCAGCTTGAAATCATGAATGGTGATACCCACAACAGTTCTTTTATCATACAGGATTATTTTACACATCCTGGTATTTTTGTTTTGTTTTGTTTTGTTTTCTATATGAAATTGAGAATTGATCTTTCAAGGTTTGTAAGGAATTCTGTTGGAATTTTGATGCGAATTGCTTTGATTTTATAGATGGCTTTTGGTAAGATGGCCCTTTTTACTATTTTAATCCTATCCATCCATGAGCATGGTAGATCTTCCTATCTTCTGATATCTTTTTTCAGTTTCTTTCTTCAGAAACTTGAAGTCCTTGTCATACAGGTCTTTTGTTTGCTTGATTGGAGTTATACCTAAACATTTTATATTGTTTATGGTTAACATAAATGGTGTTGATTCCCTCCTTAATTTCTTTCTAAGTCAGTTTGATGGTTTTTATCAAGTATAATTACTGGTTGTTTGTTTGTTTTTTATTATTTAAGTTGGTATCCAGCCACTTAACTGAAGATATTTATCAGGTCTAGGAGTTCACTGGTAGAATTTTGGGGTCATTTATGCATGCATATATGTATCTGCAAATAGGGATACTTTGACTTCTTTCTTTCTGATTTGTATCACCTTGATGTCCTTTACTTATCTTATTGCTCTAGCTAGAATTACAGCTAGCCTATAGGCTTTCGAACTAAGACCTAATGATTTTATTTTGGATTTTCTTAGTGTTTCTTGTTGTAGCTTTCTTCTCGTTTTTGGTTTTTGTTGATTTAGATGTGCTGTCTCTGAACTTTGTCTATCTTGTTGATTTTCTCTAAGAACCAGCTCTTGGTTTTATTGATTAATTGTATTGTGCTTTTTCTTCCTAATCTATCAATTTCAGCTCTGAGTTTGATGGTTTATTACCATCTACTCCTTTTGGTAGTGTTTGATTGTTTTGCTCCATAGTTTTCAAGTTGCTTATATGAGATGTCTTCAGTTTCTTTATGAAGACATATAATGTTATGAATTTTCCACTTAGCACTGTTTTCATGGCATCCCATAAGTGTGAGTATGCTGTGCCATTTTCATTGGATTCTATAATGTCTTCAATTTCTTTCTTTATTTCTTTCCTGACCTAGTTTTCATTGAAAGAAGGTTTTTCAGTTTCCATGAATTTGTAGGCTTTCTCTTGTTTCTGTTTTTGGTAAATTACAGATAAGGAATGACAAGAGACTTTAAACACACGGAGTTATATTGTTCTATGTATCTGAGTATAACCTTCGAATTCTATGGATCTCAGGATGGTACATGAGTTTACTGGGATCTAAGCAGATTGTACATTCAAATTTGAGGTGAGGAAAGTAAAAGATTGATAAGTATTGTACAGACAAACTGGGGTCAGAGTGCAACATTGTTATACCCAGCAACAGGGGGCTTGAATTGGAATATCTTCAAAGGAAGATAAGTAAACCTCCTAGAGACCTTAGGAAGTGTCTGATAAACTCAGGAAACAGTCCATGCTAATACCCAACAGAGGCCTTAGAGTGGTTTGAATGAAATGGCTTCAATAAGCCCATAAAGAGTGGCAACATAATGAGGTGTGACATTTTTGGAATATGTGTGGTCTTGTCCACTTCATGGAGAAAGAGGAACACTCCTCCACTGTTGGTGGGATTGCAAAATGGTAAAACCACTCTGGAAATCAGTTTGGCTTTTCCTCAGAAAATTGGGCATGTCACTTCCAGAGGACCCTGGCATACAGCTCCTGGGCATATACCCAGAGGATTCCCCTGCATACAATAAAGACACATGCTCCACAATGTTCATAGCAGCCTTGTTTATAATAGTCAGAAGTTGGAAGGAGCCCAGATATCCCTCAAAGGAGGAATGGATACAGAAAATGTGGTATATTTATACAATCGAATACTACTCAGCAATTAAAAATAATGAATTCATGCAATTTTTAGGCAAATGGTTAGATCTGGAAAATATCATCCTAAGCGAGTTAACCCAATCACAAAAGAATACACAAGAAATGCAATCCCTGATAAGTGGATATTAATGAGCCCAGAAGCCCAAATTCTCAAGGCACAATTAGCAAGTCAAATGATTCCCAAGAAGAAAGGAGAGGAAGTGGGTCTCTAGGGATGGTCTCTAGGGTTCCAAATGCTCAAGCCTGTCCTAGTTGTGTTCTCTGTCACTGCTGCCTGCTGCAACCTACAGTCTGTATGTAGAACTCTCTGGCACCATGTTTATCTCTTTGCTGCCGTTTTTTCTACCATGACAATAATGGGTTAAAACTCTGAACTATAAGCAAGCCCAATCAAATGTTATCTTTTATAAGAGTTGTTGTGGTTATGTGGTATATAGGTTTAGAATTTTTGAAACCTACTTCAATAAAAGTTCTTTTTTTTTAATTATTAACTAACCATTTTATATTATTTTATTTTATTTTTTTAATTCTTTTTTTATTTTCTATATTCTTTGTTTACATTCCAAAGGCTTTCCCCTTTCCCAGTTCCTCCCCCCCCCCGACCATACTTCCCATAAGTCCTCTCCCTCCCCCAACTATTCCCCAATCACCACACACACACACACACACAATTTCTCTGTTCTGGATCTACAAAACTGGATCCAATCTTTTCAGGCCCAGGGTCCTCTCCTTTCTTCTTCGGAATCATTTGACTTGCTAATTGTGCCTTGAGAATTTGGGCTTCTGGGCTCATTAATATCCACTTATCAGGGATTGCATTTCTTGTGTATTCTTTTGTGATTGGGTTAACTCGCTTAGGATGATATTTTCCAGATCTAACCATTTGCCTAAAAATTGCATGAATTCATTATTTTTAATTGCTGAGTAGTATTCGATTGTATAAATATACCACATTTTCTGTATCCATTCCTCCTTTGAGGGATATCTGGGCTCCTTCCAACTTCTGACTATTATAAACAAGGCTGCTATGAATATTGTGGAGCATGTGTCTTTATTGTATGCAGGGGAATCCTCTGGGTATATGCCCAGGAGCGGTATGCCAGGGTCCTCTGGAAGTGACATGCCCAATTTTCTGAGGAAAAGCCAAACTGATTTCCAGAGCGGTTTTACCATTTTGCAATCCCACCAACAGTGGAGGAGTGTTCCTCTTTCTCCATGTCCTCACCAGCACCTGTTGTCTCTTGAGTTTTTAATCTTAGCCATTCTGACTGGTGTGAGGTAGAATCTCAGGGTTGTTTTGATTTGCATTTCCCTGATGACTAATGATGTTGAACATCTCTTAAGGTGTTTCTCGGCCATTCAAATTTCTTCTGGTGAAAATTCTTTGTTTAGCTCTGTACCCCATTTTTTGATAGGGTTATTTGGTTCTTTGGGGTCTAACTTCTTGAGTTCTTTGTATATATTGGATATTAGCCCTCTGTCAAATGAGGGGTTGGTAAAGATTTTTTCCCACTTTGTTGGCTGCTGTTTTGTCCTTCTGACAGTGTCCTTTGCCTTACAGAAACTTTGTAATTTTAAGAGGTCCCATTTGTTAATTCTTGATCTTAGAGTATAAGCTACTGATGTTCTGTTCAGGAACATCCCTCCTGTGCCCACGTCCTCCAGGGTCTTCCAAATTTTCTTTTCTTTTTTTTTTCTTTTTCTTTTTTTTTTTCATTTTTATTTTCTATATTCTTTTTTTTTCTTCTTGTTGTTTATTGTAAATATTCTATATTTACAATTCATTTCCCCTTTTCTGGTTCCCCACCCCCAAAGGTCCCACATGTCCTTTTCCCTCCCCCTGCCAATTTTCTTTTCTAATAGGTTCAGTGTGTCAGATTTTATGTGGAGGACCTTGATCCACTTGGAGCTGATCTTAGTACAAGGAGATAAGAATGGGTCGATTCTCATTCTTCTGTATGTTGACCTCCAGTTGAACCAGCACCATTTGTTGAAAAGGCTATCTTTTTTCCACTGGATGGTTGTGGCTCCTTTATCAAAGATCAAGTGACCATAAGTCTTTGGGTTCATTTCTGGGTCTTCAATCCTATTCCATTGATCTACTTGCCTGTTGCTGTACCAATACCATGCAGTTTTTAACACAATTGCTTTGTAGTAGTGCTTGAGGTCAGGGATATTGATTCCCCAGAAGTCCTTTTATTGTTGAGAATAGTTTTAGCTATCCTGGGTTTTTTGTTGCTCCAGATGAATTTGAGAATTGCTCTTTCTAGATCTATGAAGAATTGATTTGGGATTTTGATGGGGATTTTATTGAATCTGTATATTACTTTTGGCAAGATGGCCATTTTTACTATATTGATCCTGCCAATCCAGGAACAAGAAATATTTTTCCATCTTCTGAGGTGTTCTTCGATTTCTTTCTTCAAGGACTTAAAGTTCCTGTCATACAGATCTTTCGCTTGTTTGGTTAGAGCATCCTTTCATGCTAAAAGTGGGAGCTGGAATTCAAGACCCATACCTAAACATAGTAAAAGCAATCTACAGCAAACCAGTAGCCAAAATCAAACTAAATGGAGAGAAACTTGAGGCAATCCCACTAAAATCAAGGACTAGACAAGGCTGCCCTCTCTCTCCATATCTTTTCAATATAGTACTTGAAGTTCTAGCGAGAGCAATTAGACAACATATGGAAGGCAAAGGGATACAAATTGGAAAGGAAGAAGTAAAACTATCATTATTTGCAAACGATATGATAGTTTACTTAAGCGACCCAAAAAATTCCACCAGAGAACTTCTACAGCTGATAAACAACTTCAGCAAAGTGGCTGGTTATAAAATCAACTCAAGCAAATCAGTAGCCTTCCTGTAACTCAAAGGACAAGCAGGCTGAGAAAGAAGTTAGGGAAATAACTCCCTTCACAATAGCCACAAACAACATAAAGTACCTTGGTGTAACTCAATAAGGATTCTTAAAGGCTTTCACCCCACCTTCTAGTCCACAGTCCAAATATGAGGGGAAAATTGGCAAATAGGACAAAGGGCTGGGGACCTCTTTGGGGTGATTGCAGTGCACTGCTGTGAGGGTATGGGCAGTCAGTTCAGTTGTGTCAAGATACCAACAGTCCAGTTCAAAAGGGTCACAAAACAAATATCAGCAACCATCCACGAGAAACCATCAGTCCTCTGCTGAATGAAATCATAATAAGTCAAGGAGGGACCAGGCCGAGCCAGATTGCCAGGAATTCTCTGCTGTGCTTCTCTCAACAAAGTGAAGATCATTAAAGATGTGAGACCAACAAAGAGTTTACAGCTAGTTACGTAGACACCCCTTCCTTGTCCATTGAGTGCCATTTATACTCTTTCCAAACATCATGTGACCTCCCATGGTTCTTGCCTCAGCAAAACACCATGTGAATCTGCATCGCATGACAAAATTAGAAACTTCTACTTCAGTGGTTTCTCTTTGCAGCAATAGAAATCCTGAGACAGGTGCACTGGGTTCTTTCCTTCAGTATTCGGATGCTCTTCTCTTTATGGTCATCAATCAGAAGCCCAGAGAGGCAGGAGGTGTTGCTATAGAATGCTACCTGAAGAAATTACATAACCTAGAAACAACAGTTTTCTGAACCAGACATGTAACTATACATTCAGAACATTTCTTTGCCAATCTTGCTCTCTATAATTTCATATAATGTATAATATAAGCCTGGTATAAAATGTTAGGCCACATAACCTCACAGAAAAACTGTCCTTCATCTATGCTAATTAGTTTGATCCAAACATTTGTGATTGTTCCCTCATAATTTCAACCCCCCCTTTTAATCAACAGATTGTCAAATATTATTCTTTAGTGTACTCCGAACTAATAGTGTACAAATCTAGAGTATCTATCCTCTTATTTAACTAGTCTTCATTATTCAATGTGTCAAAAAACTCTTAGATGTTTGAGCAAATATTATGAGAGACAATTGACTAGCACAGTCCTAATTAGGCGTCTGCATATTGCTTTCTTCTTGCTGACATCACATTTTCCTAGTGTTCTGTTTTTCCAACTGTTTCCACCTCCACCTATTTATCATTTATCTTTCTTTAGTGCAAGCTAATTACTTCTATTACTAACTGTACAAAACATTAATGACAATGATTATGACAGTAATGGCTGTGAATAAATAGGGACCCATATGTTTAAAAATTGCACAAACACTAGGACATAGATACATCAATTGCTCCTTATCATAGCCAAGAAATTTAAAACACAGAAAAATTAAGCACACGTTAGAGTTTTAAGGGCTTCAAATTCATGCTTGACAACAAAGTCCAGCATTTTAATCAATACAAAGAATTTTCTCCCTTACAAAGACATAATAGCCTACTACTGATTCTGTATAACGGCAAATCAATCCTTCCAAGTAAGGGCTAGGCACATTATTTTTGTTTTCTTTTCTCTCTTATGCAATTTTCCCCTGCTATACACACCAATAATATTTAAGTCACCTTCTAGTGAATTGAAGAATCTTAGAAACAATGAATAAGTACTTCAAGTGAACTTGGAAAATAAAGATATTAATACAGATTTTCTTTGTTCTTTAACATGGGTAAAATAAAATTTTTAAAAGTAAATTTAATCCTAGAACACAAACTATCAATTTCTTCAATTCATATGTATTATACTGCAATTATTTCATCTATAGGATAACTAAGAAGTTATATTTTTATCATATGAACTTCATATGATAAAATTCTTAAAGGTTTTATTTGTAAATAATAAGTTTTTTAAAATTATATCTGCTGGCTTTGTTTTCCTTTCCACTAATATTTTATTATGAATCACTTCAGTGACTTCAATATTAAGAAGAAATACATAGAAATCATACTGAAAAATGGAAGGAATTTTCTGCAAAAGATATTGAAATCATAAATACATAAAATAAAGCCTCTGTGTTTAAAAACCATGAAATCGCCCCTCATGGAAAAAATGGAAAGCAGAAAATAATTCTGAGATTCCTTGACTTAGGAAAGAAGTTAAAAACACATTTTTAAGGGGTGCTAAATCACATCATTAACATGGGTATAGAAAACAAACAACAACCAAGAAAAAAATATAACCATGGTAAATATTGTAACACATTGCAGAAGGAGATATAAGCACAGGAAAACAGGAAAACACAGAAGAAAAAAGAAAGTAAACAGGTCTCTTGCTGCAGCAAAGTGAGGGGGAGCACCTGGAGCGCGAGCTCGGAACGAGAATTCACAGGTTGTAAGAAAAATGGCAGACAAGCCGGACATGGGAGAAATCGCCAGTTTCACTGAGACGCAGGAGAAGAACACCCTGCCGACCAAAGAGACTATTGAACAGGAAAAGAGGAGTGAAATCTCCTAAAAGCCTAGGAAGATTTCCCCACCCCACCCCGCCCCGCCATCTCCAAGACCCCCCAAGTGATGTGGAGGAAGAGCCACCTACAAGATAGACGCGGATGCGAGCCACAAGCTGAACTGTGAACGCAGGCACTCCGAGCCGATGCCACCGGCCCGAGGGTCTCTGAGGGAGACCCCTCCACTAATCGGACTGCCAAGTTTCACCAGTTTGCCCTGGGATATTATAGAAAAGTATTTGTATCATTGATGAAAATAAAACACACCTCGTGGGAAAAAAAACAAAAACAAACAAACAAACAAACAAACAAAAAACAGTAAACAATAGCAATTGGGGAAGAGAAACAATCTCTGCTGGCAGATACATATTTGGAGAAGAGAAAACTATCAGACACTTAAATGAATACCTTGAAAATAATAACATGTTCATCTAAAACATAAATAAAATATTTTGATTTTAAGAAAGATTTCAAAAAAATGAAGAATTTATCAATCAAGACTATTCTGAAAATTTAATGAAGAAAACATGTAGAGAATAGCCAAGTGAGAAAAGGAAAGCTTGATTAGGCTTTATTCATGTACAGAATAAATAGTCTGTTGTAGCTAGGAATCCCATGATTGGGATAATCTCTGTCTTGTGTTCAGTGGGGTTTTCTGAGTACATATACATATATACGATATATAAGTATATATATATATATATATGTGTGTGTGTGTGTGTGTGTGTGTGTGTGTGTGTATAGTCATTTTTATAGATAAGATGATAGGTTAATGATATACCCAATGTTTTCATTTTGAAGTGAGGTATTGAGGTTACCCCCTTTCAAGGCAAAAACAAAAAACAAAATTAACATGTTAAGTACAATTATTAGTTATATAATTAATGGCAAAAGGTCAATAGCTTTCCTAATTTAAAATATTTTAGAAATATTGTAGGAAGTTTTTATTCATAAGTGAAACAACAGAGTATGTGCTCTTTTATACATTCACTTATTTATAGTTTGTGTATGTGAATGAATGTGTGCGTTTGTGTGTGCATATGCGCACACACTATGAATGAATTTCCTTAAGTGTTGTACATAAACTTAAGAAAAACTAGAAAATGCTTAACTTTAGAAATTTTCTTGTCGTGAATAAGATGTTGATTTTTCTGAGGACACTTTCCAAAGATAACAATCCCATTTCTTGGTTGCTTAAAAACAAAGTACACCCAGATGTATTCACAAATTTTCTCCTTCACTGGACCCAAGCTTTGGCCACAAGAAAATGAACCTTAAAGTCAGATTGCTTGCATAATCTGATGTGCACATGTGAACTCCTACATTTGCCATAACTACATGGAGCCATTCTAGCGATTTAGCACCTAGTAGAATTAATTACATCTTTGATTAATAATGAGCAACTTCTGTGAGATCCCACTTTTTGATTTGCTTCTAGATGGCCTTGAGACTGGCATCCTTTGTAGTCTGGAATTAATGCAAGAATGTGATTACTATATGTTTGCCTGCACAAGAATGTTAGTCTTGTTTTCCTTTCTTTGACATTTAGCCATTAATAGCGACATTGAGTAAGGAGATACAGGAATGTAGGTGCAATCATGTACTAACTTACATGCTGATATAAAGTTTAACCCAGGTGTCTTTGCTTTCTTGCTACAGGATTTATAACATTTTATTGGTCAAAAATGATTTCACATATTCAGATAACTAAGGGAATATTGGTATGAGACATATTTTTAAGGCAGAATAAAAGATTTGGTACCGGACAAAGAAGAGATGGCAGTATAATTCGTTGTGGGAATAAGAAATCACAAAAGACAATGTGTAAATTAAATTCTGAGGGAATGTAAAGTAATCAATCAAAATTTTACAATAACTTTTATATTAGAAAATTTTATCTAGTGGTAACACTAAAACACATTTGTTTTCAAATTCAGAAAAATATAGGCTTTTTAAAAAAAGATATTTGCTTTATTTACATTTCAAATGTTACCCCCTCTCCTTGTTTCCCCTCCAAACCCCCCCTATACCATCCCCCATCACCCTGCTCACCATCACCCCCTCACACTTTCCTCTCCTGGCATTCCCCCATACTGGGGCATCCAGCCTTCATAGGACAAATGGCCTCTCCTCATACTTATGTCTGAAAAGGCCATCCTCTGTGACATACATAGCTGGAGCCATGGGTCCCTCCATGTGTACTCTATGGTTGGTGGTTTAGTCCCTAGGAGGTCTGGGGGTACTGGTTAGTTCATATGTTGTTCCTACTATGGGGCTGCAAACCCCTTCAGCTCCTTGGATCCTTTCTCTAGCTCCTGCATTGGGGACCCTGTGATCAGTCCATTGGTTGGCTGTGAGCATCAACTTCTGTATTTGTCAGGCACTGGCATAGCCTCTCAGGAGACAGCTATATCACGTCCCTGTCAGTAAGCACTTGTTGGTATCTACAATAATGTCTAGGTTTGGTAACTATATGTGAAGGATCCCCAGGTGGGGCTGTCTCTACATGGCCTTTCCTTCAGTCTCTGCTCCACTCATAATCTCTGAATCTCCTCTTATGGTTATTTTGATTCCCCTACTAAAAAAGACCAAAATATCCACACTTTGGTCTTCCTTCTTGAGCTTCATGTGGTCTGTGAATTGAATCTTGGGTATTCCGAACTTTTGGGCTAATACCCACTTATCAGTGAGTGCATACAGCATGTGTTCTTTTGTGATTGGGTTAATTCACTCAGGATGATATTTTCTAGTTCCATCCATTTGCCTAAGAATTTTATGAATTCATTTTATTTACTAGTTGGGTCACACTCTATTATGTAAATGTACCACATTTTCTGTAACCATTCCTCTATTGAGGGACATCTGGGTTCTTTCCAGCTTCTAGCTACTATAAATAATGCTACGATGAACATAGTGGAGCATGTGTCCTTATTCCCTGTTGGAGCATCTTCTGGATATATGCCTAGGAGTGGTATAGCTGGGTCCTCAGGTAGTAAGTACTATGTCCAGTATTCTGAGGAGTCATCAAACTGATTTCCAGAGTAGTTTTCTCAGCTTGCAATCCCACCAACAATGAAGGAGTGTTCCTCTTTCTCCACCTCCTTGCCAACTTCCACTATCTCCTAAGTTTTTGATCTTAGCCATTCTGACTGGTGTGAGGTGGAATCTCAGGGTTGCTTTGATTTGCATTTCCCTGATGATTAAGGATGTTGAAAAAAAAGGATGTTGCACACTTCTTTAGGTGCTTCTGAGCCATTCATTATTCCTCAGCTGAGAATTATTTGTTTAGATCTATATCCAATTTTTATTAGGTTTATTTATTTCTGTAAAGTCTAACTTCTTTTTTTTCTATGTGCTAAAAGGCTATATCTTTTTTATCTTTTATTTTATTCATTTACACTTAACATGATACCCACCATCCCAGTTTCCCCTCTGCAAACCCCACATGCATCCCATGCCTCCTTCCCCCTCCCCTTTGCCTCTATGACGGTGCTCCTCTAGCCATTCAGCCATTCCCACCTCTCCACTCTAGCATTGCCCTAAACTGGGGCATCAAGCTTCCACAGATCCAAGGCCCTCCACTCCCATTGATGTGAGATAAGGCCATCCTCTGCTACATATGTGGCTGAAGCCATGGGTCCCTCCATATGTTCTCTTTGGTTGATGACTTAGACCATGGGAGCTCTGGGGGAACAGGGTGTGGTTGTTTGATATTGTTCTTCCTGTGGGATTGCAAACCCCTTCAGCTCTTTCAGTCCTTCCCCAAGCTCTTTTATTGGGGTCCCTGGGTTCAATCTGATGGTTGGCTGTAAGTATCAGTATCTCTATTGGTAAGGCGCTGGCAGAGCCTCTCGGAGGACAGCCATACTAAGCAAGCACTTCATGGCTTCAACAATAGAGCTGGAATTTGGTTTCTACAGATGGGATGGGTCCCTAGGTAGAGAGATCTCTGGATGGACTTTCCTTCAGTCTCTGCTCCATTTTTTGTGCCACATTTCCTTTAGACAGGAACCATTCTGGGTTAAAAAAAATGAAATTGGTAGATGGCCCCATACCTCAACTGGGGTCTGTGGTCTCTACAACTTCTATCTCCCCTTTGTTATTTGGTATTTCAGCTAATGCCACCCCTGTTGGGTCCTTGGAACATCTTGTTTCCCTTGTGTCTTGGAATTTCTGGTGGGTAACACAGTTTGCCATCCCCCACTGCTACATATTTCTGTCCAATTCCTGACCCTCTGTTCTTCTCCCCTGTCCCTTCCCATACCTGATCCTGACCCCCCTTATTTTCCTCCTCCTTCCATCTCACTCCAAGGTCCCTTCCCCCCTCTACCTCCTGTGATTATTTTGTTCCCCCTTCTATGTAAGTTTGAAACATCCATACTTGGGTCATCCTTCTTCTTAAGCTTCATACGGTCTTTGGGTTGTATGATGGGTATTCAGAGCTTGTGTGTTAATAATATCCACATATCATTGAGTACATGCCATATCTGTTGCTTTGTTTCTAGGTTACCTCACTCAGGATGACATTTTCTAGCTCCTTCCATTGGCCTAAGAATTTCATTAATTCATTGGTTTTAATAGCTGAGTAGTACTTCATTGTGTAAATGTACCACATTTTCTGTATCCATTCCTCTGTTGAGTGTCATATCATTTCTTTCCAGGTTTGGCAATTATAAATAAGGCTACTATGAACATAGAGGAGCATGTGTACTTATTACATGTTGGAGAATCTACTGGGTATATGCTGAGGAGTGGTATAGCTCAATCTTCAGGTAGGTCTATTTCCTATTTTCTGAGGAACCATCAAACTGATTTCCAGAGTGGTTGTACCAGCTTGCAATTCCACCAGCAATAGAGGATTGTTCCTCTTTCTCCACAGTGCTTGCTGTCCCCTGAGTTTTTGATCTTAGCCATACCGGCTGGTATGAGGTGGAATCTCAGGGTTGTTTCGGTTTGCATTTCCCTGATGACTAAGGATGTTGAACATTTCTTTAGGTGCTTCTCAGCCAGTCAGTGTTCCTCAGTTGAGGATTCTACACCCTTGGTTCTCTGTAGTCTCTCTTCTTGAGTCCTTTGTATGTATTAGAAATTAGCCCTCTCTCAGATGTAGGGTTGGTAATGATCTTTTCCCAATCTGTTGGTTGTTGTTTTGTCCTATTGACATTGTCCTTTGTGTTACAGAAACATTGTAATTTTATGAGGTTCCATTTCAAATATGCACGTTTTCATTATTTTATCGTTAGCCAAAATATAATATAAAAAGAAAAATAAACAATAGTATTTCAGATATATTCATATAAAATTCAAGATATTATAAAATTAATGACTTAAAAACTAAATATTTAATGGATAAACAGTTTCCTGAGGATTCATTCTGTATTCTTTAGAGTTTTACATGCTCTTTTGGTATCATACCATGGATTTAATTGAATTACACAAACATTTACTGCTGCAATTAAATTTACATCATTATTTAATATCAAATTACTAATATAAGTTATAAAATGTCAATGCATATAGGATCTATATGTACTTTATATGCATATCATATTTCAAATGTTTTATAAATATATTCAATTATAAAGGAGTTATACATACACGTATATAAATGTATTTATATATAGGTTTATACATATATAAATGTATATTCACACATATATACATATAAACATATATTTGTGCATTTATATGTATGTACATATGTATATGTGTGTGTGTGTCTGTGAGTATGTATGTTTGTGTGTGCATGTTGTTTGCTTTTATTTAATGAAGATACTTTAAGTCTTTTAGAGCAGTAATTGTGAATCTTCCTAATCATGTAACTCTTAATACAGTTCTGCATGGTATGGTGACTAACCCCCATCATAAAATTATCTCATTGCTGTTTTGTAACTGTCACATTGTTAAGAAATTAAGAACTATCGTTAAGAACATGAGTGTGAATATCTGATATGCAGGAGATCACATCCATTAACCACCAAAAGTGTTCTGAACCACAGGTTGAGAATCACTGTTTTATTCCTTTCATAAATTGTTATTATATATAATGACAATGAAAAGGGTAACTGGTTAAAATGTTAAGATATCCTTTAGTTTGAGAAACATTGCATTCTGACTGGTGTGAGGTGACATCTCAGGGTTGTTTTGATTTGCATTTCCCTAATGACTAATGATGTTGAACATTTCTTAAGGTATTTCTCAGCCATTCGAAATTCTTCAGGTGAAAATTCTTTGTTTAGCTCTGTACCCCATTTTTAATATGGTTATTTGGCTCTCTGGAGTCTATCTTCTTGAGTTCTTTGTATATATTGAATATTAGCCCTCTGTTGGATGTAGGGTTGGGGAAAATATTTTCCCAATTTGTTGGTTGCCGTTTTGCTCTTTTGACAGTGTCCTAAAACTCAGGGGACAACACATGTTGGTGAGGATGTGCAGAAAGAGGAACACTCCTCCACTAGTGGGATTGCAAGCTGGTACAACCATTCTGGAAATCAGTCTGATGGTTCCTCAGAAAACTGGGCATGACACCTCTGGAGGACCCTGCTATACCACTCCTGACCATATACCCAGAGGATTCCCCAGCATGCAATAAGGACACATGTTCCACTATGTTCATAAGATCCAGATGTCCCTCAGTGGAGGAATGGTTACATAAAATGTGGTATATTTACACAATGGAATACTACTCAGCAATTAAAAACAATGAATTCATGAAATTCATAGGCAAATGGTTGGATCTGAAAATACCATCTTAAGTGAGGTAAACCAATCACAAAAGAACATACATGGAATGCAATGACTGATAAGTGGATATTAGCCTAGAAGCTCTGAATACCCAAGACACAATTCACATACCAAATCATTCCCAAGAAGGAAGGAGAGGTCCCTGGTCCTGGAAAGGTTTGATGCAGCATTGTAGGGGGTTACCACGACAGAGAAGTGGGAGGGGTTGATTGGGGAATAGGCAGAGGGAAGAGGGCTTATGGGACTTATGGGGAGGGGGAGAATCGGGAAAGGGGAAATCACTTGGAATGTAAAGAAAGAATATAGAAAATAGGACGTTGGAGAGATGGCTCAGTGGTTAAGAGCACTGACTGCTCTTCTGAAGGTCCTGAGTTCAAATCCCAGCAACCACATGGTGGCTCACAACCATCCATAATGAAATCTGATGCCCTCTTCTGGTGTGTCTGAAGACAGCCACAGTGTACTTACCTATAATAAATAAATAAATCTTAAAAAAAAATTATGCCCCAAACCAGATCTGGTCCAGGCTTTATAAAAAAAATATAGAGAAAATAAGAAAAAAAAGGAGTTTAGTCAACACCATAAAGAAAAACAAGAAAAAAGACAAACATTGCATGATTAAAAATACAAGATCACCCAGCAAAATACTATTTCATTTTTTCTAATGAAAATTCAGACACTTACATAAAGATCAAGCTTTATAATCAACCTTAAATTTCTCATGTCAAATTCCATTCTGTGTTGTGGATGCATAATCTCACAATGAATTTATTCTGTTCCTGGGAACTAGAAGCTTATAAATTTTAACACCTTCATACACACACATTCACACACACACACACACACACACACACACACACAAAGAGTGTGTACCCATTTTGCAAGAAATCCTTTGGATTCTTCATAATCTAAATGTATACCTCCCATAGGTCTTTTCTTCTAAGACTTTAGGCCCTGGTAATCTCTAACCAATATCTTTCTCACAAAATTCTCAGAGAAGTATATATTCCCTATAAACATAATTTTTGTTAGTCCTTTATTTTATTCCTTTTCCAATTTATGTTTTATTCACTGTTTAAAACTTATAAATATAATAGTTAAAGTAATTGTTTTAGTTTTCCTATCTTAACTATTATGAATCATGTATATATTAGGTAGGAGAAATTTTCAGGCTGATATAATGACAATTAGAATATGGTACTGAACTTTATAATATACCTGCAGAATAAATATGAATTACATGGTATACTTGAAAATGTTTTTGCATAAGAATTTATCTGTATTTTTGAGAAAACAAAAACATTGCCTTGATAATTTTTATAATATTCATTTAACATCAGATACATAGTTTTATATTACCATCTTATATGAACAAAACATCATTAGGTGTAACTGGAAATACATGGTTGATGTTATTCCTATATTTTAATAGTTGATATGAGAAATAATTTAAATAATAGAAGAGGAACTTATTGTTCAAACCACATTTAAAAATATTAAGATATCAAAGGTAGTCATGCATTTACACAAACTACAAAATATGACATTCCAGGAGAGAATCATGCAAAGGTTTAAAATAAGTGACCACTCAATATTTTAAGGAAGAACATTTTAATAGTTGACTGTGATTCAATAATTATTAATGTATGTAAATCACAATGATTATTGAGTTTTATTCATGCAGATATTTTATAATACATTAGGTTTCTAAAAGCATAAAATCCAGAATAAATTTTGCATAGTTTTTTTTTGTTTTGTTTTGTTTTTTTTTTTTGTTTTTTTTTTTTTTTTTTTTTTTTTACAAATTAAGTCATCTGTTAGGAATGGTTTGTGCCTAGTGTACTTAGATGCAATATTTACATTGCATAAAATTTGTTAACAGTTCGTAGATATTAACACAAATTTGGTGATCATTCGTCTGATCTGAAGACAATTTGTTTATGGTCTAGATAGTAGAACCCTACCATATACCTGAAGCCAGGCTGTTAGTTTTGCAACTGGGAAAATCAATGGCCTGATAATGAATTTTGTCAGACAAAAAGACAATAACATAAAGAAAAGAGACCATTTAAATTTCTTGATGCATAGTAACTGGAAAGTAGCTTGATGTTATGAAAGAATGTAGTTCACAAGGAAGGATTGATTCCAGAGTACAAGTAGATAATCATAAGAAGCTTAAGCTATGTTAAAGACAATGAGAAATTGTTGGAGCAGGAATAAGATAATCGCAATTTGAACTTAAGACAAATGGAGAAATTTTGCTATTAACTAAAGCTTAGTGTTAAAATATATAGGAAATTGATACATGGCAAAGGATACTATCAGCAGTCATTGAAAGTCCCAGAGACTACAAAGTTACACTAGATATTGTTATTGCCCTAGATTATCAACCAAAACTACCTGGGTAAGACCCTGTTTCTGAAGACACTATAAATTTTGGCTGGAGGACATGGAAAAAATCAATCTTCAACCAATCAGGTAAATTCCGCCTTGCTGACTGGCTTCCACGGTACAAGAAAGTGATAAGCAGATTACCAAGAAGAAGAAAAAAAAAAAGAGATGAGCTGTCTTCTGTAGCACTGACCCTTGAATGTCACGGTACTAATCGGGTAGGCATGATATGCCTGCTGATTCTGAGGGGTATGGCCATTCTGAGGTGAGTAACAGCTTTCTGCTTTGATTTGAGACCTCTTCCACAGGAGGCTGTTTCATAAATATATAGCAACCCTGTTGAAAATCCTATTTCTTGAGTATTCAGAGCTTTTGGGCTCATTAGACACAATTAGCAAATCAAAAGATTCCCAAGAAGAAGGAAGGAAAGGACCCTGGTCCTGAAAAGACTGGATACAGATTTGTAGGAGAGCATCAGAACAGAGAAATGGGGGGGGGGGTGTGATTGGGGAATAGTTAGGGGGGAGAGGACTTATGGGACATATGGTGGGGAGGGGGGAACTGCGAAAGGGAGAAGCCTTTGGAATGTAAACAAAGAATATAGAAAATAAAGAAAAAAAGCAATGAAAAAAAAAAAGAAAATCCTATGTCATAGGAAGGTCATAGAACCAAGAGTAGAAACTGCTATTGTATTTGGTCATTTTCTAAATAGTAATGATGACAAAGTGCTTTCTATATATGTTTACACATATATATTTAGGCTTCTTTCATCTTGATCATGGAATTTTTCTTTTTGTATTAAGCATAAGCCAATGAATATACCCATGTAGTAAGGATGTTGAGAATGAGTACTTAGTCATAAACAGGGTATTTCTATTATCTTCTTCACTGCCATAAAGGCCCAGGAAGAAACAGAAGATAAGACAAAATAATGTGAGAGACTGAGTTTAGGGGAAAAAAATCTGTGAAATGCTGTCTTTTAGACATGGCGTGGCTATTGGATACATTACCTCACAGCAGCTGTGGTTATCTGCAGACTTACCTAAGAACAAGCTAGCTACATTTCCCTATAGATGGGGCTGATGATCTTCAGGGTTTCATATGATGTTCTATTGTCAGTGGAAGAACTAGAGGAAAAGAGAATCATTCTTTATAGAGGATATGGCAACATATATTTTCCCTATGCTCCAGTGAATGGTCTCACTACAAGAAACATATACGCTCTGTGCTTATTAGTAGATGGTCAACACAAATTGAAGTCACATATTTTTGAGAATTTGCGTATCACATTACTTTCCTTGGAAATAATTTTTGTCTTACTGGTGTTTTAGTTAGTTGTATATTGCAGTTTTTTGATTTGTGTTCTTATGAGTCTTGGTGTGTGTGTGTGTGTGTGTGTGTGTGTGTGTGTGTATGTGGGTGTGTGGGTGGTGTGTGAGTGTGAGTGTGTGCATACATGCACAGACATGTGGAGGTAGGAGGGTGGAGTTGTGTTGCTTGAGACATGAAAGAATCTAGAAGTTGGAGAGAGGAAAATGTGATCAGAATATATTGTATGAAATTTTTCCAATAAAAAATAAATTGAAATTGTTCAAAGTGACAAAAATATTATCAGAAAATGGTGTACAGATAGATTTATTATAAAAGATAAATAATCATCTATCACAAATAGTTAAATTTATGATGTCTAAGTTTAATGCCTTTTTAAAACATTTATATTCAACAATTAAAATAATGTTTCACCTGAAAATACTTCATTGTATGATATTTTTATTTTAAAAATCTTGTCCATTTTTTCTAGCAATTAGGATTTTTTTGCATTGGCTATACAATTAATCTGTGAATATACATAATTAATTCTAAAAAACAAAGAAGAGCCAGGAAATTGACTTTATAAAGTATTTATGCTTAAGAAGCCCGCTGTCAGTGGAGAAATGTGTCTGAACACTTAACATCATGTGTCTTCATTTTTATTCTGTATTCATGCCATTGAACATGCACAGCATCTAACAATGAATTTTAATGAATCATTGGATATATGGATTCACATTCATTAAAAATACACGACTATGTCTGAGTGTTACTAAAATTCATCTTCCCAGCTTATTAGTACATTATTTTTCAGATTTCATTCATTTATATCTTTAATGATAGCTTATTACCATAACAGAAAATAACTGTTAAGACTATGATTAAATTTCTTTTTTTTTTGTTTTTGTTTTGTTTTTTGGTTTTTCGAGACATGGTTTCTCTGTGTAGTTCTGGCTGTCCTGGAACTCACTCTGTAGACCAGGCTGGCCTCGAACTCAGAAATCCACCTGCCTCTGCCTCCCAAGTGCTGGGATTGCAGGCGTTCACCACCATACCCGGCTACGACTATGATTAAATTTCTTATAGATGGATTTAAACAATACTACAGTACATGTTAATGCTTTTACAAAAAAATAACCAAAATGTACTTCATAAAAATCTATCTTAATTAAAAGTAGGAAAACATAAATACTTGCATAACGACCATAATTTTATAAAATCTGCAATACTGATCAGAAGTCTGTTTGGAATCTGTGGTGTTTAAGAGGCTTATTTATATTAGTTCTGAAGATGAAGGAGAAAGATCACTTACCCTATTCACTATGGTCAAATTAATTAAAGTAAACAATTAATTAAAGCAAGTATTTCTGATTCATGTATATAAGCTGCCTTCCCCTGAGGTGGGGTTTGAAAGGTCTTCATTGTTTGTGAGGAAGACAGGGCTTTTATAGATCAAGAGTAGGTTGAATTACAAGAACCAAACTTTAGCATAACAAATTATGCCTTAGGAACTTCTGAAAAAAGACATGGTTGCAAGATGGGTATAACAGGTCATCCTAGCAAGGTAGCGGTAACAACCCATTTGAAGGAAAGGTAAGGTTGCAAAATGGCTGTAAATATCAATTTACAAATATCAAAGACATGATTGTCATTCCTGGAATATACAGTACAAAACAATCTGTCATTAAGGATATAGGTGAGGTATAGTCAAATCCTAAAGAAATAGAGGTTTAAGCATAAATAGTGATGAACATACTTTGTCTTTACTATAAGAAGGATTTTATGCCTATGATGGAGGAAGGCCAGTTCTTTAATTACCCCAACCTCTAATATGATTGATCATGGTTGATTATGCAGACATCTATGTATGCGTATTTGCACAAGTGTGAATAAATAAATTGAAAAACCATTATTCAAAAGGTTTTTGTTTGTTTGTTTTCTTTTTTTTAACTTTAGAAAGCACGTGTGTTAAAATATGGTCATCAGTTCAATGACAGTTTAGCTGAGCAGTGTGAGGGCCCACTGAAACACCGATCTAGATTACTTCTTGGGTAGAAAGAAAGATTTTTTGGGGAGCATAATGCCAAGTTATCTTTTGACATGAGGTGTCAGAGAGGAGAAAAACAGCAGAAGGCAAGTTGAGGGTGTTTGTGCTGATGCAGGCTGTTTGTAGTAATGAAAGGATGAAAAATACAACCTAACTCTCAAATGGCCCTAAAAAGTCATAAATTTAGAAATGCATCTCACTCCCAAGAAGCCCTAAATATCTTAAATTCCAGACCCCACTCTTTGTTAGAAACTATGTTTAAGGTCACATTCCTTAAGCTCGCTCTTTGTTAGAAACTAGGCAAAAGGGGGAAATAAGCTAACTAGTTGATATCTGGCTTCTATAGGAAACTGATTGGTCCTCCAAATGCAGGCTTGGATAATTTAAACTGATTGGCTTAGAAAAGCTGTCCCGATTCTGCACTGGAGATCCACAGCCCTCTACCCCTGTGTGGTGTACAACTGTGAACCCCAGAGCCTCTAGAATAAAAATCCTCTTGCTGTTACATCAAGACCGTTTCTTGTGAGTAATTTGGGTATCACCTTCAGAGGCGTGGAGTGCTGGGGTGCCCTCGTGTTTTGGGTCTTTCAGTAACAGGAAACTAGATGTGATTTCCTTAGTTGACATTCAGTGATGGGTCATAGAAGATTCCCGGTAAACAAGTATCTGTCTTGCCAGATTCCTGAGGAATGCTGAATCTAGCTTTCTACTTACTCAAGAACAATCCTTCTGTTTTCCTAGTCATGGGCATTCTATTGTGGACATTGTCAACAGCACAGCAATTTTGGGGAGCCTACTTCATACTTAGCAACTCTTCCAACAATACTTTTAAATGAATAATCAAATATCTCACAACAAATGTGCTTTCAACAAGATTTACTATCATACTAGTTCTCTTTATTTTTAATATATATTTTTACTGTTTTTTATGTATGCAGGTATCTTTTTCACTTGCATGTCTGTGTAATATTTGCACTACTGGAAATTTAGGAATTCAGTGGAGACCATTGTTGATTGTGAAACATGTGGGGACTGGGAATAAAACCCCAGTGCTTGACAACATCAGCCTTAACCACTGACACAGCCTCTTAACCACTGACACATCTCTTTATCCCTGCTTTGCTAAATCAAACTTTAAAATATTTTCAATCTACTTGAAAATTATTCTTTAAATTACCATTATGTTAAAATGAAGAACTCTATCCAGTCAAGGGGAAGATTTCTTAGATGGTCTGCTGTTCCTCTCTCAGGCATAAACCCTAACCCTGACTGGGGAGAACATAGGCCTGAGATAAGACCTAAGAGGAATGACCTCATCAGGAATAAGTCCACAACGGTAGAAAAATACAGAAAGAAGAAATAAGATAAGAAGCACAAAGACACTCTTTGCTCAAACACTACTTGCACAACTATTTTTAGCAGGTAGCAAAAAAAAAATGAATAAACAGCATTAAAAGAATAAAAAGAGTTCATTCCTGAACTGAACCCAGCAATAGTCTTAGGTCTGTCATTTTCATTTCCAGATCCTTGTGTGACCATGGCTGTTGTGGCTGGGGCATTCTACATTTTTTTCTATAAACAATTATGTCTAACAAACACTTGTGTCTAGGACATTTTACTGTTTTGGTATGAATATTCATATCCACCTCCATTTTTATGTTGCTATCCATAATGTATTTTGGCCCAGGAATGATGATGTCTTGAGTTTGGAATACTCATTGGTGGGATTAAAACTTCATAGAGAAGTCCTCATATTATTTTTGCTCTCTTCCTTGAATGTGAAGAAGCAGTGGGAAACCCTTCTGTAACCCAACACAGAGCCCTAATAAAGCACTGTCACAATGTTCAGTTTCAGCTGAAACCTCAAAATTCCAGACATTGTAAAATATTCTTTTAGTTTTCAACTTTTGCTTTGTGGATGCATGCAGCTCTAACTAAGAAAGTCACCAGTTGCATATCATGGTTTCCAATGTCTTTTTACCCACAAAACTACTGTACAATTTTTTAAGTGTCCTGTTCCTCAAATGTCCTTTTTAGCCAAGGTGTACTCCAAAGGGGAAGCCTTCTTCCTTCTCACAGTGTACAAGTACAGTTTCATTCTAATAACCCTCTTGTAATATATGGCAAAGGTAGCTATGCCTATAAACTATTAAATTTGCTTTATTTTCAATGAACACAGTCAGCTTTTTCTGACCTCTTAGAAAAACAATGCTAAATTATGAATATCATTCAAACAAGAAATAAAGTTCTTTCCAAGGAATATCACACAGTGCATATGCTTTTTTATTAGATATGTTATCCTAGATCAGGGATCATATTATTTACAAATTCAACTCACAAATAAGAAGAAAACAAATAAGTTAGATTGCCAAAAGTGGTGTTTATATTTAAAAGCATATTAACTCTTATCTTCTGAGGTCACCACTTAATTTAATGTGAAATGGATAGTAATGGTTAAGATATAAATAAAATATTCTAGCTATTAAATCATATGCATTATCGACTGGACAATGATGAAAATTTCCATAATGCAAGATAACCTTGAAATAGGTATAGTGGGAAACGAATTAAATAAATGGAAGTGCTTTATTAGGGCTCTATGTTGGGTTACAGAAGGGTATCCCACTGAAATTATCCAGAGGCAAGAGTACATAGATTTTCAAGTAACTAATCCCCCTAGTAGGTCTATCTGAATATGTTACATAAAAAAAGATTATCTGTATATTTATTTTAGAGTGTGATATCTTAATGCCAGCAATAAATAGTGTCACTCTTTTAAGACACAGTATTTGTGAATTTTATATCTCAACATCTACCTTTAAAAATGAAGGCAAAACAAATCATTGGGAAGATGACCATAGTATATACTTGGATAATTGCTGTGATTTTTTATCACCTTGCATTTATTTAATTCCAATAAGCTTCCTCAAATATTGGGAAATAACTAAATTACTATTATATTAACTGCTTGTTTTGACAAATTAAATCATTTGATTTGACTTTCTATTTAATATAATAGAATTTGACTTTCTATATAAATCATGCTCGCTTATCAGATAGAATCTGCCAAGTCCAGCTTGGAATAGGTGGGGACAGAGGGACAAGGTTCCTGCCCCTGGGACAGGGCCCTTGTTTTGAGCCTTCCTGTGGTCATAAGGCTTGTTTGTGTAAAAATGAGCGTATTTTCTGGAACCAGTACTAGCAGTGGAACACTATTTCTTTCTGAGGAATGTCCTCCCAGTTAATGGTAATGACTTCATAGTAATTAGAAACAGCACAAGTCCAGGAGTTGTGAGTATGGCTATGTCTCAGCAAAATGGTAAGCGCTGATACCTGCAGGATAGCCCTTAAGGCTGTGGCATAGAACTCTAAATATACATGAGTTTGAAAATATATAATCTTCAACTATGCAAAAAATAAGGGTGCAATATGAATTATATGAGGGGCTTCTTGAATCTAAAAGAACAAAAGCAGCTGGCCTATGAAACAACTTGCTAGAAAATTGCTAAGGAAGGGGATAAAGAGATTTAGGGAGTGGTGATTGCAGGAGATCCCACTTAGCTAAGTTTTATGGTTTATACTTACAAAGACAGTTAGATTCCTTAGTTCAGGATGAGCCTAGGACAGAGCAAGTTTAGGCTCAAATGATAATTTCAGAGCAGGGTCCCACCCAACTAGTTTATTGTCTGTGCTTAACAAAGGTAGACAGATTCGTGAATTATTTTGCAAGTATGCTTGCAGTCTCCTGAGAATTAAAGGGCTGTGATCACAGGATACTGATTGATAAGACTGTCCAAAGAGAACCTGGAACAAATGACCAGATTGATATGTTAAATAAAAGACTGAACATTGTATTCTGCAGGAGATGAGCTATCCAGAAAACAAAGAAAACTCTCTCTCTCTCTCTCTCTCTCTCTCTCTCTCTCTCTCTCTCTCTCTCTCACACACACACACACACACACACACACACACACACACAAAACTAAGCAGGACATTGACAGAGAGATCTCTTTGAATAACAATCAAAGAGAATATTGATAGAACTCTCCCGAAAGAAAGAAAGCAGAACATAGAGGTAAGCAGGCTGAAAAAGCTGTTCTCAATCAGAACACAGCTTGGACACATGATTTGTCTTCTGGTATTTCTTTACAAAATTTCCACACACCCCTTCCTCAAAACCCTTCTCCCAGCCAAGGCTGGTCCTTGGCAAGAATCCAAATTAAATTCTTTAAAAGAATTACAATTTTAAAAAAAAGATAGACAGAAGCCTAGCATGGCTGTCCTCAGAGTGGCTCTTCTAGCACCTAAATGAGAAAGATGGAGACACATATAGCCAACCATCAGACTGAGGTCAGGGACCTCTATGGAAATGATAGAAGTAGGATTGATGGAGCTGATGGGGATTGCAATTCAATAGGAAGACCAACAGTATCAACCAGTCAGGACCCCTCAAAGCTCACAGAAACTAAGCCACCAACCAAAGAGCATACATGGGTTGGTCCATGACCCCTGGCACATATGTAACAGAGGACTACCTTATATGGCTTCAGTAGGAGAGTATACCCCTAACACTTTAGAAACTTGATGCCACAGAGAAGGGGAAGGCTGATGGCAGAGATGTGGGGGTAGGTAGATGGTTGGAGGAGCACCCTCTCAGAAGCAAAGGGGAGGAGAAAGAGGTGAAGAATTAGGGGAGGGGGACCTGAAAGAAGAGCAATATTTGAAATGTAAATAAATAAAACAATTTTATTAAAAAAGAAAGAAAGTTAGATGCTACTTCTAAAAATGTGAAAAGATTTTGAATGTCAAGAGCAGGATATCTTTCAGTTAATAGCTAAAATTCCAGAGTACCTAGATATAATTTTAGAATATCATGGCTATTGGAGTCTATAGAGTATTTATATAATATAAAGTTTCATTTGTTAAATGAATTTCATAATACGTGCCAGGAAGTTCATTTCAGAATGCATATACTTGAACAAAATATGTCTGAAAGGTTAATCCAGAGTGAAAATGATGTCATATCGATCTATTTTCATCTATCAGTCTCACACAGTTAGAGAAGGCGTGATGAGTTTTCAGCATTCCTAATATATTCATCCCTAGGCACACATGAGCATCTGTTCCTTATTTGAGGTTTTTATTCTTATGTTTTAAGTTAGTTAAGCTGCTGAAGAGGCAGTTCTTTGGAGCCTCATTAATTTTAACTGGCTTTTGTTAACTTAAGGAAGATTGTCATAGTTCAGAGGTTACAAGTAAGACCAAACATCAAACCAAATGCAACCATATAATCTTCCAGTGTCTAGTGTTTTATTGGTATTGTTACCTTCCAGTTGAAGGCAATTGACTGTGTATCATAAAAAATGAGAAAACAAAACAAAACCAAAAATTTAAGAAAGAATCCCATGTAAATAAAAAAGTTTATAATAAACAATGCAAGAAATATTCATGCTTTAGGTACTTTAAATTTATCTCCTATATTACCCTTCCAGGAAACTGTTGTTTATGCAAAGATGCATGGAATTTTGTAAAGGTTGTTAACCATCTTAATGTGTTTATTTATTTTTAAATTATTGTTTTCATAGGAAAATCGGCTACAGAGCAACCAAAATCAAAGTATTTCATAACTATTCCCATAGATTAGCCTATGATATCATGCAGGGTCAATAGGCAAATTAATTGTTATCTAATATATCTCCTGTATATGGACCTTGATAGATTTCCCAATATTTTACTTTAATCCAAATAGGTTGTCCCAAGATAACTTTAAAAATGGTTATTAACATGTCACTTCAAAATTTTAATTTAAAGAAGATTAAATAAGCTGTTCATGAAGCCATTACAGAACTCTTTACAGTATATATAATGAAGACCATGGATACATAGAAATCTGATGTTTATAAACTTATTTTGAAGACAAGAAAGTATTTTAAAAATAAACTTCAATATGTTTTAGCTCCTGTATCTATTTTAAAGCATCAGTTCATAGCAGAGGTGGCAGTTAGACTTTCTAAATTACATTCATAAGTCTGTATTTCTATTCATTTCATGGTGGTTATCTCCTTTAAGCAAGCCATTATTCAATACTAAGATAATTTTTTAATATCTTAAATTATTTTATCAATTTCTCTGTATACAGGATAAATTTTATATTTACTTTTTGATTAGTTATAGGATCAAAAGTTAATGAGAAAATATTATATATACTTAGTTTCAAGCCCAGGAAAAAATTCACATTTAAAATTTCATATACATTGACCTCACTCTGATGTAGAATCATTCCTGACTTTCTAAATGGTAGCTATGTAATTCCTTACAAATGTTGTTATTCTTATCTTTTCAGAAGACACATTATTTTCCATACAAATGGACACCTGATTATTTCCTAAGTATTAGGAGATGCAAAACTCTGTGCAAACCTCAGTGAGTTTCTTGGACAAGTTGTGGTTCTCTGTGGATCATGTTCCCATCGTAGCTCCCTGAGATTTTGTAGTCATTCATGGGTATTCAGAGTTTAAAATATTTAATTTCTTCTTGTTTTCCTTTGCTCTGCTTAAATCCCACCTTCTCTCGAAGGAACGTAATGTAATTAGGGTACCACTTAGGCCATGCCTTGTCCATTTTATTAAATATTCATTAGGGAAAAGGAACCAAAGCAGGGGTTTATATTTTTTTTTGTTCTGTGTTCTGTGTGTATGTGTGAGTGTGTGTGTGTGTGTGTGTGTGTGTGTGCGTGTGTGTCTTACAAAGTTGTAAAGTAATCATGAGAGTTGGGAGAGAGAGAGAGAGAGAGAGAGAGAGAGAGAGAGAGAGAGAGAGAGAGAGAGACTTTAAAAAACTAATTCACATTATGAAGGATTCTAAAATCTTCAAAGTAGAATTTCAGGGCAGAGGTCCAGGCTGTTCAAAGGCACTGTTTGACAACATTCCTTTCTAGTTGTAAAAGTTATCATGAAATTATCAACCACTTTGATGAATCCCATTTATATTACAAGGCATTATCTTTATAAAGCAAGATTTAGCCATTGTTAATCTTTGTAAAAGAAAATTGGGGGGACCTTCCAAATAACATTTGACCTGCTGCATGGGCATTACAACTTATCCATGTGGAATCATATAATTAACCATCTTCATGGTGTTTATAATCATTTAATCTGAAATCTAATACTTATATACTCACAGTGTTGAATGTACATAGAGAGAATGTGCTGAGGACCTAATTGCTGATTTTAGCAATTAACTGATTAACTGATGTTGAATTATAATTAGATGACTTAAAGCTGTTGTTGCTGTGGTTATGTGCATCTTAATTGCCCCACCTTAAAATTTTCATCTTGAGTAATGATAACCAAGTCATAAATTAATGACTGAAAATACACTCAAAGGAGGAAGCAAATATTTAAGATATGATTTTTGTTGACCAATTGTATATATAGGGATGCTTACAGCATACAGTTTTTAGAATATTCTTCATATGAAATATAGATAAAGTCAGCCATGGTAAATTTTAAAGGAATAAAATATTTTAATAACTATTATGGAGTCCTTGCCAGATCCTTTTCATTATCTCCAGAGAACTACAAATGTATTAATTATTTGTCTTCTACTAAAATTTATTTTCTAAGAAGAGCTGTATACTATAAGATGCCTAAACAAGGCCATGTACTGTGAATTGGCAGTTAGCCAAGTACAGATGGTGAGAGTGCATCTAAGCTGAAGAAACAGCATGTGTAAAGGCTCTGAGGTAAGAGATACCGTGGCCTACCCAGGACAATATCGTTATTCATCATGTCACCACTTAAAGGTAAATAAATGGGCTTTATCTTTGCCTAAGAGTTAATGACTCTGCAACCTATATCCAAAGATGTAATTGGCATGCAATGTCCAGAGAGACACAATAACTAATCAAGCTGCCATTATCCTTATTATTACAGAAACATGTAAGTTAAAAGCAAGTTAGAATTTACTGTACACATTGTTTTCTTTGCCTTGGAAACTAATCATACCAGACACACACACACACAAACACAAGTGTTCTTATGAACGTTTACATGTGTTAGCATGTGTTTATGTGTGAGTGTATGTGGTGCATATGCTTGCATGTGTTTGTATGTGTATTTTGTGTTTATAAGTGTATTGTGGATATATATGTGTGTGAGGGTGTGGTCACATATGTATTTGGGTATGTGTGTGTGGGTGTGTTTGTTTGTACATGCCTTTATAGGTGTGTGTATGCTCATGTGTGAGAGTAAATATATGCATGTGTATAAATTCATGTGTTTCTAAGATAATATACAAAGGCAACCATGAAATAATGATTTTAGGTTTTACTTTTGGTGAAATTGATTTTTGAAAGGTTGAATATCTAATGACCCATAACCATTGTTACTTTGAGTAAAGAAATGTTTTTCTTTTTGGATCACAATAGAAATTATTTCACTACTGCTTATTGCTTATGTTGTTAGTCAATAACATGTCAAGTTCCTAACTCCTGAGATCTTTCCTTTAATAATCTAAATAATAGAATTTTTTTCTAGATTTCAACTACTTTCAAAAATAATTGTACTGCAGTGGCAAACACATTCTGCTACAGATAGAAATAAACCCATTAAAAATAAAAGATACATTAATTAACTGACAAGGTTATGGCCATCTATGTTTCAACAAATGGAGTACTAAGATGCATTGAGGGAATACAGTCTACTTGACAAGAGATACTAGCAAATGTATAACTACCTCCAGGGAGCAGAAATTGGATCCATATCTTTCACTCCATACCAAACCAATTAGATGTGGTTCAAAAACTTTAATTTAAAACCTGAACTAATAAATCTGCTTTTGTTCTCAGTTCTTGACACTATTTTTCTTGCTAAGAAGTTCATCAGAAGTAGCAATCAGTCGATTTTAAACAAAGATGGGGAGAGGTTGTTCATGTGTAGTATCTGATGTTAATTAATATTGTTTCCACAACTGTCTCCTTATTAATACCAAATATCCCTCAACAGATAGTGTTCTCTACTCTGAAA
The DNA here is from genome assembly GCA_964023405.1 of Apodemus agrarius. Lineage (NCBI taxonomy): Eukaryota > Metazoa > Chordata > Mammalia > Rodentia > Muridae > Apodemus > Apodemus agrarius. The sequence continues at coordinate 29,512,321 of OZ030013.1, read as the reverse complement.
TAAAGTTGGCATTAAATGAGACAAGTGAGTCAGATTAGGGTGGAAATAATATGAGAATGTGTGTGTATGCGTGCACGTGTGCATGTGTGTGTATGTGTCTGTGTTTATGTGTGTGTATGTGCGTGTTATTTACTCTTAAGTGTGTGTTACTCACTCTTATCTATGTATGACGAAGCCTCATGGGCCTTAATATTCTTTTCTTGAGCTTTGAAAATGATAAAATTCACATCTGTAGTTAATTCTGATCGAAAACTGCTGTCTGCAAGAGAGAGTGCTCTCTAGAAATTAACAAGAAGTCTGTAAAAATCTAATTTCAGAATGAAAGTTCAGACAACTGATAGAAGTAATTTTTACAAGCAGGGTTTTAGTATGATATGAGCATTTCTTTGGTAACTCTAATGTTTACTTTGGGAGGGGAAGGCAAATGAAATAGCACAAGCCAGCATCTACGCAACTAGACTTGGGATGCTAAATACTGCCCTGTTTTTATCTCTTAACATTTTTAATCCTTTCCTGAGGGTAACTTAAAGGAATCAAAACTCAGCCCATTTTTTCCCATTGAATGACAATATGTAAAATAAAAGCCCATCACATGTGGTTAGTAAATAATAGTATAGAATCAGACAGTATGAGAGCATGTTTCTCACCACTAAACTACAGTGCTGCAAGGTAATAGTGAACTGGATTTACAGTTACACTCTGAACAAAGCACTGTGGCAAACTGACCTGAAAGCTGCCACTCTTGAGGATCGCTCAGTAGTTGTGGTCTTCTGTGCTGTGTGTGTGTGTGTGTGTGTGTGTGTGTGTGTGTGTGGTTCATTTCTGTGATCTGATGTATTACACAAAACATATTTTTAATAATTTATTATAAACAGACAAAATACCAGCTGTATTGGAGGCAAAAAAATTACCAATCCAGCATAACATACATTAAGGCTAAAGCACCTATTCTGGACAACATCCAGTCATCGCTCAGTCTCACACCCTTTGCGTGACTCCGGAATGGACACTTGTAGACCCATGTCCTCTAACCTCTCATTTCTGAGACACACTTACGATGAAAGGGCTTGGTAGGTGTTATTGCTATGCATCAGCCTAACTGTAAAAGCCTGTGTGATGTCCTGCTTGTCCTTCTCTGAAATAAATACATGATTTGGGTGTTGGGCATTTGTTCATTTTGATGTTGAATAATAAAAGAATATGAGATTTATTACTCACAACGTAAAGAAGGGCAATTAATGAAATATAAGAGATTGGATAAATTAAGAATCATAGAAAAGGGAGGAAAAAAGGGTAGAAAGAGGTAGTAATATAAGAAAGACAGGAAGAATAACCTTGAGTACTCACAGACTTTGAACTACAGAGAAACCACTTTTTAGATCATTTCAGATATTAAGCTAATTGATTCTTTAAGAATAAAGTTTATAAAGTTTACACATTATAAACTCAAATGTGTAGGTAAAATGTTTCATAGAAATTCCTCTCTCATTTTAGAGCAAATAATAAATATTTATTTTTGCCAGCTATAAAGGGCATATTTGATTTTCAGAGATGGTTTCTAACACAAATTGAATATTAAACAAACATAGAGCATTCTAAGAATTTTATGAATTTGTGAAACATGCATTGATCAAATACAATAAAACAGAAAACAAACATAATGCTAAATTGTTTAAGAAAATCACTTTTAGAACACAAACTTTTGGACCTCATTTTCAAACTATATTATATATGTGACTGTGTGTATTGCTATTTCATAGTCTATATCATTTAGAAATATCATTGGCTAAATCATAATGCATGCATAAAACACATTACCATTATTTGTCCTTCAGTTACACAAAATCTTCTGTGGAATGTTCACAGTTGCCCTCTATTTCTGCATAAGGAAGCAGAGTCAGTGAAGGGGCTTTAGTAAAGATGAGGGGCTGTGAGAAACTTCTGTAACCTTGCTTTCTCCTCCGATGAGATCATGAGGTCAGATTGCTGCCACCTTAGATAAAAGCTGATGTAAATCTCTGATGAAATTAGATCAACTGTGATTTTCATCAAGTGTACTCTAGTGATTCAGCCATCATCATATTTACACTAAAAGATGAGATGTACAACTTATCGCTTTTTGTTCTACCACCATGCACTTTAAGAGAAACTACTTTGCTTGCCTGTTAAGGTAAATGTAGCTTGTTGAAGCTTGCCAAGTGAACAGAATGGAATATTGGTCATATGGGTCTCTTCTCTGTGTAAATGTTGAATGTTATATGTGTTTTTGTGAGTTTCATGATTTTTATATATATTGTATTCTTAATAAAATATAACACTATAGGGCTGAAGAGAGATGGCATCACTCAATGCTCTCACAGAGAACCTTTGTCCTGTTTTGGAACCTATATCTTTTATTTCAAACATCCTGTGAATTGGGTTGCAAAGAATATGGCATCATCTCTGGCCATCATAGACATCTTCATGTGCATAGGGTTCATAAAGTCATGAAAGCATACAGAAAACAATGTAAATTATACAATATATTAATTTTTATTTTATATTATAATTCCATAAAATATACATATAAAAATACAATTATCAACAGATGATTCTACACATTTATTACTGCTAGGAAGTTATTAATTTTTCCATAGTATTACTCATGAAGGAAATGATTCTATGCAGATAATTCCACTATGGAATTACAAGTCTGAAGTATATGCCTTATAGTTAATCAGAAACACAGAGGTATGAATTACTAAAAGAAAATATTTTTGATTGACTAAAATATTACTTATAATAATATTTATTTATTAGGCAAATTTGAGTGTTTTAACTTGAAAAAAATCATAAGTCTTATATCATGTTCCTTTTCTATATTTGTTTTTACTACTTTTGAATAATAGTTTCCAGAGATTTTCTGTTTTCTAAGATCTCAAGCCAGTCATGGTGATGCATGCCTTTAATTTAAACACTAAGGAGATCAAAGAGAGCAGATCTCTGTGAGTATGAAGGCAATTTTGCCTACATAGTTAGTTCCAGGACAGCCGAGACCACAGAAACAAATTCTGTCTAAAAAATATATACATATCTATAAATATATGCATATCTATTATATACATATATGTGTATCCATGTGTATATGATCTTTTGTGAATTTTTAAAATATTTATTGGTCAGAAACAATTAAATACAAAATAATCATAATGCCTAAAAAACATGGTAAACCTTTTTATCAATTGTTGAATAAAATAGAATTTTACAATTTGACATGACAAAATATCACAACTCACACTTTCAAATTATGTTATATTTGTGACTCTGTGTATTGCTATTTCCAAGTTAATATCATGTAGATATGTGATTTGTTAAATCATCATAATAAATGCAGAAACAGCATTGCCATTATTTTTGCCTTTGTTACACCAAATTTTCTGTGGGATGTTCACAGCTTCCCCTTTTTCTCCTTAAGAAAGCAAATTCAGTGCATGAAGGGACACACATACAGACACACACACACACACACACACACACACACACAGAGAGAGAGAGAGAGAGAGAGAGAGAAACACATAGATACACACACAGACACATCATTATCATTCATCAAAAATGAATAAGAGGGCTGTGATTTTTTTATCTTTGTGTACTTTGGGAAATGAAATTTGACAATAGTTTTTTAGTTTGCCAATTGATGAAGTGTTTAGGTACTATATAGACTATAAATATAACTATCTATATCTGCATCTATATACATGTATATATGATATATATTGTCAACTATGCTTTATGAAACATGAAATGTACACAATTATTTTTGAGACTATGTATTCCTTGAATATTTAAGACACTGGGGGTGAAAGGGTGATATAGGAGTGGATACATGCAGATGCAGTAGTCTTTGCCCAGCCTTCTTTTTATGTCAACTTGATACAAGTTACACTCATTAGAGAGAAGGAAATCTCAAGTGAGAAAATGCCTACATAAAATTGATCTGTAGGCAGACAAGGTTGCAGAGATTTTCTTAATTAATAATTGGTAGAGGGTGTATCAGCTTAGTGTGTGTACAGATATATCTGGGCTGTTGTTCTGGAGTTCTACAAGAAATCAAGCAGAGGAAAGCATGAGGAGAAAGTCATTAAACTGCACTCCTCTATCACCTCTGCATATCTTCTGCTTCCAGGTTCTTGTGCTGTTTGAGAAGCTGCCCTGACTGTAGGTGATGAACTGTGATATGAAAGTGAAATCAAAACTTTCCTTTCCAAGTTGCTTTAGTCATGGTTCTTCTTCTTCTTCTTCTTCTTCTTCTTCTTCTTCTTCTTCTTCTTCTTCTTCTTCTTCTTCTTCTTCTTCTTCTTCTTTAGATTCTTCTTCTTCTCCTCCTCCTCCTCCTCCTCCTCCTCCTCCTCTTCCTCCTCCTCCTCCTCCTCTTCCTCCTCCTCCTCCTCCTCCTCCTCCTCCTCCTCCTCCTCCTCCTCCTTCTTCTTCTTCTCCTTCTCCTTCTCCTTCTCCTTCTCCTTCTCCTTCTCCTTCTCCTTCTCCTTCTCCTCCTCCTCCTCCTCCTCCTCCTCCTCCTCCTCCTCCTCCTCCTCCTTCTTCTTCTTCAAATTAGGTATATTCTTTAATTACATTTCAAATGTTGTACCCTTTCCTGGTTTCCCCTCCTGCCTAAATTCCATAAGCCTCCCCTTTCCAATCACCTCTCCCCAACTTCTCTGTCCTAGTATTCCTCTACACTATGGCATCAAGTCTTTCCAGGACCAAGGGCCTCTGCTCCCTTTGGTGTTGAACAAGACCATCCTCTGCTGCCAATGTGTCTGGAGCCATGGGTAACTCCATGTTTACTCTTTGGTTGATGGTTGTGTCCCTGGGAGCTCTGGGAGTACCAGGTGACTCATATTGTTGTTCCTCCTGTGGCACTGCAAACCCCTTCAGCTCCTTGGTTCCTTTCTCTAGCTCCCCCATTGGGGACCCTGTACTCAGTTCAATGGCTGGCTGAGAGTGTTTCCCTCTGTATTTGGCATACACTAGGAGAGCCTCCCAGGTGACAGCTATATCCAGCTCTGGTCAGCCAGCACTTGTGAGCATCCACAATAGTGTCTGGGTTTTGTAACTGTATATAGGATGCATCCCTAGGTGGGGCAGTCTCTGGATAGTCTTTCCCTCATACCCTGCTCAACCTTAAGTCTTTAAATTCCTTCTGTGGGTATTTTTTCCCTTTCTACAAAGGACCTAAGGATTCATACTTTTTTCTTCCTCCTTCTTGGTCATAATTTGATATCTGAATTTTGTCTTGGATATTCCAAGCTTCTAGGCTAATATCCACTTATCAGTGAGTACATACCAGGAGTATTCTTTTGTGATTGGGTTACTTCATTCAAGATGATATTATCCAGTTCCATTCATTTGTCTAAGAATTTCATGAATTCATTATTTTTAATGGCTAAATAGTACTTCATTGTGTATAAATACCACATTTTCTGTATCTATTCCACTGTTGAGGGACATCTAGGTTCTTTCCAGTTTCTGGCATTTATAAATGGGACTGCTATGAACATAGTGGAACATGTGTCCTTATTACATGCTGGAGAATTCTCTGAATATATGCCCAGGAGTGGAATAGCAGGGTTCTGCAGTAGTATTATGTCCAGTTTTCTGAGGAACCGCCAAACTGATTTCTAGTGTGGTTGTACCAGCTTGCAATCCCACCAGTGTTCCTCTTTCTCCACATCCTCTCCAGCACCTGCTGTGTCCTGAGGGTTTTTTTTTATCTTAGCCATTCTGACTGGTGTGAGGTGAAATCTCAGGGTTGTTTTGATTTTCATTTCCCTGATGACTAAGGATGTTGAAAATTTCTTTAGGTGCTGCTCAGCCATTCAATATTCCTCAGGTGAAAATTCTTTGTTCAGCTCTGTACCCCATTTTAATAGGGTTATTTGGTTCTCTAGAGTCTAACTTCTTGAGTTCTTTGTATATATTGGATATTAGTGCTCTGTCAGATGTTGGATGTAGGGTTGGTAATGATCTTTTCCCAATTTGTTGGTTGCTGTTTTGTCCTATTGACAGTATCCGTTGCCTTACAGAAACTTTGTAATTTTATGAGGTCCCAATTGTCAATTCTGGATCTTAGGGCATAGGCTATTGGAGTTATGTTCAGGATATTTTCCCGCCTATCCATGTCTTCAAGGCTCTTCCCCAGTTTCTTTTCTATGAGTTTTAGTGTGTCGGGTTTATGTGGAGGTCCTTGATCCACTTGGACTTGAGCTTAGTACAAGGGGATAAGAATGGATCATTTTTCAGGCTGAGAAAGAAATTGGGGAAAAGACTCCCTTCAAAATAGTCACAAACAATATAAAATATCTGGGTGTGGCTCTTACCAAACAAGTGAAAGATTTGTATGACAAGAAGTTCAGGTCTCTGAAGAAGGAAATTGAAGAAGACCTCAGAAATTGGAAAAATCTCCCGTGCTCATGTATTGGAAGGATTAATATAGTTAAAATGGACATCTTGCCAAAAGCAATATACAGATTCAATTCAATCCCCATCAAAATCCCAACTCAATTCTTCATGGAGTTAGAAAGAGCAATTCTCAAATTCATCTGGAGTAACAAAAAACCCAGGATAGCAAAAACTCTTCTCAACAGTAAAAGAACTTCTGGGGGAATCAATATCACAGACCACAAGCAGTACTACAGAGCAATAGTGTTAAAAAAACTGCATGATATTGGTACAGTGACAGTCAGGTAGATCAATGGAATAGAATTGAAGACCCAGAAATGAACCCACATACCTATGGTCTTTGACAAAGGACTAAATCTATCCAGTGGGAAAAAAGATAGCCTTTTCAACAAATGGTGCTGGCTCAGCTGGTGGCTAGCATGAAGAAGAATGGTTTCTTCAGATCAAGGGAAATCATAACTAAGATGTCATATATGATACAACATGACATAAAACAATTAAAAGGAGAATAGCATAATAAGACATAATAGAGTGACTGATTATATACCTACAGTCATTTATTTTTCACTTCATTATGTCTAAAAATATTTTCTTTCCTTCATTTAGCTTTAATTTAGGCCTAGTTAAAATTTATTTTGGAAACACATTTTGATAAATGAATCATATTAATGACATTCAAATAATTATTAGGCATAGTCCAAAATTTTAAATAAATATTAATTTATTTATTTCTTTAAATGACTAATCTATTTGACTCCAGGATTCCATTTAATCCTTGTTAAAATACTATCTGATTAAACACTGATATTTATTTAATATGGGTGTGTTGTTGAAGTTGTTGATATTATAGTTGTCAGGTTTTGTTAAGTGAGTACAGATGACATGTGGAACAGAAGAGGATGTCAGATCCCCTAGAGTTATAAGTGGTTGTAGCAGCCAGATATGCATACAGGCAACTGAACACAGGTCCTCTAGAAAACAGTGTTAGTTACTAAGCCAGCTCTTGATACTATTTTTTTATTAATCGTTCCATTCTTTACATCTCAAATGATATCCTCTTCCAGATCACCCCTCCACAAACCCCCTCCTGCATCTGTTCTCTCCCCCTCCCCTTGCCTCTATGAGGGTGCTTACCCATCCACTACCTATTCCTTCCCCACTCTTCCAGCTTCCCTCTATGCTCGGGCATCAAAAATCCACAGGACCAAGGGCCTCCCTCCCACTGATGTCAGACAAGTTCTGTGCTCTGGATTCCCACCCACTCACCTCACACCCAGATGCAGCTTGAGACCCAGGAGTTCTGACTTCCAGGATCACAGGAACACAGGAACACAGGATCATAGGACACTAATTTTTCTAACTGTAATGATTTTTCAAAATACATTTTTGCAACGTTTTCTCTTCTAATACATATTATATTCTAAAATGTACATATATAGTATATATCATAATACTATAAATGACATTACATGATGTTATATTTTATATTTAAAGTATAATGAAAGTATAAAGTATAAGAAAACATTTCATGTCATCAAAACTATAAATGTGAATAGTATTTTAATTGGATATTGTTAATAAATATCTTAAAATTATATTTATAATGAATTTCATAAAACACTATCAATTATTCTTTCTTTTGAAAATACCAAAGTTGCAAAGTTAACTGTATTTTATGTCGAATAGGTGAAGAAATGTACATGTCAAAATGTGGGAAAGGTTAGAGTAAATTTTCCATTTTATGGAGAAATTTTCTTTATATTTATTTACTGTTTTATTACGAGTTGGATCCTTTAGGTACATTTTCTGAGGTTTATATTATTTCCAATTAAAGCTCAAGCAAAAACTTAATAATTTTAAATCCATATGGGATGCTAAAAATTTGTAAATAATTAAGTTTGATTCAAGAGTGTATCATACTGCATAAAATAAGCATAATAAGATATATAATTTAGAAAATGTACTTTTCAATAGTTTTTATGAACACATGAAACAAAAGTTTCATAATAATTTAATCACAAAAACTACCAAGTGCAGACATAAAACACTAATTACCGTGTACAGCACACAGAACTGAAACAATATTTGTAAGAACTTTCCCTTAAGAACCCACTGTTAACAATTTCATCTCCTTTTTCTCTTATAGCACAGATCCCCCTAGGGATTTTTCTTTCTGTGTACAATATGCAGACTACAGGAGGAAAAAAAACTGTGCTCGTTAGATGATATTCACTGTAAGGTCTTTAAAGTGTCTTCAATGTTTATAGCCAGTCTAAACACACTCTCCACAGTTAAATCTACTTACCTGTTCTGTTTTGCTTTAAAGTCATGTATGTAGCTGTCCATGAACATAAGTAACTTAAATATAAGCTATTTATACCTTATATTATTAGCACACATAATTGATATGTATGAAAAGATCTGTTAAAAATGTTCTTCAGCAAATCCAGTTATTTTTTCTGTATTTTTTCCAAATCAAAATTTCATACAAATTATGCTTATAAATTGAAACTAAATTACTTGTTTAAATATTCATTGATGATTAAGGTATAAGGTAGCACTTACTTATTAAATTCTTAAGGTAGACCAGAAACAGCACTATATAATCTACTGTGTATGACATATAACAAATACTTTCTATGAAACAATTATATATATTCTCTGCCATTCAGGGATTCCAGATGCTGCTATAAGGTACAAAACTAACAAACAGCAAAACTGGAATTTAAACTCAAAACATTCAAAATACAATCGATATAGAATCCTGAAACTTAAGCTTGTGAAAAATTAGGTGGAAACAACTGTTGCCAAGTATGGACTATTTGAACATAAATATGGAGTTGACATTTACATTTTCATAAAATCTTGTCTTCTTAGAGCTTGGAGATCTTGATCATTTAATTCTCATATATACAAAATTGTTCTTACTACTTGAGAGACCAACTACTTAGTTAGTATGTATGCTTTAATTGTTAAGTAGGTATTAATATTGTGTTAAGTCTAAGTGTCAAAGAACAATAACAATAAAGATACTGCCCTAGAGCTGTGATTCTGGATGGACCTCTTAGTCAAGCTTCTAAGTTGAGAAACATTTAAATCTAGCCAGCTAATGAGAAATAGGAAGAATTATTTTATTATTATTTCCATGATGCTAAAGGGGAGTCTATCATCATGCGTGTGTAATTCCTAAAGAAATATCACACAGAAAGAAGGAGTTGCACAGATTACTGTAGCAAGAAAAAGAAAAGAACATGTTTAACATTTTACACCATATTTCTAAGGCACCAAGATTAAAATGTGGAGTACACACCAAACTACAAGATGACAAGAATTTTAATACACTGGTGAATACAAGTCTTCCTTGTGTTTTAAAGATTCCATGGCTGTTTATTTGTTTGTTTGTTTGTTTCATGCACTCTTTCACAAGTGAGGCATAAGCTATATCTACACTCTTTTTTGATGCTCACTACCTTTTAACACAGATCTTCTATGGGTTAACGTGGACAAGAGTTAGAATTATCTTTTGAGCCTGGAATTACAAAAAGTGTCAAAATGAAAAGAAATTCCTTATTAAAAATGTATCAGTGGAAAAATAAAATGCAAAAACACAGAGATTTGATAAATATTTAGAAATATATAGCTCATTGTACATAGATAAACAACTTTAATATGCTCCTTTCACCAATATAAGCAAATATAGTAAAATGCCATCTGCATTTGGGCACTGGTCATAAGTGTATCATCAAGTACATAACGTAATTTTATACAATCAATTAAAAGTGGATTACTAATTTAAGTCAATTTGTTTAATGAATCAGTACCTGAGACAACATGGCATATGTAAATCACAAAGTAATCGCCTGCAGTCGAAGATCATCACCAGAACAATTTAGGGTTGATGATAAACAAAACAAGCTAGCTCCATGTAATGATGCAAATGATGAAATGTGATACATTTGCATGTTTAGCTCCTTTACAAAATCTTAAATAAAATCTTAAATCTTAAATAAAAAGTCTTAAATAAAATCTTAAATAAAAAATCTTCAATAAAAAAACTCTACTCATCTATTAGAAACACACTATCAAGTTTAAATTAAGTTACTGAAAATAAATGTTTCAAGGAATGAAAATAATCACTAAACACTAGATAAAACCACAGGATTTTGAAATGAAAATGATATATTAAAACATATTAGTTTTTTAGTAAGTTAATCAGGAGGTAAGAAATGTACAGCCCCCATCCGCAACAACAACAATAAGAAAAAAACAGACATCTTGAACCAGTAACAGAAATTCACAAGGACCAAAGAAAGACTGGAGTCAGCAGTATGAATATGATTATCTAACCCAAGAATGGATTGCTGAAAAATGACAGAAATCCTGGTACCTCTTGGATAAGTTCCTTGTCTGTAAACCTTTTAAAGTAAATGCATTCCCTACTCTCAGAATCAGAGGAAGCAAGCTCATTTCTGTAATCTTGGTGGCTAGTTGGAAGACTGTGGCATTGCTGGAGAACACTTGAAGTGTCAACATCATTTACTGAGACATAAATAAATATACTTAAGTATATTCAGATAAATCTGTGTTTAAATGGAGAAATCAGGGGAAAGATCTTATTTTGATGTGTTGGCTCTTAGGAACATCCACAGTAGGCAATGAAAACAGATGGTACATCTGATATCTTGATTTCAGCAAAACAAGTAAGAAACAATAGCAGATGTCCAGCATGTGAGGACGAAGGTTACATAGAACTTTGTTCACACAGATATGCTGAACACATAAATATGAGTTACCTTTAGGCGAAATGATGGCATATTGCAGATGCTTGCCTAGCAGTTTTTCAACTTGGTTTAAGTCTTCGAATACTGAAACAGTTCATCTGTGTATTAATAAATCCTATATGAGGTAATCAGAAATATGCTACAAGATTTTTGTGGGTTTCTCCAATTACAACCTCAAATGTCATCAAATTTCAAATCCAGGAAAAATGCCTTCCTTTAATTAGATCAAAACAAAATGATTGCTTTTGTACTAAGTACGATTTTTTTTTACAAAGCTTATTAAATAGGTTTGGTTTATACTCAATTTTGCCATGTATACTTTGGTACCAAACTGGTAGTTTAGCTTCTCACCTCTGGTTTCTGAATTATGGCTCTGTAACAGATCTTGCATTATCTACGATTCTTCTGATTTTTTTATAACGCTTGTCTCATGGTGAGATCTCTACTGCTCTACTCCAGGATGGCAATGCTAGAAGCAGCAGCAGCCAGAAGCTGTAAGTATTCCACATGCTGCATACAGTTCTAAGTTGTGTTATTTCTCATACGATCACTAGGTAGTCTTATTACTATTTGTTGTTAATTAAAAAAAAAGGAAATGCAGGAGCATAACAAGGATAGATAGATATGAAAACTGGTTTATTGGGTCTAGAATTTCAGCACATATCTCCACCCCTATAGTATTGCCTCATGGAAGCCAAATGATTGGACAAAGGATTTCAAGTGAACTTCACAAATGCTCCTATTTTGAAATGACTCAAGTCATAATCTGTCAGGAGCCATAATGGGACAAGCTAATATACTAGCAGATGTTCATCCTGAAATGCCTGCCTCGGATTATTATATAATCTGCGACAGGTGAGCCCCCATTCAGCAAGGCTGTGGGGAACTAATTTTAGGAAAGATTTCCTGCTATTTATATGCTTTTCCTGTTGTTATTATTATTATACATTTATAATAATCAATAGTAATAGCACATTCCTTTGGAGCAGATCCTTGCAGATCCATGAAGATGTCTTATAGTGATGCTATGTAGACAAATAGATGACTTTAGTTTTAATGATGATCCTATAAGAATTCCTAAAATTATATCTGTGATTACTAAGCTCTTTTCTAATGGGACTGCTACTAGATCCCTCCTATAGCCAAACTGCAATGAGAACTCTGCCAGTCTCCCAAGTGTCACAAGTTAATTGCTCTTAGATGGCAACCAGACTTTCTCCTACTCAGAGCACATTCCAAGAGGTTGTAAAACAATTAACTAAAGGTCATAAAAAGGGAACTAGGATTTATTATAGGTGTTAGGACAGAAGGTAAAATATTGACTGGGTTTTTCTATACAAAACGTCACTTATAACTTAGTTATGGTTTTAAACTTTCTACAAACCTGTAGAGAAGACAAGTGATAGCTAGATAATTACTCCTAATGGATATGCATGTAAACATTCTCTGTTGTAAGCTTCTATTTCAATGTAGGACTTGGTTTTCTGTGTGAACTTATGATGAACTTTGTAACATGTGATCATGCATTCTGAAAGACGTTTAAGGGCTGAGGACAAAGAGAAGTCAGACCAGAAGAACTGAATGAGAGGGACAGAGCTGAGAGGAGAACTGAACTGAGGAGAAGTTTTTTAGTCAGAAGAGAACAAGACTAGAAGGATAATGCAGAGTGGAATAACTTAGAAACTATAGGTAATATAAACTAACTAAGAGAATAACAATGTGCAGGAGGCAGAGAGAAAGAGGAAAAAAGAAGATGTTGCAGAGAGTAGAAGGAGCAGGCAGGCTTCTCCTTACCATTGGAAAGGACAGGTCCCATGGTAAGGACAAAGCAGGCTTAGTCTTATTAAGAGAAACAAAGTCTTTTTCTTACAAACATGGATTTAATTCATTTAGCATTGAAAGGGTGGAAGCTTTTTCTTTTTCCATGCAATAAATATTGTAGTCCATCTTTTATCCAGAATGAGTGAGTTCTTTCTGCACCGGTGCTTGGTCTTTGCTCCATATGCATATGTAAGTATGGATGTGTGTGTAAATATGCAATTGTGGGAATGTATGCATGTATGTGTGTAAGTATGAAATTGTGAGAATGCATGCAAGCTGGGCCCAGCTGACTGCATGAAAGATGTATGTGTGAATCTATGTATGAAGATGTATGAAGATGTATGTGTGAATTTATGTGAGATTATGCATATTCACGTATGTAGAAATTTTTCTGTCTACAAGTGTTATTCTCTTCTCCAGGTTCATTAGTTTATTGCTCCTAACTTCCCCCCTAGACTCACAAGCAAGAGGCATCTGGACAATAGGGAAAAGGCTCTAGCAATTAACTCTTTACTTAATCTCCTGCTGTTTTAGGATGAGGTGTTAAATACCTGAGACTGCAGTCTCTGGCTCCAGAGGAACACAGAAGGCAGGTCAGCTATGTTAGCCTAGTAACTTAGATTTAGATAAGTAAACCTTTTATTATACAGCAACCCTAAACTTTCCGTAAGACAAAGTCTTACCCCCGCCGACGCTTCCCCATTCCGCTGCCTCAAGAAGGACCAAGAAGAAACACCTTTGCTGGGGCTGGCTCCCAGCAATAATCAGTTAAGACAACAAACTTGGGCTTGTGAGATGACTCAGCAGAAAAAGGAAATTGAAGTTAATCCTGATAATGTGAGTTTGGTCCCTGGGACTACAGGGTAGAAGAGACAAATAGGCACACAGACACAGAAACGTACACCAACCATAGACCAAGGACAACTGAATGTCCTTGACACTGAACAATTAAAGGACAAAATCCAAACAATCCCCAAAAACCACAAACAAAAATGCCAAACTATAAATTATCACAAATAAACAAACCTAAACATCGTATACCCGGATCCAAGTGTATTATGAGAAATGCAATGAAAAGATATGAGGAAGGTCCTACTACTCAGCAAGTAAAAACAATGAATTCATGAAATTTTTAGGCAAATGGTTGGAACTGGAAAATATCATCCTAAGTGAGGTAACCCAACCACAAAGGGATACACATGGAATGCAATCACTGGTAAGTGGATATTAATTAGCCCAGAAGCTCTGAATACTCAAGACTCAATTAGCAAATCACATGATTCCCAAGAAGGGAGGAGAGGACACTGGTCCTGAAAAGACTTGCTCCAGTATTGTAGGGGATTACCAGAACAGAGAAATGGGACAGGGTGATTGGGGAATCGGCAGAGGGAAGAGGACTTATGGGACATATGGTGAGGGGCCAACCGGGAAAGGGGAAAGCATTCAGAATGTAAACAAAGAATATAGAAAAGAAAGAAAGAAAGAAAGAAAGAAAGAAAGAAAGAAACTCTCACTCAAAGAAAAAAGAAAGATGATTTACTTATTTAATTTCTTCAATTTCATATGCTACATAATCACTTAAATAAATTAAATTTTGAGTCAAAGTTTAAAAATAAATGTTGCTATCTAGCTAGATATAGGAATATTCCTTCGCATCTATCTACCACTGCCCAGAAATTGAGGTAGAAGTATTTCTTGAGCCCAAAAAACAAGGACAGATTGGAATCTGACCTGGAAAATATAGTGAATACTGATACATAATATAAATATATATGTAATTTGAAAAAAATATGTGTGTATATACATAAAGTAAAACTTGGAGCAATAATATAGCATAAGTCTATATTCAATAAACATTTTTGTCTCTTTGTGTACATGTTTTATGTGTATGCACATATGTTTGCAGACACAAGAGGCTAACAAACCTTTTGGGTATTGGCCTCCTTAATTTTTGAGACTGGGTCTTTTTACTGAAATTAGATTTTATTGATTCTCCTAGACTAGATAAATAGCAAGGTCCGGGGTCCTTCTATCCCTTCATTACCATTGAGGGTATTGAAGTTTGGATGTACCCGACACTTTAAACAGTTGCTGGAATCCAAACTGATATTTACATGTTTGTAAGCATCTAATCATTTTACTAAGTCATCTTGTTACCTCTCATATTAAAGTTTCATGACTAAGTTGCCTAGGATCAAATACTGTCTCTATCTCAATGTATATAGTTTTGCAAAAAAAAAAAAAAAATGCAGTCATTTCTCTTTTTTTTGAATTTTTATTTTCTATATTCTTTGTTTATATTCCAAAGGCTTTCCCCTTTCCCAGTCCCCCCCCACTATACATCCCATAAGTCCTCTCCCCCCCAACTATTCCCCAATCATCCCCCACACACACACAATTTCTCTGTTCTCTGGGTCTACAAAACTGGATCCCATCTTTTCAGGCCCAGGGTCCTCTCCTTTCTTCTTCTTGGGAATCATTTGACTTGCTAATTGTGCCTTGAGTATTTAGGGCTTCTGGGCTCATTAATATCCACTTATCAGTGATTGCATTTCATGTGTATTGTTTTGTGATTGGGATAACTCACTTAGGATGATATTTTCCAGATCTAACCATTTACCTACAAATTGCATGAATTCATTATTTTTAATGGCTGAGTAGTATTCCATTGTATAAATATACCACATTTTCTGTATACATTCCTCCTTTGAGGGATATCTGGGCTCCTTCAAATTTCTGGCTATTATAAACAAGGCTGCTATAAACATAGTGGAGTATGTGTCTTTATTGTATGCAGGGGAATCCTCTGGGTATATGCCCAGAAGTGGTATGCCAGGGTCCTCTGGAAGTGACATACCTAATTTTCTGAGGAACTGCCAAACTGATTTCCAGAGCAGTTTTACCATTTTGCAATCCCACCAACAGTGGAGGAGTGTTCGTCTTTCTCCACATCCTCACCAGCACTTGTTGTCTCTTGAGTTTTTAATCTTAGCAATTCTGACTGGTGTGAGGTGGAATCTCAGGGTTGTTTTGATTTGCATTTCCCTGATGACTAATGATGTTGAACATCTCTTAAGGTGTTTCTCGGCCATACAAATTTCTTCTGGTGAAAATTCTTTGTTTAGCTCTGTACCCCATTTTTTGATAGGGTTATTTGGTTCTTTGGTGTCTAACTTCTTGAGTTCTTTGTATGTATTGGATATTAGGCCTCTGTCGGATGTGGGGTTAGTGAATATCTTTTCCTACTTTGTTGGTTGCTGTTTTGTCCTTCTGACAGTGTCCTTTGCCTTACAGAAACTTTGTAATTTTATGAGGTCCCATTTGTCAATTCTTGATCTTAGAGCATAAGCTACTGGTATTCTGTTCAGGAACTTTCCCCCTGTGCCCATGTCCTCCAGGGTCTTCCCAAGTTTCTTTTCTAAGAGTTTCATTGTGTCATTTCTTATACTACTTTCTTTGTGCATTAAATATTGATGAGCAAAATTGGAATTATAATCAAGTAACAATTATATTTCCAAAATTAAGGTACAAGAAACTCACAGATAGCCCAACATATATTAGATACTAAATTAAACTTAGTCATTTTCTTAGTCAATGTTCTAGAAATGTATTGATTGGCCAGTCTCACATGTTCTGTACCACCATTGTCCCAACACATCTTGAAGACAGCGCAGATTGTAGGTTCAGGGTTAAGTGTCTGGATTGACATTTTGGTTTCATTTTTCATAACTTGCAGAGCATCTTCTCCAACCAAAGAAAATAGAATGTGGAGATAAAGTCTCCAAGCCCTTACCAGCTCCACAACTCTCAGTTTAGTTAGAGCTTACTTAGTTTCAGAGGTGATGTCCATGGTCATGATGCCAGGGAGCATGTCAGCAAGCAGGTAGTCACTGTTTTGGATGACTAACTGAGGATTCTGTATCTGGATCTAGAGACAAAAGGAAGAGACAGATACTGGCACTATATTGGGCTCTTGAAACTTCAAATCCCATACCACAAAACACACTTTATCCAACAAGCTCATACTCTCTCCAACAAGGCCACAATTCTTAATCCTTTCAAATACTGCCACTTCGTAAACAGACACTTATAAGAGCTTATGGTATCCAGTCTTATTCAAACCACCGCAGTCATTGGAATTAAGAAGGAAAATATCTACAGCTATAATAAGCTAGCTCAATTCACATTTTATGTGTGTTATGAGGCAAAGAATATTCACAAATATTGCTTGCTAAAATAAGTAGGAATTTATTTTATTACTTTTCCATCCCCTCAATTCAGTACACAGACAATAAAATAAAATAAAAAATTAATGGCCTCAAGTTTAGTCTTAATGAGGAAAAAATCACCCTCTTTACATCCTAATTATATTTACTTTTTATTCTAGTTTACTGTTTAGTCAAAAAGCATAGCTGAGTATTTTGTAAGTTCTTAATGTGTCTTAATAAAATGGTGTTAACAAAAAGACATTGGAAGAACTGAAGGATTATAGTATGCCCCACTTTTATAAATACTAGGCCAGAAAACACATTTATTTTTAGACTTAACAATTAAGTACTATGGACTTTGGGGATATGTTACAGTTTTCTATTAGTTTCCCAGTTACTATAAAGTATTCTATATAGAGAATGATTCTCTCCCTTTCCTTCCTCTACTTTCCCTAATTCAGCATCTCTGAAATAATGAAATAATTTTTATTCAAATTAAGGACCAGCTAGTGAGGCCATGAAACTTACTGTTACTACTTTCTACAGCAGTATATTCTAGATACTTATTCTAAATGAATATTTTTTTTAGCCCACAGAGAAGTGTAGCCCACACCCCTCATCATAAACCTGCTTCCTGTAGCAAATGGAGATCATTACAGAAAACCACAACTCATAAAATGCAGAACACAACTGCCCGTGGGATGCCTATTCCTAGTTAATAAATTTACAACAAGACACTACATATAAGTCTCAGGATATATCCTGGGAGATGGGGCAGACAAATAAAAAGAGCGAGAAGACCAGAACATCAGGAGGGACATATTCATTCCTTTAAAAACAATGAATAAAATAAAATATTTTTAAAGTTACAGGAATTGGAGCATGGTAGGAATGATGAATTGATCTAAAGGTGGTTGGGAGGATAGGTGTGAGGGGATGTGATCAAAATGATTGTATAAAACTCTAAAAGAAATAATAAAGCTATCACATGTCAAGTTAAACCAAGTATTGCTTGGCCAGTCCCACATGTTCTGCACTGCCATTGCCCCAGCACATCTTGCAGGTAGGACAGATTGTAGGTGAGGGGTTTTGTGGTTGGGTTCGTGTCCAGGCTTCTCTTTCCACAACCTGAATAGTATCTTATCACACCCAAAAGACTACAATATAGGGCTGAGGGCTCCACACCTGCATCAACTCAACCTCTTTACCTTCTAGGAGTGGACATTATCTTTGGAAATGGAACACACTGTCAGTTTATAGAGGGCGACCTTCTGTCCCTCCTCTCAAAGATGAGGAATCCTCATGGAAAGGGGAGAGGGAAGATTGTAGGAGTCAGCAGTTATGGAGTGCAATGGGAGAATACTACTCACTGAATAAACTAAGCAGGATACCCGTGGGCTCACAGAGGCTGAAATGGCGAGCACTTGGACTGCATGCTCTTGCAAATGGGCCTCAGCCTACATCCTTGGCTGTCAGCTTCGTGTTCTTGTGAGACTCCTAATAGGGGGAACAGGTATGACTCTGACTGTTTTGCTTTCCCGGAGACTTTTCCTCCTATTGGATTGCCTAGGCCAGCCTCCTTCAGAGAGCGTTCTCCTTGTCTTACTGGATCTTGTTTTGTCTTTATTTGCTGTTGTCTCTTGGAGGTTTGCTGTTCTCTGAAGAGTTAAAGAAGGAGAAGTAGATCTGGGACAGAGGGGAGATAGAGGAAAGTTAGGAGTGGAAAGAAAGGAATTAATGTTATAGAGAAGAATCTATTTTTGTTAAAAAAACAAAGCCTTTATTTTATCTAGGTGAATTTTCAAATTTTTAAGTCTTATAATGACTAGCATCTGTTCCTTAAATACACATGAGAGAACAGGCACAATCACAAGTTGCCTCAAATAAGATAACAAATCCTATTCCTTTTGGCAATAAATGTAAAATTAATTGATAACTGGATATAATATGAACTTTCTGCAATATTAGTTTACCTAAAGCCAACTTATATACACTTTAAATTTCTCTCTCTCTCTCTCTCTCTCTCTCTCTCTCTCTCTCTCTCTCTCTCTCTCTCTCTCTCTTTTATTTATGTATATATATATACAAAAATTGATACATCCAGTATTCACAGGTATTTGGATCACAAGGCCTTTGACCTAATGAATGCATTGATAAATTAACATCAATGAAATTTTGGAAAGCTGGTAGAAAGTAGAACATAGGGTGTAGTTGGCAAAATATGGGCAGTCATTTAAGCATTAAATTAACATGCCCTTCTGGTTCGTCTAGGTTTGTGTGTGTGTGTGTGTGTGTGTGTGTGTGTGTGTGTGTGATAATTGCTGTTTTGCTTTTATATACTCTCCTCTAGAGCATAAATAGTGAAGGATTATTCTCTAAAAATGATATAAGGAAAACTCTAAAGCAGATTTTAGTATGATACAATTTTACATTTCATTTACATAGAAAATGAACAATTTGCCTAATAATGGTACTGGCATATTATGCTGTCTGTATTATAAATAAGTCAAACTTACTTAGTTTACACCATATATTTTCTGCTTAAATGCATGTTTTTCTGCTTCACTGTTGCCCAAAGGTGGGCTGTCTGCTGTGCTATAATGTCTTTCTTACTTCAGACCCAAAATAATGGAGGTAAAATTCATGGACTGGTATCCAAAGCAAAGCAAATTATTTCTCCACTTGAGTGTTCATATAATTTGCTAGACTAGGTTACGTTACTAAATCAATTAGAAATGTGAACAAAAAATACTTAATAAGCATTTAATATGTCGGTATTCCATATCTGAAGATACAAATCTGAATTACTATAACATTCAAAGTAAATTACATGGTCATTTTAATTTTTACATATATTGGCTTACAAAAAAAAGCATCTTGAGATATCAATCCCACATTCTTTCCCAATGTCACATGATGTCCCATGTGGTGTCTTGAGTGATATGCTTATTTTTTATTATGGCAATCTGTACATGTTAACCAAATAAATATGGGCTAAGATATACCTATGAATATATGCAATACTTAGAACTTACTTCTTACTATCATAACTTTTAATCGTATCTCTTTAATGTCTGAAGTACATTATGTAATATTGATTATGTGGGCAATCAGTCCTAAAATAAATGGGAAAATATTTTAACAATATCTTTACTTGTGTTTAAAATGTATTGAATGTACAATTTTACATGCATTATACAATTACTATCCCTCCAGTGTACTTCATCTAGAATATTCCTTTAGTCCATATTACTTTTATCACTACATCATAAATTATATCTTGTTTAGTAACAATGTGATAATGTTGTTTACTGAGTTGGGCCTTAATATAACAATGTTGAAATTTTTATTCTTGTTTATCTTTAACTGGTATCCAGAGAAATAGTCTGATTACATATCTTAATATATGAGAATGCTATGCATCATTTCCTCTCTCTCCTGGGTACCATATTTTCTTATCTACTCTTTTACGTTCTGATACATGAAAAGGACTGTTGGTCAATTAGGAGCTGAGAAGCAGGCATTTTTGTTCTGTCATTTCAAATTCAGACAGAAGAAAGTTCCCAGCTCATTAAAGCAGAGATTCCACTTATTTTCTAAATCTATCAAATGTGCCTATAATACTAATGCTGCCAGAGACTTCACAGACTTTGTTCCTCTGAAGAGTAGACTGGACATTGCAAAATAAGCTAATTAGGAGCTATAAGTACAAGCCTGTGTTCTTTTCTGAGCAGTGATTTTAGCCCCTTGTGAAGGCGATGACAGAGCATTAAAATTAAGCAGTGTAGTAGCCTAAGATGGATCTTCTTAGATGGCTCTGTGGTGATAATTATTGCTGTGCTTTTTTATACTCTTCTCGAAAGCATTAGTAGGGAAGACTCAGTCTCAAAAACATGAAATGAGGAAAATTCTAAAGCACAGATTTTGCTAAGATGTATTTTACAACATGAGTCATTTGCCTAATAATGATGCAGGTGTAGCCTGCTATTTGTGTTGTAATTAAGTCAACTGTGCTTAGACATGCTCTTGTTAATAATTAATTATTTTATTTATGTACATCCCAAACGCTGCCCCCTTCCATTCCCTCCTCCCAGAGTTCTTCCCTCATCCCTCTCTTCTTCACCTCTGAGAGGGATCCTCCAGGTATTGCCCTCCCCTCTGGGGCATCAAGTCTCTACAGGATTAAGCACATTTTTCCCACTGTTACCAGACAAGGCAGCCCTCTGCTACATATGTGCTTGGGGCTTCGGACCAACCCCTTTATGCTATTTGGTTGGTGGCTCAGTGTCTGGGAGCTCTTAGGGGTCTGGTTTAGTTGGCATTGTTGGTCTTCCTATGGGGTTGGGATCCACCTCAATTTCTTCAATCCTTCCCCTAACTTTTCAATAGGGTCCCCTAACTTTTCATCCAATGAGATCATCTGCATCTGCCTCAGTCAGCTGCTAGTAGAGACTCTGGTCTCACTTGGCACTCGTAATGCTACCAAGTCTAGTCCTAAACTCTCAGTAACATCCCTGACTTGGCTGTACAATTGCTGGAGTTAGAGAATAAGTAACTGTATGTGGCAAAATCATTTGTATTTCTTAAATGGTCTGTGTTTTTATATAGTCATTTGTTTTATTTATGGGACTCCGATAATACTGGAATTACTTCTACAGATATCCATTCTGGGTGCTCCTAAATGTAAAATAAACTTATCTTAAAGTACAAATATTCCATACATTGCACATTTTACATCTGGTTTGTAAAATTTTGCAGTTTGGAGGGGGAAAACAGCATTTTTCAAATTACTTATCTAAACATTTCAAGCACAGTGAATGTTTGAAATATACTCAAGAATATCCTCATCAACGAAGGCCTATAATCTACACTAATTATGATATGCTGGCAAGATTGTTCTTGTACACAATATTTCAGGAGAAAACTAAAATTTGGGGGGTTTAATTTGTTTTTGTTTCCACAATTGGACAGTATTTACATTATGAGGTAAACATGAGACTTTGAAGAGGGTGAGTGGAAGGTTATAATAAAACAGTTGTGTCTATTTAGCAAGAGTGATGGACTTGTGAGTGCTAGTATTGTCACATAGATACAATGTAACACTTGTATAAGGATAAGAGTCTCAATGAAGGATTGTCCAAGTCAGGTTGTCCTATAAATATACCCGGGGATGGTTTCTTCACTGCATAAATTAACTGATGTGGAGAGTTCTAGTCCATTGTGGGTGAAACACTTTCCTGAGTTTGAGTCCTGGAGTGTGAAATGGCAGGTAAAACAAGCAGAATAGTAAACACAGAAGTACATTTTTTTTCTTGCCTGGATATGATACCATAAACTGTTTCCAGATTTTTGTCACCTTAGCTACATGCTTTAATGAACTACAAACTGCAATATGAGTAAAAATAAACCTCTAAGTTACTTTTTAGAGGTGAATTTTATTACAGCAATACAAATAAAACTAAAAATTTAGTAACTTCACTAGTTTCTGACTATGAACTCTAGTTAATGTTTTAGATTTAGTCTCATGGTGCAATCCATTACTAATTTCTCTCCTAATATTTATATTACATGTTCTTTTTATATTCTTTTACTGATATCTTTACATATAAACTTAGGTCAATGACCTCTGAATGATTCTGATTTTTTTTTTTAGTATCATTAAGGTTATAATTTTAGAAGAATTCCTTTATCAGCATTACTTGAATATTGATATACTTACTAAATGTTGACTGTTATTTCCCAAATTGTTTTGTGATATAAATTAAAACTATTTATGAAATAAAAAATAATGGAGTTAACCCATTCATATTTTTCACTGAGATTTTATTATTCATAGTCATCACTTTACATGGATTCAGAGAATACACTGAAGTTATTTCGATTTTTTTTCATACTTAAATCAATTATATAACTCTTGTCTTTTTGGAGGATTCATCGACCTCAGGAATCTGCTTCTGATTTATTCTACCAAAGAAGCTCACCACCCACATTTTGATACAGGAGACCAATGAGCAGGTAATACTATGTCTGGTTTCTTTGCAGTGTACAAAGTGATATGTACCCAGCAGAAAACCAATGTTAATGTGAAGCACATTTTTCTTGTATCCAGTGTTAAGATTTCAGGTAAATTCTCTCTTAAAACAAAATTTTTGCAATATATCCATTCCTTCATTCATTCAACCTGTGTGTAGTGAGTTTGTGCATGTGTGTGTATTTATGTAATTACCATGATACACTTTTGGCAGTCAAAAGACATCTTGTCCACCTGCAGTTTGTGTTCCCCGCTTCTGTATGTTGTGCACAGGTATCAAAATTGTATGATCAGGTTTGGTGAGAAGCGTTTTTTTGCCTGGTGCAGAGACATCTCACCAGCACAATTCATTTTGTTTGTTTGCTTCTATGGTGAACATTTCTCTTTTCCTTTTGTTCTCTCAGAAATAATAATAATTTAGTTTGACATTTTCTAAAGATAATAATCAATATTGAAATTAAGCACTGTTCTAAATTATAATCTTTTTCCATTATCTTTTCATAAAATATTTGAACTGCTTCTTCTTAAAATCATGACTTCACTTTATTGCAAAAGGCTTTTTAATGTAAACATTTCCAACCTGTTCATATGTTATCTGCCTCATAACAATTTGTTTAAATTACAACTGAAGGGTGGGCATGGTGCTACAAGCCTTTAATCCTAGCACTCCTGAGGAAGAGGCAGGTGGACCTCGTGAGGTCCAGAACAACCTGGTCTATATAATAAGTTCCAAACCAACCAAGGATGTATTGAATTCCTGTCTCAAAACCAAACAAAATGATCTTTTTAAAATTATAAAGAAAACAAAAATATTTAATTAAACTAAAAAGAAATAATAACCTGTTAACAGACAATGATATCTACAGTCATGGAATAAAATACTTTACCACCCTGCAAAACATAGCCAATCAGTTTCTGGGATAATAGGAGTTTTCCATAGGGAAATCTTGATGCTAGTAGATAGCACAAAATTTCAGTATCTAAAGTCATTTTCAAACTGCATACAGTATTGTCATATGAATGCTTTTAAATTAGTCTGCCCTTTTGTATCAAAGAAACAATCTAAATGTGCCACAAGTAAAAAAAGAGACAATAATAATATTTATGTCTGTGACTACAGAAAATATATTGAGGAAAGCTACCCTAAATGTTTGGAGTTGGACCAGAGGACAAAGGACTGAGGTAGATATTTGACATGTCAAATCAGACCTAGCCTCCAGGTTCTCACAGCAGTCTTCAGTCCCTACCTAGCATACCTGCCACCAATATTGATATTTCCTGCTTAGGGTCCTTCCTGAAGAGGTTTCTCCTTCCTATGTAATTCAGACATTTTGGTTTCAAGTGAGGCATTTCTCTCTTTCTCCTACCCATCCCACCACCCAGGCCCATACCCCAATGGCATTTTCCCTGGCCTCGGTCCTTGGGGCCAGTGAGCTAGTAAATTACCCACCAGAAAGTAGCTTCCCAAGTAAACCTGCCTACACTATGCTCCAATCTAGTTGGAACTGGCTCATTTCACTGCCAGAGAAATAGGCTACCACTAGAGTCAAATGAGAAGTTACAAAAATTGTAATTTGAATATTTCCATTAAGATCTATGCTTATCAGAAAAATAAAGATATACCTTGGTATATGATGCCGCTAGAAAAAAAAAAAAAAACATTTGAAATTTCTTAGGCTTATTTTCTTAAAGAAAATCACATTTTTAGAAAAGTGTTTTTTAAAGGAAATGAAATTATATCACTTCCCCTTGCCAGCCCTCCCAGCCACCCACTGTTGATTACTTCAAGTCTTACCCTTTTCAAGCTGATTATCTCTTTGTTTTTGGTGATTCGGAGGGAAGGGGTTTCTTTCTTTCTTTTTTCTTTCTTTCTCTTTCTTTTTTATTGTCTTTATTATTGTAACTCAAAACTGGGGAGTTATTTAAACATATTTTTGGTTTTTAATTAAGAATTTCTAGTGCTCTGATGAAATACCATAACCCCCCCCCAAAAAAAAAGTCGGAGAAGAGAGAATATATTCAGCCTACACCATACCAAATAAATTCAGGATAGAAACTCTAGCAGGACAGGAACTTTGAAAGCCAAAGCTGATGGATTCCAAGAGCAAAGTATGGGTGCTGCTTTATGTCTTGCTTCACATGGCCTACTTAAACTATTTCCTTTTTCTTTTCTGTTTTTCTTTCTTTTTTTTTTAAATTATTGGTACTTTGTAAATTTCACATTATGAACTCCAGCTCCATTCATCTCCTTTATGTTCCTATCTCTTTGTACCCTCTCTCCACTCTTGCAACCTCCTGTTTAATGTAGGAAAATTAAATCTTGTTATGGAAGCCGTAGTGTGTAATACTGTATATACTTTTGTCTATACTTCTTTGCATGCAAATGGTCCCTGCAATGGCTCATTGATTTGGTATAAAGGTCTCTGGCCTCTGCAACTTTATCAAGACTGAAACTCCATTATGAATCCTCTTAAATATCTTGTCATTGTTCCGTATCAAGGAGATCGTGAGTGGTTTAGCTTGCTTTATTATAGACTCAAGCACCACCAACCCAAAGATGGCAACCACCCACAATGGGCTGGCCCATTTTCATTCTGTTAATCCTATCCATGAGCACAGGAAATCTTTCCAACTTCTGATATCTTTCTCAATTTCTTTCTTCAGAGATTTGAAGTTCTTGTTATACAGATCTTTCACTAGGTAGGATAGAATTCCACCAAGATATTTTATATTATTTGTGGTTTGTGAAGGGTATTGTTTCACAAATTTCCTTCTCAGCCTGTTTGTCATTTGTACTGATTTCATTGATCACTAACTGAGAAAATGCCTTAGAGCTGGATCTCATGGACACATTTCTTCATCAGATCCTCTTTCCTCTCTGATGACTCTTGCTTATGTCAAGATTCCAGCTTGTTCTACTCCACTGCTGCTGTTATTCTTGGTGGTTATCCCATGGTAATGGCATCTCCAAAATGTTGGTGACTTCTGCTAAAACTGGGCTACATTTTCACTGATAGCCTCTCATAGGCTCTCTTCATGGTGCCAAGCTTAACTAGAAAACCTCAAGGAAAAGGATGATTTTCTAGACAGATATCACTCACCAAAGTTAAATCAAGAACAGGTTAACTATGTAAACAGTTCTATAGTCCATAAGGAAATAGAAGTCACTAAAAGATTTCCTACCAAAAAAAGCCACCAGCAAGATAGTTTTAGTGCAGAATTGTACCAGGAGAATAAAATTCTTTTACCTCTCTCCTAATCTCTCACAGTACCAAGGAATGCAAAGAAGTCATCATTATCCATGATCAAGTGGGCAGGAATGATTCAGGGTAGGAAAATCCATCAACATAGTACCCTAAATAAATAAACAGAAAGTCAAAAATGACATGGTCATATCTTTAGATGGCAAAAAAAAAGCCCTCAAGAAAACTAACTCAACACCCCTTCATGTTAAAAGTCTTAGAAAGATCAGGGAAAAGACACATACTTAAGCATAATAAAAGCAATTTAAAACAAACCAATAGCCAATATTAAATTAAATAGAGAGAAACTTGAAGAAATTCCACTAAAAGCATGGATAAAACAAGTCTTCCCACTCTCTTCCTATTGATTTACTGTTATACCTGAAGTTCTAGCTAGAGCACTAAGACAACAACATGAGGTCTAGGAGATACAAGTTGGAAAGGAAGAAGTCAAAGTATGAATATTTGCAGATGATATGATAGTATACATAATTGATCCCAAAAATTCTACCAAAGAACTCCTACAGCTGATAAACAACATTAGCATAAGTGGCTTGATATAAAATTAACTGAAAAAATTAGTACAAGTGACAAACAGGCTGAGAGAGAAATTAGTGAAACAACACCCTTCACAAGCCACCTTTGAGTAATTCTAACCAGCCAAGAAAAATATCTTTTTAACAAGAATCTCCAGACTGTGAAGAAAAAAAAAATGAAGAAGATATCAAAAGTTGGAAAGATTTCCCATACTCATGAATAGGTAATATTAACATAGTGAAAATGGCCATCTTTCCAAAAGCAATCTACATCGAAATTCCAAGACAATATTTTAATAGAACTTAAAAGAGAAATTCTCAACTTCATATGGACAAAAACAAAAACAAAACCTCAGGATAGCTAAAAACAATCCTGAACACTAAAATGACTTATGGAGGAATCACTGTTTGTGACCTCAAGCTATAGTACAGAGCAATAATGATTTTAAAAAATCTGCTTGGCATTGATATAGAAACAGACCAGTTGACAAATGGATTCTAATCGAAGACCCTCACATAAACCTATGGACGAAGAAGCCATACCATAAAATGGAATATTCTTCAAAAACTTATGCTGGTCTAGTTGGATGTCTGCATGTAGAAGAATGCAAATAGAACCATAACTATCATAATGCACCAAACTCATATCCAAGAGGATCAAGATCTCAACATAAAAATGTACACACTAAATCTCCTGGAAATAAAAGTGCTAAATAGCTGTGAAAGAATTGGTACAGAAGAAAATTTCCTGAACAGAACACTGCGGGCTCAAGTTTTAAGATCAACAACTGATAAATGGAACCTCATGAAACTGAAAAGCTTCTGTGAGGCAATGGACACTATCAGTAGAACAAATGTTAGCCTGAAGATTGGGAAAAGATCTTCAGTATGTTTAAAAAGAGGGTTAATCTCCAAGATAAATAAAGAAATCAAGAGGTTAGATTTCAACAAACCGAATAACCCAATTTAAAAAGTGAGGCATAACACTAAACAGAATTCTCACCAGAAGAACAATATTGAGTGGCTGAGAAGCACCTAAAGAAATTCTCAGCTTCTTTGTCTGACCCCTTCAGTCCTAGGCTATCTTACTTAGGATTTTATTGCTGTTAAGAGACATCATGACACTCTACTATCTGTTATCTGTCTTCAGAACCCTCACATATCTTGATAGTGCTAATTCCTATGGCCAAGCATCAAAACACATGAATCTGTGGGGCTCTTCCTACTCTACCACTTGGGAGTTCATGATAGTGGGGATGCACATTCACCAATGGCCTCTCCTCATCTCTCACAGTACCAAGTCTCAGTTGTTCTTCATAATTCCTTCATGCCTTTAAAACTAGTATCCCCTGGGTGACTCATACACTGCCAAATCTGGCTAACGGAACAAAGTACAACCTTGGTGATCTCTGGAATAAAGCTTTTTGTAATATCAGAAAACACTTCCCAGAAGATTTCACTTCAGTGATGCTGGTCTCTTCTTAATCACTAATTTCTCAGCTACAGGTAACCTTCATTATTTGTCCCAGTAATGTAAAGGTTTCACTTCAGAAGTTCTGGTATCTTGTTAATCACAGCTGATTTTTCAGCCCCACCTAAGAACCACAAAATCTTATATCAAAACAGCAAACAACTGTGATATAGTCTTTAATTTCACTTTGAAATTTCACATGTCAGGACTCCACCTTCCGCACTGCTCTCAACAGTCTTACCTTCTAAACTTCCATTGAACATCCTACTGAGGTCTCAATACTTAATAACATTTTTATCCTAAAGTTCCAAAGTCCTTCCACAACTAACTAACTTTTCTTAGTTAGAGTTTCAATTGCTGTGATGACACACACACCTTAGCTAAAGCTGCATGTTGGGGAGGACAGGGTTTATTCCCCTTACATATCACCAAATGGGGTTAGGCCAGGAACTCAATTAGTGCAGTAACCTAGAGGCAGGAGATACTACTGTGGCCATGGAGGGCTACAAATTACTAGCTTGCTTCATGTGGCTTGCTTTTCACAAAACCCAGGAGCACAAGACCAGGAATAACACCATCCACAATATGCTGGGCTATCCATCATTGATCACTAACTGTGAAAATAACTTATTGTTGAATCCCATTGAGACATTTTCTCAACTGAGCGCTCTCTCTCTCTCTCTCTCTCTCTCTCTCTCTCTCTCTCTCTCTCTCTCTCATCTTGCTCTTTCACTGTCTCTCTCCTTACCTATGTCAAATTGACATATAAACCATCTAGTACACATGGGTTAGAATTTAATTATTTTTTTCTCTGAAAAAATTATTACTCCTTGTGTTATAACTTTCTAACACAGATGTTCCTCAAAACAATGGAACTTAGTATATGGATCTACTTTAGATTATGAGTGAATAAACAAATAAGCAAATTAGTAACATCAGAAGTGCTCAGTGTATGCTAAGTTATACTCTAATCTAATTAATTTAAGTTTAGTATTATGTGAATCATGTTGCTGTGATTATATTCTCTTAGGTTATAGAATAGAAGGTACCTAAATTTAACTAACTTGCCTTCTCCAAGTATCATTCCTGGACCAATACTGGAAAAATAATATTCACCATAATAAAGAGAAACATGAGATTACTTGTAACTCTTATAGAGTAGAAGTCTAAATTATATTTGAAACTTGCTTACAAAAGTAAAATATTCTCTCATCTGCCAGCATATTCTTTATATGTTCTCCTTAATTTTGCTTATACATTTTACCTCTTATTATTCCTGCATTTTATACATTCTTAATATAAGAAAACATTGGTGTATATACCTCTAATTTATACTAACATAGAGTAGAAGAAATGCACCAATCCAATGATCTAAATATACTCATAAACAATCTGAATGCATTTTTTTCTTTTTTTTTGTTTTTCTTTCTCTTTTTCAATATATTCTTTATTTACATTTCAAATGATATCCCCTTTCCTGGAATCCCCCTCCACAAATGTCCCATAAGCCCTCTTCCCTCCCCGTTTACCAATCACCCGTTGCCATTTCGTTTCCCTTTCCTGATATTCCCTTACACTGCTGCACTGAGCATTTTCAGGACCAGGGGCCTCTCCTTCCTTCTTCTTGGGCGTCATTTGATATGTGAATTGTTTCATGGGTATTCCAAGGTTTTGGGCTAGTATCTGCTTATCAGTGAGTGCATCCCATGTGTGTTCCTTTGTGATTAGGTCACCTCAGTCAGGATGACATACTCCATTTCCACCCACTTGCCTAAGAATTTCATGAATTCATTGTTTTTAATAGCTGAGTAGTATTCTATAGTGTAAATATACCACATTTTCTCTATACATTCCTCTGTTGAGGGATATCTGTGCTCTTTCCAGCTTCTGGATATTATAAATAAGGCTGCTATAAACATAGCATGTGTCCTTATTAGATGCTGGAGAATGCTTTGGGTATATGCCCAGGAGTGGTATAGCAGGGTCCTCCCGTAGTATCATGCCCAGTTTTCTGAGGAACCACCAGACTGACTTCCAGAGTGGTTGTACCAGCTTGCAACCCCACCAGCAGTGGAGAATTCCTCTTTCTCCACATCCTCTCCAGCACTTGTTTTCTCCTGAGTTTTTGATCTTAGTCATTCTGACTGGTGTGAGGTGAAATCTCAGGGTTGTTTTGATTTTTATTTCCCCGATGACTAAGGATGTGGAACATTTCTTTAGGTGCTTTTCAGCTCTTCGATATTCCTCAAGTGAAAATTCTTTGTTTAGCTCTGTACCGCATTTTTTTTTGTAATTCTTATAATTGAGGTATTATGATCACTTTTGCAATAAAGAACCAGGTGTGATTAATAGCATTAAACTTCTTGTTGACGCCGGGCATGGTGGCACACACCTGTAATCCCAGCACTTGGGAGGCAGAGGCAGGTGGATCTCATGAGTTCAAGGCCAGCCTGGTCTCCAGAGTGAGTTTCAGGACAGCCAGGGCTACACAGAGAAACCCTGTCTCGAAAAACCAAAAAAAGAAAAAAACAAAAACAAACAAACAAAAAACCCAAACAAACAAACAAAAAAAACTTCTTGTTGAAACCTCCACTAATATATAGAGTTACTTTTCTACAAGAGATGTATAGCATTAAATTCATTAGATTTAGTCAGCCTGAGTACAACATACTAAAAAGAAGTTTGATTGGTTTGCTTTTGAATTGTTTGCTTGAAAATGTATACTTACATGTTTCTAAAAGAGACATAAAAGGTTCAATGGAACTTCGGTTTGTGATGAAATATCTCAATATACTACCATCCTGTGTCATTTAAGTACTTAATATGTTCTGTATTACTAGACCCTGAGTATTTGTTTTATTTATTTTTGATTAGGTAAGTTGGAATAGTCACATTTAATTAGGGACTACTATATTAGGTAATCTGCTTTTATGTATTGAAGTTTCATTAGTAGCAAAGCACATACATTCCTATCTTCAAGCTCCCTTTATTCTGTTCAGACAGATTTGACTGTACATATGCAAACAAATACATATGCAAAAGGCATTATAATGAGGGTATGATTTTAATGTGGCAGTTAGGTACATATTATGAAAACTATGAAGCATTTAAATTTGTAGTAGTGATAAATTAGAAAATAAATATTAAATGGAAATAGAAAAGACTTTATAAGAAAAAACATGTTTTCTATATTTTAAAGTGAAATTACTGTGGTATCTCAAGGGGATAGTAACAAATTTTGAAGGATAACTTTGGCCACATCACATTTACTGTTATGAAAGTTAAATCAGTGAATTTGCAGAAGCTACTATTGCCTTTTAAAGAAAGAAATGCTATTATGCTATAGCAGATATTTTGGAAAATAAAAAATATTTATGAAATTCACAAAAGCATGTAGCTTTGATTTTAATACTTTGCACTTTAAATTCCAGGCAAAAGACAACTTTGATTGTTTAAATTTTTCACACAGGTCTTCATAAGTTCTTTTGTAAGCAGAATTATTAGATCAGAGACTTCTTAACTCCTCTAATAGCTTACAAACATATCAGTGTATTTTAGCTCATATGATACTCTGAAAAATCTAAAAAGGAAAAGTCACTCCAAGTCTGATTGTCTCTCCTGTGATACAGATCATTTCTGACATCTGATGTGACAGAATCTATCTCCATCTAGAAATATATAATTGAGTTCTTGGCAGTAGACCTTTCTGGATAAACTGCAATCAAATCAGTTCCTACACTATACTGGAGAAGTCACCGTGTGCAGTACCTATCCTAAACCGCATCTGCCTCATATATTTTAGATGCCTTTAGCAAGTCTCCAAAGTGCCCATGCTTGTATTTCTCCTCTATCTCTGCTTTAGGTCAGGATTTCCAGAGCACATTTATTCAGTAAAACTCATTTTCTCTGGCTTCTTATAAAACAAAGGAAATGTTTACCTATGGTTGCAATATTATAGTGAAGCAAATTATGAAAGATTCAGACCAAGAGGTTCAGGAACAAGGTGTTCCAAATGTGACAACAATTTCTAGAGGGATTCAGGTGGATTACCACTTCTTCCCTCACAGGCCACCCATGCATCCACTTTAAGTGTGCCCTGGACTCTGTCTTTTGGTTTTCATTCATGGTATCATTGATATTAGATTGAATGACCAACAAAGACTACATCCATGGACATGTCCAAGTGGACACCAGGCTTCATTCCTAATGAACTATAGACGCCTGAGGAAAGCCAGGAGCAGGAAAGGAGAGTGTCCTATTCCAGTATGGTATTCAATGCCAAGTGATCAGCCTAGAAAACATACAAACAAGTGACATTATACAAACCCAGAAGTTTATGTTTACATTTGTGTGTCTGTATATAGAGAAACACATACACATATATGTGTATATACAAATAAGTATATAAATACAATAACAATGAAAGAAGTGATCATGAACTTGAAGAAAGGAAGGGCTATCATATGGAAAGTGTTAGAGGGAAGAATGGGAGGAAGATGTAATTAAATTATAAACTAAGAAAACAAAGTAGAGAAAAAAACTTGTAAGGCCTTTCTGTTCAGATGATTCTGGCTTCTGAGTTCAACATTCCTTCCTCCGGGGTACAGATAATGGCCCCAGTAGAATGAAACATATCTTTCAGTTTACTATAGGGATATTGGATCAGAGGCAAGGGCAAAAGCCATAGACAAAAATCCATGTACTCATATCATACTGTCAGAGACATTTACCTATTACCTATTTTAT
Organism: Apodemus agrarius; assembly: GCA_964023405.1. Taxonomy (NCBI): domain Eukaryota; kingdom Metazoa; phylum Chordata; class Mammalia; order Rodentia; family Muridae; genus Apodemus; species Apodemus agrarius. The sequence goes on along the minus strand of OZ030013.1, from coordinate 29,479,044 downwards.
GGTATGATATTTGAAAAATAGGAAATACAAAAGATAGTATATATGAAAGAGTGCTCAGCAGTTAAGAGCATTGACTGCTCTCCCAGACATCCTGAGTTTGATCCCAGCAAACCACATGGTGGCTCACAACCATCTGTAATGGGATCCGATGACTTTTTTCTGGTGTGTCTGCAGACAGCTACAGTGGACTCATATACATAAAATAAATAAATAAATCTTTTTTTTCTTAAAAAAAAAAGCTTTCAATTTCTGTGCTTCCTTTCTACATTTCTCATTTCTAGTACTTGAATTCTCGGAAACCATTTTTTTTTTCTATATCACTAAGAACATTGTATTTGAATAAAAAGAAAACATGTTTCTTTTTTGGCATTTTTTTATTGGATATATTCTATATTTACATTTCATTTCCCCTTTTTTTTGTTTCCCCACCCCCCTAAGGTCTCAAGAACTCAAGAAGTTAGACCCCAGAAAACCAAATAACCCTATCCAAAAATGGGATACAGAGCTAAACAAAGACTTTTCACCTGAAGAAATTCGGATGGCTGAGAAACACCTTAAAAAATGTTCAACATCATTAGTCATTAGAGAAATGCAAATTAAAACAACCCTGAGATTTCATGTCACATCTGTCAGAATGGTTAGGATTAAAAACTCAGAAGACATCAGGTGTTGGCGAGGATGTGGAGAAAGAAGAACACTCCTCCACTGCTGGTGGGACTGCAAGCTGGGACAACCACTCTGGAAATCAGTCTGGCAGTTCCTCAGAAAACATGTTTCTTAATATTACTTTTATAGAATATTACACTGCATCATTCTCTCTGACATTTTATTTATTTATTTATTTATTTATTTATTTATGTACTTACTTACTTACTTATTGGATTTTCCCTCATTCACATTTCAATGGTTTTCCCTTTTCAGGTCTGCTCTTCAGAAACCCCCTATATCATCCCCCCTCCTATTACCTCTATGAGAGTACTCCCCCACCCACCCATTCCCATCCTCCTGCCCTGACATTGCCCTACACTGGGCCATCAAACACCCTTAGGGCCAAGGGCGTCTCCTCCCACTGATGTTCAATAAATCCATACTCTGCCACATATGTGTCCAGCAACATGAGTTACTCCGTGTGTATTCTTTGGTTGGTGGTCCCCAGGAGCTCCAGGTGGTCTGGCCAGTTGACACTGTTGCTCCCTTCATCAGACTGAAGTGCCCTCAGCTCCTTCAGTCCGTTCTCCAACTCCTCCATCAGAGAACCACAAGCTCAGTCCAATAGTTGGTTGTGAGCTTCCACCTCTGTATTTGTCAGGCTCTGGGAGAGCCTTTCAGGAGACAGCCAGATCAGGCTTCCATCAGCAAGGACTTCCCAGCATCCACAATAAAGTGGCTGTATATGGAATGGATCTCCAGGTGGGGCAGTCTCTGGATGACCTGTTCTTCAGTTTCTGGTCTGGTCCACACTTTCTCTCTATGTTTCCTCGTGTGAATATTTTGTTCACCCTTGTAAAAAGCACTGAAGCAACCACATTTTGGTCCTCCTTCTTCTTAGGCTTCATAGGACCTATGAATTGAATCTTGGGTATTCCAAACTTTTGGGCTCATATTCATGTCTCAGTGAGTACATACCATGTTTGTTCCCTTGTGATTGAGTCACCTCACTCAGGATGATTTTTCAAGTTCCATCCATTTGCCTACAAATCTCATGAAATCATTGTTTTTAATAGCTGAGTAGTACTCCATTATGTAAATATACCACATTTTCTGTATCCATTCCTCTGTTGAGGGACATCTGGGTTCTTTCCAGCTTCTGACTATTATAAATATGGCTGATATAAACATAGAGGAGCATGTTTCTTTATTACATGTTGGAGCATCTTCTGGGTATATGTCAGGAGTGGTATAGCTGCGTTCTCAGGTAATACTATGGCAAATACAATACTACTAGCAACAGAAGTATGTTCTTCTCTCTCCACATCCTTGTCAGAGTCTGCTATCCCCAGAGGTTTTCATCTTAGCCATTCTAATTGATGTGAGGTGGAATCTCAGAGTTGTTTTGATTTGCATTTCTCCCTGACATTTTCATTGGGACAAGAGTATGTGCTTTGAGTTGCTTCTGATAAAAAATTCTGTCCCAACTGTCATTCAAATGCAAGTTTTTATATATACTTGCTGTACTGGCTAGTTTGGTGTGTCAACTTGACACAGGCTGGAGTTATCATAGGAAAAGGAGCTTCACTTGGGGAAGTGCCTCTATAAGACCCAGCTGTGTGGCATTTTCTCAATTAGTGATCAAGTGAAGGAGGGCCCCTTGTGGGTGGTGCCATCCCTGGGCTGGTATTCTTGGGTTCTATAAGAGCAGGCTGAGCAAGTCATGAGAAGCAAGCCAGTAAGGAACATCCCTCCATGGCCTCTGCATCAGCTCCTGCTTCTGACCTGCTTGAGTTCCAGTCCTGACTTCCTTTGGTGATGAACAACTGTGTGGAAGTGTAAGCTCAATAAACCCTTTCCTCCCCAACTTGCTTCTTGCGCATGATGTTTGTGTAGGAATAGAAACCCTGACTAAGACACTTGCATTTGAATGAGCCTTCCTATAATCAAAGGCTAAGCAGGAAGAGAAAGAAGTTAGGGAAATAATACCCTTCACAATAGCCACAAGCAATATAAAGTATCTTGGTGTGACTCTAACCAAACAAGTGAAAGATCTGTATGACAGGAACTTCAAGTCTTTGAAGAAAGAAATCAAAGAAGACCTCAGAAGATGGAGAAATCTCCATGCTTTTGGATTGGCAGGATTAATGTTGTAAAAATGGCCATCTTGCCAAAAGCAATGTACAGATTCAATGCAATCCCCATCAAAAATCCCAAATCAATTCTTCATAGATTTAGAAAGAGCAACTCTCAAATTCATCTGGAATAACAAAAAACCCAGGATAGCTAAAACTATTCTCAACAATAAAAGAACTTCTTGGGGAATCAATATCCCAGACCTCAAACAGTACTACAGAGCAATTGTGTTAAAAACTGCATGGTATTGGTACAATGACAGCCAAGTAGATCAATGGAAAAGAATTGAAGATCCAGAAATGAACCCACAGATTTATGGTCACTTGATCTTTGATAAAGAAGCTATAAACATCCAGTGGAAAAAAGATAGCCTTTTCGACAAATGGTGCTGGTTTAACTGGAGGTCAACATGCAGAAGAATGAGAATTGACCCACTCTTATTTCCTTGTACTAAGATCAACTCCAAGTGGATCAAGGACCTCCACATAAAACCAGACACACTGAAACTAGTAGAAAAGAGACTGGAGAAGACCCTGGAGGACATGGGCACAGGGGGAATGTTCCTGAACAGAACACCAATAGCTTATGCTGTAAGATCAATAATAGACAAATGGGACCTGATAATATTTCAAAGTTTCTCTAAGGCAAAGGACACTGTCAAAAGGACAAAACAGCATCCAACAAATTGGGAAAAGATCTTCACCAAACCCACATCTGACAAAGGGCTAATATCCAATATATACAAAGAACTCAAGAAGTTAAACCCCAGAGAACCAAATAACCTTATTAAAAAATTAGGTACAGAACTAAACAAAGAATTTTCCCCTGAAGAAATTCGGATGGCTGAGAAGCACCTCAAGAAATGTTCAACATCATTAGTCATTAGGGAAATGCAAATCAAAACAATTCTGAGATTTCACCTCACACCAGTCAGAATGGCTAAGATTAAACACTCAGGAGACAGCAGGTGTTGGCGAGGATGTGGAGAAAGAGGAGTATTCCTCCACTGTGGGATTGCAAGATGGTACAACCACTATGGAAATCAGTCTGACAGTTCCTCAGAAAATTGGGCATAACACTTCCAGAGGACCCTGCCATACCACTCCTGGGCATATACCCAGAGGATTCTCCTGCAGGCAACAAGGACACATTCTCCACTATGTTCATAGCACCCTTGTTTATAATAGTCAGAAGCTTGAAAGAACCCAGTTGCCCCTCAATGAAAGAATGGATACAGAAAATGTGGTATATTTATACAATGGAATACTACTCAGCTATTAAAAACCATGAATTCATGAAATTCGTAGGCAAATTGTTGGAACTGGAAAATATCATCCTAAGTGAGCTAACCCAATCACAAAAGAATACACATGAAATGCAATCACTGATAAGTGGATATTAATTAGCCCAGAAGCTCAGAATACTCAAAACACAATTAGCAAATCATATGATTCCCAAGGAGAAGGGAGGAAAGGGTCCTGGTCATGAAAAGACTTGATCCAGTATTATAGGGGAGTACCAGAACAGAGAAATGGGAGGGGTGTTTCGGGAATGGGCGGAGGGAAGAGGACTTATGGGACATATGGCGAGGGGGGAACTGGGAAAGGGGAAAGCCTTTGGAATGTAAACAAATAATATAGAATATAAAAAATAAAAAATGCAAGTATATAATATATGCATTTGATATAATAAGACAAGTCAAAAGCCCTCCTAGCCAGTCTCTGATGATAAATCTTGTCTGCTTTTCCCTTCACAATGAAAGTTCACTAGATTCTTCGATTGCCTCTCTGTCCCTCTATGCATCACACCCTTTACGTATCATCCTGTAGACCCAGGTATGAATTCTGAATAAACCCTGATAACCCCACATCTGTCACATTCTCATAGCTTTGGTTTTAAAAGCAAACCTCTCTTCAAATGTGCACTTGGTCTTTTTTATTTTTTTTTAATAATGTTTGAATTTCTTTCATTTTCAGAGTATTTTGCCTATATTATTTTTAAAAATGGATTTACACTTTCACTATTTTGCATTTTATGAAATGATTTTATATTTAAAAAGGCAACCTTGGAGGACGCCAGGATAACTTAGTCCTGAATTGAATGAAAATGACTTAAATGGATTCACAAAGATAACTGAAGCAAGCACAGAAGCCTGCAGGCTTCTGCACCAGGTTTGTTTTTTTTCTTCATAAATGTCATAGCTGTTAGCTTGTGGAAAAATGTAACAGTGGCAATGGTGTGGCTATGACTCTTTTGTCTGCTCTTGGGACTCTTTTTCTCCTTTGGGTTGCCTTGATCAGCCTGGATATAAGGAATTTTGATTTGGCTTATTATATTTTTTGTAATAACTGACATCCAACCATGATACCCGGATAGCTTTATTTATTCAATTTCTCTCAAATCCATGACATCTTCTGGCTATATTTTGCAGTAAATTTTTACAGACACACTATGGTGAGAGAAGCAAAAGAGTTTAATCACTATGGCAGACAGAACTGGAGATGAGAGGGGGATAGGTATAGCCTGATGTGAATAGACAGGGTTGTCACTGAAGCCATGCAGAAATCCCAGCCCATGTTGCCCCTGAGTTCCAAGGACACACACCTGACCCTGCTGCATTAGGGGTTTGTGTTGATGTGTGTCGCTCATGTTATCACCAAAAGCCATGCCAATTGCTCGAGTCTGGGCTGCCACATGAGACCACGCTGATACCCAAGAGCTGTGCACAGCTGGCCCCACTCCTCACTGACTACAGCACTCAGGAATGTGGGCACTACATTTCACTTAAGCAGCACTGTACAATGGCATGGGCACAGGTGACTGGCCACAAGGGCAGGAGGGCAGGAGAGCAAGAGAGTGGATGTCATGTCTTGTCAGCTGGGGTGCTTGGGTTAGCTTACTAGAGTAGTGCTGGAGAGCTAGCAGAATGACTAAGTTAGTGACCAACCAAGCCCAGATGCAGAGCTGTGGGACAGTCCACCCCAACATCTATGAATTACTAGAGTGCATGAAGGGACAGGTACAGAACCAACAGGGCAGGATCTCAATGACACGGAACAATAACAGCATGAGCAAGAGAAGTGCCAGTGCACAGCTTTGATAGTGCAGAAAAATTCTGTAGCCTTGAACCAGACCAATGACTCACTGCTGTAATCATCTGTAAGTAAAGATGTTTGAACAAAAGAGAATTCTGGGTGACACTCTGTAAGGCACACCACAGCTTCCATAGGAAAAGATTCTTTGTTTTATGGGTATTTATTTATTTATTTATTTATTTATTTTCTTTAGGCAGTGGGAGGATGCAAGGGCAGAGGGTGATGATGAAGGGATGTGAATAAAAAAGGATTAACTATGTCCTGCTGTGTGAGTGGAGGGTGAGACCCAGGGGTTCACCCTTTTCTCAGAGGAGAAGGGGAGGGAGGATAAGGGGAGGTGTTGGAGGGAGGACATGGGGGATGGGGGTTGATATTGGCGTATAAGGTGAATCAATAAATTAAAATAAATAAAAAAGTCAATTGATTGAAAACACTATTTTACTGATTATCATATCCTTAAATTTCATTTCACATGGGATAAAAATCAGAGTCCAGACTTGGAAATAAAGAAATGCTTTTTTTTTTTCAAACAATGAGTATTCAAGAATAGAATCACTTGCTATCATCAAACATTTGGATATTTTTGCGCTATTAATATAGACTTAAGCTTTTTATGACTATTAGACATGAACAAATTATTAAAGTGACTAGTAAGTGATAAATTTATTTTGGAATTGCTCAGTAAAATGTGGTACTACTTTCTACAATTGTGCAATGTTTTTCTAAATTGCACATAATGAGTTCATTCGTTTTAGAAACCAGAAATATGTTTACAAATAAAAAGCAATTTCTACATGAGCAAGAAAACTGAATGCCTACCATTGTTTATTTAGAACAATAGTTCACAGTCATCCATACATTGACCAAATACCCTTAAAAGCTAAACTCTTTAATTCTACATTTTCGTTGATTAGGAGTCTCAGTCATCTCTATTTGTTGATTTTCTTATTTTACATACTAAATATGTTCTCCTAATAATAAGGCTGCTGCAGTGATGCATGTCTAAAATTTCATCTGTTCAAGAAGCAAAGAGGAGAAGATCACACATAGGAACTCCACACCCCTGGGAAACTGATGGTATTTAGTCTCAATAAGATAGGAAGGTAGAAAGTGACAGGTAGCCAAAAAAGGTTAGTGACAATGACCTCATTTAGTATGCACTTTTGGGTCAATCTCTAGTCATTTCCTAATTCTCTTACATCTTCAAAGATGAGTCATAGATTTCAAACACACATTTTTAATACCTAATGTCTAACAACTAATAGATTCTATGGACTTTTAACAGTACAATGTTGAAGTAGATAAAAACCGACAATGCCTGCTCTCTCTCCACTACACTGCTATTTTATAGTCCAGTTCCTATTTTGTTTTGCACGTGTTAAATCCTAAACTTATTAGTTGTACAAATGTTTTAAAATGTCATTAATATAAAAATATTTCAAATGAAAAAATGTATGTTTCATGCACCAGTTTTACTTGGCATAAAATTAATTAAGTATATATAATTGCATAGTCTTCAAAGTAAAATGGGAGTATGCAAGGGAGGTGGGCTGGCAAGAGATAATCATCTTGAACAGAAAGTCACAGCTTGTATAAATCCAAGTGGAAAATACCTTGGGAAGTAAGTAAGAAGAAGGATTTGTTTGCAGAGCTTGGGTAAAAGATATGAAGCAAATTGTAATTTAGATGTACATCTGTTTCAGGGCAATTTTGCAAAGGTAAGTAATATTGCTTCCAACAGTCAATGTATACTTTAGCATGGAGTCTGGCATCCATGACTAAACAGAAGCATGAACGTTGTCTTATTCTTGATTTTGCAGAAAGGATGGAGCTCACTAGGTGGTTCAGAAATAGCTTGAGGGAAAGAAAGCTCAGAGATTGTTTCAGGTTCTGTGGTATTAACTTTTCTGTTTGTGTTGGATGAAGTGAGAGACATTTGAACATTCTTTAGCCAAAAGGAGAGAAAAAAATTTTTCCTTAGGCCATCTCTACTAGCAGCAGATGAGGAAGAAAGGTTTGAAAACATTCCACTCACAAGAGAAGCCAGCTGAAACTGTTAGTGCTCTGTAGGATAAGGCAGTAGAATATAACACAGAGAGACTTGAGCTTCTGGGTCTTTCCTTTCCTTTTGTTGTTGTTTAATTTGTATTTGGACAAATCTGAACTTTTGGTTGTACAAACTGGTTTTAGTAATATTTTATCTCTCTACCTTTAAAAGCTCACATGATGTTCCCAGGAGAGTTTTCTGTAGTTGAACATAGGTTAAAAAGTACAAACAGGCTAAAAAATACATGCAAACACCTGCTGTAGGCTCCACTGTAATAGAAGAAGGAGTGATAGAGAGATGGGAAAAATAGAATAGTTGGTGGAGCGATGGGAGGCAAAGCAGGATTCCTATGCTGTGGAGAAAGCTAGATCTGGAGACTCAAGAGCAGTGAGGCACAGGCAGATATGAGGAGGCAATGGTGAGATCCGGGCCCAGGCTGTCCCCAAGGGCTCCTGGGTCCTTGGTCCTGCTTCACCTGGAGTCTGTGTCGGTGGATGCCTGTGACCTGACAAATCACCAAAAGCCAAACAGATGGCCTGGTCTGTGGTCTTGGCTGTCACCTGAGACCATGCAGATGTCTGCCGTGACATGCTGATCTGAGTGGCAAGGGCTACCGGCCATGGGGACATCCAGGCCCATGCTCCTTCTAGGGACCATGTCTGGGATAATGGTACTAAGGCAGCCAGAGTCTGTGTTAAGTGTTCGAGGGTCATATTACCACCAAAGGTCCTGCAGACATTTCTGGTCTGGACCAAGGCACAGTGCTAGGCTCACCCTGCGCCTTGAATGTCACCACATTCTGGATTGCCGGACTTCTCGAGGCGTGGACAGCTTAGTCAAGCTGATCTGGTGGCAGGAAGAAGGTCAGCTGCCCTGAGGGAGTGAGCATAGAAAATCTGTCCCTGTCCCTCATCTTCAAGGTATGTGGTGGGGGTTTCTTGTATGGGTAAGGTAGAGATACCTCCCCTCCCTTGCCCTTTGCCTCCTGTGCTAGGCAGGTGAGATGTGCTGAGATCATGAGAAGTGGAGAGCTGTCGCTGTACCTCACCTGCTAGAGCACAACAAATAATGGGAACCTGTCCCTTGTCATCTGAGAAATTGGGAGAGCTAGCCGGGGAAATTCTGGTGAGGTCGACCTGGTGATGCAGGCTCAGGAGAGGTGGTGGGCAGACCAACTTAACTACTTCTCAGGCCCAGATCCATGGATTTTAGTTGGCCCATCCCCACACCTACCCCATCTATGATCTGTTGCATTGTGTGTAGGGGCAGGTCCTGCAGAACCAAAGCTTCAGTATCTCCATGTCACAGAACAACAACAGGGCATGCATCCGAGAGGAATCCTGGTAAGGATCCAGTGTTATTAGTGTAGCAGAACCAAAGGCTTAAAAACAGACTAATGACTCATTGCAATGAACAGGAGCAAGTAGAGTTGTATGGATACCAGGGTATTCTGTGTAGCACTCTGTGACACACTACTGCTTCCATGACAAGATTTCTATTTTTAGTACATCTTATTTTGTTTTGGGGTAGGAGGTCTCAAGGGAAAATAAAAAAGGAATGTGGACATGAGTGGGATTGGATGAATGATGTGAAATTCACAAAGAAGCAAGAAAAAATTTTCAGAAGTAGGAAAGGGAAAAATGGCATTGTTTCCCATTAGCACTTGATACTCCTCCTACTGTGTGATTAGAGACTGATTGCTTTACGTATACATCTATTTGAGTGAGAAACGGACTCATAATTTGTATCATCTTTGGAAACAGATCTACTATATAAAAAAAGTAGTTGAAAAACCTGCTTGTTTCATTTTGCAAGCAGTTTAACTTTCGAGGGGAAAATGCTACCTTGGAATTACAGAGATGATCATTTCAGTTGGGATTTAAAAAAAAAAAAGACAGAAGGAAAGAAAAGAAAATTTCACCACTCTTTGGATACATTTTGACACTGTTATGTCCTGGCTATCAGCACAAGAATGTTAAATGCCAAAAATAAAGTAACCAAGATTTAACCACTATATCAGTTATACAACTAAAACAAACATTGTAAAACTTTCTTTTATAAACACCCCGCTGCTTGCAGGAGGAAGCATGATAAATATCTTCTAATTGAAACATTTTATAACCATTTTTACACTTTAATTTATGGTGGAAAATATGCATTCCCACAGCAAGCCACTTGACATTTACAAGCAAGAGAATGAACCTGCCTCTCTTATTGCTTCTGATAGAAAATGAAAATAATAGGAGTGTGTTGGAGCTTTGCACCTAAGTGTTGACCTCCAGATTCAAGATGGAAAGGATGCTGAAAATATTTCCTGTAGGAAATCATTGCAATTATTTTTATTATAGTTAAAAATAAACAAAAAAACAAGAAATTGCATGGAAGAACAAAGTATAGTAAAGTTTTTATGCATTCTACAACTACCTTAATAAATATTCTAGTCTCAGTTACTCATTTCATGCTATGTCTTTACATTAAATTACTGTATAATTGAATAATAGCAATGACATTTCAGGGATCATGCTTTGTAATTAATATTCTCTCTTAATTTTTTTCACAGAAGTAAAACAGCACTGTGATATAAATAGATCAGTTATGTATTTTAATTCTCAATGGAATCCATGCCAGCTACTGAAGACAGTATTACCTGAGTAACATTGCATATGTAAAATACTTGATACATTGTTGACTCCACACTTGATCCTACTTTGATTTCTCTGACCTTGAAATTAGAAATAATATCAATAATTATAATATTATATCATATTATATATCTGTATCTTTTAAAATATAATACATTATCATAATATTGACAAATATGGAAACTCTTAAGGTATTTTAAAGTTCATCCAAAGAAAACTATTTTTCAAAGGCCAGATGGCCAATATGTCAGTGTGTAGTATAGACTTCTATACCAGTTATGATTGTTCAAGTTTATAGGTGGTTGTATAGACAAGTAAGGAGTGATGAGTCTATTATTCTTAGGAAAAGTTAGGCTATTCCTAAGACAATGTAATGTTTCACAATTGATACAAGAGACTCTGTCTGCAAACTTCATAGCCAAACTCATTATCTGTTCAGTATGCAGCAGTCATTTCCATGCTTCGGTAAAGTTATGAAGAATCTGATATTCCATACGGCAAATTAAATAGATTAAATAAATAAATATATAAGTAAATAAATATATAAACACCCGTTCCAGAGAGAGTACTATGTGACTGGAATGCATCAGAAGGAAGGTGAAGTTATGGAAGCACTTCCATTATAATTTACTATATGAATATTCATTACATCATATACTTTACAAGCCATTGGGTTTATGACTGTTGCAGCAATAATGAGGTTATATGGGACTATTGTTACAACCTGTTAAAAGATATGAGAGTGGGAGTTATCACCTGTCATTTTGCATCTCAATGCAGATAAATAAGGATACTAGTGACCTTTGGGAATATTTTATTAATTTTCAAAGATTTCAACTAAAAGTGAACCATACATCCTACTCCTATTTTACTTTTATAATTTTAATCTGCATATTTAGTGACTGCAGTTCTGGTTGCAAAAATTAACAGAAAAAATATGGTTTCATGTAACATTTGGTTTTGTAGGAAAAATTCACACAAAAAAACCCATTATGTAAAATTCTAGACTGATTACATAATTAAATGACTGTTAAACAAAAGATATTTAGTAAACTTTGCTTCAGTGGTACTTTGATAAATACCATAAGAAACAACTCTGTCAAGACAGATTTGTTAGACTTTGACTACTGGAATAGCAGTCTATCACTGAGGAGTGTTAGGGCATGGGCTCAATACAAAAACCTGGAAACAGGAACTGATATAGAGACCTTAGAGGGACACTGACAACTCAACTCTTCCTACTTCTGTTATCAAGCTTTCTTATCAAACCCAGGACCACTTAGACAAGCATGGTAGTGAAATAGAACCATCTATTAGCAATCAAGAAGATGCCCCTCACACATACTCACAAGTCAATTGAAGAAAATTCCTAGATGAAATTCCAGATATGTCAAGTTAATAACCAAGAATTGCCATCACATAACAAATATAGATTGTGGTAGAGATAGTAAATGTAACTTACTGTTACTCTTACTCTCAGGTCAGACACTGTTAATTGAAAAGAGCATGTGTCTCCTGAGGGGCCCTGCCGTTGCCTTGCAAATACAGAGGCAGATGCTTGCAGACAACCATTGGATTGAGCACAGGGTCCCCAGTGGAGGAGCTAGAGAAAGAACTAACAGAGTTGACAGGGTTTGCGACTTCATAGGAAGAACAATATCAACCAACCATACGTGCCCCCCCCCCCAGAGCTCCCAGGGACTAAGATATCAACCAAGGGGTAGGAAGGGCTCCAGTTGCATATATAGCTGAGGATTGCCTTATCAGGAATCAAAGGGACTAGAGGTCCTTGGTCCTTTGAAGGCTCAATAGATGCTCCAATTTAGGGGAATCCATGGTGGGAATGTAGGTGTGGGGTGGGTGGAGGAACACCCTCATAAAAGCAAGGGGAGGGAGGATGGGATAGGGGCTTTCTGGGAGTGGGGGCAGGGAAACCTGGAAAGGAAATAATCTTTGTAAATAAAGAATATATCCAATAAAAATTAAATAAAATAAAAAACCCTATTTACTGCTTTATACCAACGAATAAAAAGTGAAAAAAAGTACTAATCCAAGGTTTGATGTAGTTTAACAGAATTCAAGCATTTTCTAAAATGCAGGTGTCTTCCAGGAAATGTGCCAGGTTACAGATTACACTTGTACAATAAAGTGGTTCTCCTCTAAGATTCATGCATTTAACAGCCCTGGGTAGCTAGCTAGGTTTCAGTACCAGAAATGATTTCTTTTTGGTTGAGCAGGGTCTTAAGTCTAAATAGAGGGCTATTGGGTACCACCATGATAAGTGTAAGACACAACTGTCCCCTTAGGATTGCCATTGTTGTGGGTCATAGTCATAATAGCTACATTGGACTGTTGGTATGCTTGAAAACTTGCATGTAGCCTGCTGGTATCAATAAATCTAGTACTCTGGAATGAGTCTTTCAAATCAGTTCTCACTCAGAGGTTTCTGGATGCTGTGTCTGAAATGCATGGTGTCTTTGTCACAAGGAAGCATATCTTTGACAAGTAAACACAGAGAAATATAAGGTATTGCTTTAAGAGTCTCAGGGGATAACATTGACAAACAAATTGAAAGAAGACTCTGACTTCTGCCTGTTGTTCAAGGAATGGTTTTGTGTATAAACCTTTAAAGAGAGAGAGAGAGAGAGAGAGAGAGAGAGAGAGATTGAAAAAAAACAGAGAAACAAAACAAAAACTCATCAGTGTTTCCTGTGAAGAAATGTAAGAGTATTAAATCATATTTAAATTAAAATATAGAAAATATTACTCCTCCATTGCTGGTAGGATTGCAAGCTGGTACAACCACTCTGGAAATAAGTCTGGCAGTTCCTCAGAAAACTGCAAATAGTTCTACCTGAAGACCCAGCTATACCACTCCTGGGCATATACTCAAAAGATGCTCCAACACATAACAAAGACACATGCTCTTCTAGGTTCATAGCAACCTTATTTATAATAGCCAGAAGCTGAAAAGAACCCAGATATCCCTCAATAGAGGAGTGGATACAGAAAGTGTGATTCATTTACACAATGGAATACTACTCAGCTATTAAAAACAATGATTTCATGAAATTTGTAGGCAAATGTATGGAACTTGAAATATCATCCTGAATGAGGTAACCCAGTCAAAAAAGAATGCATATGGTATGTACTCACTGATAAGTGGATATTACCTAAAAAGAAGCTTGGAATATCCAGGATACAACTCAGAGACCATATGAAACCCAAGAAGAAAGACAATTACACCAAAGTGTGGATGCTACAGTCCTACTCAGTAGGGGGAAGAGAATAATATCTGCGAAGTAGGGAAAGAGAGGGATCTGGAAGGGTGTGAGAAGGGGGAGGAAAAAGAGGGGTCAGTTCAGATATGGGAGGAGATGGGACAGGACAGAGGGTCAGGAATTTGAAAGTAGATGTGTAGCAGTGGGGGAGGAGGAATTGGAAATAGCCACTAGAAAGTCCCATATGTCAGGGACCTAAGAGGTTCCCAGTACCCAACAGGGAGTATATTAGCTGAAATACTCAACAAAGGGGAGAAAGAACCTATAGAGACCATATCTAGTGGATAGGTAAGGCCACAGTTGAGTGATGGGGCCATCTACCAACCTCCAAAATGTTAATCCAGAATTCCTCCTGACAAAAGGAAATGCATAGACAAAGAGTAGAGCAAAAACTGAAGGAAAGGCCATCTAGAGACTGCCCCACCTAGGGATTCATCCTATCTGCTGACACCAAATCCAGACACTATTGTGGATGCCAAAAAGTGCTTATGGATACAGTACAATACTGCTGTCCTCTGAGAGGCTCTGCCAGAGCCAGACCAATACAGATGCTGATGTATACTGCCAAACATTGGATTGAGGGCTGGGATCACAATGGGCAGGTTAGGGCAAGGACTGTAGGAGCTGAAGGACTTTGCAACCCCACGGGAAGAACAACAATAGCAAACAACCAGACTCCCCAAAGCTCCCAGGGACTAAACCAAAGAGTACACATGGGTGTGCAGGCGGGGGAGTAACCAATGGCTCCAGCTGTATATGTAGCAGAGGATTGCCTCATCTAGCATCTCGGGCAAGGGAGCCCTTGATCCTGTGGAGTCTTGATGATCTAGGATAGGTGAGGGAGGCAGGAGTGAGTGGTTGGGTAGGGAAACACCCTCATAAAAGCAGGAGGGAGGCAAAAGGGCACAGGAGGGCTTGTGAAGGGGAAACTAGGAAGTGGGATGACATTTGAAATGTAAATAAATAAACAATAAAAAAGTAAAAACATGTAGAAAATATTTTGGTGAATTTGAAAATAAATTTTATTGTTTCATGACTAAAAATATTTTTCACAATCTATAACTATTTATTAAAAGTATCAATGTAAATACAAGCCTGTAAATTTGTAACAAGTGGTTAATTTTGTGTACTGTCTCAGAAAAGTAATGTTTTATATGATTTGTATTATCTTTATGATTGTAAATATTTTTATTTATGTATCTAGAAATCTAAAATGAAACATCTAAACAATAAGGACCAGGGTGGTCAAAACATAGGTGAAAATAATGAAATAGTAATATTAGTATTATATCCCTTGTACTTCAGTCACTGTGGATAGTGATATAAGTGACGCTGATTGACCTAGACAGAAGAAATGATTTCATACATTTTACTGAATAGCTAGAAGAACAATTCTTAGAAGTGGTCTCAATAAGAGAACATATCTTTGGAATCAATTCAGAATCTTGTATATACAGGAATATATATAAGAATATGTATAGGAATATATATATATATGAATATGTATAGGAATATATATATATATATTCCTAGAATTATGTAGCCTATTTTGTAAAGAAGTATGATAGATTTTAGTCTTAAGATTCATTAAAACAAACAAGAAAAAAAATCCCTTCATATCCAAGAAAGCCTCTTAAATAAAGTTAACACTGCTGATAGCAATTGTGTTTGAGTCAATGATTTAGGCATTGAACATCATTTCCCTAAGACATATCCTATATTTAACACAAGATAATAGGGGAAAGTCCAAGCAGGAAATGAATATTTCAAATAATTGTGACACAGCAGTCTAGAAACTATGTGACTGAGTAAAACAGCCTCCCATCAAACAAGCAAGCACTCAAATATAACCAATTTTTCTGTCTATTGAGTTTTACCAATTTAAAAATAATGCCTGACTGTTTAAGCTCAAATTTCTAACTGAAGCAAACACCATGCAATTTTAAGCTCTGTTCTCTCCATCTGTCACAATGGAATATTCACAACAAGATGATAAAATCCCTAAGCAGTAGTAATATGGAAACATTAGTGAAGAAAAAAGCAGTTATTGTGTCTCTGCTCCCAGTGCTCTGACAGAGATAAGTATGGAGGAGAAGTTGATCAAATGTTTAGAATTCACACATAAAGGTATGATTAAAGTAACAGTAAAAAGAAAAATCCCCATATTGCCACCAGGACTCTGCTAGAGAAGCCCAGGTAGACAGTTTCAATCCGGGGGCCACCATTGCTTGGGTGGATCCGCCAGGCTCTCGCTACCAGCCAGGGCCAGGACAGCAGCTAGGCAGGACTTATCCATGCCTTCCAGCCTTGCACCAAAGCAGCTGGGAGCAGCCTGCTCCGCAGTTCCCTTACAGCGGAGGTCGGGGGCGGTCTCCATGTTGCCATAAGGACACCACAAGAGAGGACCAGGTAGACAGATTCAATCCACGGCTACCATCGCTCGGGTGGATCCGCCAGACTCATGCCTCCAGCCAGTGCCAGGGCGGCGGTTCCGCAGGACTTCTCCATGCCCTCCGGCTTTGCACCAAGGCAGCTGGGAGCAGCCTACCCCACTGTCCCTTACAGCTGCAGTCTCAGTTGGTCTCCATATTGCCACCAGGACACCGCTAGAGAGGCCCAGGTAGACAGATTCAATCAGGGGCTACCATCACACTGGAGGATCTGCCAGGCTCTCCCCACTAACCAGGGCAAGGACGGTGGCTCACAGGACATCTCCATGCCCTCCAGCCTCGCACCAACTCTATTGGGAACCACCTTCCCTGAGGTCCCCTCAGCACTCGCAGAGGCAGTCTCTATCTTGCAGCCTGGTCATCCATAGAGAAACAACAGGTGGGCCCAACCTCGCAGGAGGTTCAAACACCAGCCAGTGAAAACAAGGCCAACTAACACCAGAGATAGCCAGATGGCAAAAGAAAAACATAGGAACATTACTAACAGAAATCAAGGCAGCATGACAGCATCTGAACCCAGTTCACCGACAACAGGAAGCCCTGGACACCCCAACACACCAGAAAAACAAGATTTGGATCTAAAATCACTGGTCAGGATGCTGGTAGCAGAACACATAGATAAATCTCTTAAAGAAATACAGGAGAAAATGGATCAAAAATTAGAAGCCTTTACAAGGCAAACACAAAAATCACTTAAAGAAATTCAGAATATGGATCAAAAAACAGAAACCAATGAGGAGGAAATACTTAAAGAAATACAGAAGAACATGGGTCAACAAAGAGAAGCTATGAAAGAGGAAAAACAAAAATCTCTTAAAGAATTACATGAAAATATAATCAAGCAAACGAAAGATCTGAACATATCCATCCAGGTTCTAAAAACAGAAGTAGAAACAACTAAGAAATCGCAAAGGTAGACAACATTGGAGATAGAAAACCGTGGGAAAAAATCAGGGGCCATAGATGAAAATATCAACAAGAATACAAGAAATAGAAGAAAGAATCTCAGATGCCGAAGATACCATAGGAACCATTGATTCAACAGTCAAAGAAACTGCTAAATGCAAAAAGCTTGTAACCTAAAACATCCAGGAAATCCAGGACACCATAAGAAGACCAAACCTAAAGCTCAGCTGCGGGTGCAGACTACCGGCCGGGACCAGCTCTCTGAGCGGACTAGCAGCGAGGGGCCACCGGGCCACCTTGGGGCACAGCTCAGAACTCTAGCAGCTGGAGTCAGGGGCCTGGACTCAGAGCGAGCATAGTCCAGCACAGACAACACAGCCAGAAGTGAGCAGCAGAGCCGGGTACCAGCAGCTCAGTCAAGGTCACGCGGTGCCTTCAGCTGGGGCAGCCATCTTGCCCCAGACCCCCGCGCGGGCACAATGGACACAGTTAGCGGCTGGAATCAGGTGCGTGGCCAGAGTTATAGCTTAGCTTAGCTCTGCAGGAGATCCGGGCACAGAAAGCTCAGCTGCCGGTGCAGACTACCGGCCGGGACCAGCTCTCTGAGCAGACTAGCAGCGAGGGGCCACCGGGCTGCCTCGGGGCACAGCTCGGAACTCTAGCAGCTGGAGTCAGGGGCCTGGACTCAGAGCGAGCATAGTCCAGCACAGACAAGCTGCCAGAAGGGATCTGTCTCCTGGGGACAGGCGTGCTGTGCTTTGAGCAGGGCGCCATCTACAATAAGACCAACTAACGCCAGAGATAAAGAGATGGCAAAAGGCAAACGTAGGAACGTTATTAACAGAAATCAAGGCAATATGGCACCATCTGAACCCAATTCGCCAACCACAGCAAGTCCAGGATACCCCAGCACACCAGAAAAACAAGAGTTAGATATAAAAGCACAGGTCATGATGCTCCTAGAGGAACACAAAAAAGACATAAACAAATCTCTTAAAGAAATGCAGGGGAACATCAATAGGGTAGAAGCTCTTACAATCCAAACACAAAAAACACTTAAAGAACTCCAGGAGAATATGGGCCATCAGACAGAAACCAATAAAGAGGAAATGAGAAAATCAGTTAAAGAAATGCAGGAGAACTTGAAACAACAGGCAGAAGTCATGAAAGAGGGAGCACAAAAATATATTAAAGAATTACATGAAAACACAAACAAACAAATGATGGAACTGAGCAAAACCATCCAAGATCTGAACACAGAGGTAGAAACAACTAAGAAATCACAAAAGGAGGCAACCTTGGAGATAGAAAACCTTGGGAAGAAATCAGGGGTCTTAGATGCAAACATAAACAACAGAATACAAGAGATAGAAATAAGAATCTCTGATGCTGAAAATAACATAGTAACCATTGACTCCACAGTCAAAGAAAACGCAAAATCCAAAAGGCTTGTAACCCAGAACATCCAGGAAATCCAGGACACAATGAGAAGACCAAACCTAAGGATTATAGGGATAGATGAGAGTGAAGATCTACAACTTAAAGGGCCAGCAAATATCTTTAACAAAATTATGGAAGAAAACTTTCCTAACTTAAAGAGAGAGATGCCCATGAATATACAAGAAGCCTACAGAACTCCAAACAGACTGGACCAGAACAGAAACACCTCCCGTCACATAATAATCAAAACCCCAAATGTACTAAACAAAGAAAGAATATTAAAGGCAGTAAGAGAAAAGGGCCAAGTAACATATAAAGGAAGACCTATCAGAATCACACCAGACTTCTCTCCAGAAACCATGAAAGCTAGAAGATCCTGGGCAGACCTCATGCAGACCCTAAGAGAAAAAAAATGTCAGCCAAGACTACTATACCCAGCAAAACTCTCATTCAACATAGATGGAGAAATCAAAATATTCCATGACAGGACCAAATTTACACAATATCTTTCCACTAACCCAGCTCTACAAAGGATAATAGGAGGAAAACTCCAACACAAGGAAGGAAATGGCACCCAAGAAAAAGCAAGACAGTAAACTTCTTCCATCAAACTCAAAGGAAGATAACTACTCCAAAACAAAAATAACATCAAAAATGTCAGGAAGTAATAATCTCTATTCCTTAATATCTCTTAACATCAATGGACTCAACTCCCCAATAAAAAGACATAGACTAACAGACTGGATACAGAAACAGGACCCTACATTTGCTGCTTACAGGAAACACACCTCAGAGTCAAAGACAAACACTACCTTAGAGCAAAAGGATGGAAGACAATTTTGCAAGCAAATGGTCACAGGAAGCAAGCTGGAGTAGCCATTTTAATATCAGATAAAATTGACTTTCAACCCAAAGTCATCAAAAGAGACACAGAAGGTCACTTCCTGCTAGTCAAAGGAAGAATCTACCAAGAGGAACTCACAATTCTAAACATCTACACTCCAAATGTAAGGGCACCCTCATTTGTAAAAGAAACCTTACTAAAGCTCAAAGCACACATTGCACCTAACACAATGATTGTGGGGGACCTCAATACTCCACTATCTACAGTGGACCGACCAGGAAAACAGAAACTAAACAGAGACACGGAGAAACTCATTGAAACTTTGGAGCAATTGGATTTAACAGATATATATATATATATATATATATATATATATATATATATATATATATATATAGAACATTTCACCCTAAAGCAAAAGACTATACCTTTTTCTCAGCCCCTCATGGTACCTTCTCCAAAATCGACCATATAATTGGACACAAGACAGATCTCAACAAATATAAAAAGATCTAACTAATCCCATGCCTCTTATCAGATCACCATGGAGTAAGAGTGTTCTTCAATAGCAACAAAAACAACAGAAAATCCCCATACACTTGGAGGCTGAACAACATTCTACTCAATGATACCTTAGTCCAGGAAGAAATAAAGAAAGAAATCAAAGAATTCTTAGAACTTAATGAAAATGAAGGTACAACATACCCAAATCTATCTATGGGACACAATGAAAGCAGTGCTTAGAGGAAAACTCATAGCCCTGAGTGTCTCCAAAAAGAAACAGGAGAGAGCATATACTAGCAACTTAATGGCACACTTGAAAGCTCTGGAACAAAAAGAAGCAATTTCACCCAGGAGGAGTAGAAGACAGGAAATCATCAAACTCAGGGCTGAAATCAATCAAGTTGAAACAAACAATCAACAAAACCAGGAGCTGGTTCTTTGAGAAGATCAACAAGATAGATAAACCCCTAGCCAGACTTACTAAAGGGCACAGAGACAGTATTCAAATTAACAAAATTAGAAATGAAAAGGGAGATATAACAACAGAAACTGAGGAAATTCAAAAAATCATCAGATCCTACTACAAAAACCTATACTCAACACAACTGGAGAATCTGGAGGAAATGGACAATTTCCTCGACAGTTACCAAATACCAAAATTAAACCAGGATCAAATAGATTGTCTAAACAGACCCATAACCCCCAAAGAAATAGAAGGGGTCATAGACAGTCTTCCAACCAAAAAGAGCACAGGACCAGACGGTTTTAGTGCAGAATTCTATCAGACCTTCAAAGAAGTCCTGATACCGATACTCTTCAAATTATTCCACAAAATAGGAACAGAAGGAACACTACCCAACTCATTCTATGAAGCCACAATTACGCTGATACCAAAACCACACAAAGATCCAACTAAGAAAGAGAACTACAGGCCAATTTCTCTTATGAATATCGATGCAAAAATACTAAACAAAATACTTGCCAACCGAATCCAAGAACACATCAAAACGATCATTCACCATGATCAAGTTGGCTTCATCCCAGGGATGCAGGGATGGTTCAATATATGGAAATCCATCAACGTAATCCACTACATAAACAAACTCAAAGAAAAAAAACCACATGGTCATCTCATTGGATGCTGAAAAAGCATTTGACAAAATTCAGCATCCTTTCATGTTAAAGGTCCTAGAAAGAACAGGAATTCAAGGCCCATATCTAAACATAGTAAAAGCAATATACAGCAGACCAGTAGCCAACATCAAGGTAAACAGAGAAAAACTCATAGCAATCCCTCTAAAATCAGGGACTAGACAAGGCTGTCCCCTCTCGCCATATCTCTTCAATATAGTACTTGAGGTACTAGCTAGAGCAATTCGACAACAGAGGGAAGTCAAAGGGATACAAATCTGAAAGGAAGAAGTCAAACTATCACTATTCGCAGATGATATGATAGTTTACTTAAGTGACCCAAAAACCTCCACCAGAGAACTCCTGCAACTGATAAACAACTTCAGCAAAGTGGCTGGCTATAAAATCAACTCAAGTAAATCAGTAGCCTTCCTATACGCGAAGGATAAGCAGGCTGAGAAAGAAATTAGGGAAATGACACCCTTCACAATAGCCACAAATGATATAAAGTATCTTGGAGTGAAGCTAACCAAACATGTGAAAGATTTATATGACAAGAACTTCAGGTCTCTGAAGAGGGAAATTGAAGAAGACATCAGAAAATGGGAAAATCTTCCATGCTCGTGGGTTGGCAGGACTAATATAGTCAAAATGGCAATCTTGCCCAAAGCAATATACAGATTCAATGCAATCCCCATCAAAATCCCAACTCATTTCTTCATAGAGCTAGAAAGAGCAATTCTCAAATTCATCTGGAATAACAAAAAACCCAGGATAGCTAAAACTATCATCAACAGCAAAAGAACTTCTGGGGGAATCAATATCCCGGACCTCAAGCAATATTACAGAGCAGTGGTATTAAAAACTGCATGGTATTGGTTCAGTGACAGGGAAGCGGATCAATGGAATAGGATCGAAGACCCAGAATTGAACCCACACATCTATGGCCAATTGATCTTTGACAAAGGAGATGAAAACATCCAGTGGAAAAAAGATAGCCTTTTCAACAGATGGATGGTGCTGGCTCAACTGGAAGTCAACATGCAGAAGAATGAGAATTGATCCACTCTTATCTCCTTGCACTAAACTCAACTCCAAGTGGATCAAGGATCTCCACATAAAACCAGATACACTAAAACTAATAGAAAAGAAACTGGGGAAGACCCTTGAAGACATTGGCTCAGGGGAAAAATTCCTGAACAGAACACCAATTGCTTATACTCTAAGAACAAGAATAGACAAATGGGACCTCATAAAACTACAAAGTTTCTGTAAGGCAAAAGACACTGTCAAAAGGATAAATCGGCAACCAACAAATTGGGAAAAAATCTTCACCAACCCCACATCCGACAGAGGGCTAATCTCCAATGTATACAAAGAACTCAAGAGGTTAGACCCCAGAAAACCAAATATCCCTATCCAAAAATGGGGTAGAGAGCTAAACAGAGACTTTTCACCTGAAGAAATTAGGATGGCTGAGAAACACCTTAAAAAATGTTCAACATCACTAGTCATTAGGGAAATGCAAATTAAAACAACCCTGAGATTTCACCTCACACCAGTCAGAATGGCTAAGATTAAAAACTCAGAAGACATCAGGTATTGGCGAGGATGTGGAGAAAGAGGAACACTCCTCCACTGCTGGTGGGAATGCAAGCTGGTACAACCACTCTGGAAATCAGTATGGCGGTTCCTCAGAAAACTGGGCGTGATACTTCCGGAGGACCCAGCCATACCACTCCTGGGAATATACCCAGAAGATTCCCCAGCATGCAATATGGATACATGCTCCACTATGTTCATAGCAGCCTTATATATAATAGCCAGAAGCTGGAAAGAACCCAGATGTCCCTCAACAGAGGAATGGATACAAAAAATGTGGTATATATACACAATGGAGTACTATTCAGCCATCAGAAACAATGAATTCATGAAATTCTTAGAGAAATGGATGGAGCTGGAGAATGTCATACTAAGTGATGTGACCCAGTCTCAAAAGAATACCCATGGTATTCAGTCACTGATAAGTGGATATTAGCCTAGAAGCTTGGAATTCCAAAGACACAAATCACATATCAAGTGATGTCTCACAAGAAGAAAGGAGTGGACACTGGTGCTAGAAGGGACCAAAACATCATTGTGGGAGAGTACAAGAACAGTAAAGTGGGAGGGGGTGGATGCGGGAACGGGGGGAGGGAAAAGGACATGTGGGACCTTTGGGGGTGGGGAACCAGAAAAAGGGAAATGAATTGTAAATATAGAATATATACAATAAAAAAAATCAATATTGAAAAAAAAAAAAAAAGAAGACCAAACCTAAGGATTATAGGTATAGATGAGAGTGAAGATTTACAAGATAAAGGGTCAGCAAATATCTTCTACAAAATTATGGAAGAAAACTTCCCCAACCTAAAGAGAGAGATGCCCATGAATTTACAGGAAGCCTACAGAACTCCAAACAGACTGGACCAGAACAGTAATACATCCTGTCACATAATAATCAAAACTCCAAATGTACTAAACAAAGAAAGAATATTAAAGGCAGTAAGAGAAAAAGGTCAAGTAACATACAAAGGAAGACCTATCAGAATTACACCAGACTTCTCACCTGAGACCATGAAAGCTAGAAGATCCTGGGCAGATATCATGCAAACACTAAGAGAACACAAATTTCAACCAAAACTACTTTACCCAGCAAAACTCTCAATCGCCATAGATGGAGACACCAAGGTATTCCATGACAAAACCAAATTTGCACATTATCTTTCCACAAACCCAGCCCTACTAAGGATAATGGGGGGAAAACACCAACACAAGGAAGGAAACTACACCTCAGAAAAAGCAAGATAGAAACCTCCTCTCATCAAACCCAAAAGAAAATAACCTCTCAAATATAAAAAATAACTTCAAAAATGTCGGGAGGTAATAATTACTATTCCTTAATATTTCTTAACATCATTGGACTCAATTCCCCAATAAAAAGACATAGACTAACAGAATGGATACAAAAACAGGACCCTACATTTTGCTGCATACAGGAAACACATCTCAGTGTTAAAGACAAACACTGCCTTAGAGTAAAAGACTGGAAGACAATTTTACAAGCAAATGGTCTCAGGAAACAAGCTGGAGTAGCCATTCTAATATCAGATAAAATTGATTTTCAACCTAAAGTCATCAGAAGAGACTCAGAAGGTCACCTCTTACTGGTCAAAGTGAAAATCCATCAAGAACTCTCAATACTGAACATCTATGCTCCAAATGCAAGGGCACCCTCATTCATAAAAGAAACCTTACTAAAGCTTAAAGCACACATTGCACCTAACACAATAATGGTGGATGACTTCAACACTCCACTCAATGGACCGATCATGAAAGCAGAAACTAAACAGGGACACAGTGAAACTGATTGAAACTTTGGACCCATTGTATTTAACAGATATATATATATATATATGTATATATATATATATATATACATATATATATATATAACATTTCATCCTAAAGCAAAAGAATATACCTTTTTCTCAGCACCACATGGTACCTTCTCCAAAATTGATCATATAATTGTTCACAAGACAGATGTCAACAAATACAAGAAGATCGAGCTAATCCCATGCCTCCTATCAGATCACCATGGAGAAAGAGTGGTCTTCAATAGCAACAAAAACAACAGAAAGCCCACATACATATGGAAACTGAACAATACTCTACTCAATGACACCTTGGTCAAGGAAGAAATAAAGAAAGAAATCAAAGACTTTTTAGAATTCACTGAAAATGAAGGTACAACCTACCCAAATCTATGGGACACAATGAAAGCAGTGCTAAGAGGAAAACTCATAGCTCTAAGTGCATCCAAAAAGAAACTGGAGAGAGCATACACTAGCAGCTTAACAGCACACCTTAAATCCCTGGAACAAAAAGAAACTAATTCACCCAGGAGGAGTAGAAGACAGGAAATCATCAAACTCAGGGCTGAAATCAATCAAGTAGAAACAAACAAACAAACAAACAAAAAAACATACAAAGAATCAACAAAACCAGGAACTGGTTCTTTGAGAAAATCAAGAAGATAGATAAACCCTTAGCCAGACTAACCAAAGGACACAGAGACAGTATCCAAATTAACAAAATTAGAAATGAAAAGGGGGACATAACAACAGAAACTGAGGAAACTCAAAAGATCATCAGATCCTACTACAAAAGTCTATATTCAACACAACTGGAGAATCTGGAGGAAATGGACAATTTCCTAGACAGGTATCAAATACCAAAATTAAATCAGCATCAAGTCGATCAGCTAAACATTCCTATAACCCCTAGAGAAATAGAAGGGGTTATAGAAATCTTCCCAACCAAAACCATCTATGGGAGCAGATGGTTTTAGTGCAGAATTCTACCAGACATTCAAAGAAGACTTAACACCAATACTCTTCAAACTATTCCACAAAATAGAAACAGAAGGAACACTGCCCAACCTATTCTTCAAAGCCACAATTATGCTGATACCAAAACCACACAAAGTTCCAACAAAGAAAGAGAACTACAGGCCAAATTCCCTTATGAATATCGATGCAAATATACTAAATAAAATTCTTGCCAACTGAATCCAAGAGCACATCAAAATCATCATTCACCATGATCAAGTAGGCTTCATCCCAGGAATGCAGGGATGGTTCAATATACAGAAATCTATCAATGTAATCCACTACATAAACAAACTAAAAGAAAAAAACCACATGGTCATCTCATTAGATGCTGAAAAAGCATTCGACACAATTCAGCATCCTGAATTCAAGGCCCATACCTAAACATAGTAAAAGCAATCTACAGCAAACCACTAGTCAACATCAAACTAAATGGAGAGAAATTTGAAGCAATCTCACTAAAATCAGGGTCTAGACAAGGCTTCCCTCTCTCTCCTTTCTACTCCATAGAAAAGTACTATCTTTTCAATATAGTACTTGAAGTTCTAGAGAGAGCAATTAGACAACATAAGGAAGTCAAATGGATACAAATTGGAAAAGAAGAAGTCAAACTATCATTAGTTGCAAATGATATGATAGTTTACTTAAGCAACCGGAAAAACTCTACCAGAGAACTTCTACAGCTGAAAAACAACTAACCCTAACCCTAACCAGCAAAGTGGCTGGTTATAAAATCAACTCAAGCAAATCAGTAGCCTTCCTGTACTCAAAGGACGAGCAGGCTGAGAAAGAAGTTAGGAAAATAACGCCCTTCACAATAGCCACAAACAACATAAAGTACCTTGGTGTGACTCTAATTAAACAAGTGAGAGATCTGTATGACAGGAACTTCAAGCCCTTGAAGAAAGAAACCAAAGAAGACCTCAGAAGATGGAAAAATATATCTTGCTCTTGGATTGGCAGGATCAATACAGTAAAAAATGGCCGTCTTGCCAAAAGCAATCTACATATTCAATGCAATCCCCATCAAAATCCCAATTAAATTCTTCATAGATCTAGAAAGAGCAATTCTCAAATTCATCTGGAGTAAAAAAAAAAAAAACCCAGTATAGCTAAAACTATTCTCAACAATAAAAAGACTTCTGGGGGAAACAATATCCCAGACCTAAAGCAGTACTACAGCACAATTGTGTTAAAAACGGCATGGTATTGGTACAGCAACAGGCAAGTAGATCAAAGGAATAGGATTGAAAACCCAGAAATGAACCCACAGACTTATAGTCTTGATTTTTGATAAAGGAGCTACAACTATCCAGTGGAAAAAAGATAGCCTTTTCAACAAATGGTGCTGATTCAACTGGAGGTCAACATGCAGAAGAATGCGAGTTGACCCACTCTTATCACCTTGTACTAAGATCAACTCCAAGTGGATCAAGGACCTCCACATAAAATCAGACACACTGAAACTAATAGAAAAGGATCTTGGGAAGACCCTGGAGGACATGGGCACAGGGGGAAAGTTCCTGAACAAAATACCAGTAGCTTATCCTCTAAAATCAAGAATTGACAAATGGGACCTCATAAAATTACAAAGTTTCTGTAAGGCAAAGGACACTGTCAGAAGGACAAAACAGTAACCAACAAAGTGGGAAAAGATCTTCACCAACCCCACATCCAACAGAGGGCTAACATCCAATATATACAAAGAACTCAAGAAGTTAGGCACCAAAGAACCAAATAACCCTATTTAAAAATGGGGTACAGAGCTGAACAAAGAATTGTTACCAGAAGATTCAGATGGCTGAAAAACACCTTAAGAGATGTTCAACATCATTAGTCATCAAGGAAATGCAAATCAAAACAACCCAGAGATTCCACCTCATACCAGTCAGAATGGCTAAGATTAAAAATTCAGAGGACAACAGGTGCTGGCAAGGATATGGAAAAAGAGGAACACTCCTCCACTGTTGGTGGGATAGCAAGATGATACAACCCCTCTGCAAATCAGTCTGTGGGTTCCTCAGAATATTTGACATGACACTTCCAGAGGACCCTGGCATATCACTCCTGGGCATATACCCAGAGGATTCCCCTGCATACAATAAAGACACATGCTCTACTTTGTTCATAGCAGCCTTGCTTATAATAATCAGAAGATGGAAGGAGCCCAGATATCCCTCAGAAAATGTGGTATATTTATACAATGGTATACTACTCAGCAATAAAAAATAATGAATTCATGCAATTTGTAGGTAAATGGTTAGATCTGGAAAATATCATCCTAAGCGAGTTTACCCAATCACAAAAGAATACACATGAAATGCAACCACTGATAAGTGGATATTAATGAGCCCAGAAGCCCTCAATACTCAAGGCACAATTAGCAAGTCAAATGATTCCCAAGAAGAAGAAAGGAGAGGACCCTGGGCCTGAAAAGACTGGATCCAGTTTTGTAGGAGAGTACCAGAACAGGGAAATGGTGGTGGTCGTGGTGGTGGGGTGATTGGGTAATAGTTGGGGGGGGAGAGGACTTATGGGACATATGGTGGGGAGGGAACTGGGAAAGGGGAACGCCTTTGGAATCTTTGGAATGTAAACAAAGAATATAAAATAAAAATTTATATAAAAAAAAGAAAAAAAAGAAAAATCCCCAAAGATTAAGTGCCTATACACACACACTCAAACACACACACACACACACACACACACACACACACACACAAACACACACACACACAGAGACGTATGTATGCATATACATATATGTAAACGTGTACATTATATATATTATAATATATAATTATCATCATCATTATTATTATTATTATTAAAAATGACAATGTGAATTGGGGAATGTTAGGCATTCATACTACCCTGTTTTGATAGCTTCCAATGGGAAAACAAAACATTGACCAACTGTGGTGGTAGGTTTTAAAATGCCACTGTCATCAACCCAACAAATAATGTTTCTTGAAGCCTGACACAGAAATAGTTTTGTGTTATTTTCTGCGTTTGTTGAATAGTGGCTTAACACATCCATCCAGAATGAATGCTGAGCCACAAAATCAGAATTTTAATGAGAAAATGGCTCTGCCATACTTTCCCTATTATTGGCTAAGGTAAAGAAGAGGTTATTAATGGCTGACTGAGAGTGTCCCCCTCTGTACTTGTCATGTACTGGCAGAGCCTCCCAGGTGACAGCTATATCAGGCTCCGGTCAGCAAGCACATGTGGGCCTCCACAAGGGTGTCTGAGTTTTTTAAATGTATATGGAAAGGATCCCTAGGTGGGGCACTCTCTGGATGGTCTTTCCTTCAGACTCTGCTCCACTTTATCTCAGTATCTCCTCCTGTGGCGATTACTGAGCCCTGAGTCCCCAGTGGAAGAAGTAGAGAAAGTACCCAAGGAACTGAAGGGGTTTGCAGCGCCATAGGAGGAACAACAATATGAGCCACAGTAACTCCAGAGTTCCCAGGGACTAAATTATCAACCATAGAGTACACAATGGATGGACCCATGGCTCCAGATGCATAGGCAGCAGAGGATGGCCTTATTGAACATTAAAGGAAGGAGAGGTCCTTGGCACTGAGAGGGCTAGATGCCCCAGTATAGGGGAATGCCAGGACAGGGAAGCAAGAGTGGGTGGATTGGTAAGCAAGGAGAGGGGAAATGGGTTAGGAGATTTTCAGTGGGAGAAACCAGGAAAGGGTACAACATTTGAAATGTAAATAAAGAATAAATATAATAAAAAAGAGACAAGGTTATCAGTAATGCCTAGCTGCACACAATAGCCATGGTGAGGTTAAGAGGCAAAGCAATGTCAGAAATAAAACCTACACATTTTAAAGTCAATTCAAGCTCCTTTTTCAGAGACCCATAACCTTTACTGAGAGACTGAGGTAGGAGGATTGTGATTGGCATAGCAAACTTTTGTTGAGGGACATCTAGGTTGTTTCCAATTTCTGCCTATTACAAACAGAACAGCAATGAACATGATTGAACAAGTTGTCTCTATGGTAGGATGAAGTATCCTAAGATACATTGCCTAAAAGGATTATGGCTGGACCTTGAAACAGATCAGTTACCATCTTCCTGATGAATTGACACACTGATATCCATAATGGACACATTTGCATTCTTTGAAATTATAAAATTTAAGAAAAATGGAAAGGTTTTAGTTCAACTTAAAGGTATAATAATTACATGAATGATGCATAATGCTTGATTTATAAAACATTGCTGAAGAGTTAAAAAATTCAATGATAAGTGACATGAATTTTTCAATATGTAAATAAAACATTTCAGTCAATATTATATACATTTTAGGAAAAAGTTATGACAAATTAAAAATTATAGATAAATTATAAACATTGCTACTTCTTAAATGTTAGACATTATAAAGATGTTATATTCTTTATGGTCAATGATACATATTGTCTGTATTTCATTTTACACAGAATTGTCACATAGAAATACTTGTATCAATGATGCTAAAATAAGAATCAAAACCAAAATAAATTTTTGCCACATATAAGTACTGAACAAGTGTTAAATAGTCACATAAGATAAACTATCTGAATATATACCAAATTTTTCATTGAAAAATAAGAGAAGCATTTTGGCTAAACAAACTAAAACTTTCCCTTCTAATTACTGAAAATGGGTACATAAAATTGCACATGGATAATCTCACAGACACACCTTCAATTTCATTAGGATGTTTCTATCAGAAACCTTGAATATTTGTAAAAACCTAAGGAAATGATAGCAAAGCCTTTGTCATTTCTCTGTATTTATTTGTTAAAGGGAAACTACACTGATAATTATATATCAGTTTTGAGGGTGAATATGTTTGTAACCCCACAGTTAGATATTTATAAAATGGTTTAAGGAGAATGGATAAAATAGTATCCACAATTTAAATATTCAAGTGCATTTATATGTTCTTATTTAAAACAATGTTACTAAAATGCATGGGAAATGGTTATCTGGAATTTACAGGCAATTTGAAAGAACTGCTAAGTACCATCACTGATTGAATCTACTTTTATTTAGGAAACTTTATAATTAGATGACACAAATGTAAATGAGATTTCCTTTAATGGGAATCCTCACTTCTTTATTTTGGTGCAAAACAGACTTGAGTCTTAAATGGGATAGAAATAAATTACCTGAAGGTATAACAATGGAGATTCTGACAGATTAGCAAACAATCAATGAGGAATTTTTTCTTCTTCTTCAATCAGATTTTCAGTTTTCTTTTTGTTTTTCTTCTTCTTCCTCCTTTTCTTCTTCTTCTTTCTCCTCCTCTTCCACTTCTGTCCACCTGTTTAAACTCCCATTTGTGAATGTAACATGCAGTTCTGCTTTCATTGATGTCACCCTTCAGGAATGTCATTCTTCTTCATATTATCAGGGATTTCATGAGAATAACAATATGTACACCTAAAAGATCTAAGCAAGTTAGTTATTTTAGAACTCTCACAATGATTTATATATCATGTTTAAAACTAGTTGATCAGTTAATGTCATTTTAAATAAAACTTAACTCTTAAGATATTTAATAGTATTCAAATCATCAAAACTTATCTGGAAAAGGTTTTATGGTAAGACTGTGTCTGTCTGTCTGTCTAATGGAATTTTGGTTGAACATTTATATAGTTTATAAATAAATGATAAACTGCACTAAATAATATCATAGAAGTTCTATGGCCTCCTGATGGAAATCTGTCCAATGTTTCCTATTGAGAAAAAAAATGTATCTGTGATTCTTTGTCTTTTTCATTTAAGGTCTATTCCATAGAACAGACAAATAATGGTACTGGAAGAATCCAAAGCTCTGTGATGTGTGTATATATATATATACACACATATATATGATTTTATATCTATGTGGAAAAGTTAAATTTCACAAAACAAACCTCTCCTGGCAAGGCACAGACACGCTAGTATTCATGGCAGCCTAATGAGCTCCTCTCGCCTTTTGGTGACGTTAACTAGGACTGAACTGGCATTTACAACCTCAGAGCAGGACAGTCACCCAGGATCATCGAATGGGAAGCACTGCTAGAGTTGATGATATTTAAGTTGATTAAAATATTTAAACATGATGGTTAAGAGACTGAGAAATACTCACACCATGACATCAGTGTGAGTGTCTAGGGCAATTGTCCTCTCTGGTCTTTACAAAATTTATATTTAATGACAGTTTTCTTTTTTGTATTAATCATTCCATTTGTCTACATCTCAAATGATATATTCCTTCCCTGTTAACCCTCTACAACCCCTCTATCCCACATCTGCCTTATCCTACCTCCCCTTTAGCTCTATGACGGTCCTTCCCCAACTTACCTACCTACTCCCATACCCACAGCTCCAGTATCTCCCTACACTGAGGCATCAAATGCCCATAGGACCAAGGGCCTCCCTCCCATTACTGTCAGACAAGGCCACCCCTCTGCTACATATGTATTTGGAAACATGGTCCCCTCCATGTACTCTCCTTGGTTGATGATCTAGTCCCTGGGAGCACTGGGTAGTCCAGCCAGCCAATGTTGTTCTTCCTATAGGGTGGCAATCCCCCTCTGCTCCTCCATCCTTCCACCAACTCCCCCACATGGGTCCTTTAGTTCAATCTAATGACTGGCTGTGAGCATCCACATCTACATTGGTCAGGTGCTGGCAGAATCTCCCAGGAAACATCTGAGAACAGATTCCTGTTCCTGGCAGTAGCAACAGTGTCTGCAGACAGGGTTTGGTTATCTGCAGACAGGATGGGGCAGTTCCCAGATGGCCCTTCTTTCGGTCTTTGCTCCATTGGATTTGAAGTTATTATCTTCAACTAGCTGCTAAGCAATCTCTTTGAGATAATTCCTGAGGGGCACCTGACAGGATTACAAGTGATAAAGTGAAAGGGCTAACTCACAAAGATGCAGGAAGGTGGGAGATCTTTCTCATGAACTAAATTAATTGTCTTGTCCCAGGGAATGTCTGCAGAAAGAGATGAAGTCTGCTTTAAGGTCATACACATTCAGGTCATAAACCTGCATCACTGTCACTTTGGCTGCTGGTGGGGAGAGCTGTGCTCATGTTCTCCAAAACTTGGATAGAGTAACCTTTTAAAATGCTGATTATTTTTTTGTACACATATGAAGTAAATGGCCATATGCATATATTTTTTCAATAGTAGGATTTGTATGTTATAAATATGTAAATGTAATCATTCTCACAAAACATGGTTTGGGAATATTATGTGCCACTATTGGAAGTTTCAACATTTCACACAATGTAGCTTGTCTTTATTATGGTTTTCATTGCTCCCAAGTAATTTCTGGTTGGTGAATAAAAATGCCGACTTCCAATAACTGAGCAGAAGAGACATAGTTGGTGTTTAGGGTTCCCAGAATTGGGATCAGAGGAGAACCATGTGGTTGATTGAAAGAAGTTGAATGGAGGAAGAAGCCACCATGGGTTAGGTAAGAAATGAGATAATGGCCATGTGAGTTGGCTTACTGGAGTTAAGAGTAGCCCAGACAAAACATAACAAATAATATACTGGAATGATTGGCTAGTTAAGTATACATAATAGCAAAAGGGATAAATATCTTCCCAGTTCTTGTGTTAATTAAGGCTTACTATGTATGCCATTTATCCAGGAACTAAATAGTCATGAACAGGATGAAAACCTAGGATTAGGATTGTTTCTACAACAATTATATTATTAAATATTATATTACTTTATGTGAAACATAAAAATTTTAAACATATCATTTGAATTCTTTACCACATCATTTTTCTTTACTTCTTAACTAAAAAAAAATTCAAAATATGCATTGGTGTTAATTATTTCTGGTTAATTTGAATAATTAAAATGACCTCTATCAAAAATTACTTATTAAAAGACAAGTTGTAAACTAGGATAATGTGGTATAATTAGCTGCATATTTCTTAGCTTAAAGCTAGGCATGTCTATTATTTAATCATTAGTGGATCACACAAGTCAATTAAGCTCATATTTTCTGGATATTATAATAAATATAAAGTAACAAACAATAATGAAATTAATATATGCATATGACAATTACCATGCTTATGTAAGTATATTTGAGTAAATTAAAGAATATTCAAACCATAATTTTAGATAAGATCTTATCATTAAATATTGTATATCATAAAGATTTTACATGTATATAAACATATATTTGATAGTTGGGGGGGAGAGGAACTATGGGAAGTATGGTGGGTGGGAACTGGGAAAGGGGAAAGTCTTTGGAATGTAAACATAGAATATAGAAAATAAAAATTTAAAATTAAAAAAAAACATATATTTGGACCAGTTCAATTTCATGTGTTTTATCTTGGAAATTTCTACTGAATTGATCTACTTTTTGAAGTTGAAATTTCTGTAAAATTTAGATTTTGGAGAAAATCAAATGTTTCTATTTCTTAAACTACTTCTATGTTCAAACCCTTTTCTTTAGAAATTTTTATTTCCAATACAAAAGAATAAGATGATTTAGAACTTGTGAGCATCCCATTCTGTAAGCTATCTTTCCAAAATGTAACAATGAAACATAAATAACATTAGTATAAGTATTATGCATGAAATAATAAAATTTTGTTGAAATCAAGTTCAAAAGAACTTTATTGTTTACATTCTTGTTGGTGACAACTTCTTTTATTCTAATAGACAACTATTTTGGAAAATGATAACATAATCTTCATTGCAACATATCCTGTTTCAGTCATGCTATTACTAATTTTACTAATTTTCCTCTAGTCTTAGGCAGCATCTTAGGATTTGCATTGTTGTGAAGAGACACCATGGCCAAGGCAATTCTTAATAGGACAATATATAATTGGGGTTTGGCTTAAAGGTTCAGAAGTTCAGTCCATTATCATCAAGGCAGACAATGACAGCAGTTAGGCAGGCATGGTACAGGAGGAGCTGAGAGTCCTACATATTCATCTGAAGGCTTCTAGGTGAAGACTGGCTCTCACCTGGTTAAGAGGAGGGTCTCCTTGCCTACACTCACATTGCCACACTTCTTCCAACAAGGCCAAACCTACTCTAACAAGGCAACACATTCTAATATTGCCACTCTATTCAAACCACTACAATCCACTCCCTGTCTCCTACAGTCTTGTTCAAACACATCAATCTGTGGGGGTAATACCTAGCCATAGTATAATAAAAAACACATTTAGTTCAAGTTCCAAAGTCTCCCATAGGAGGAACTATGCGGCCACCTCTGCATAAGGGTGGATGGTATTAAAGAACTTGCAGCAGTGTTCAGAAGAGCTTACTGAAGCATTTCTAACCTGCTCCCAGAGTCTGTGCCATTGATTCTGAGCCACCTCACCTCCAACGCCAAGAACATATAGGATCAGGCAGTGGGCACTGGAAGCAGCAATCCCCATAGTCTATAACAGTCTCAACAATGTTTAAAGTCCAAAGTGCAAAGTCTCTTCTGAAATACATCCAATCAGTTAACTATTACCCTCAAAGCAAGACAGGAAACCAGCTGGACAAACTCCAAACTCTACATTTACATGTCTGATATCAAAGTGGTCTTCAGATCTTCAACTTTTTTTTGTTCATCTTTGTTGACTGAAACAAACTTCTTTCTCCTGGGCTTGTTCCACTCTATGTTAGCTGCTTTTATTGGGCAGATATCCCACTGCTCTGGTATATTAAATATTTTGGCATTTCCAAGTCAACTTCAACTTCACAATTTCTTGTTCCAATGTCTAGGATCCACACATGATCTTCTGGGTTCATCAAAAGGACTTGGGTCACTTCTCAAGGTCTGCCTTCTATAGCACTCGAGGCTTTTGTTGACTGTACTCTATTGAGGTTGATGTTCTTGATGGTTATCTCATGACACTGGCTTGTAATATTCTGCAATTAGGCTTCACCAATAGCCTCATATAGGCTCTCTTTGTGGTGCCAAACCTCAACACCACATGCTGTGGTTAGATTGTCAACTCATGGACAATGCTGAATATTAAAATGTAGTATTTGACATGGCTTGGAAGCAATCATTGAAGAAATTCACTTTTTATTTATTTAACTTTATATTGAAAATAGAGTCAGTTGTGTTTGGTTCTCCCCTAGGTCTCTGGCCTAGTCTCTGTTTCCTGGCCATTTGTCCAGTATAGGGCATGGGCTCTTATTCATGTCAAGGGTTCAAGAGACAAACAGAATAAAACAAGATATATTAAGACAAGGTAAAGACTCTCTTATCCAGGCTGGACAAGTCAAACCAGTAGGAAAACTGGAGTCCCAGAAAGCAAATGTAAGAGTCTGTGTTAGAACCACTGTCACTGTTAAAGTCCCACAGAAACTCTTAGCTAATGACCATGACTTACACACTGAGGACCTGGTGCATACCCTGGCAGGTCTGGTGCTACTGCTTCATTCTTCATGAGCCCACATGTGCCTTGATTAGTTGATACATTGGTTGGTCAGTCCATTGCCCCAGCACATGTTGCCGTCAGACCAGATTGTAGGTTGAGGGTTTTGTGGTTGGGCTGGTGTCCAGGTTTCTCTTTCTGTGGCCTGCAATGTATCTTCTTGTGCCAAAGAGAACAACATAGGAATGCACTTTTAGGTTGCCAGACACTTGCAAAGAGGCATTAAAGATGGCTGAAAGTAACTATCATAGGAAACAACTGTCTCCAAGCCTCTTGAGTTGAGCTTGCTTCAGAAAACCACATATACAAGGACAGAACAGATGTCACAAATTATCCTCTCACCTACCTATGTGTATCAAATTGTTCTCTCACCTCCCTATGTGTAACATAAGCCTTTGTACATATTCATATTCTTAGCACAATAACAAACAAATTAAAACTGACAAACAAATGCAAAGAATTGACTTAAAAATTCACTGTTAAATGGTAGTAATAACGGGCATTGGGTTAAGTCTTCAGTAGGAAATATAAGGTTTTGCTAAGAAATAGATAATTTAGAAGATAATAAATTTAATGCATGGAAGTTCAAAATTCTACTATAACTTTGCCAGAAATAATGAATAAATAATAACTATAAACTCTGTTGCATATATAATGCCATTATAATATTTGAAAGTAGAGGTGACATCCTGAAAATGTGGTCAAAATATATTCACAGGATAAGGGAAATGTTAGGTAAAGGACACTCTTTTCAACGAGAAGTGAACAATGTGAACAATTTTCAAATCTGCATTAACAAAACACATAAAGCAATACATGGGGATAAATTACATTCAAAGAAGCAAATGCTTTTACCTACCTGGTTTTATGCTGGCACTAAATCTGTTATGTTGCGTAATTTATTTAATGTTAATCAATAGCACTCATTGATCGTATGCCTACTGATATTGTCTCACTATAACTTAAATTATTATTATTTTGAACTAAAAATATATAGAAATAAAACTTTGAAATTTGTTTACCATCTAAAATACATTCCACTAATTTGAAATGAATTTGAATCTTTGGAATAATATAAAGTGTGTCCGACTTCAAGTGACAGTTTTTCAATCTACAATTTAGTATACAAATATGAATTAGGTAAAAGGTTGATAAATTAAATGAGCAGGTTCCTAAAGGACACTATTTTCTCACCTTTCCCCGGCCCAGTCAACTGTTTGATTGGTACTACATCCATTCACAAATTTGGTCAATGATAGTAACTTACATCACAGAGCAGTAAGTGCCGCAGAAGCAAAACTTGCCACAGAATTGGATGTAAGAGTTTTATTTTTACATTCTCATAGGAATCGTCACAGTACCATATGTCAGTACAAGTTAGGTGTGATGGCACAATTCTGTCATCATAGCACCTGGAAGATGGAGGCAGGAATTCAATAATTTCCTGTCTACCTAGGGTGTTTGATACCAACCTGAGCATCATAAGATCCTTTAGAAAAAAAACAAAATTAACAAAATAACATATGATAAATTATGTACAATGTATAAAAAGCACATAAGCATTTAATATA
Organism: Apodemus agrarius; assembly: GCA_964023405.1. Taxonomy (NCBI): domain Eukaryota; kingdom Metazoa; phylum Chordata; class Mammalia; order Rodentia; family Muridae; genus Apodemus; species Apodemus agrarius. The sequence continues at coordinate 29,441,500 of OZ030013.1, read as the reverse complement.
TTTTTGAAGTCATCCTGGTAAGTGATTTTTCTCTCTTAAATCATTGCATATGCATGCTGATTTTTTTCAGGTGAAGGGATTAAAATAATTAATCACTCTGAATTTGAGTACATAAGGTAGGAGAGAGTGCTGTATCAAATTTTCTCAAAAGCATATATGCTAATAATTAATTCCCAGGTTCTTTGACATATAATTAATGGATAAAACATCACATAGATTCAAGTTGCACATAATATGACTTTTCAATACAAATACTCACTGAGAATGATTACTCAAACTATTTTTAGACCTGAATTTTTATTAATTCATTTTTAATAATATTCACGGATGACTTCCAAAATGTGATTTTTGTGAGAAAGCAAATATGTGTTTCTAAATGTCATATTAGAAAAATAATTATTACCTTACTTTCTAAAAGATAAATTATTTACTGAAATATGCTGACATGAAAAATTATACCCTTGATTAAAATCACAATAATGTGAAATATCAAAGTATTCATTTACTTGTGTATTCTAAATATAAAACTGGTATCAGTAGTAATTATGAAGAGAAAATTAAATTGGAAGGTACCATATGTGGTGACATTTATAGTTGCATTTATATTGATTCATGTAATTTTATAGCCAGTCTATTTTAACTTTTTTAGAGAATATACCAATTAAATACTTTTACTTTACTACATTATGAAGGAGGCAGTACAATTGCTGTGGAAAATCTGTCTGATCTGAAAATCACACATTTCACTATAGTTAATATTACTCTTCTAGACATTTTTAAGAACTACAAACATTATAATTAGTTTTTATGCTTACATAATTTCTAAATAAGATACTGAATTATATATTTATGGTTATAAAATCAAAAATATTCTTCATCTTAATCTAGGAAAATAAAATATCTTCACATGAAGATTATAATTAAGATTACTATTAACAGTTGTTTAATTGTTAATATTCAAACCCAGAATAAAGTGCTGAGGTCTCTATTTAACATATTGAAGCAGAACTGGCCACCAGGATCCCTCAGTCCCTATATGTTTGGTAGAGTACACATGACTAGTATACTATGCTCTCTACCCTGAACTATTCAGCCCAGGGGCTGGGATGTCCTATTCCCAGAAGCTATTACCTATATAATCCATACATCTTAGTTACATGTTCGTTTTGTATCTATGGCTCCTGGCTGCTACACCTGGTTTCCAGCCACTCCCTTCTACAAAATGGCCCATGGTCATGGACACTCCATATTCTCCCAGATATGTCTGCTTCTGGCTATTTCCTTCCATATCTCTATAATAAACTTTCTCTTTTTCTTCCACCATAACTAGGAGCAGTCATGCCCTGTCCTTTCCTTTCCTTTCCTTTCCTTTCCTTTCCTTTCCTTTCCTTTCCTTTCCTTTCCTTTCCTTCTTATTTTTCTTATTTTATTCACTTATGAAATGGAATATTTGCACCTCTGTAAGTCATTTTATTACATGTTCTTTAGTGCTTAGTCACTTAGTATTTTACAATGTGATGATTATAGATATTACACAATACTTCAATTAAAAATATTTTGTTTAACTCAAAATTTAAAAGAATTTTTGAAGCAGCATTACAGTTCTCCTATTGAATATTACTAATAAATTGATATAAAAGTTCATTATTAGCAGTCATTTTATTTTAATCTATATGAAAGCAAGTTATTTTTACAAACAAAGAATCCTATTCTGAGAATATTATTATCACTTCATTAGAAAACATATGTCCAATTAAATGTAATGGTACCAATTTGAATAAAAAATTCTTCAGTTTATGTCCTTAATTTCACATACTATAATATGGTTCAACGTTTAATGTGGTTAAAGTTATTTTATTACTGAATGATAACATTTTCGTGGTTTTAAAATATAAAATAGAAGTGCATTCTAAACAAAATTTTCTTGAGAAATCAAACTGTTCCTCCAAAAGGGAATTTCTAATGCCCCTCTAAAAATATCAATATAAAAAGAACAAAATGCACCACTAGTAGCTATAGAAAAATACATAGCTAATTAAGCCACAGGAGAATCAGACCTTTGATGTTGGACACAGCAGCACAGAGACAAAGAATACAAATTCCTTAGATGTTTGAACTTAGGGCATTGTGAAACTGAGCTCTAATGATGAAGCTACCCACCTTAGCACAGTGCTGTTTCTCTTACAGATTCCATTTGAAATATTTTTCTGTCATATAGAAACTTACAAACTATCTTTTTTAATCGTTAGCCCACTGTAGATAGGGAGTCACATCAGTCTACTGTCATAGACAAACCCAGAAACATGCAAAAGGATGGCATGCTAATGTAGATTCTGACTGTGGATTTACTGGATAAAGAATTGCTTGATGTTAGTCTTATTCCAACTTGTGTCTCTATCTGATGGTATAATTTATTGTTTTAATTATTTTATAAAGTAAGAGTGTTCAAATAATCAATAATCTGCCCACCCCTAATTTCTCATTATTTTTAATATAAATCAGATATTAATTTCTCACCATTTTTATCCATGTTAAAACTATTTCCTTTTATGCATATGCATATGCTTATTGATAATTATTGGGAAAAATAAAATTTTACGAACAAAAAATAAACTAAAAAATTTTATTAATTGATTGCGAAGAGGTCAGCTCAGGAACTTTGGAAAATTCTACAGGTGCCTCCCCTCCTGAAAGAGAATAAAGATCATAGAGTACATAGGCACCCCTACCCTCTTGAAGGGAGAGGGAAATTACTTTTCTCAGACCATAGGTGGGACTGGCTATCAGTCACCTGCAGATGAGAGAAACCCAAAGCACTTACGTTTATTCCTCAGGGCAGACCAACCATTAGACCCCTGCAGACAAGGAAAGCCCTTGGCTACCTCATTTTCTAAGAACCAATCAGTTTAAAAGTCACACTGTTCTGCCAATCATGTTGTACCTAGTTCCTGTTGCTCTATTCTACCCCTGAAAGCTGTATAAAAACTGGTTGAATGGACTGATCCAATGGTCTGCCCAAAGTTACCACCTCTTGTTCAGGTGCTGGATGTCCCCAACATGCTGGAACAGTAAATTTTCCTGCTTTTGCATTGATTCTCTCCTCTGTGTTGTTCACTCAGGGGTCCCTGGTAAGCTAAGGCTCTTCAGAGTCTTACAATTGTTTTCTCTAACATATTCACAAATTTAAACATTAGTGAAGAGAAAGAGGATGATACAATCTACACTGTAAGATTTACTGTGATAATCAGATATGCTAATGTAAATGATGCAGATTGAAAAAATTTAACTCATGATTAAAAATTTCATGAGACAATATGATTATTTTATTGAAATAGCAAATTAAATATATATGCTTCTTGCCATTTAAAGATATAGAGAAGGAAGTTCTCCAAATTGTGATTTACTAATTTCCAAATTCATGGTTCCAGTTAAGGACACACAGATATATAGACAATAGTAATAAAAATAATGAAATGAACAATTGAAGGAAAAAATAATTATCTAAATTATAGATCATGATCAGAATGTATGTTTCCATATTAATTCATTCTGTTGACAGATGTTTCATCTATTTTATAATAGCATCAGATGGACCAAATTAGACAAGGTTGAGATTTTACTTTATCCTAGAAGTTTTAAAAATATGATGGACATTGAATAAGCAATTATAACTATAAAGGCTCCAGAAAAGGAGTGTAGAGCTATTTAAAAAATAATGTAGATGTATTTTGAACATACACTGACAGTCATCTTATTCTCTCATGTCAAGAATTCCTTTCTATAATGCTTGCATGTGAATTCCTAGCTCAGGATTAGAGACATTTTTATAAATACTATAAAATAAGTGTGACAAAGAAACAATTATAGAACAAAGGTTGGCAAATTTATTCCATCATCTAGAAAAACTTTGCAGGAGAAAACTCTAAGAACTATAGAGAAACAGTTACTCTAGGATAAACTAGACATACATGTATGACACATAGGCCTTACTGGAAGCTGAACAGAGGTATGAATAAATAGTTATACCTTGGGATCTTAGTGCTTTTGACATTGAGAAAGGCTAAGTCCATGACTGGCTTCAAACTTGCAGTTCAGGCAACTAGGCCTAAGAACTGGGCAAGTCCAGACAAGCCCAGGCAAGCCTAGGCAAGCCCAGGCAAGTAAGTTAAAGAAGCTGCCCTGCTACTTGTTCAGAGGCAAGTACAATGGGTCAGCAGTGTTTCCAGACATTCTCAGAAACAGTTTCCTGACCTTCTCAACAAGAGTTTCTAGCCCCTATGCCCCATTAATGGTTCTGGAATGTCCCTAGAGGAGGAGCAAGATAAAGATAACCTACCACTAGAAGTCCCCTAATGTACTTTACATTGGGCCTGTGAGTTCACATAGTTGTCTCTCTATCCTGTTAATGGGAGACCCCAGCATGCTAGATTTTTGCAGAATAAATAAAGGTATAACTCTTCCATGAATCATGGAAATTTAACAAAATAGTCTAACAGAGATAAATAGACCTGGTGGCTTATAGAGAACACATTTTGTCATGGTATAAAAGCTCAGCACCTCAAAGTTCCAGGTGTTGGTAGCTTTTTGTTTGTTGTGTAAGAGCTTTGTACTTACAAATGCTACCTACAAAAGTGAGAGGGAATTTAATGCTCTGACAATACATGGGATAGAAAACATGAGGTCAGTCCACCAAACCTGTTATAAGGTCAGGCATTCCAACCTGTAGCTTTTTCAGTATTCTCTTCCCTATGCCTTTGCACAAGGATTAGATTTCAAAGCATCTTGTTGAGGAAGCTGTGAAATCCTACACTTTATTTAGGAATGCAGTCACATTGTTGTGATAACTAAGCTGAAAGAAAAGTTTCAGTCTAGAGGAAAGCCATAGACTTCACCATGAACATTAAGAAATACAGAGAGAATGGGACCAGAAATTAGTATCTTTCTTATTGAGTAGTTTTACAAAATTAAAAGGATTCCTAGGCTACTATAAAGAACAGAACTCTTATAGAAATCCTGATATACTTGGTCTCTAATTTGGAAAGAATCCTTAAGTAGTGACTTACCCAGCCCATTAGTGATTTATAAGTAAAAGTTTCAGTCTTGCAAAGCTACTCATCAAAAGTGGCAAACATTTCAAGGCATTCGTGAGTATGGCAAAGTCATCCAGCAATCTCTTTAACCTATTTGAGGTCTTTGGATCCCATTCAGGTCTAGAACTTCATAGCTTCAATTTTGTTAGTAACATTATTTTGCTCTATTTCTTAGAATTAATTTTAAAAGTCATTAATGAAGCATCTGTAAAATTTAAATTCAAATAAAGGCAGTAGAGTACAAGTTATGAAGCTATTAAAACACACATAGTAACATTTTATTTACAAAACAGATTTTTAATGACATTTTAATTAGTAAGAATTGCTACAATTATGCATCAATTTATTATTACAAAGATACTAAATATACATATTGACTGAATACAAAAGTCAACTTGCTTGTCACTAGCAAAGCTCACCTTATACTCATGCCTGTACTCAAGGTCCATTTTTGTGTCCTTATATGCATAGGTCTTGAATCATTAGTCAGTTAGCTGACATCCCCTGTACTCTGTAGCTAAGTGTTGAGCACATTGCTGCTCACTTTAAAACTGGTTACTTGGTAACCAAAGTTAGAGTAGCATAAATCAACTCATTTTACTATATATCTAGTTATGCATCTTTTAACTGATCATCAGTGTTAGGTAAACTGCTCATAATTGAGAGAGAGCACTGATTGGAACTTCCCACAGGGCCTTAGGGAAGGTCCTCGAGGCCCCCTCCCCCATGAAGCCTATTAGTCACCAGAGCCACCAAGCATTACATGCCTAGTTTCTGTTGCTATATTCTACCTTCAAACATTGTATAAAAAGCTTATGAAAGATAAGATGTTGCCTCTCCTCTGGATGTAAGACAATTCCAGCAAGCTGGAAGAATAAACCTCCTGCTTTTGAATCAAACTCCATTTTCCAGTCTCCTGGTAGCTATAAGGCTCATTTTGAGTCTTACAATAATATTGTAGGTTTTAGATAATGAATTTATAAAAGGAAACAGAAAAAGTGAAAGTGTATCTTCCACTGTATACCCATTATGGATGACATATAAATCTGTAAATTAGCTACAGTTTTATAAAGTCTGTACCAGTCAATTTTCATCCCTATTTACTATGAGTTCTTTTCATTTTCTGTTCTAAGCTGAGAATAATGACACTTTTACTGTTAGGTATTTTATTCTGTGCAAATGCCCTTTTCAATATGCATATATAAGAGGAATAGGAAATCTCTACTTTGAAAGCACCCAACTTCATGTATTAAAAATATTACAATTTATAGAGTCATTTATGCAGAAAAACAAAAGAACAAATATTGCAACATACTTAAGAAGGAACCCTGCTTCAGTTATATTAGACCATTGGTAAATTTTAAATATCTTTTGAGTGATACTTTCCTGTGCTTGCAAGCTCATAAAGCATATTATCCTAATGGTGTTTTGCTGTGAATATTTTTGAAAGCTAAAAATAGTTTTTGTCTGATTAAACTTTAAGATTCATCAGTGAAGCAAATCATCTCTCCAAATTGCTCAAAGATTGTCTCCACAGATACTTCTCTGCCCATTCTGAATAGAGAAAAGTAAATGCAAATGCCAAAGCTTTATGGTTTAATTACTGTGCCTGAGAAATACATGAAACAAGAATACCTCTAGTATGTCAGCCCATTGACCAAGGGCAGATGCTTCCTGAAATTCTGGAGGCTATTATTTATGGGAGATGAAGAGCCACATCATATTTTTACTCCCCTAAACAATCATCTTCGCTGGTTTGGATGTGCTTTATTACATATGAACAGGGAGTACATGGGCATTAATGTCAGGATGTATGCTTACACCTGATTGCATGAAGGCAAGAAATATATAGGCAGGAAATATGTCAGGATATATGCTTTCATCTGATTGGACCCGATGAAACCTACTCTGGCATCGTGGGGTTACCTTTTTAAACCTTAATAACTCAGGTGACCATTTTCTAGAAACCCATAGATGAACCTGGCCAGAATATCCATCAACCTTCTCAGATTTAATTAAAGCTTCCTTCAAATTTGGCTTTAAACTGAGATAGTAATCTTTTTCTCAACCAATGAGATTAACACAAAAGCTTACCAGCACTGCTGAACAGCCATAGTATAAATGATATACATTTTCATTGTTCTCTGTTTAGTAGTACTAGCTATAAAATGAATTTAATATTGTCTTCAACAATCTATAAAGTGATTAAATTTAATATAGCTAGGTATTTTTGCATTTAGTCACAAGAATATTTTCTGAAAATACACAATATTCAGATAATGCTTTAATTATGTATGTAATTAAGTCTTTTTGGAATAATGGGTTTTGTTGACTAAGATAAAAGTTTTGAATCATCTAACTCTTCTCTGTACAGATGTTACAACTCTCTCTAAACTCTACCCCACAATTACATGGTAATAGTCAGATATGGTCCACCCCACAGTTACCTGGCAATAGTCAAGTAGGCCTGACCCACTATAAAAGGGGCTGCTTGCCCCTCCTCCCACTCTTGTTCTCTTGATCACATGCTCTCACTCTGCCCCCGCATCCCTTCCACAATCCCTTCCTCCCTCTCTCCATGTGCTCATAGCTGTCCTCTTCTCCTCTATTTCTCTCTCTCTGCCTTTACTACCCTCTTAACTCCCAGCCCCATGCCCCGAATATACTGTATTCTATACCCTCATGTGGCTGGTCCCTCAGGGAAAAGGGATGTTTTGGCATGGGTCCGCTGAGACATCCCCTTCCCCATACCTCACCACAACCCCCATAGAACATATCCCCCTTTTCTCTTTATCTTTTTATAAACACACCAACAGAGATTCTTCATCTTATATGTCTTGGTTTGTCAAATGTGCTCTAACTCTTTTCAGCCAGCCAGTGGGTAAACATCTCTGCCACCAAGACTGACAACCTGTGTGCAATCCCCAGGACTTACAGGGTAGAAGCAAAATACCAACATTTATAAAATGTTCTCTGGCCGGTGCAAAATAAGAAGGCACACACATTATGCTTTCGCAGAAATAAATGATTAGCAAACAAACAAATAAATGCCACTTTAAAATGTTGGGTGGAAGCTCTCGAGTTAGTGAGACGATGGCTCAGCAGGTAAGCAGATCTGCTTCTCCTGCACAGAAGCAGAGTTCAGGCTCCAGCATGATATGTGGCTTTTCTCACCCTGGAAGACCAACTCCAGGGTTCTGACAACCTCTTTCATGCATGAAAACACACACACACACACACACACACACAAATAGATCTTTAAAAAGAAGTACAAGTAGAATGCTAGGGTTAAGTTTTCATTGCATAAAGCAATGCAATATACTTATTAAGGAAGATCAAATGTTTAAGAATAGGGCTTACAGGTATGCACTGACATTTCATTGTAGTCAGATAACTCTTAACCTCATCATTTCAACTCTTGAGCTTTCCTAAACAGTTTCTAGTGTGACATTCAAGAGTTTATTAAAAGATGGAAATCAAAGCATTTTGTCTACTTTATACATTCTGGATAGTTATTAGGTATTATTCCTTTAAAGGCTTTGTCATAGTCAAACAGTAAAACATATGTAAATCTCCCTATCACCTCTTCTTGATCTATATATCTTAGAAAGGCAATTAAACATGAAAACAAACATAGAATCCTATTCTCTGTGCCTTGTCCTGGTGAGTTCTGTGGTGAGCATTTAAAGATGACCTGGGTCTTTACAAGCTTTAGGATTGAGATGTAGATTAATCTTTGCTTTCCTTGGCACTCTTATTGGAAACTCCTGACAAAATGTCTTCATAATTCAAGGGTAGCCGAAGAGATGCAAACCTGATTCAGGGTCTGGATTTTCTTTACCAGCACTTTGATCTTAAGGATATCTTGTGACACCATGAGATTGTAATCCTTATTAAGGAAAATGATGCTTTATGCATTACATAAGGTTAAAATAGACTTTTAAGTGTTTAAAAAAATCACCATCTCATCATGTAAATCAGATGTTGACAGAGGTTTCTCTAAAATCAGGTCATCCTTGATTATTCATGGGAATTTAATGGAGGAATAAACTCTTCATCATACCTGTATGTATTCTGAGAAGTTATTTTTACAAGTGAGACCATGAAAATAAGAAATCAGCTCTAGAATATGTTACCTTGCTTCAGATCTGCCGAGGAAGTTATTATAAATAGTTTCATAACAAGAATAGTTATGGAATAGTATGATACTGTGGCCATCTTTTCTCTTTGGAGATAAACCCTGGTCCCTCTAAAGACTAATGATATTACTTATGTAATTAGGATTCCAATAGAAGAAGATATCAAACCCTGTGTATATTTTTATTCATGTATATTCAATATATAATGACAGAGCTTTTAATAAAATATGTAATGTATACAGATTTCAATATTACTGTATTCATTTTCGCCTCCTGCTAATCATTGTTTTTCTCCCAATATCTCTTTTCTTTGAATATATATGATTTTCAGTATCTAGCTATAACCTAGATGACACAAATGAAAGAATGCACTTGATATTCATCTTCCTGATTATTACTGCACTGATATAAAAGTCTAAAGTGAATCAATTTTCTAGCAAAAAGATCAATTATTAATATATTAAACATCTAGGGTTGGTTTGATTATGGACACTAGATAAAAATTTGTGATTCAAATGCATCATCTACATATTTTCGCATGTTTGAAGTCATGTTCAGTTTGTAGTTAGTTAGTGGCTATAAAAGCATGGTGAGCTGCATTTTACAGCTCAGCCTCCAGATTTACCAGTTAATGCAACTGGGCAATGAAATGGTACATGTGTTTGAACCTTCTACTAGAAGCAAGATACTATAAAAAAAAGGAATAAATTTTGTTGACAGCCATTCCTAACTAAGATTTTCATACTATAATATTTAAAATAAACATAGACCACCCATCCTAATTGGATCCACCTCCCCAACCCCCATTGGTCAGCTTGGGACAGCAGGGAAGTGAGTGGCACACATGTGATCCCTGGATACTCATTGTCTAGCTCTGGCCTGTTTCCTGGGACTGGAGGAACCTATTCATCCCCAAGAACATCCTGTTCCATTGTGAAAACCTTTGGAGGTCCCCAAACTAGCCAGTTTTGAACACTGATCATCTACCCACCCCTCCTAGTTAGACCTGTCTGCTTCCCCACCTGGATGTGACTGGGATGCACCCTTTGGAATAGGGTCTACTTGGTCCATCATTTGCAGAGTAGGGTCTTTCTGAAGCAGAGCCAAGAGAGCATGGTACTCTGTGATGTCCATTGTTTGGCCCACAGCTCACCCCACCTTCCAGAGAAGTCATGGTGCTATCAGGATTATCCAGCAAACACCAAGGAAAACCAGATGCCTAAAATATAACTTAAGAACATAAACACCAAGAATCAGAGCAATATGCCACCAACAGAGCCCAGCTATTTTGCTATAACACACCCTGGATTTTCAAATGAAACTAAAACACACAAAAAAAGGAACTTCAATCGTATAAAACTGATATAGACCTTTAAAGAGGACATGAATAAATCTCTTAAGGAAATATAGGAAAATGTAATCACATACATAGAGGATTTAAAAGAGAAAGCAAGTAAATATAAAGAAATACTTGGAAGAAAAGAAATACTAGAAAATATAATCAAATAAGGGAAGGATATCAAGAAAACTGTATAAGACCTGGAAAGGGAAATGGAAGAAATAAACAAAACACAAACCAAGGCAAACCTAGAGATAGAAAGAGATCAGGAACTACAGACATAAGCCTCACCAATAGAATACTGGAGAAGGACAAGAGAATCTCAGATGTAGAAGATATGATAGAAGAAATAAATCTACATATCAATCAAAGAAAATGCAAAATCTAAAAAGTACATGACACAAAACATCCAAAAAATCTGGAATAATTTCAAAAGAAAGAAACCTAAGAATAATAGGAATAGAAGAGAAGGGAAGGGAAGAGGAGGAGGAAGATTCTCAGCTCCAAGGTCAAGAAAATATCTTTAACAAAATCATATATGAAAATTTCCCTAATCTAAAAAACGTTTCCTAGAAGTACAAGAAACTTACAAAATACCAAGCAGAATGGACCAGAAAAGAAAATCTTTCTCTCACATAATAATAAAACACTATATATACAGAACAAAGAGAGAATTTAAAAGCAACAAGGGAAAAGGGCCAAGTAACATCTAAAACCAGACCTATCAGAATGAGACACAATATCATATCTAAGACTCTAAAAGTAAGAAGGGGTTGGGCAGAGGTATTGCAGACCTTAAGATACCACATATGTCAGCCCAGATTTCTATACTCAGTAAAACTTTCAATCAATCACAGTAGATGTAAAAATTAACACATTCCATGACAAAATTAAATTCAAACAGTACGTTTCCACTAACCCAGGCCTATAGAGGATACTAGGAGGAAAATTCCAATCAAATGAGGCTAATTGTACTCAAGAAAACATAAACAAATAATTTTATACCATTATAACCAATAGAAGACACACACACAAGCACACACACACACACACACACACACACACACAAAACCACAAATATCAAAATAACAGGAAGTAACAATCATTTGTCACTAATCTCACGCAACATCAATGCACACAATTCCCCAGTAAAAATGAACAGGCTAACAGAATGGATGCTTAAAGAAAAATCATCATTCTGCTCTATACAAGAAACACATCTCAACAACAAAGACAAGTATATAAGGCTGTATAAAGGGCTTGAAAACTGGTTTTCCAAGGAAGCAGACCCAAGAAACAACTTGAGTAGCTGTTTAGAATAGAATAGAATAGAATAGAATAGAATAGAATAGAATAGAATAGAATAGAATAGAATAGAACATAATATAATAGTAGCTACTATATAATTAAATATGAACTTAACAGATGCAGAGAACATTTTGCATAATCACAAAAATACCTTTTTCTCAGAAACTCATGGAACCTCCTCTAAAGTTGAACATATAATCAGTTACAAAGCAAGTGTCAACATATACTAAAATCAGGGAAAATATAAGACTGTCTACTCTCCCTTGAAGAGATACAGTACTGTATTGAAGAGATATGTACAGTACTTGAACTTCTTCTGGGTAGAGTAATAAGACAACTAAAGGAGATCAAGGAGATACAAAATGAAAAAGAAGTCATTTGGAAATGATATGATCATACACATAAGCGACTCCAAAACTTCCACAGAAATCCTACAAATGATAAACACCTTCACCAAAGTAGACTGATACAAAATTAAATGAAAGAAATCAGAAGTCCTTCTCTACAAAAGGGATAAATGGGCCAAGAAAGAAGTTAGGGAAACAGTGCCCATCATAATAGCCACAGATAAAGTAAAATAATATAAAATAAATTGATGTAATACTAACTATGCAAATGAAAGAACTGTATGACAAGTACTTTAAGTCCTTAAAGATCAAAGTTGAGGAAGATATCAGAAAAAAAAAAGGATCTCCTTGCTCATGGATAAGTAGGATTGATATAGTAAAAATGGCCATCATATCAAAACCAATCTATAGATTCAATGTAATCCATCAAAATTCCAACACAATAATTCATATATGTTGAAATAACAATTCTTAACTTCATATGGAAAACCAAAACCAAAACCAAACACAGACATACAGAAACACACACACACACACACACACACACACACACACACACAGACACACACAGACACACACACACACACACACACACACACACACACCAAAACCAAACCAAACCAAACCAAACCAAACCTGTATAGTCAAAATGATCCTGAACAGTAAAAGAACTTGTGGAGGTATCCTCCATGATCTAAAGTTGTAGTACAGAGCAATTGTAATAATAACTGCACAGTACTGGTATAGAAGCAGACAGGGGGATGAATTGAATCAAATCAAAGATCCAGAAATAAACCCACATAACTCTGGACACTTGATTTTTGACAAAGAAGCCAAGCCACACAAGGGAACAGAAAAAGTATCTTCAGTAAATAGTGTTACTCTAACTGGCAGGCTGCATGTAGCATAATGCAAATATTTGTCACCCTGCACAAAACTGGAGTTTGAATGGATCAACGACCTCAACAGAAAACAAGAGAAAGTGGAAACAACCTTGAATGCACTGGCACAAATAAGACTGCTATGAACATACTGTAATACATGTCCTTAGTCAAAATGCCCAGCAGCAGCCTTCTGGAACCTCAAGAGACCACCTCTACTACAGAGAAAGAACTCTGATAGGAGACATGGGAATACCAATCTACCTACAAAACTTTTGACTCAAAATGTGTCCTTGGGCCAAAGATGCACCAAAAAATGAACAAAAGGCCAAACAGTGATAAGCCCATTTTGAGAGCTATGCCATGAATAAGCACCAAATTCCTCACAGTATTAATGATGCTATATTGTGCTTACAGATAGGAGCCTAGCATCGCAGACCTTTAAGAGGCTCTATTAGCAGTTGACTGAGAAAGATGTAGATACCCATGGACAAGCATTGGACAGAGGTCAGGAACCCCTATATAAAAATTAGGGGAAGGATGAAATGTCCTTAAGGAGATAGCAACCCTACAGGAAAACCAACAGTGTCAACTAACCAGTATCCCTGTGAACTCCCAGAGATTGAGTCACCAACCAAAGAGCATACACAGGCTGGTCAGTGACTCCAAGGACATATGTAGAAGATGGCTGCCCTTTCTGGTCTCAGTGGGAGAGGATATGTCTAATCCTATAGAGATATAATGTACTACAGGTCAGGGGATGGGGGAGGGAAGGGGGGCTGCCTGCTCAGAGATGAATGGGAGTGGGGATTGGGGAGGAACTCTATGAACAGGACCAGGAGGTTGGCAGCATTTATGATGTAAATAAATGAATAAATAAATAATAAAATATACACAACATATATTCTTCAAATTAACAAAATCAGAAATGGAAAGGGGACAAAACAAAAGAGGAAATTCAGAGACTCACAAGGAAATCTTTTAAAAACCTAAACTTTAACAAGTTGAAATTATTTAAAAGAAATATTTTCCCTCATAGGTAACACTTAACGAAAATAAACAAAAAGCCAGATAAAGAATATAAATAAATCAGTAATCACTACTGAAATAAAAACAATCATTAAAAATCTCCCAACCAAAAGTAATCCAGAGCCAGAAGGTTTAACATAGAATTCTACCAGACTTTCAAAGAAGAGTTAACATATACTTCTCAAATTATTCCACAAATAGAAACAGACTGAAGTTTGCCCAATCCATTTCATAATGCCACATTTACTATGATACCCAAACCACACAAAGATTCAGCAAAGAAAGAATATTACTGACCAAATTCTATTTTGAACATGCATAAAAATAAACTCAAGAAAAATACTTGCAAACTGAATGCAAGAAAAGCCAAAAAGATCATCTACCGTGATCACACAGGCTTCATGACACAGGTACAGAGAATGATCAATATACAAAAATCAATAAAGGCAATCTACCCTATAAGTACAATGAAAATAACATGGTTATCTCATTAGAGTCAGAAATGTCCTTTGACAAAATACAAAACCCCTTCAAATAAAAGTCCTGAAGATATTAGGGATACAATGGACATACCTAAACCTAATAAAGGCAGTGCACAGCAAGCCTATGGCCAAAATCAAATTAAATGGAAAGAAACTAAAAGCAATTCCACTAAAATCAAGAACAAGATAAGGCTGTCCTTTCTCTCCTTATCTATTCAATATAGTACTTGAAGTTTTAGCTAGAAGATTAAAAATACCAAAGGAGATCAATAGAATTAAAATTGGGAAAAAAGTCAAAGTATCTTTATTTGTAGATGATATGATTATATATATATATATATATATATATATATATATATATAAATATATATAAAATGGTATGTGATATAATTATGATATGATCATATATATGTCTGTACACACATATTTATGTATACATACATATATATATGTATGTATACATACATATATGTGTGTGTGTGTGTGCATATACATATATATATATATATGACTAGAAAACTTCTACCAAGGAACTCATACAACTGAGAAACACTTTCAGCAAAGTCCTCGACACAAAAAAGAAAAAGAAAAAATAGAAAGAAATCCTCTATATATAATGACAAACAAACTGAGAAATAAATAAGGGAAGAACACCTTTCATAGTAGCCTCAGATTGAATTGGACCAGGAGAAAAAGAAAGAGAAAAGAAAACAAAATATTGAAAAACAAAGAAATAAAACCATTTCTCCATGAAAAAAGCTGCAGTCTGTCATGGAATGTCACATAGTATACTATCTGTGGGAATATCCACACTTGCAGATTTTCATTGTAGTGAGTCATTGATTTGTTTTTAGGACTTCAGTTTTTGTTACACTATCATTCTTGATCCTTACCAGTACTAGGATATGCTGATGTGGCCCTGTGTCTTGGAGGGTCCTACAACTTTTGATTTACAAGACTAGCCCTTTCATATGTTCTAGCATTTCATAGATGGGGTAGACACTGGGATAGAAAACTCAAGGCCCTGCATCTGGGTCTGGGTGATCTGTGAGTTGGTCAGCCTACCAATTCTGCAACATTGTCTGGGCTAGCTCACCCAATTAGTTAACACAATTCTCAAAAGACAGTGAAAGGACACTTCTT
This sequence comes from Apodemus agrarius, assembly GCA_964023405.1. Lineage (NCBI taxonomy): Eukaryota > Metazoa > Chordata > Mammalia > Rodentia > Muridae > Apodemus > Apodemus agrarius. Next base: position 29,425,742 of record OZ030013.1, on the reverse strand, counting down.
AACTTCACATGAAAACAAAACAAAACAATACAACAACAAAAAACAGGATTGAAAATAACAAGAATCTTGAATTGGTAGAAGAAGAAGAAGAAGAAGAAGAAGGAGGAGGAGGAGGAGGAGGAGGAGGAGGAGGAGGAGGAGGAGGAGGAGGAGGAGGAGGAGAAGGAGAAGGAGAAGGAGAAGGAGAAGGAGAAGGAGGAGGAGAAGGAGGAGGAGGAGGAGGAGGAGGAGGAGGAGAAGGAGAAGGAGAAGGAGAAGAGAAGGAGAAGGAGAAGGAGAAGGAGAAGGAGAAGGAGAAGGAGAAGGAGAAGGAGAAGGAGAAGGAGAAGGAGAAGGAGAAGGAGAAGGAAGGAGAGGGAGAGGGAGAGGGAGAGGGAGAGGGAGAGGGAGAGGGAGAGGGAGAGGGAGAGGGAGAGGGAGAGGGAGAGGGAGAGGGAGAGGGAGAGGGAGAGGGAGAGGGAGAGGGAGAGGGAGAGGGAGAGGGAGAGGGAGAGGGAGAGGGAGAGGGAGAGGGAGAGGGAGAGGGAGAGGGAGAGGGAGAGGGAGAGGGAGAGGGAGAGGGAGAGGGAGAAGGAGAAGGAGAAGAAGAAGAAGAAGAAGAAGAAGAAGAAGAAGAAGAAGAAGAAGAAGAATCTAAATAAATGACCTGAGGAAGTCCTGAAGTTTCTGATTTCAAGTTGTAGTAAAAAACTATAGTAATAAAAACTCCATGGTATGGTAATAAAAGCAGACACATTGTTCA